>JADLZL010003667.1:0-650505 GCA_015844335.1 Chrysopogon serrulatus | reverse complement strand
AAAGAAGCCACGTGATGCACCACCAAGACATCCCAGTGCCGATGCGGACCCAAACAGACGACACGTAAATTCTCGGGTAGTCAGATCAAGCACAAACGTTTTTATCGCGACAATGCATACAAACCAGTTGTTTGAGTGAATTAAAACCAGTTCGTTGCCGCATAAAAACCTTTCCGCGAGCTGGACGTTCCACCAAACAACACCTGACATGGGTTGACATGGACTGACACAATCTGACGCATGCATGGAGGCTTGCATCCCATCTAAATCTCCTCCGTTTTTTTCGCGATAATTCCTCAACAAAACATCCGATTCTAAAACGGTTTTCACCATTGAACTCCTGACATTTTTGCGCACGATTCAAGATCCATTGTGAATATATTTTTGAAAATTTTTGAAATTTATAAAATTTGCACATTAGGATATAGAGTTATATGCATCCGCCTATGCATAAAAACCTGTGGTCGTGGTGCGTAAAAAACATGGAGACGATCTCGTCCTCTCTAAAATTTAAAATTTGAATCATGCTACATAAGGGCCGATTGAATGCGTAGGTCTGCAAGCCACGGTTTGTATGCACTTACGAGTTGGTTTGCATGTACCGAAGAGGATCGTTGTAGCACGCGACTTCGCACGGATCCGACCGCTATGCTTGTCTATGAAACCGTGCATATAAACCCTCCCGACTGCTGTGGTGTCTTCTTAATTTGATTCAATTAGTTAGATGTGAATTTTGTAGGGATGTAGTTCGCTGACGGCAGGTGGCCTCAATAGAAAAAAGTTTGTATGCATATTTGGTTTGTGTGCTTGCAGCTCTTAGAGATTGAAAATGTTTGTATGCATGTTTGTATACATTATGAATTTGAGATAAAAATGTTGGGGGTGATTAGTATACACATGTCGTTCAATTTTTATGCATCGATGTGAGCTACAACAGACCAGTTTTGCTTTGGTTAATATGCATCTCTTTCTCCTGTGGAAAGCAATGTTTTATGTATTTTGGCTCGGCTTTCCCTCTCCACGCCATGATAGTGGCATGATGTGGCACAATCCAATTGGATTTATACGGTTAGATGAGATGAGCAAGAGTACTAGTTTTTATGTAACCTTAGTTGGGTTTTAATATTTTTTGTTCACTGAGGTTTCTATGCATGTTGTAAGTTTGGACCATTATAGATAGTATCACATGTGTGTGTTTGTAAGGATTGGATGCATTATTTGACTAGGGCTATATGTATTGTTTGATGTCATAGAATTTTGTATGGGATGTGCAATTCATGTGTAAAGAAATGTCCATCTCATTGAGAGGTTTTTATGCGGTAATAAAGATGATTTTTATTCATCCAAACACTAATTCCTATACAACATCGGTGCTAAAAACTTTTTATGCATCTTGTCCTATAATTATATGCATTTAACTGGGCTTCACGTGCCATGATTCAAATTTCAAATTTTAGAGAAGATTGCATCATCTCCAATTCAATCATAATAAGTTGTAATATTCATCGTTTATATGCAGTAATAAAATAAACTTTTATTCATTCAACCACTAATTTATATGCAATATCGATGCCAAAACTTTTTTATGCATCTTGACGAGTGAATGTATGCATCCAATCAGCCCTTATGTGGCATGATTCAAATTTTAAATTTCAAATTTTAGAGAAGACGAGATCGTCTCCATGTTTTTACGCACACCGACCCAGGTTTTTATGCATAGACGGATGCATATAACTCTATATCCTAATGTGCAAATTTTATGAATTTTAAAAGTTTTTAAAAATATATTCACAATGGATCTTGAATCGCGCGCTAAAATGTCAGAGTTCAATGGTGAAAACCGTTTTTGAATCGGATGTTTTGTTGAGGAATTATCGTAAAAAACAAAAAAGAAATTCGAAAGTGGATGCGTGCATATCGGGCCTGTCCTCCCCTTATGTCGGCCGTCAAGGCCTCTGTCGGTGGAAGGTCTACTCATTTGGTGGTTTGTATGTGGAAACAAATAGGTTTTAATACACTCAAACCACTGGTTTATATGCATCATCGCGACAAAAAGGTTTGTACGTATTCTAACTAGGGTTTTATACGTCCAAATCTGTTGGGTCTCACATCGCTGCTCGCATGTGGTGGGTGGCCGAGATGGCTGGACTAGCTGGTTGGGGTAGCTGGGGCTTCCCCAACTTTATTGGAAGCCCAAGGCTCTCAATATACCATATATATATATATATATATATATATATATATATATATATATATATATATATATATATATATATATATATATATTAGGTTTCTCTGATAAGTTATTTCCCTAATATTCTGTATACAACCTCCTCCTCCCTCCCTCTCTTCTTAAAACAATCATGTTCGGCTCTAGTACACGTTTGAGTTAAAAACGTAATAGAACAAAATGATGTGCACTTTAAAGAAGCCACCTTGATTGGCTGTTACCTTGAAGAGGGATTACTTTTCACTATTATCGAAATAATTTGACAAAAAAGTATCTCTCTCCTATGTACAATGGTTTTCCCCCTTGCCACTACTACTGAAAATCACCCTACATATATACCAATTAAAAGGAACATCTGTGTGCATTGTTCTTTTAAAGTAGACCAACAAGCATATATATATTTGTTGCCTAAACCCCACGTACGATGAAATTAGGGAGCAGTAAAAGAAAGTTACCTTGAGCCATCTTCAGATATTTGGATATGCTACTATGGTGGTAAGCAAAACCCAACATGTAGTATCTAACTGTGTCAAACTCAGCCACCCCTTGCAGTCTGTTATTCTTCATGTCTACAGTAATCACCCAAGCTTTATTACCATCATCAGACTTGTTTTTGGCCATGAAGCAAACAGTATGATCAGTATCCAAGCTGAGCGTGGGTTGCGATATGTGAAGATAGTTTAAGGGCCTGCTGCCATCAAGGTCGCCAAGCTTGGGAAGGAGATGGAAATTGGGACTGTCTCGAGTGTCCATGTTGATGGATTCCATGTAGCAGACAGGTTCCCAATTGTCATCCAAAAGAGAGCATGCGGACACTGGCCTGGTGAACGTGGCAGACGCCCAACCATCATCGTAGAGATTACACTTGCAGACATACTTAAAGTGACCCTTGACAAGAGCAATGTCTCGAGAAAGTCGGGGATCGCCCAAGATCATCACTTCTTGTTGCCGATGTGGCAGCGGGACATAGCGAAGCCAGGGCTGGTCTTGGACTCGAGACAAGTCACAAAGGAGGATGCCCCTCCAGAGATCGACAAAGGCTATGGTGACATCTTCCCCTCCAACTGCGATAACCTTGGTGTTGAGATGGACAAAGCAGCCTTCTTCATTCTGGTATTTCAGATAGTGTTGATCCGACAGTGAGACGTTGATGGCGGTCCAGGTTTGGTGGAGCTTGGAGTTGTAGAGGTAGAGGATGAAGCGACGGCTTGCAAGGTCGCAGAGCTCCTGACAGAGAGCAGCGACCATGAAGTGGTGGCGGCGGCTGGCGGTGCAGCTCACAAGGCCAACCTGGTAGCCATTGAAGTCGTAGCCGCAGTAGGGTTTGGGGCGCCCGAGACGCGTGAGCAACGGCCCGCCGTCGCCGGCGGGCTGGTAGACGAACAAAGTCGTAGGCGTCGGCCCTGCGGTGGTCCTTCCCATCGCTGACGGCGATGCGGAGGAGGACGAGGTCCTCGTCCATGGCGATAATGTCGGGCTCGACCGGGATCATCTGTCCCTCCTCCTCCTCCTCCTCATCATCATGAGTCTGCAGGTGGTGGTCCTCTCCGCGGCGGCGGCAGAAGACGCAGAGGTAGGAGACGCGCGGCGGGGGCGGCAACGACGAGGGTGACCTGGACCTGCCCGTCGCACCTGCAATCTGAGAAGGCGGTGGTGCTGTTGCGGCGGTCGGCGACGTAGGCTTGGTTCTCGATGAGTATCCAAGGGATTTCTCCATCCTCGTCGCCGGCGTCGACGGCTGGCGGCGGATGAAAGCTCTCTTTGCTCAATCCAAAAAACACGGACATGGATGGATGTGTTGCTGGATTTGATTTTCTCCTGATGCGATTCTTTGGGCTTTAAATTATTTGTCGAACCCTAGCAATGGATTTTGGCTGACCAAGGTGCGGGTTGTACGATATCCAAACGTTCGGCATCATGGGTGACGGCTTGCGAATTATAATATATAAATGATCGAGAATAATCATCCCCAAATGTAAAATATAATCGTTTGCATATTCTTTGCATGGCGTCGATCGTAGCTAGATATATATACACGGTAGTACCTTGATATCATCGTTTGTTACACTGAATACTCAGTCGTGCAAGAACGGTACGCCTATATACCACCACACTTGAATGTGCAGGCACATCGCCTGCCAAAACTTGCAAATTCAAGTGGCTTGCATATATATAACGATGCATGCACCTATATATGCACACAGGAGATATAGAAGTAGATTACTATAGATAACACCACGTTTGATAAGCAAGTTCACTAAATTTTGGGTAGGCAAAGATACATAGTTCATAACACAACCCAATTCATTAGTTCATCACACAACCCAAGTAACATATATAATATTAGGGTCTTATACTGTATAAAATTTACCAATGCAACTATTTCTCTCCAGCAAATCCCTTCCAAAGTGCACCGCCATCACCACAACACAGATATGTTTGTTTTCTGGATGCAAAACTTTCCCAACCAACAGTCTTAATTAACACCTTCAGCCAATGCTTACTCATTTAACCAGCGTCATCCATATGTAGTTTCTCGCTGCCTCCGCGTTGTTGATTTCCGCATGTACCTACATCAAATTAAATAGATTATAATTTGAAAAAAATAGGGAGACTCCCCAACCCTAGCCCCGATGGGCCCCGCTGCCGCCCGGCGCCGGGCGCCGCCGCCACCTTGGCGCCCGCCCCCCCCCCCCCCGTTCCACCCACCTCCCCTTCCTCCTCAAGCGCCATCTCGCCATGCGTGCCGCGCTCCCCCGGCGTGGGAGCTGCCCCCGCCATGCCACCATCCGGCCGCCACGGCCCCCCCACCCCCGGACTTGAGCCCGCCCGATTCCGGCCGGGGCCCGGTGGGTTTGTAACCCCCTCGGCCCCTCAGCGCCCGAGGAACGCGCCCGCCGGCACCGGGCTCGGTCTCCCCACCGGCGCTTCGGGAGCACCGGTGGGTCGCCGCCGCCGCCCGTGGCCACGGCGCCGCCGCCCCCTCGACTCGGGGCTGGGCGCCGCCGTGGAGGCGGCGCGCCACCCGCTGCACCAGCGGCGCTGCGAGTCTTGCTGCCTCCCACGCCGCCCCTTTTGCCCGCCACTGCTCGGCGCCCCGCCCCAACCGCCCAGCGCCGCCGTTGCTCGCGGCAGTGGCCTCTCCGAGCTCCCTTAGCGCGACCTGCCCCCCCCTGCAGCGGCCCCCCCGAGCCGCGGGGAAGCGGGCCGTCGCCCGCCTCCCTCGGCCCACGGCTCCCCCCCGCCGGTGCCCCACCTCGCCGCCGCCGCTCCAACCGGCCATGGGTCCCCGTCGGGCAGCTCGTGCACCCCTGCAGCGCTGGCTTTGCAGCTTCGCCGTCACCCCCAGGCTTCTGCAGCCGCGCCTCGCACTCTCACCGGATGCCGCCCCCCTTCTTCCCCGCACCATCCGGTCGTTCCAAAGCGGCAAGGTGGGGCGGCGGGGCTGCTTCACGGGCTGCTCCGACGACGGCGACGACCTCGACCTCCCTCGAGCGGGAGGAGCCTCACCGCAGGGCGGCACGCCTCGACAGCTTCACGGCGCCAACGTAGAACTTCGGTCATCTTGGTCGGGGCCTCTCGCTGCAGCGAGGTGGCGGGGAGGCTTGGCGGCCGGGGTGCCACCGGTGCGCCGCCGTGGCCCCCCCCCCCTCAGCCGGAGGCTGGGCGCCTAAAGTGCTTTGGCGCCCACGACGTCGCCGGAGAAGGAAGCCCGCTGGCCAGGGTGCCACCCGGCCACATGTTGCCCGCAGCCGGTGGCCCCGGCTCGGGTGCCGGTGCACCGGCCACTTGGGCCCAACCGCTGCGCCTCAGCCCCCGGACATGGGCCGGGTGGCAGGTCGCCCTTCCGCCTTACCCGGAGCTCTGATGACGGCCGCGTGCGGCTGCACATCGGCAGGGGGCAGCACCATCCCACCGGGGTGGAGGACCCAGACTGCGCCCGCGGGAAGTGCAGGACCGCTGCCTCAACTGCCTCTCCGCCGCGCACCGCGTCGCCACCACTGCAAAAGGCCCCCCCGCGCTGCTTCAAGCTACTTGAGAGGCATCAACCACTTCGCGAGGGACTGCAAGCGCCACGCTCGCCCACCGCGGAGCCGGCTGGGCAGGCCGATGGCCGCTTGTTCGTCGGGCGCCAGGGGCAGCCCGGGACCCCCCGTGGCGCCCGGGAGCGACGCCCTCGCCACCACACTCGTCGGACCCACCACCGACGCCGGGCGGAGAAAGCAGACGCCGGCATCGCCAGCGAGGAGGTGAGTCTGAAGTTTCTCCGTGGTTGTCCGTGACACGCTGCGGCCCCGCGACATCCTGCTCCGAGGACGCCCACGCGCCATCGCCGCGCCGCCGGACTACCCGGACGGGCAGTCGCTATCCGCCACTTCGCATGGGGCCCCTGCCGCACGCCTCCCACCGGCTCGCGCTGGGATGCCGGACGGCGACGACGTAGCCACCGGGCGGTGGCCGCGCTGGGAGCTCACGCGGTCAGCCCCACGGGCCGGGACGCACCTACGCCGCCAGGTGGTCTCCAGCAGACACCTGCCTCCCGCTGCCACGCCAAGCCCCCCTAGGCCGACGGCCATCCGAGACGGTGGGCGCCTGCCGAGCCGAGGCGCCGGCCGCACCTGCCCCCTCTACGCCTCGCCTCCAAAGAATGCGCCGCCGCCGCAGTGCACAGGACAGGACGGCGCCACCGAGGACGCCGGGGGGGCGCCGCGGTCCAGAAACAGAGGGCCACAAGCGGGCGCTATCCTTAGGGCGCAGGTTTGGCGGCCCAAGGCGCCAAGCACTCGTGGCCGGAGTCGAACATCGCCTCGGCCGCCCCCGAGCGCACCCATGCCATCGACGCCCACCCCTCCCCGCCGCCGGCCGTGGAGCCTACCGGGCGCGTCGCTTCCCACATGCCCCCAGACCGTCGATCAGCCCGACCCGGGAGGCCCAACCCGGCAACTCCAGAGCTTCCGGAGCAGGATGCGCCCGCCACGTAAGCACCACCCCTGCCTTGGGAAGCCCCTCCGCCACTGGGATCACCATCGCCGGGCGCGGTACTTGAGAGCCAGACCCAGCAGGCGCAGCCTACGTCGGCGGCGGGCGACGTTCCAACTCTCTCGCCAACGCCAGGGTTCGAGCCGCAGACAGGCTCACCTGCCTCACCCCGGCAAGAGGCTACGTTGAGGGAGACGGCCAAGTCCCCTGGGGCCACACCCCCGTGAGGCATCAGCCGCAGGGCTGCAGGCGGAGCAGGGACTGCGCGAGGGCACAAACCCGGCCGCCCAGGATGCCGCGACGCCCCCACGGGAGATCAGCTCGACAGCGAGCCCCGGCGCGCAGCGGCTGACGGCAATTCCGGCTGAATCCGAGCACAGAAGCAGCTCGGGGGGCCGACGTAGCTCCATCGGCGTTCGACTGAAGAGATTTAGGCACCGCTTCCTAATCAAGGAGGCCTCCCCACTGCTGCCGCCGATCACTCAGGAGACGCCACCGGTGCGGTTACCAACAAGGAGCCGAAGACTTGCCGCGCAACCACTCTCGAAGATTCCGGCATCCAAGCGCGGCGAATTCCTCGTCATGAAGCGCATGGGCTACCTGAACAGCGCAGGCAAGGTAACCACGGCGGAAAAGAGGGCGTACGACAGCATCTTCACCGACAAGCTCTCTGAGTCCCATCAAGAGGCCATGAGAGTCCTCTTCCCGGACCCCGCCAGGCCAGCTCGGCGGAAGGGACGCGGCGCCCGGCGTGGCTAGGCTTCCGAGGCGGCCATTTTATGTTGTTTAATTCGCGAGTAATAGGTATATGAGAGCTTGCGTAGGGGGAAGAGCGACTATGTTTAAAACCAATCATCCCCCTCGCACTTTAATACCAATTTGTAAAAACTCCCTTTCTTAAATGCAATGATGCGCAAGTCTTTTGCGTATTCGAGAAAAAAAAAGAATAGACCCTTTTGACCAAGAAGAAAAAATATCACCACAACACCGAGCAGCATTTGTCTGGTACGTACCTGGTTGACGAAGATGCATATATCCTCTGCGCGCCACTAAATTGCTAAGGCAAAACTTTTCCAATAACTCAATAAGCTATCCAACAAACTAAAAGAAAATTATAAACAGCTGTGTTTACCTTTTATTACAACTAACACTTGTGCTGTTTACTTAAAAGAAAAAAAAACACTTGCATCGCATTCAACTCAACCACCAAATTAAGTTTTGTTCCAACTACAGCAAGAATCGAAGCCCCAAGGTTTGTCATCAACTCACGCAGAACGGACCCCTGTATATGGCGAGGTCGTTGTCGTTGAAGCGTTCGCGACGATATGCATGGGTTCGGGAGCAGGTACAGCTTTGATCCTTGATCGAGGGAGGCGCTCAGGGTTGAGCTTGTAGACGAAGTAGTAGTCGCTAGCTGTGGCTCGGGAACATTAATTATTCTGGCCGCCATGGGATCGCGCGGGACGCGGAGGAGGAGATCGTCATCTATCAGCGCTGATGATCTAGCTTGTTGGGCGCCAGGGACAAATCCTAGCTTGGATTCTACTTGTACTTCAAGACCCGGGCAGTGGAAGAATAAGTAGGAGAGGTCTGGCGCGGGTGGGCGGCGCACCTGCTCGTCTTGGAAGTGGCGGTGGTGGAGTTCACGTTGCATTGGGTGACGTATAGCTCCGGGTGTCCAGCTAGCAGAACCAAGCTTGGGACATGGATCGGAGTTCAACGCAGCGGGGGCCATGGGGTCCATCCGAGTGATGATCAATCCACGCTCAAATCGGACAAGAGCCGGAGGGAGGAGCTTCACCTGCACCTGGATCGATCGGACGAGAGCGGGATGAGCCGGCGGGCGGCGGAATTTGCATTGAGGGCGGGGGATTAGAGTTACGAGGCTGTTCGGGGTAGGCTATATAAGCTTCCGGTATATGTTATGTATTTTGAACAAATTTAGTCATGACAATAAAGTATATATATGTATGTATACCACACATGTAGAAACTGGTACGTATACACTTGTAGTTCGTCATACTCGTTATATACCTTTGGGTAAAAAACAAAATAAAAACCATACATGCCCTTGTACAAATATAGAGCGTGATATTCACTACTACTAGTAGTAATACAAACATCTGTCTGGAGGTAAAGAAAAAAAAAAAAGAAAAAGGAGAGATTTTGCTAGGCTAGCAGGGCCTTCTCGGCGTCGTCAGAGCCGCCGTCACCTTGATAATGGTCGTCATCCGAGACCTCGTTGCTCTTGGCCCATAGGACAATGTAGAGGCCACTGAACATGAGCACCATCCCTGCGAGGCTTCCCAGGCTCAGCACTTGCCGGAGGAGCGCCGCCGAGAGGATGGCGGTGCAGACGGTCTGGACGGGCCCGAAGACGGAGACGAACAGGGGGCCCTTCCTGCCGAGGCACCACGCCTGGAACACCAAGCACGCGCCCACCACCCCGCCGCCGAGGACCACGATCCCGGCGACGAGCTTGGCGTCGATGTTCGGCGACCCCATGTCGAGGAACCTCCCTTCCAGGACAAGTCGCAGAACGGCGGTGAGCGCGGCGCCCATCGCGGACGTGATGCAGCACATGGTCAGCGGCGCCGGGAGGCTGGCGAGCGTCGCGGCCTGCAGGACGGTGACGAACGCGAAGACGGTGACACCGGCGACCAGGCAGGAGCAGCCCAGGATCCAGTCGTAGTAGTCGTCGCCGCCTCCTCCTGCTGCTCCTACTGTTGCTGTCAGTGAAGACGACGATGAGGAGGAGGAGGAGGGGCTCTGTAGGAAGCTCATGGCCACCGCTCCCGCCAGGCACACCACCGCCCCCGCTATCTTCGCCTGCGTGTACTTGCACGTCCTGTCGAACCTCTCCATCCTTTTTTTATGTTGGGTTGTTGAGATGAAGAATTAATTATTCAGTGTCTTTTTGTTTCAAAAAAATGATTTTTAAGGCTCGATCACTGAATATGTATATGTATTTACCTGAAACAAGCTGCGACGATGAAGATGAGTCCCGGGCTGAGGTTGGGCATGGCGGAAGCGATCGCCGGCGTTCTTCTTGATCCCCAGCAGCATCAGCTCTTGGAACACGGTTGTCCTGATTATGGAATGAATTCGCAATCAATGAATCAATCAACTAATCAATCGATCTGTTGCCTGTTGGTCAGTCAGTCAGTCAGTCAGTCAGTCAGTCAGTCGATAAGTACACATAGTATGTTTCAGGAATTTCTTTACTCTGGACTGGAGATCCTTTGATTTCCCCCAATATATATAAGCAATCAAATAAAACAAAAACACCTACCCACTACTCCTATATATGGTGAGATGGAATTGTTTTGTAGGAAAATGCAATTAATTAACAAATATAGTAAACAAGAAACAGCGTTATAGCTCGATCCCTTAATTTCTGATTGATCACAATAATAAACAGTGCTTGCTCACTAGTAGTGTGTATGTATATTCCTGATGAATCCTGAGTGAGTGACTGAATTGCGTATGCGTGCACGTGTTGCGCCAGAATTTATCTTGTCCGGTTGCCATTTCCAGAGCTTTCAGGTAAAAGTTGCCATCGTTGCTCAACCACTACTACGTACTACAGTACTTGCAACTAAAAAGAGAGCAGAGTGAGTGGTACAAGCACAAGCAGATGGCGACAGACAGATCGAGCTGATGAGTGACGAGTATCATTGCTTTGTGTACGTGTACGTGCGCCATGCATGAGCTAAGCTAAGCTAAAGCCGGTTAGGCCGAAAGGGCTGATTTCATAAATAAACTTATTAATCCATGAGATGAGATCATATATACACAGCAGTATAATCAGTCAATTTGCAGTAGTAAAGAAAAAACAATCAAAAGTAATCAAAGCTCAAATCCACGCATGGCATCGGAATGGAATGGACGATGGATGGGTGGATCATGAATCTTACCCTCCAAGAGCAATGAGCAGGTATTGCGCCACCAAAGTCCCCGAAATCTTGGAAGGCCATCGCTTCCTGTTTAGTTAATTATAAGTATCACAGTATATTAATCATATTCATTCATCATAATTCATGCTGCGTGACGAGGCATGATGAACGGATTGGAAGAACGACGGCCGAACAGAGCAGAGCACAAGGACGGAACAGAGGAGAGAGAGCTGGCGGCGGTGGAACCAAACAGAAGAAGAAATAAAGACCTCTCGAGGGCGACGGCGAAGGGGAGGCAGAAGGCGGCGTAGGCGGCTCCGGCGACGACGATGACGGCCAGCGGGTCGGCGCCGAGTGCGAGCAGGTGGTCAGTGAAGAGGACGTAGCCGGAGAGCACGCACTGCACCAGAAGGAGGCCGCCGACGATGAGCACCTCCTCCACCAATTTTATTCTACCCTGGCCTTGCCGCCGCAGCTGCATGTTGTGCCTAGCTAGTAGTACGCAGTATTACTCTACTCACTCACTATCTACGGGATGCCTGATATGATATGGATCAACACACTGTACTACTTGTTGTTGTTAGCCAGATTTTGAGAAAGAAGAGAAGAGGGATGGCTGGTAACGGCGAATGAACTAGCTTCTTCCTTGTTCAAGACAACGTGAAGCGGTGGTGGCCTTTCTTGGCTTGCAGTTTAACCTGCCTGCTCTGCTTGACTGCTTGTGCAAGAAAGGTATTATACATGGATAGAGGCTCAAACTCAAAGGGCGTGAGGCTGTTGTCAAAAAAAGAAAAGAAAAAAAAAAAGGCCGTGACGTGTTTTATAGCCACCGTCCATCCATCCAGCCATTCTATCCCTCAACTGTCAAAGACTAATACTAGTGATTAGTGTAACCTATAGGTAGGTAAGTACTATATTATTTTTTAAAAATACTATATTATTTTTTGCCAAGCGAAGGGAGATTCCATTTACACTCGGCACGGTACATTATTAAATTACAGACACAGTACATTTTAAATTGCATAAAGAAAAAATTGAAAATACAAAATATCCTATCAAGATTCATCGTCTTCTTTTCCGATAGTTTTTCTTGATGCAACCAAATGCTTTAGATGAAGAAAGTCTTATTGAACGCCAGAACCAAAGTGCAACCCCAATCTAAGTCAATCAACATAAGATACAAATTCATTAATTAACTTGAGACCGGTAACCCAGTAACCATGCTCGTTGGGGGTGCCTAGGAGCACCCATCTACTTGCAGAGCATGTCTAGGACTACTCCACAGACTCCGCCATATAGCACTTAAAAAAACCTAGAATTTGTGGAGCACCTCTTTAGATGCTCTTATAATATTTTTTTAAACAAAGTACATAGAGCTAAACCTGTTCGACTAAAATACATGAGGGTACATGAAAAAGGTAGAGCAAAGCAGTCCTTAAATAAACACTTCGGCCACTAATAATATTTTATTTTATTTTATTTTAAGAGGCAGTGTAAAAAAGTCAGTTTCCACTTTTCTATTTATATATGATAAAAAAAACCGGTTCAATTCATTTATGAGACTACCTAGGACCCCACTTACTTTTCTATTGTGACTGTTTTTCCCCCTTTCCTCTTATCCTCTCATAACCACTGGGTCACCCTTGATGAGGTCTGGTTTCGTCTCCACGATCCCAAGTGTTGGGGGAGAATACCTTCCCCCACCTCCGCTCCTGGGCGCAGGTCCCACGCATACACTTGACCTTTCTCTCTTTCGGTGTTTTCTGATCTCTTTCAGGAAGGAAGCTGAGCGGAGGTTCCAAACCTCCGCCGAACCTCCGCCGCGACGATACCGGAAGGCGGAGGTTGCTGGAAGACGTATGGCGTTCCCGGGCGCGGCCTCTGCGGCGGAGGTCCGAACCTCCGCCCAGGTTTAAAGCCCACGGTGGCAGCTGATGAGGAGCTCGAATGCGGCCCAACCCACGACAAGGCACGGAATAAAGACATGGCGCCCTCAGGGAAATGTAGCAAAGAGAGGCTAAGTCAAGAATGCCCCTAGGATTTGAGGGGTAGGATTGTAAAGATCAAGAGGATACTGTCAGGGGATCCCTTATAAAAGGGGGAGCTCACTACTGTTGCAGGGGGTTGTTGAAAGTATTAATGGAAGCATTTATTTTTGGCACGATCGTCAAAGCACCTCATTCTTTCCCATCTGAGGGAGCAGGGGCTGAAGGTCCCCAGGATTAGGCGGAGGTGCCCGGCACCGCGGGCGACCTCCGCTCGCTCCCCCATTTAGTCATATTGTCGGCTAGGATAATCTCCGCCAACATTGGCGCCCACCGTGGTTAGCCAGCAAAAACCCAAACATGCCACCGAAAAAGACAACCAACAGAACGGACACGCGCGGAGGAGCCGCACGCGAAAGGCCGAGGCGCGCCAAGGCGCAGCACCTACGCCGAACCTCCGACGCCGAACTGAAAGGGCGGGGATGACACCACCGGGCCAGCCTCCGCAAGACCATGAGGAACCAGCTACAGCCCAACAGCCTAGAACCGGCAAAGAAGAACGTCGGAAGAAGAGCCGCAAAGAGTGCAAGCCCAACTTCAAGCCTTGCAAGCGTAAAGGGAGAGAGTGGCGGCAGCCTTCGCGGCAAGCCGTAGAGCAAAGACAAACAAGTCAAGCCGTATGGCGGAGGCAAGGCACCAAATAGCAATCCTGCAAGGCAGATACAAAGCATGCTAATGGGGCAAACACAAGAAGGGACACCTGCCCAAGGGCCAGCTTTCTTAACCTTCGCCTCCGGCCAACCACAAACAGGCACACCCGGCCAGGGGCCAACCTTCGCGACATTCGCCGCAAGCCAAATACGAACAGTTGATCACAACTCCCCACTGTCAGAGGGACTACAGACAGCAGCATGGCCGGTTGGCTACAAACCAATCACACTGCCAAGGTTCAACGGCAAAACCGACCCCAGACAGTTCATCATGAGCTTTGAAGCAGCAGTGGCCTCCGCAGGGGGGAATGATGCGGTGCTCGCAAAATCTTTCGTCATTGCCGCTGAAGGAGAGACGCTCGCATGGTATTCTATGCTCAAGCCGGGCTCGATATACTCATGGGAGAACCTTCGCGACAAGATTATGACCAACTTCAAAGGATTTTCCAGTGAATCCCTCACAGCATCAGATCTGTTCCACTGCAAACAGCAAAAGGATGAATCCTTAAGAGAGTACTACCAGCGCTTTGTTCAGTTGAAGGCGAAGGCTCCCAATGTGCCGAAGAGGTGGCAATAGAAGCGGCGGTCAAAGGACTGAAAAATCGGGCCATTCGCGGCACACTTGGCAAATGAAAAGCCGAAAACTATGGAGAAATTGTACTTCGAGTTTGAAAAATACTGCAAATCAGACAACGACCTCCGGAAACGCGTTGAGGAACAAAACCAGTACAAGCAAGCTTAAAACGCAAGTAGGCAGACCCCCGACTCAGGGAGAGGCTATAAGCGCAAGCGAGCCCCACAACAAGCGAGTCTTTGGGTATCGACCGAACAAACAGGTGCACCAAAGAAAGACCGTCGCCCGCCAAAAAATCAAACAAGGCAAAGCGCGGGAAGAAATTGGAACAGCAATCCGAACAACTTGTGAAAAGAAGCCATCTTGTTTCTTCCATGGTGAAGACAAAGGCCATGCAACAAAAGAATGCCCAGAAGCAAAGGAAACTCAAGAAAGAATGAAAAAGAGAAAAGAGGCGGAGGCACCATCATACCAGCAGCCCAGAGAAGTCAACCACACTGCTACGTCAAACTGGCAAAATCGATGCGCCCAATATACCCGACTTTAAAATGAAGACCGGATACATCCCTCAACACTAGCGACATCATATTTTCCAAAGCCACCTACCAAAGACGGCGTCCAGCACCTCCGCATGCAGGATCAACAGCAAACCCCAATCAATACAGACTAGAACAAGCGCCAGCCTACAGTCATCCAAGGCCGCCCAATATAACCTACTTGGACAGTCAAGCTCAAAGTAGAACCTTTGAAGCACTACCACCACCTCCGCCGCTCCCACCGCAACAAATGCAAATACAGCCAGCAGCACCGCCAAAGCGAGAACCAAACCAAGAAAATCAACATAACCCCCACCACCCGCTACCGACCATCGGTCTAATATTACCAATCAGCGGAGGTTCAGCAATGGAATTCCAAACCAAAAAGCAAAAGAGGAACCACCTCCGCTTAGTGAAAAACATAGCGGTGCAAGGCCAGGTCAAAGCAACGGAATGGTCCAGGGTCCCAATAACCTTCACCGAGCAAGACCTAAAACTAGAAAGTTACCCCTAAACTGACGCAATGGTAATAGCAGCAAATATAGCAGCATGGGAGATAAAAAGAATCTTGGTAGACTCGGGGAGTTCCGCAGACATTTTGTTCGCGAGCACCTTCGACAAAATGCAACTAGGCAGAAACCAGCTACAACCTTCGGAATCTCACCTCGTAGGATTTGGCGGGCGAAAGGTGGAAGCGTTGGGCAAGATTGCACTCCCAGTATCTTTTGGGGATCAGAACAACGCCAGAACGGAATATATAAACTTCGACGTCGTCGACCTTAACTATCCCTACAATGCTATACTGGGCAGAGGTTTCTCTAACAAGTTTGGCGCAGCAATCCACATGGGCTACTTGTGTATGAAGCTACCAGCCCTGCACGGAGTGATCACAGTACATGGAAGCCAGAGGGAGGCAAGAAACATAGAGAGAACAATACACGACTCAAAGAGAGAAATGTCAACTCCGTGGAATTGGAGGAATCAAACAAAGACGAACCTCCGGATATGCCCAAAGGGAAAACAAATTTCAAAGGGGGAAGAAAGGAGGAAAAGACAACAAAGCTGGTGTGCCTGGAACAGTCAAACCCGGACAGAAAAGATAACCATAGCTTCAAATTTAACACACCAAGAGGAGGAAGAAGCTGGCTGGGAGCCCTAAAAGAGAACAAGGACACCTTCGCATGGTCCGCGGAGGATCGAGGGGAGTGTCCAGGAGACGTGTACAGCACCACCTAGACATCAACCCCGCATCCGGCCCAAAGAAGCAAAAGCAAAGAAAAATGTCGAAGACGAATCATAGCGACCAAGGCGGAGGTACAAAGACTCCTAGATGCGAAGGTCATAAGGGAGGTCAAGTACTCCGATTGGCTGGCAAACGTTGTACTAGTGCCCAAAAGCAATGGCAAAATGAGAATGTGCATAGACTTTACAGATCTAAACAAAGCTTGCGAGAAAGGATGCGTTCGGCTCAGAGAATAGACACCTCTTTGGACCGGGCCGCAAGTTGCAAAAGGTTCTCCCTTCTAGATTGTTTCTCGGGGTATCACCAGATTTGGCTCAACAAAGAGGATGAAGAAAAAACAAGTTTCACAACACCTTTCGGCACATACTGCTTCCTCAGAATGCCGAGAAGGCTTGAAGAACGCAGGGTCAACCTTCGCGAGAATGACAAGTAAGGTGTTGGGAAACCAGTTCCAGAGGAACGTCATTGCGTATGTCGACGACATCATTGTCATGAGCAAAGAAAAAGAAAAACACATCAAAGACTTAGCGAGAAAACCTTCGCAAACCTCCTTGTGCAGCGAGCTTGAAACTCGAACCCGGAGAAATGTGTCTTCGCGGTCAGCAAGGCCAAAATATTGGGGTGCATAGTAGGCCCAGAAGGAATTGCAGCTAACCCAGAGAAAACAAAGGCAATACTAGCAATGACGGAACCAACCTCAAAAAGAGAAGTACAAAAGCTCACTGGGAGGATAGCAGCATTGAACAGATTTATCTCAAAGTCAGCAGAAAGAAGCCTACCTTTCTTCAAAACTCTAAGAACCTCCGACAAAATTGAATAGGGACAGGAACAATCTCAGGCCTTCGACCAACTAAAAGAATACAGCAAAAACACACCGAAAGTTCTGATGCGAGAACAAGATGCTACGCTGCTCCTATATGTAGCAGCATCAGATCATGCGGTCAGTGTAGTGCTAGTCCAAGAAAAAGAAAGCGAAGGTCGGAAGGAACAAAGCCCAGTGTACTACGTTTCTGAAGCCCTTGCAGCAGCTAAGCTGAACTACACTCAAGCAGAGAAATTGGCCTATGCCATTTTAACAGCCTCAAGGAAACTCAAACACTACTTCCAAGCGCATGAAATTATAGTACCTTCGTCGCAACCACTTGGAGAAATTCTGAACAACAAAGAAGCCTCTGGCAGAATGGGCAAATAGGCCACGGAGTTATCTCAATACTACATAACATATGTCCCACGTCTGACAATCAAGTCTCGGGCACTAGCGCATTTTGTGGCGGATTGGACACCTTCGCGGCGAAGGTCACAAAATCACACGAGCAAAAGGCTGGGCGCCGCTCACCGATGGAGCCTGGGCATCAACGGTACCGGAGCCGCCGCAGTGTTGATATCCCCGTCAGGAACCAAAACAAAGTACGCGGCCCGTTTGAACTTCAAGGCAACAAACAACATAGCAGAGTATGAGACCTCATCCTAGGCCTAAACAAAGCGAAGGCCATGGGAATTCAGAGACTTCTGGTCAAAATAGATTCAATGGTGGTGGCAGGCCAAGTGGAAAAGGAATACCAGGCAAGAGAACCAGAGCTGGCAAAGTACCTCGAGCAAGTGCGAAGGCTGGAAAGAAAGTTTCAAGGCTTCACCCTAAAACACATACCAAGGGGGGAAAATGCAGAGGCAGACGAGCTAGCAAAGGTAGCGGCAAACAGTGGGAATTACTAGAAGGGACATTTTACGAGCAAGCATCCAAACCAGCTACCTCATGGGAGAGAAAAAAAAAAATGATACTAGCGACATCGAGCAAGATTGGCGAGCCGAAATAATACAAATGCTTGAAGGAACATTCAAGCCCCAAACAAAAGCAGACAAGGAAAGAATGAAGTACAGGCAAGATCTTACATGTTAATTGACAAGGGCTTGTTTAAGAAGGGCGTAGTTCAGCCACTGCTCAAGTGCATATCCAGGAGCGAAGGCAACGAGTTACTAAGAAAATACATGCAGGAACCTGCGGATCACACATAGGCCCAAGATCCCTATCGGCGAAGGTCCTAAGGCAGGGTTTTTACTGGCCAAGCCATGCAAAAGACGCCGAAGAACTAGTCAAAACATGCGAAGCTTGCCTGTTGTACTCCACCAAAAAACCTTCGCCCTCATCAGAACTCCAACCAATACCCCCAATCTGGCCACTGCAAAGGTGGGGGATGGATCTGGTAAGCCCCCTGCCAACAGCGCAAGGAGGATTCAAATTCGCGGTAGTGGCTGTGGAATACTTCACAAGGTGGATAGAAGCAAAGCCCCTAGCGTCAATAACCTCAGAAAAGCGGTCGGGAAATTCTTACGGCAAAACATAATATGCATTTAGGGTCCCGAAGGTGCTCACTTTGTGGACAACGGAAAACAGTTTGATTCAGATAAGTTCAAAGAATACAGCAAGTCTATAGGCACAACACTAGCCTTCGCGTCAGTGTACTACCCTGAGTCAAATGGCGCAGTAGAAAGAGCAAACAGAGAGATCTTCTCAGCAATCTCAAAAACGTTGTTAAACCTGCGCAAAGGAAGATGGGCAGAAGAACTACCAAGGGTCATATGGTCACACAACACTACCACCACAAGAGCCACAGGATATACACCATTCAAACTCATGTACGGGGGAAGAGGCAATGACACGGAAGAAATAAAACACAAGAGCCTCCGCGTAACTAGCAAATCCACGTCACGAAAAGAAGCATGCTCCAAGGAGGGATAGAACAAGAGAGGTTGCGAGGCCCTTCAAAGCATCATAAAATATCAAGACCAAACCAAGACATGGAGAGATAAGAACATAACAAAAGACTAATCGAAGACGGAGACCTAGTGCTTGCGAAGGAAACCAAACGCAACCACAAAGTGGGCAAGCTACAATCAAAATGGGAAGGGCCATTCATAGCTAAACAAACAACAAACAAAAAAGGGCATTCAAGCTAGAAGACAGCGAAGGTCGAACCTCCGCCCATACTTGGAATACCGCAAATCTCGAAAAGTACTACATTTAATGTAAGAGGACCTGCGCGGAAATATAAGCGAAGGCATCCTTATTTTAGAAGCATTTTCTATCTTTTCTTTTTCCTTCAGCCATTTGGCAACAGGCCTGCACTCTTTTCCTCACAAGGGGACTCCATTGCGGAGGTGAGGTTTTTAACGAGGCGAGAACCTTTGTAATCAACCTCTGAAAATATAAAGAGGATCCCCAAGGAAAAAAGGAAGAGAAAAAAAAGCACACATAGCGCAAAAAGAGTCGGCGGCCCGGAACGAGGCGAAAAACATTCGACGGTGCGACAAAAGCGGAAAAGAGGACTGCTGCCGGATGGAGCCGGCACAACTAGGCACACCCGACGGGACCTCCATGGCAAACATTAGCCCGGTAAGTCGAGAGACAACCTCCGCCAAAAAATAAACCTGGAAAAAAAAGACACTACCAAAAGTACGGGCACCAGGAAATCAGAGGAGATAACCTCCGCAAAAAAAAATTAAACCTAGAAAAAGACCCTACCAAAAGTACGGGCACCAGGAAACCAGAGGAGATAACCTACGACAAAAAAATAAACCTGGAAAAAGACCCCACCAAAGGTATGGGCACCAGGAAGTTAAAGGAGATAACCTCCGCAATGAGCTAAACCTGAAAAAAGACCCTAACGAAGGTACGGGCACCAGAAAATCCAGACACCAGTACAAAGGAGTCAATGGCACCAGCAATGCCGTAAATAGCACTAAAAATGCAAAACAGGAATAAATTAAACTGTAATTAAACATTTACCCGGTATAAATGCCATGCGTTAAACAGCACCGACAACCGGCAGCAACAACCACAACCACCAAGGAGTAAATACATTTACAGTCCAGGGCAATATAAAAGGGTGCACACATCCCCCTCCCCAGCCATTCAGAAGAAGAAGGGAAGAGGGAAAGGAGAGAATGGAGGCAGGCGTCTCACCCAGTTCAGCAAACCAAAAGACACCACGCAAAAACTTGTAACCGGTGAGGGACAATTTGCCAGGGTGGAACTAGAGCCTTCGGCCAAAAGGGGATACCACGCAAAAGCTTGTAACATCCCCCTGAAGCCGAAGGTTCCACGTCAATAACTCACAAACAAAAAGAAACCTCCGCCAAACAACGGATACCAAGCAAGAGTTTGTAAAGTTTGGAGAGCGAGCTTAGAGTACAAGACCAACCTCCGCCAAACCCAAAGGCGAAAACCAAGCACGCGATGTTTGTGCGAAGGTCCCAAGGTGAGAGAAAACACGCAAAAGCACAAGCACAGCTCCAGCACCTGCGTCAAGCGAAACAACAGGGCCAAGCATGAATTCAACGACCTCAACTTCGCTAGGAACAACCGCCGAACCGGCAGGATATACAACGCCAGAGAACATACATGGCGCTTAGAAGCCAAGTCCTACCGAAATGTAATAGTGAAGGCAGAAGTGTCCGAAATCGTGTAAAGACAAGCAACAGCCTCCGCCAGAAAATAAAATGTTTTATTACAAGGAAGTCTTATTGTACAAAAAACAAACTAACGCTGCGCAGGTTACAAAGAATAAATACACAAAAAATATATAACAAGCATACAACATGTCGCACGCGAAGGTGCAAAGAAACCACATCGCGAACCAAAAACTAAGGCGGGGTACAAGGACCCCGCCAAGCAAGAGAACCCACGAAATCACTATGCGGAGCTTCGAGGCTCCTCAACCACAAAGTTAAACATATCATTAATATTACTATCGGGCCAAAGAATCGAGCATCCGTCCCACCGACGTAAACACCGCCCTTCATCATAGTCAACGGTTTACATCAAGCACTTGCGCAGGTTCCATCAAGGTCACTGCGCAAGGCAATTCAAAATCAAAACGAAGGCTAAGCCAAATATATCTCTCAGAGTATAGTTACAAAATGAGCGACGCGGCACTCCTAAGTCAGAAACTATCTCAGCCTAAGCCTAGGTATCCACCTCCGCGTCTCCGCCAGATTTCTCTGCCGCCCGCTTAGAAGACTCCGGACGTGACGCCTTGAGAGCCTCCGCCTTCTTGGCCGCCCGCTGTGCCTCAACCTGACGTAACAACATAGCACATGTTAGTAAGGGCCTAAAAGTAGACAAATTGTCAAGATGGGACAAGCATAAAGCAAAATAACCTCCGCGTTCCGCTGCTCAGCCAAAGTACGAGCGTAGGCACGACCAAACCGACTCCAGCAGTATCGGATAAAATCGCGCACAACGCGCATAGGAGCTCGAAGGTCAGACCAAGCAATATCTTTGGGGTCTGTATAGGCAGCTTTTCCTTTCAGAAGCTGAAGGTGCTCGCATCCCACCTCCGTTAGAGCGTTCACCAGATTCTTGGCGCAAGACACGGCCAAGAAATCTGTGATGCCATCGACGAACTGCGGAAAGTGGGAAAGGTGGGAGCGCATCCAGTCCAACACAGCGAAGGTCGAAGGGTCATCCGGCAGAGGAGGGGTAACACTGCCATAGCGGTGAACAGCATCAGAATAAGCACTAGCCACAACAATCGCGGCCTCCTTCGCCTCGTCCAATTGCTTCTGCAGCAGCTCAACCTGCGTTTTCAGCGCCGCGGCAGCCTGCCTCTCGCTTTCAACCTCTGTGCGAAGGTTGACGTTAACATCGTTAGCTTTTTTTAGCCTTTCTTCTAGCAGAGAGGAGACAGACTTGGCAGCCTCAAGATCCTTTTCTGCAGACTCAAGCTTAACGCTAAGATCTTCAGTAGTCCTCTTGTATGGGCGGAAATCTCGCAGATCGGAGGCTAAAGCTTGTTTCTCGGCCACAAGAGTTTCAACCTCCTCCTTGAGAGCGTTCAGAGCCTCATCACGCTTAAGCACTTCACGAGAACAACGTGTTTCCATAGCCTCCACAAGTTGGTGACCCAAACAAAAAAATGGAAAGATGGAAGGTAACCCCGAAAAATGAACGGAGGTAGACACAAACCACGCTCTGATGCTCCAAATTCAAGCGGAGAAGCTTGAAATAATCCAGCTCTTGCAAATACTTGGGAGTCTCCCCTGTAGACAAACAAAAAACTTCAGGTAATAAGATAAAATGCGGGCCCGGAAAAAATCAGCTCAAAGGAAATGGCAAACCTCCAAGCTGCTCGTGCAGACTATGGAGGGCGGAGCTCCACCCACTTAGAGTTTCCATGGAGTCAGCTGCGCAAATGTAGCAACAAATAGATTAAACAAGGTCAAAAGAAAAAGAACAAAGAAGAAAAATTGAATTTGTCCAAACCTTCGCCTTCGCCGTGAAGACCTCCAAACGAAGGTCCGGCAAATGGGGGAGGGACACGGGAACCTTGGTCAAGACCGACACGAGCCAGGTCAATCCCGCCACCAGCAGCACCTTCATGCGCAAGCACTTGAGCAAAGCCCACTGAGCAGGGTCAGAAAACACAAAACGAGAACAAAGAAGTCAAAAAGGACGACACTTACAAAGAGTGGCGGCTCCCATCTCCACAAGTAGCGCGAAACCTCCGCAAAGAAAGGTTCGCCAAAGAAAGGTCACCGTGAACTTCCGGTGGTGGCGCCGGAGCTTCCGGAGCCAAATGAGCAGCGGAGGAGGAGGGAGCCGCACCAGAAGCCTCCGCAGGATGCGAGGTAGGGCGACGGGAGGAAACCTCCGCCCCACCGCCAGTGCCGACAACAGCGTGAACTGAAGCCTCGGAATCGTCAGAGCACGCGCCAAAAACACTGACAAACGGAAGAACAGAAGCCGATGCTCCAGCCGCCCCAAGAGGCGCCTTCTCCGCGGGAGCGCACGCCACCTCAGGCGCAGAGACCTGCGCTCCAATGACCGCATCGTCATCGCGGCCCCCACCGGCCGAAGAAGCAGCGGCAGATGCAGACAGACTGCCGGAGGCCCCGTCACCGGCAGACGTATCAACACGTTCCACAACCTCCGCGCTGCGAACAGACGAGCGCGTCCTCCTTTGCCGCGACCTGCGCGCCAACCCCGAAGAACCCCCGCGGCGCTTGCGACCCGCAGTTTGGGAGCGTCACCGAACCGCCTCCGCAGCCTCCAGCGGCGACTTTTTTCTCTCGAATAGTGGCAATCAGCTTCTCGGAAACAGGGTGATCACCATATTTAACGCCCATCTCTTCAAAAACACTATTCAAGCGGGGCATGTTGCCGGCCTCCGCGCGACGAGCAAGGTACTCCTTGTCCGAGATCTCCCTAAGGATCTCCTAAGCCTTCAGCTCAACCTCACGAACAAAGGCCTCATCACTTTTACCCTCCGGCTTAACAACCCCGAATCGGGGAAAGGGCACACCTCCGGCTTCACCAAAAACAGGGAGTTGGACGTTCTCCAAACGAAAAAGATAGTCTCATTCTTCCCCAAAGTGGCCAACATCGGCAAGAACCATCTCCTCCACAAGATCGCGACCTCCCAATAACGGCGGGCCATAGCGAAGGCTCTATTGCACGCGATCCTAGTAGCAGTAAACTTGGTAGGGGGCGTGATGCAGTAGCGAGGCTCCAGCTGAGTCATCACGGAAGCAAACGGATAGCGAGTAACCTTTTTGCCGTCAGACTCCTCATAAGTGTAGCCCGGGGTCTTGACATAGAACCAGTTCAAAGTCCAGTCTTTGTCCCATTTATTCTTCTGGCAATAAGAGAGCTCAACCCTCGATTCGGTTTGCCGCCGCTTGGGAAAGAATGAGCAGCTACCGTACTGGCATACAGCGCCATCCAACTTCTTGTGTTGCTTCTGAAGCTCGTAAAATTGACAAAAACTGTCAATATCAGGAGGAGCTCCGTAAGACTCACAAGCCCACTTAAACTTGCTGAGTGCGGTAATTCCGTTGGGGGTAAGCTGATGGATTTGCACATTGAACTCGTCCAAAACATCCCGCAGGAAGGCGCAAGGAACGAAGCGGAGGCCACAGGTAAAGAAGTCACGGAAAACCACCGCGTACTCCTTACCGGGAGGATCAGGGATAGTTTCTCGGCCAGGAAGCTTCGCTTGGCCCTTGTCGAACCAGCCTTCGGTCACCATGTGATCCACCATCATTTGGTTCAGTACGCTGCGACCAACCTCATAAGTGATCTTCTCATTCTTGCCCGCCATCTCCGGAGAAGGACTCGGAGGTACCAAGTCATCAAGCGAAGCTTCTACGTCCGACAAGGTCTCCTCAATGTCCTGAGCCTTCGCACTATCAACCATGCACTCCTCAAAGCAGCGAGCCCACCCACTAGCCCTAACGCTGAGCAAGCGAGAGTAGGGACCCGAGAATGAGGCTCTGAGCGGAGGTCGAGAAGACTCGGAAGCCACAGCTGTAGAAAGAAAGAAGGCAAACAAGCCAGCGGTACGGCAGGCACGGCCGCAGCCCCCTTTATATAGGCTCCAGGGGGGTACCTCCGAGGGACGGAAGACAAACCGTCAAATCAAGTCACGTCGCACATCGCACGAACCAGAAAGTGACACGTGGGCGGCGCGCGGGGATCCAAAAGGGGGAAGGGGAACCTCCGCCGCAGGAACGGAAACAGCAGAGGACGTTGGCCCGCCTGCGCTAGCCCAAGTACTCTAGGGGGAAAATGTTGGGGGAGAATACCTTCCCCCACCTCAGCTCCTGGGCGCAGGTCCCACGCATACACTTGACATTTCTCTCTTTCGGTGTTTTCTGATCTCTTTCAGGAAGGAAGCTGAGCGGAGGTTCCAAACCTCCGCCGAACCTCCGCCGCGACGATACCGGAAGGCGGAGGTTGCTGGAAGACGTATGGCGTTCCCGGGCGCGGCCTCTGCGGCGGAGGTCCGAACCTCCGCCCAGGTTTAAAGCCCACGGTGGCAGCTGATGAGGAGCTCGAATGCGGCCCAGCCCACGACAAGGCACGGAATAAAGACCGCGCTGCCCCTGGGGGGAAATGTAGCAGTAGAAGCTAAGTCAAGAATGCCCCTAGGGTTTGAGGGGTAGGATTGTAAAGATCAAGAGGATACTGTCAGGGGATCCCTTATAAAAGGGGGAGCTGACTACTGTTGCAGGGGGTTGTTGAAAGTATTAATGGAAGCATTTATTTTTGGCACAATCGTCAAAGCACCTCATTCTTTCCCATCTGAGGGAGCAGGGGCTGAAGGTCCCCAGGATTAGGCGGAGGTGCCCGGCAGCGCGGGCGACCTCCGCTCGCTCCCCCATTTAGTCATATTGTCGGCTAGGATAATCTCCGCCAACACCAAGACAATAAGCTAGTAGAAAAATGGAACAAAGCATTAAATAAAAATAGAAGAAAACGTGGATGGATGGCTGGTGACAGCGAACGAACTAGCTTCTTCCTTGCTCAAGAGAAGAAAAAGTGAAGCCGGTGGCCTTTCTTGGCTTTCAGTTTAACTAGAAAATTCAGTTTAATCTGCCTGCTCTGCTTGACGGCTTGTGCAAGAAACGTATAGATAGAGAGGCTCAAACTTTTTTTTTTGAAAGGGTACAGATGCTCAAACTCAAAGGGCATGACGCTGTTGTCAAAAAGGAAAGGGGGGGGGGGGGGGGGCGGCATTCTATCCCCCCAACTGTCAAAGACTAATGCAGGTAGGTAAGTACTATATTTTTTTTTGTGAAGAGAAGGGAGATTCGATTTAGACTCGGCACATTACTTTTAAATTTCATAAGGAAAAATTTTGAGATAAAAAATACAAAATATCCTATCAAAATTCTTTCACGGTCTTCTTTTCCATGGCTTTTCTCGATGCAACCAATGCTCTAGAGGAACAAAGCCTTGTTGAACATCAGAGCCAAAGTTCAACAATTATCTAATGACCAACCTCAAAACAGTTTTAAAATCAGTCCAAAACACATCTGAGTCGATCAACATAAGATGCAAATTCATTAACTCGTGAACCCTTGATTTTCTCTCTACCGCCATCGACAATGAGATCAATGACCATGCTCGCTGGAGGTGCCTAGGAGCACCCATCTACTTGCAGTGTTTCCAGTTTTCCTAGGTGCGACTAGTAAGTACTATATTATTATATTCTAATAAAATGAATAAAACAATTACTATGGTAACTGGGTGTGTTTAGTACTGTTCCACAAACTCCGCCGTAGAGCAATTAAAACAACATAAAATTTGTAGAACACCTCTTTAGATGCTCTCAATACTCTATTTTTTTTGAAACAAAGTACGTAGAGCTAAACTTTTTTTTTTTTTTGCTAAAATACGTGGAGTAGAGATGAAAAAAAGTAGAGTATAGCAATTCCAAATAAACACTTAATTAGACTACTACCAATATTTTATTTCATTTTAGGAGGCAGAGTCAAAAAGTCAGTTTCAGCACTTTTCTACTTATATGATAAAAAAAACCGGTTTCAATTCATTTACAAAATTCTACCTAGGACCCGCTACTTTTCTGCCGTGACTGTTTTCCACTTTCCTCCTATCCTCTCATAACCACTGGGTCACCCTTGATGACGTCTGGTTTCGTATCCACGATCCGAAGGCAAAAAGCTAGTAGAAAAATGGAACGAAGCATTAAATAAAAACAGAAAGAAGAGGGACGGATCATGGAGCGAGCAGGTGGATGGATGGTAACGGCGAACGAGCTAGCTTCTTCCTCGCTGAAGATCGAGAAGAAAATGTGAAGCCGTGCGGTGGCCTTTATTTCTTGGCTTTCTGTTTAACCTACCTACTCTGCTTGACTGCTAGAGCAAGAAAGGTATAGCCACCGTCCATCCATCCAGCGTCAATTCTCTCTCCCAACTCTCAAATGGTAGGCTAACAGTGATTAGTGAACCCATACTCTCTCCATATCCATAAAACTTGATGTTTTAGATAAGATTTAGATTAAACATTAGAAACATAAACTATCAATAACTTTTTAAATATTATTTAGTTTAAAAAGATAAAACTTATATACCTTGAAACCTACTTTTATAAAAAGTAAATTTATTTTTAGTTTTTCTTATATATTTTAATAAAAATAATAGATAAAGTTAAAATTTAGAGACCATATCCTTATCTAAAATGTCAAGTTTTATAGGTATAAAGAGAGTATGTAGGTAGATACAGTACTATATTATTACATTGTAATAAAATGAATAAATTGATTCATTACTGCAAACTCCAGTCTGTCCTACTTAGACCGCTATCATATTTTTATTTAAGAGGTAGAGTCATTCAGGTTAATTAGTTTCATCAATTCATTTATGGGATCTATCTATATTCTATTTAGGACCCTGCTTACTTTTTTGTTGTGACCGTTTTTCCTGCATACTAGTAGTGCATGGAAAGCTGGTGCCTGCCTCTACCTCAGTCTCTCCCTCAAAGGCTCAAACAATCCGGCCGCCGGCCAAATCGGCCCGGCTCCCCTATCTCCGCACCGGCCAAATCCTGACTGCTGGCTGCTGGGTCACCCTATAGCCTAAGCTTGTTGAGGTCTGGCTTTTCCTATCCACGTGCGTTCCCAAGACAAATGAATCTATGACAGGGAAGAAGGACAATACAAAAATCATGAATTGGAAGCTACCTCCTGCCGGATTTGTGAAGATCAATGTAGATGCTTCTTTTAAGGCTGAAAGTCAACAAGGTGCTACTGGGGTGGTCATTCGTGATGAAAATGGTCATGTTCTAGTAGCTAAATCGTACGATTCTATCCCAAACATTCTCACTGTTGAAGCCTATGCTGCACGTGATGGGGCTGTTTTGATGAATTTATTGAATCGGTCGAAGGTGATTTTGGAAACTGACAATTTAGAGCTGCAGTCCTTGTGGAGAAGCAAGGATAATAATAGGTCGACTATCCTGCCTGTTCTAAATGAAATTCAAGAGCTTATGGGGAGATGCATGGTTTCTGAATTATCTCATATTAAAAGAGAGGCAAATAGAGTAGCCCATGATCTTGCTAAGTATGCCTCGATTTCATGTTTAGAACGTACTTGGATGTATGAAACCCCGAAATGTGTTCTCCCAAGTATCCAGCATGACTGTAATGTTGACACTTAATTAATATATAAGCTCTTGTTTTTCTCAAAAAAGGAGCAGTACGTAGGTAACGGGGCGGCCCTTAGGTCCAAAGTTGTATGCTGGCTACTCTTTCCTCCAAAACACAACCGCTAGGCGAGGCGTGCAGCGAGCTAACAGCAAATTCAAGAGAGTGTCCCTGAGAGAAGGGGATCACCCGTGGAAGAAGTGGAAAGTAGAGTTCAACACTCCGCGCCTGAGTGTTTCTCTATTGCTTATTTTCGTATGTAAAGAGTTGGGAGAAAGAGTTCAAATCCAACTTGGTATGGGAAATCCCCCTTTTCTTCAATCCTAGAATCGATGCCTAAGAAAAAGGGTATATCTATGAAAATGCTCAACCCATTCATGCGATTCAATCCTCTGCTCTGATTCTATTAAAAAGGAAGGATTTGGTGGACCTAATTACCTTTGCCGGACTAGAAAATACAACAAAGCTTTATAAAGATAAAAAAATAGACATCTTATTCGTTTGTCTTATCAGTCAGATTTATCATTCATTTAAACGGTATTTTTCTCTCACAGTAAATCAATCGACTTATCTTATCAGCCGACTTATATGATCAACTGAACACCTCAACAAACCCTTGTACTCTTTCAGTTTGAGAGAGCAGCTAACCCCATCGCCAACGATCCAAACACATTATATTAGCTCTATCTATATATACTCCATCGTCTCAAAACAACAAATGCACCTCTCCCCTCTCTAGAAGTCTAATTTTTTAAAGTTTAACTAAATTTATATAAAAATATACTAATATATCTATAATTTGTAATAAGTATTATTATATTGAGCATAAAGTATATTTTCTGTAATAAACTTATTTGAATGTACAAATATTGTTTCTATATTGCTAGTCGGCTTAAAAGTTTAGCTCCTCAGAAACAAGATGTGTGTTTATCTTAGAACCCTATGTACTGTGGTATATCATATTGTACGTGTACCAAGTCCGACCAAGAAGATGCATGTACATACGGCCAGGGCTAACTTATATTTAATTATCGCACCGTTTTTTTTCATTTTCTTTGTAGCATCAATCATCAGGCACAAATGTTCCACAACGATCAAGGTGTCGCATGCCTGTAAATGACTGGAGTCTCATGAGATCTACAAGTACCTCCCAACCGTGTGTGTCTTTAGGTGTTGTAGGCGGCTTAGCTGGCTGATCATTGTGTGTTCTTGCGTGAATGTGGTTTTTGTATGTGTTGTGAGTTTGTTTGCAAGTTCAGATGCTATAACGTGTATTTGAGATATATTAAGTATAAAAATACAATTTATTTTGTCAATAATCTTTCCTTCCCACACGCTTACAAGCTAAAGCATATATACTACTACTTGAGTGGCATTGCGTGCATGCACACGCACATGCAACACTCAACATCTTTGCTAGCTTGTCTCTCCTTTGCACACGCCAATAATCCTCCTTGCATGCTGTGGCCACTCCTTGTCCACACTATCATCACATTTTTTTTTTAATAAAGGCAAATCTTATTACAAATTAGCAGCATTTAGCTGCTATTGGGACGTAAGGGTTTTCTAAATGGTGTGACAAATTTGACATCAAGATAAAAGATTTCTTTTGTGTTTTCTGCTAGCTTTCCAACAGGAAACAGAGACTGTGATGGTACGGAACAGTTGGTGCATATTTTCATAATAATACTCCTTCATCTTAAATTATAAGTTATTCCAAGAGTATCAATGTATCATCATGCATATTTAATCTATTGACTAAATGGCGTGACAAATTGGAATCAAGAGATAGAGAGAAAAGGATTTGCTTGTGTTTTCTTTTCTGCTAGCTTTAGAGGATATTTAAGACTTCTTCGCTCTATATTTTTTAGCTCCGTTATATATTTTTTTTATCTAAACGGTTTTAATTTCACGCACACAACTCTAAAAAAAGATAAAGTTATAAGAACACCTAAAAAAACTCCACAAACTCTAGATTTTTATAAAGCTACTTTTTACGATAGAGTTTATAAAGCGTAGTTTATAAAACAGTCTTAAACACCCTTTTAATTTACAGAAGCAAACAGAAATTAAATCTCCTCATGGTACGGGACGGCGGTGCATGTTTTCGTGACGACGAGAGAGGCAGGCGTCAATAAACCGCCACATCGAAGTTTTAATCAAGCAACTTACTATATAAACAACCATAACTTGAGAAACAAATTTAAGGACTGATTGTCTTAGAATTTTGAAATGCGTTGATCGGAAAGTGATTCTCGAAGGACGAGGGAGAAGAGACAGGAGAGACGTGGCACTAGCTGCCTGTCTAGTAGCTTTTGGGAGTTGGAAGTTGACACGTGGAGACACCTAGACCTTGTTCAGTTCGTAAATAAGTTGCATTCTCTATACTGTAGCGTTTTGTTTGTATTTAATAAATATTATCCAATCGTGGTCCAATTAGGCTCAAAAAATTTATCTTGTAATTTACAACTAAACTGTATAATTAGTTATTTTTTTATTTACATGTAATGCTCATATATATAAGTAGAAATTAATATGATGAAAAGAGAGTACAAAAACTTACAATTTGCATACAAAGAGAACAAGGACGTACTATGTAGTACTACTAGTAGCAGCTACCAAGGCACGTGGGTAGCATATGGTCCGGCTCCGGCTGCTGCACGCAGCCACTGCACTTTTCGTTTTGTACTAGCGAGTAGCGACACGAGTCAGTTTCAGGTCCATCGTCCATCCTACTGTTTGACTAGCGCGGACAAGACGACACGATTACCGGCTACTCACTCGCTCCGTTCAAAAGAACTGTAATTATAAGATTAAATAAATATGGATAAATAATTATCCAGATTTATTTTTAAAGTTAGTTATGTTTGTTTTAACTTATCATCTGGCTTATCAATCAATCTGGCACATAAAAATCAGTCATTTGAACAAGTCTTATCGAACTGATCATTTTTTAATGAAAGATGAGATATTATTAAAATAAAAAATACAAGGCAATGGATAATAAGTTGACCGCTCTTGAGCCTGTTAATAAAGGCAACCACAAACATATCCACTACTGTACACTACAGTGTGCTGGACTTGCTGTTCCAATCCAATGCTCACCATACATTGCTGCTGTTCGCTGCCCACTTACATTATTCTTATTGACACTTCGCTCCCATATGTGCAATGCAATCGATGTCACCTGTTGCTTGCACTCCATGCATTGTTAGGCTTAGCGTCACGCTTCTAGCTGCCTGGTCAAGCTACTAGGCTAGGGGGTTGTCCAATGTCAATGTTCATCCAACACGCTTGTATTGTGTCACTAAGCCTCAGACATGGCATGCCAGATATCTCTTCTACTAGGAAAATCCACTCTTCAGAAAAGAGTACTGATGATTGCATTTGCATACATGGGGAGGGAAGACGATGATTGGCGAACTTGCCAGATTCACAGGCACTTACTTCAAGTCTTCAACTGCAAGGCAAGCAACAGCATGCCTCATTCGTCATATTCTTTCACCCTCACGAATACTCCACTTGCTTCCAAGCAAAAGCAATCGAATGCACGCGACAGAGTACTATTCAGTATTATTCATTGATTGATGATGCAGCCAATCAATCACAAGTATACCAGATGTATGTACTATGGCATACTTCATATAATATAATATTAATAACAACAAACAAAAAGAAATTAATTGAAATGAGGGCAATGGAACAACGCAGAAGTTAGACATCTCGAGTTCAAATGCAGAATGACAGAACTCCAGGAAGGTCGTCGATCGGCAAGGGCAACTGGCTCCTCGTTCGGTTCACTGCAAGTTGCAGGAATCTTGCAACTTTTTCTAATCTCTCTCCATCACATCAATTTCTACCCACATATATGGAGCATTAAATGTTAGTAAAAAAAATAACAAATTACACAGTTTAGTTGTAAATCACGAGATGAATCTTTTGAGCCTAGGTGGGCCACGATTGGATAATATTTGTCAAATACAAACAAAATGCTACAGTTTGCAACTTTTTCCAATCACCCAAACCGAACAAGGCGTGGATTTTATTTATTTATGCTACATGTGCCCTCATCATACAATACAAAACGACAGCAATCCGGAGGAGTATCTGACATGACCTTCTGTAGAATAGAACCACGCATCATCAGCTTATTATGCCTTACAACAACAGTTTGCTATAGCCTGCTGTACACATACAGCCGCATGCTATGTACACAGACAGCAAAAGCTACATGCCACCCATTCATCCTTGTGACGGAAAAAGGTAAGAGGCGGCATAAAGCACACAAATAAGTTACAATGGGGCAAAACTGGTGGGGCTAAGAATCTAAGGCACATAAACTACAACATGTCGAGCAAAACTAGCCTAAGGTGGTTAGGGCATTACTAAGAGCTGTACACACGCCGCACTACAACATGTGGCTAGCAAGCACCCCAAGGACATCACCATGCTCCAGAGTGGCTCCAACGTCTTCGGCTTTGAGGGCAGCTCCTCTCACTTGCTCGTTATCCTAGATCGTGGTGTCACATAGTTTTAGTGAAATGATAAACCAGATATTGTGAATCAGAGTTGAAATTGAGAAAGGGAACAGCTGGAATTACATGAATGGAACATGGATGTGAGAAGAGCCCATTTCTTGATCCATGCTTGAGGCATGTGAAGAGAGCAACCTCCTCTGCAGCAGAAAGGGGAGCCCAGTGGGTCAGAATCCAAGGAACACAATGCATTTCAGGGGGATATTCTACAGGACTGTTAACAAATGCACTTCTTTTTAATGGGTTAAGTTATTATGGTTTCCAGCTACGATATCCTTCAGAATTATGGGATGGAGTACTAATTGGATACTGGGTATATAAATGAATTATACACTAGTAGCAGATACTATACAACAATAAAACATCCTGAAAGTCAGTTTAAAAAGGAAAAAAGAGGTGAACAGGTACTTACATGTTCCTCAAAGTTTGGGCTAGTTAGGTTGATTGACAGGTTTTTCATCAGTAACAGTACCTGGAGATCAAGACCATCAAACACAGCCATTGTATACTGGTATGCATAAATTACAAAAGATAAGCTGAAATGTATTAAAATTGCACTGGACTGCATGTGGATATATGACATATGTACTGCACAGCTCATTATTCAAAAAAGAAAAAGAAAAAAGAACTGCCAGAATGATGGTTCTAAGAGGAGCTTATAGATAATTTTGCACTAGAACCGTAGCCAGGTCTTGATTTAATAAGTAAGCAAGATTAAGTATGCTGTCCATGGATGAGTCTACACACAAAAGGCTATTAACGTATGAACTTCATGCCTGCAGAAAAGAGTAAGAAAAAGACATATAGATTGATTTTAAATGGAAACTGAGTGAAGTAAATACCGTTTCAGCATCAATAGGATCCATTTCCTTCAATTTTTGCAAATGCCCATTTGTCTCTGGGTCAAATATGCTTCCCAGGAAGCTGTATACACGAGCAAAGTCTGGCATGGCTGCAAGTTTCACCAGAATGGGGAGAGAAAGAAGTCAGTATGTGTCTGAAGAATAAGTATCAGGGTAAGGATCCCATTTGCACTGTGATGCAATAAGGCCACGAGAGCCTGTAGACCCTTACCAATAAAATGTCAAAGCATTAAGGTCACATCTAAAATTTGAAGGACCCATTATTATGGTTATGAAATGCAGACAGAAGATGGATCCAAAATAATAATTTTCGTTAAAGCAAACGGAGCAGTCAACACGGAGACTGCATAAGAAAGTTGATTTGGGCGTAGCTTAACTTTCATAAGACCCAAAGGTTCTGACAAGTGCCTAATATGTCAATAACTATCTAATAATGTATGCATGCCAAGTAAGGTAAGAGTGAGGACTGAAGTAGATGAATCTAGAAAGCTACCATGTTAATATAGGCAGAACCAAAAAAAATGTTAAACTCTTCTAATTTTCATGGTTGGAGGAGATTAAGATAGCAGCAAGGCTGCAATGAGTGCCAAGAGTTTAAAGCAAGGCTAAAGTAAACTTATGGATAAAATAGTGCATAGAACAATAGGCCCTTAAATAAGCACACACTGTATTCACATCTGAAGCAATGATACGTAGCATAAACTCTAGATTATAGACCTTGAAAGTGTACCAGCAAAAGGAGTAAGAAGCTTAAATACATTCCATTTAACACAAGAAAAAAGGGAACCAGGTCTGTTTCTCATAGGTTTATCAAACACAAATTATACTAAACCACCTAATCAGAGAAAAAAAATTGGAAACCAATCTGCACTGATAATGTGCAGTGTGTCCAAGATACTTAGGAAGTTAGGATCCACAAGACATTTAACTGACACAGAGTTGAAAGAGAAGCTCACCACTCAGTGCTGGATGCCTGATGTCTTGTTCTGTACCTTCGGAAGTTGGCCAAGTTCCAGATTGGCTACCTATGCTACTAGAGTTATTATTTGTTGCACCTGAACATGTGCATCTGCGATAAGTGTCTCCTATGAAGAAACTGATTCGAAATGGAGTTCAACAAAGGAACATTACAAACCTAGTGTATGCCTCGGACTGAAATGTTGAACAGGAAAAGAATCATTTGCACTTGAGTCTGTAGCAACAGTAGCTGCATCCATAGGTGTACCACAGCCTTGCTCCATTATATGTGAAGCCTGTTGTGGTAAGACAACTTGAAGAGCTGCATGATCCCCGATGTTTCAATTAGGTGCATAACTATGATTGTATGGCAACCAGACCAGATGCAACTTAAGGAAAAATGCTTACCCTTTTTTGAGGCTTTGTGTGGATATGGATGGGCAGCCTTTCGTTTTGGCCTAGGTGGGGGCAAATGCTCACCTGTTCCATTCTTTTGAACCTTCAAAAAGTACTTCTGTGCATGACTCCTGATCTGTTAAAAGAGCTGTTGTTTAGATCATGCACAGTTCGTCAGACAACATAACAAAAAAAAATCAGCAACCAATTTACGTCCTGGAGTAGCAAGTTGACAGTGGTTGGAGAAATTATGAGATATTTGGATCCGTTAGCACTAAATATCAGCAGCTAAAATTAGTACTGATGGATCTAATTATTAGCTGGAGAGCTGCCAACTTTTAGTTCCATTTGCAGGGGGGTTGCTAATAGGTGCTAATAGTTCATATGCACCTTCAACTCACTATTGAACCACCTGTTAGCAGGTGGATCCAAACAGCCCTAGCTAATTTTTAGTGCTAATGGATCCAAGCAGGCCCTTAGTCTCCCAATAACACAGAAATTCAGAGGCATCCAGTTCAAATTCAAACCCAGTAGAATAAAATCTTTGCTCTAACATAAAAGTAGCATGGTGGGATGGTATAGAGAAAGCATGAGGTCTAATGTTGTCCTCATGATCCCTTATCCTATGTTGGCAGTTGGTACTTCAAAAATGTAAATATCATCGCCTAAAATAGTGTGACTAAAACCGTAACTACCCTAAAAACTTGTGTGACAAAGCCGGCAACTACAAAGGGAACAATGGCTTAGATTTGAGGATCCAAGGGCAGATTTAACTATACCTGTATTACTGTCTTGGAGCCAACATATGCTTCGATCTTTTTCCAATCACGGTCAAAGCTGTTACATGAAAAGAAAGAAGTATTTATAGCATAATAATATGTAAGAAAGCTGCTCCAGATGTCTGAACGAGGCACTCTATAAGTATGAAATGTTCTTAAACTGCCAAAGCATCCGTTTAGAGGATAAGTCATCTACGTGACCAGGATCCATAATGGATTAGATATCATGTCATGTGCCCAAAATCCTAAGGTCTATCCTTATGGTAAGACATTGTCATTCTGAACAATTTAGTAGGGTAAAAGGCAACTAACAACTAGGCAGAATCTTACCATGGGACGGTAAAAAAATATATGATGTGTGCTAGTCATGTTCTCAAGTGGGATAAAGAGTGATTGCCCCCAAGAGAAAAGACTCTAGGGTCTACTAGACAAACAGATACAGTATCATATATAACTAGAAGTACTTGGGAACTCAACTACTACATAAATCCAACAAGTATCCAATGCGAAAGGAAGAACCTATAAGAACCCCCAACTACCCCTACAGGTGGTGAAAACGGTGAAGTTTGGATTGTGATTATGTCCATAGAAATCCAGCAGCAGTTACCACAGACCTCACTTATTAACCGCCACACTGCAGGATTCAACCAGTGAGGAACCTTGATGTACTGTTTGGACAAGCTAGGTGTAGTTACTAGTTGGGCTGAAAATTAGCTCAAAATAGCTGAGGCTAGCTAGCTAGTTGGCTTATGACTAGAATCAGTGAAAGAGTTGGCTAAAAAATTAGTCCACAAATTATATTATCCCCCTTCTGACTGGATGAGCTAATTTTTAGTTGGCAAGTAATTCGCTCTTGTATTGTATCCAAACAAACAGGCCCTTGGATCAACCATACACCGACGACTGAGCACAGGAAGACAGACGCAAACGTGAGCACAATTCGCAGATGATTAACCAACGCAGCCATACAGACTGGAGCGATCGGGTGGGAGGTGGTGGGCAGGGCAGGAATAGATAGGATGCGAGGAGGAGGAGGAGGACTCACAGCTGCAGCGCCTCGAGGAACTTGTCGTGCTCGGGGTCGGTCCAGCTCTCGCGCGACTTGGTGATGGTGTAGGGCTTGCGCACCCTCCGGGGCCCTCGTCGTTGTCGTTTCCAACCGGCGGCATGGGCATGGGCACGGGCACGGCCGCGGGCGCGGCGGCGGCGGCCGACTCCCGCGCCCGCCGCGCTTCCTCCTCCTTGCCGGCCCCGGCGAGGGCCGGGACCGACGGATCCAGCGGGTGCGGCGTCGTGCTCATGGACACCATCAGGTGCCGCTGCGCTGCTCTTCCTATTTCCTCGTCGACCTAGCTAGGGTTGGCGCTTGGCGGGCGGCGTGGTGGTCCGCTGCTCCTGCTAGTGCTGGCGCTTGTGCTGCTGGTGTGAGGAGGAGGAGACGTGAGGGCAGGAGACGACGGAGGAGGAACACTAGTGATGGTGGCAGCCGGCGACGATGACTCGCGGCTCTTCTCCTGTCCACAAGTTTCTACACACACGCTGCTGCGCGGGCCCCACACAGCCTTTGCTTTTCGCTCTCGTTCTCCGGGCGGGCCTTGCTTGGGCTTGCATTCTGTTTCGTCTGCCCGCGGATTGGGTGGATGCTCGGCCCATCACGAACTAAATTTTACAAGGCCGAGTGGCCAACCCATTCCCCATCAACGGCCTAACTTGTTTACGGATTTTCTAAATGTGTTGTTTGTTTATCCTTGTTGTCTCTGGTAGTAGTAACCCATTTAAATTTTTATTAATAAATAGAATAAGCGTGGCAGTGCACCATACATGGAGATGATCGATCAATGCGACAACCCTAGAGGTTTTGTTTTAGCACTATGTATATGTACCATACATGGAGATGATCGATCAGGCTCCATCGTCCTACAAGAGAGTATTTGTAGAGGCGAGCAAGTTCAGGCTTTGGGAGTGGGATTCCCAGAGCTGATCCTAACGGGGGGCTGGTATCTATGGTGGGAAAGAAGAGAGTTGGTGCATGGAGAAAATACCCAGACTCCAGCAAGGTCCGGCCTTTCTATTGCTACCCTTACGAAGAATTATAAACGAGCTGCAAACAAAGTCTGCAAGATTAGACAAGGGTGGAGAAAACCACCAGAAGCTGTGGTCATGCTAAATGTTGATGCTTCGTTCGATGAAGACAGTGGAACTGGAAGTATGGGAGCAATCGTCAGGGATAGCTCGGGCGGCATGGTGGTTGCATCATGTAACTTTGTCTCGCATGTGATTGACGCACCAATGGCTGAAGCTATGCGCTCAAGGAAGGATTGATGTTAGCCCAACACGTAGGTTGTAACAAGGTGATTGTCCAATCTGACTGCATGGAGGTGGTCGACATTATGGGAGATGGTGACTTCACAGCAAATTCCGCAGCGGCTATTTATGATGAATGCAATACAGTTTGGCTAGGTTTCCAGGAGATCTCTATTGAGCATTGCGGAAGGGAGGCAAACCAAGTGGCTCACGAGTTGGCAAAGTATGCTATGATATCAAAAAATTATTGTATTTGGGACGATGATCCCCCTAGCTTTATTGTCGAATTTTTGTCAAACGATGTAACAATCCTTGATCAATAAAGCTTTACCACTTGGTTTTTCAAAAAAAAAAAAAGCTGACACACTTTTTTTTACCCAAACGACTACGTACCATGTCCAGTGGGCGTATACGTAGAGGTTCTTTGTTTTATTACCAACTATTATGTACCAAAGCTGGCAGCTGCAGTGCTGCTGGACAAGAGGTTCTTTGTTTCTAAATATATATAATATATAATATTTCAAAAACCTTGATCTCTACTATAAGGCACCAATGCAAATTACACTCCATCCACCCAAGAATATGTCCCCCACTGAGGACTACAACCATTGCGCACCCCAAAAAATGCACCCGTAAATTCAACTTCATTAATATCTAAGATCCTCAATGAACCGTCGCAAGATCCTACGGCCAGAATCGCTGGCTTCAGCGCTGAAGCCGGCGGCAAGGCCTCCCCATCGCGACGCTACCCGTCTCCGCGTGAGGTGCTCTTCCCCCTGCGACGCTCCTCATCCTCACTTTACGTACAGAAAAACAAAAAGGAGCCCGCGGCTAAGGTTTCGACGAAGGGCACGGCGGCTGCACATCCACGGCGGTGGTGCGGCAACCAGATCGGTGCCAAGTTCTCGAAGGCCATCTGCGCCGCCATGCCGCCGACCCCGACCTCTTCCTCCTCCTTGTCCTCGCTGTTGATCTGGATTAGCGCTTGGGGACCGGCGGCGACGCCCCTTCTTCTCTGCAGGCGGCAGCGCAAGCCAATGGCGCCTCCTGGCCGCCATGGGCGGTCCCATCCCGACCATCGACGGCGGCGCATCCCATGCCGCGCAGATGGAGTCCCCACGGCGATGCGTCCTGCCCCATGTGGATGGCGCCCCAAGCATCCCCATTCCCGGCCTCCCCACATCAGGTAACGGCACCTCGCCTCGCGTGAATAGGGGGGCCAGTGGCAGCACAGCCTGCCCCAACGTGAGCGGCGTCTCCCGGCTGAGGTGCATCCCGTCTCCTGTTTATTTGATGATTTTTGTTTGTACATATTAGAGATGAATTTGTTGGTTTATCAAATTCAACACATGTTAGTACAATAGTAGTTAACACTTCCTACAGAGGATTGCTAGCCATGCTTTTTGCCGTTGATGTCCACAACTTATGATATATGATATTTAGCTATTATGTCTCAGGAGTAAATCATCATGTGTCTGATATGTGTATTCTTGTTGACTAAAAATATTTACTTTCATCATCTAAAATATTCTTTGGCTCACCTGCTATGGTTTCAGCTTGTCCGGATGGTGGCCTGATGGGCAGGTGTTCAGGCATGCAGATATGATGAGCGGCAAAACGATATTCATTTTACAGTTCATTTCTATATACACCTAGAAATTGCAGCATCGAGTTTGAACCGTAATGTAAAAACCAAGTATCAAAGATAGGTAGCGAGTCCTTGCCACTGAGATGATTCATGCCCATCTTGACCTGAGTCCTTGCCACTGAGATGATTCATGCCCATCTTATTCTATTTTGGGTCTTCAGAACTATACCATTGCTGTGACTATTCTTCATGGGTTCACACATAAGGTTTATTTTGGAGGAGAAATTCAATGCTTCTGGGTCTTGAAATATGGAAGCTAATAGCTTATCAAATCATGGTTATCAAAGCCAAACTGAATATGAGCTGACAGCTATGAATTTCTAATGATGTTATTATGCGTCCCAATGTGGTATTGGCCTTTGAATATCATAGAAAAAATTATTGTGAGGGAACCTATTTGATCTGCAGGGTCATTTGACTGTTGTTATTGGGCGTATTGAACAGAGTACAATAAAAACTGTTGAAGATATTGAGATCTTGGGTTTGACACAGGTTAGATCTTTAATTTTTTATTGCCTATGATCGAATTTGTGATGCAACTAAATTGCTACATGCTTATCCTACTTTCTACTGTTTGAAGTATGAATTGAATGGCCATAGCCATGCACCCAAAACCTCCATCGTTAAATTTGATGATTATCTTTATCTTTTTGCAGGATGGGTTGCTGTTCTTGTCTATTCAATTGAACATAAGTAATGAGAGACTAACACCATTCTGTTCCAATGTTGCAGATTCTTTCTGATGGCTAAATATGCCTAACAAGTAGCTCTTTGCATATATGCAAGCTCACATGAAGACACAGGATGATGACTGGCCAGAATGCCTAATGGTACACATTCTCATCTTTTTTTCCGGATGATAGCAGTGTTTCAGGTTTTTTCTATATGGGGACATGAATCTTGGCATTGACAAATTGCTACACACATGGCATTAGTCTGCCTGGCAAGATAATAGCCAAGGCAGAATGAAATGTAGCTTGTGGATGACATCGTGCAGCATGTAACTATTCTTTTTACTACAAGGATGACCAATCAATCACTGTGTAAACTATTTCTAGCTATTTTGAAATGATAGCCTGCATCAATTTTTGGATCGAAGTTATTGCTATTGCTATTACTAGCTACTATGTCATTCAGTTACTAGCTACATTGTATTTCTACGACTACCTAATCAAGATAAGCAACAATGATACTGAGTATATACTGAGTAGGCGGCTATCAAATTGGTATGAGATAATCTGATACTGTTTACAGACCATTTTTAGCCTGACATTCAGCATCACATTGTGTCATTCCATGTAAATTGACTTGTGGATCCAGTTCCAAACATGGTTCTGTTACCTAGATGGAAGGTATAGCAGCTCCTATTTTTTTTTTAAAAGTAACAAATCATATTTTCATAGTGCCGATTTGTTTACCAGAATCTGTAAAATAAGGGCATCCTCAGCTTCATTATGAGTCGAAACTATACATGCTTCTCCAAGGGGGAAGTAAGTACCAATACAAGGACTTGTTCAACTACACTGCAACAAAAAGTTCTCTATTAAAATAGGGTTGTCTATGCTTGGGCAGAAGGGCACTATCGAGGTCAGTGATATTTCCATGGTGATTCAGAACAAGAAGGTACAGAGATATAATTTTCATGCACCTGATCAATCCTTTTTTAATTTGTCACAAATCATTTCAATCAGTACAAATGCGCCATTCTGCACCTTTGAAGTTGATATTGTCTATCACGTTGCTTAAGTGCATGAACTTTAATGTAGTTTCAGATTTTGTCATTTCAATTTTCAGTTTCCGTTATAAATTTTTATAATTGTATACTAATTAAAATGTCTTGCCAACTGCAGGTTCAAAAAATGCCATGCACTGCTTCAAGCCGTTCTAGCAAAGGCAAACTGCTGCTGGTGGGTAATGCAATCGCTTGATTGCTCTTACAAATCCATTAATAAACCGCTTGACTGCTCTTAGAAATCCATTCACATGTCCTGGATTGCGATGATAGTATAACAATTTTGTAACTTAAAAAAAAATTAAGAGCACCATTTGTCATGTCTACCATCACTGCACTTTTTAACTGAGCACCTAGACTTGGCACAACTTTGATGACAGGCTCAAGTTATGTGTTTGCTCCTTGATCGCATTTATGATTCTCTATTGAAATAACATGTAGCATTTGGAGAGCTTGAATTGAATCCACAGTTTAATTTGATGCAGTTGTCGGTGGAGGATTTTGAGAATAAAAATCAAGAAAAAAATTCTGGTGCTTCTGACTGCTGCCATTGGCATTTTCATCCTTCTGCTTCTCAATTGTGATGATTGCTTTGTTCTCTCTTTTTTCTGTTTGATGTAAGCAAGATGCAATGAAGCAAACATATGAAAGGTCAGTCAAAGCTGCTCAAGATTATGGGATCATGAAAGAGAGCCCTGTGTTGTTTTCTTGTGCTTTGAAAAAGCAGATGATGCTTTCACTTGGTTTCAATCGAGAAGCTGATCCCTTAGGGCACGTTTGGTTCTTTTGCCTTGCCTTGCTTTGCTGGTAGCGCAGAAAACGAGGAGCTTGCCCGCCGGGAGAGCTGGGCGGCCTCTCCGACCGCAAAGATCGCCGCAACAAAAACCGAAATCCTCCGATCGGGCGGCATCGCTGCAACGAAAACCGAAATAGCTAGCTGAGAAACCAAACGCAGTTACTGCTCTCCTATCGTCACTCGGCAAGGCTGGACGTCCCGTGCAAAAGAACCAAAAGCGCCCTTAGTCTACATCTCACTATTTACATCATTTTTTAGGAATTATATTGTATTTTTGTTTTTACTGTAGTTAGTTCTTGCATGGTACTATAAGTTAATCCTTGTTGTATTCAACAATAAAAGCTTAATCCTTTTATGGATTAAATAATATAATGCACTATAAGTTTGTATCGATCCTTTTTTCTATGAATCTTCAATGTATTTTATTTTATATCCTGTTTGGTTATTAATTTGCATCACCTAAAATGCAAAACAAATATTAGTTATTTTTATATGCATTCTCAAGATAAAACCGTGGCGTTAGCGCGGGCATTATCTTATTCAGGTGCAACAAATAAGGCCATGCATGTAACGATGTCTTCTTATGCAGGTGGATGAGGAGATTGAGATCAAACACCTAACAAAGGAGATGGTTCCAAGAGCACATCACATGCCGGACTTCTCTAAGCCCTTTGTGCTAAAAAAAACTACTGAATCTCTATTCTTTTGCCTTCTCTGATGATCTATCCACGATCAATCATTTAGTCATCAGTCTCACAATCTCAGCACCAAGGTCTAAGTCAACTCAACCATAGTTCCATGTACATTTCATATAATAAAATTCAATTACATGCAACCGTTCGTTACTCCCTCCATTTCAAATTATAAGTTGTTTTGACTTTTTTTCTATTTTGCTATATATCTAGACATATTATTATATCTAGATACATAGCAAAATGGTTGTACCAAAAAAATCAAAACGACTTATAATTTAGAACGGAGGGAGTACAAACTATTTATAGCTAAAATCTTTTATGTGAAAAATGCAGGTCCATGAAGCTTCCTACAATTCCTAGGGAGCCTAGATTTCACACCAGGTTGATGCGGCGCATCTCAAATGCGTTATGAGCTTTGAAAGTAATTTCCTTAGTAGCTAGAAACTGCATTTTTTTTTTCTTGTGAAATTGGTGCTTCTTGGAATGCTTCGAGTTGGTCAGCTTAACAGATGCCATAGGTTTAGTTTACAAATTGGTGCTTTGATTCTATTGTTCTACTATACTTTTCATGAAAATACTAAATCATTTAGTTTTATGATTTTTTTTCTAGATGTCACCATAGCGTTAGCAGGCAATATACTATTTTGGTTTGGGTGGTACGCGCAGCCTCCTGGCTCCACACCCCGTACCAAGTAATACTGTAGCATCGGCCATGGTCGCTGCCGCCGCCACCATCTCCGACTCGGCCTGACCTCCCCCAGGTCCCAACCACCTCCCAACCAGAAGAACCCTAACCAACCCCTACCCGTCCCCCCCGCCGATGGCGTTCGCGCCGCCGCGCCTCCTCCCGCTGCCCCTCGGCCCGCGGCGGCGGCGGCATCCTCCACGCGGGCCGTCTCCGCGCGCCACCACGGGCACGGGGGCGCACGGCGCCGGAGCTCTCGGGCCCGACCCCGCGCGTGGTGGTCGTCACCTCCGGGAAAGGCGGCGTCGGCAAGACCACCACCACCGCCAACCTCGCCGCCTCCCTCGCGCGCCTCGGCCTCCCCGCTGTCGCCGTCGACGCCGACGCCGGACTCCGCAACCTCGACCTCCTGCTCGGCCTCGAGAACCGCGTCCACCTCACCGCCGCAGACGTCCTCGCGGGGGACTGCAGGCTCGACCAGGCGCTCGTCCGCCACCGCGCGCTCCAGGACCTCCACCTCCTCTGCCTCTCCAAGCCACGCTCCAAGCTGCCCCTCGCCTTCGGATCCAAGACCCTCACCTGGGTAGCAGACGCGCTGCGACGCTCGCCTAACCCGCCAGCCTTCATCCTCATCGACTGCCCCGCAGGTTAGCTGTTCCTAATCCCGCATTTTGGTCTGTCTTGCATCGCATTGCATTTGCATCTCTCGCATCGAATTCCGAAATAATGAATTAGCATCACGATACAGTGATTTGAGGAACCATTTCGATAGCCTCAGTACCGCAATCTTTCATAGTAATTTCCACGATCTAGTGATACCACTACGACTGTCTACTCCATTAGTTAAAAATGAACTGAAATAGGATGTTCCAGGAGCCATGCTCTCCTTACATTCAGTAATTTCCATTAGTCCTATTCGATCAAACATGTTATGGTCTACGAGCTCTGTTGACCAAACTGGGGTGTTGAATTCACCTCAAGTTTCTCCCAGATTCATTGCTCCTCAGCACTGTTATCCGATGTCAAGAATGATTTCAGAGCCACGATACTCATTGTTTTTGCAATGCTTGTTCATCTTTAGATGCAATGTTCAGAAAAACTGGTGAATTGGTGATTTCAGTGCCAGGATACTCATTTTTATGAAGGACAAAATGGCCCACTTTTAGATGTTTGATAATTTCCAATCTCAGAATGCAGGTATTTTCATTTTCATCACATAATGGTATGCAATTGACAGAATAGCTTGACATTTGTGTGTATGGCTTAAGAGTTTATAATGAACCTCTAGAATCTACTATATGCTAGGTATCCCTATGGACCTTTGGTGTCATTGGGGTGCTGATGTCAACATCATAGTTCTCCCACATTTGTTCTGTTGCTTGATATAGTCCATTCTTATAATGGGATTATCTGATTTTCTCAAATTTTGACCCATTAATGTGTAATAATATTGCTCTTAATGCGATTTCGATCCATTTAGCAACATCTGTCCTAATTGTGGTATCTTACTAACATTTCTGACCCATGACATACAAACTTTGTTAATATCAGAGATGAAGTTGAACACCTTATTTGGTTTGTGACTTTCACCTTGCCTGGCTGCCTCTATGAGTTATTGACTCCTACTTATTGTTTTTCCTGACATGATGATGGATCTTTTCCCCTTAAAAAAGTCAAGGCGCTGAATTAAAAAAAAACACACACAGTTACATGCATCTACTTCTGTTATTTAAAGCTGCTTGGTGTTTGTGTTGCAGGTGTTGATGCTGGGTTTGTCACTGCCATTGCACCTGCAGAAGAGGCGGTGCTTGTTACCACCCCTGACATTACAGCTCTCCGTGATGCTGACCGTGTTGCAGGACTGTTGGAGTGCGATGGCATCAAAGATATCAAGATTATTGTCAACCGAGTGCGACCAGACCTGGTGAAGGGGGAGGACATGATGTCAGCGCTTGATGTGCAGGAAATGCTTGGGTTGCCCTTGCTTGGTGTGGTTCCTGAGGATGCGGAAGTAATCCGGAGTACAAATAGGGGTGTGCCATTGGTGCTCAATGACCCGCCCACGCCTGCGGGCCTTGCTCTGGAGCAGGCTACCTGGCGATTGGTGGAAAAAGATGCAATGACCGCAGTCATGGTTGAGGAGCAGGAGAGGCCCAAGAAGAAAGGCGGCTTCTTTTCGTTCTTCAGTTAGGTGAGTCTGGAGTTCAGCTGTGGAGTTTAGGCTGTAGATGGTGTACAGGCTCGTCATCTGGAGTTTCTGAATGCTTTACGTGTTGGCTTTGCGTTGTTCTAGGTTAGAGCAATTCATTTGTTGTGATGGTGTAGGAGGAATATGTAACTCTGGATTGATGGCTTGATGATTCTAATACTGGGAAAAGTCTACCTCTCCACCTATTGCAACTAGTCTACTTAATCCGTTGACCTTTCAAACGGTCTAAATACCCCCACCCCCCTCCAAACTGGTCAACTAACCCCTAGGCAGTTTTTGGACAGTGGCTTTGCTACCGTAACGGTGGGTGATCTAGATTTATCTTATCTAAAGAAGATGAGGTAACTGATGCAACGTTTTTGTGCTGCCTGGATCGATTGCATTGCTGACTCAAATAACATGGTGGAACTACTATTTTTCTTGCTTACCCTACATATCTTGAGACTGATGCTTTCCTTAATACCAGTCAAACTTGCTTAGTCTTTTCATTTCCTAATGTTAAATTTACCTAACATATGGTGGCAGGTACTCTTTTTCAGATCAAGCAAAAAAAAATGTTCAGTTGTGATTTTTCTAATTATTCTTACTCCATTTTCCATGTTGCCCTCTCTTAGAATATTACAATTACACCACGTCCAATTATTACTAATGTCAAAGCTGCAAAAGAAACAAATACCTTTTATGGTGCAATGTCATCTTATAAATTTGATACATGTCTATTTAAATTTGGTACAAGTGTTCTCAAGTTAGCTCACCGCTTCCATTTACCATTTTGTGCAAATCTTCGGAAAGGAGAAGAAAAAAACTTACCCAAAATAGTGGGCAATTGCAGCTTGTGGCATGATCTGATGAATTAGAAATTAGTTGAACCAGAAAAATAAAAAAACTATAAATAGGAATCTACATCATCATCATCTCCCATGTTTGATCCTAAAAGTCTTGATTCGACAATAATAATGTAACCCTTTATTTAGGACTGTTGAATTCTGCACGACTAATAATTGTGTAACCCTTTGTTTTGTGTTGTTGGATTCTGCACTTCTATGATGGGGATGCTGTATTATTTGTCTGTTGATTTTGATACTGTATTTGTTTACCATTATCTTTTGGGCTGAAAATTTTAAAAACTCCGTAGCAAGGCATATGCTAGTTCATAAGAAAATTTGAGACTCCAACCTGAGCATTCAGCACGATGCCAACTTCATATCAAAATTTGTCGGCTTCGAAGGGTGAGTTCTTTGAGCCACTTTAAAAACCAAACCGTTCATCTGGTTGTGAACTCCATCCTGGCTTGATAGCCATGGTTCGGCATGACCCTTCTCTAGGCATGATAACAAAGACCCTTCCAATCACTTGCTAGAATTTGAGGAAATATGTTCATGCCTGAGCATCTCTGGTATGACACGAGAAACTCTCAAGTGAAAATTGTTTCGCTTTTCTCTCATAGAGAAGATAAAGCAATAGTACACTTAAGCCATAGAAAGTACGAATAGGGATTGATATGAACTTATAGACAAGTTTTGTCTTGCATTCTTCCTTATGTCCCATATCGTCTCTACAAAGGGCGATCCTTGACTTTGACCAGTACAAGGAGGAGTCTAAAGGTGTAGCTTGGGCCAGGTTTTCAGTGTTAATACACTCTAGCCTAGATATGTCTTTACCTGATGGTGTGTTGTTATCTCTTTTGTTTAGGTCATGATATGGAGTCTGATCTATGCCTTGATATGACAACTAGAGGATGTTCCACACATAAACCTATATGATGGAACAAGAAACATTCCTTGAAAACTTCCTAGACAAACACACTTTCGTTGTAGAAACCAAAACCCTCCAGAAGAAGGCCATGTCGAGCTTTGAGGAGCTCTCATCAGCCGAATCCAAACCTGCAACATCTTAGATTCGACTCATGAACCATCATCCAAACCACTAACATCAAAGGAAAGAGTAATTTATCCTTCAGAATTTCTTATCAAACTTGCCTCGAATAACTCTTGGCATGAAGAACCTACACTACCCTTGCATCGAGGGTTACTGTTTTCATAGTTTCAGAAACAATTACCTATGTTGAAAAATTAGCCTTGAAAGATTACCACGGTGTCCAAGTTCCAACTCATAACTTGATTCTAAAATTGCTTGGCCATCCAAAAGAGGTAAAGAATTCAATGCGGCTGCCTCTAGAGCTCGATAAATATGCAAGATGCGATTCCTGTTGTCACATTGCTGCAACTGTGCCCATTGGTGCAACCAATGCACTCTTCTAAATAGTACTTGCAAAAAAAGATTTAGATCCTCCCAAGAAAAACCATTGCATGTATAAAGCAACATCCTGCAACTTATCTACTACTACTTCTTATTATTATTGTTGTTGTGGTGGTTGTTGTTGTTGTTGTTGTTGTTATTATTATTATTATTATTATTATTATTGTACCCTTTTTCTACTCCCGTAGCAGGCCACGTCACCTGTTTACCGTATCCATTCGATCTCCTATCTACGGCCACCGCAGAACGGCCATCCCTCACGTAGGGAAAAAAAAGACCATCGTGAAGCTTCTGCGACACTCGTGGCCCGGTACCTTCCGTCGCTCCATCTCCGTCACCTCGCGCTCCCCATCCCTGCCGGCGCCGCCGTCGCTCCGCCCGTCCTCGCCACGCCGGCCCTCCCCATGGCCTAGGTACGACTGACTTCTGCTCTACAATGGACTGCCGAATCTCGCCCAGCCCCGTAGCTACGCCCGTGGTGCTACCTCGCCGCGCCAACGGCTCCAACGCCGCTGTCCCCTTGAGCCCACAGCAGGTATTCCTTCTCTCTTTTGATTTTTCCGTCCAAACGTTCTGATGATTTCTGAAGTTACCCAACCTTTGAGAACGGCGATCACTATGTGCAGTCCTGTTTGATCTCCATGTTGGGACATGAAGTGTCAGCGCTATGCCATTAACAGTAAGGTTGTACCAAAGTTCTTGCGATTCTACTTCAGTTTACTATTGTAGCACTCAATGGGTAGATGCAAGACAGTTACCTGGCCAAATTCCCGTCCAGGAACGACCTGGAAAAGTGTAATCTTTGTCCATATAGGCATATAGCATTACTCAAATTTTAATTGCATTATTTTCTGCTCCATGCCATCTGATCTGCTATATGTATGGTTATTTACAATATAGTGAAAGCAGTAAAAAGGACCAACAATCCTCAATAAGTTTGCCTTCGATTCAGATGCACAAAATTCGGTGTTATTCGCATGGTCATCTCTAAAGTTTAATTCCCGCGTGGTCATCTCTAAAATTTAATTCCCCTCTATTTAGCTATGTAAATTTACTTTGCTACATGATTCAGTTCTAATATACTGTGGCGCCGCCTGAGTACAACAATTCCTAATTTGGGGCTCCTGAGTCCATGAACAGAAAAAATTCATGTGTCATGTGTCTTATTTTCGTTAATGCGTCCATGTTATATATAGTGCTCATGCAAGTGATTATATTACCTGCCACTGCATTGTTGGAGAACAATATACAGTGCTCAGCGTTGCCTATTATGATAGCATAAATTCATTTGTGCAGTGATGTGTTTAGCTACAATAGTCACACATATGAAGTTTGATATTGATTTACCTTACCCTCCTGCCAATGTTCTGTTCTCCAGGAAAATCAATTTGGTACGTGCCTCGGTCTAATCTCTCAGATTCAGAAAACCATGCAGAGGTTGCAGGTGACAAACCATTCCAGTTTCCAGTTCACTTGAATGTACCACTGCTCTAATCTTTAGGATTCTGTAAGCTATGAGGTACAGATTAACACTTTTAGGTGGATTATATGGTTGTTTAATATGGTCAGAGTTCAAATTTGGTCATGCAAGAGCGGTCGAACAAAAAATGATGTCTTCTGCTTCGCCTCAGTGCTGCCTATTTTTATAGTTGGCTCCTTATATCATTGTTTCCCCCCGTTACTGCCCTTGCAATGATTTAGAAGTCCATTAGTCTACACAATAATGCAGCTTGCAGATTAAAGGTACGCCGATGGGGACTAGCTTTTTTTTTTTTTTGTATTATATGTTTCTGGTGCTAATTCTTTTACATTTTCTGAAACAAATAAGTTAGCAAATGATCTTAGAGCTGGGAAGTACACATTCGACATACTAAAACTGTAGCAAAATATTTATATAAAACTTATTACAGGATCTTACTTAATTTAGCTCAGTACAAAGCAGGATACAAGATGACGGCAAATTTCAATAGAACAGAATTTTGCTTCTTCAACGTTGGTTCTTATACGTGTTTTTAACCACATTTTGCAAACCGACACTGTAGTGCAAAATTTATATAAAACTTACATGATCTTAATTAATTTATATGAGTACAAAGCAGGATACAAATTGAAAGTAGATCTCACTGGAATAGAATTTTGCTTCGGCAATTTGGGTAATTATACCATTTTTTTTTGCCTGGGCAATATGAGCTCCATATATCCTATATGCTTCTGTAATTTATACTATTGCTAAACTACCTCTCCTCCTTTGGATGATAATTTAATTTATCCATCCTTGCTGAAAAGTGACATATGCAGTCTAACATAAAAATATTGCACTATTGCTCATCAGAGGGGGGACATAGTTAAATATTGACAGACTTTTTTTTACATAATTTTTAATGTTGCCAACATGAATTCCCATATAAAATATATTATGTACACAACAAGACATTTTTGGTTTGGGGATATGACCTCCCATCTAAAATGTCCTCAGGCAGATAGAGTAAATTATATTTTTTTCACAGCTGTAGTATAACTATGTGTTTTAGTGTGTGACCCTTAGTGCTCCAATGCTACAATTAGCTTCACGATGGTCTTTTTTTTTCCTACGTGAGGGATGGTCGTTCTGCGGTGGCCATAGACAGGAGATCGAATGGATACGGTAAACAGGTGACGTGGCCTGCTATGGGAGTAGAAAAAGGGGTACAAAAATAAGGGTAAGTAGTAGATTAGTACTTGTGCACAACCACAGTTTCTATTTCACCTTCAATTTCTGACTTCACAGGGGCCAACCATTATTTACAAAAAAAACATCCGCTTCCACTCTGGCTTCCATGCCACTTCCCCTGCTGCAACCTGCTATAGTTTTGAACTTGAACCTTTGCTCCAATGAAATTACCCCTTCTTTGTCTTCTGTTCAGGTGTATGCAAAATGAATGTTCACTCTTCTCTCTATGTGGACTTCACGGGTCTGAAGTTTGTTGGTACGGCTACATGATAAATTACTTGGGTTTGATTACAACGATAGTGCATGGTAAGTCTTCCAGGTACAAACTGGTGAGCGGTTATAATTATTAATCTAACATCCTTCCGGACTAATCTATAACTCCTATAATCTTAACCTCCAGTAACTAATTCTCTTGCTTTTGATTGGCTGAGAGTTCAAAAGTGATGTCAGCTGACATCATCAAAGGAGTTACTTCCACTAAGGCTCTTTTATCTCCCACTAACTTTTTCTTTTGAAATAGAAAAAAAGTCATAGCACCTAAACCAAGTATCGTAATTAAAATTCAATTGCACCACGGTATTCCTGACAATAAACTCTTCAAAATAAGACCCCACATAGATATATTTCGATAATTTAAATTATTTCTAAACAAAAACCTGTTTATAAGTAAAAACCTAGCAAAACTGCATATCACATGGATTACATATGGTCCTCCGAAACATGCATAATTTCATGAAGAAAAACACCTAGAATTTTAGGAGGGGGGTGACCCTCAGATATAGTAGGGGTAGGGGTTCGGGTAGATAAGATTTGGGTGATGCCCAGTTCAAATAATCTATACCATGTATATCAATAGATACAACCTCCGCAATTGACCTACTACATCCATATATATATATATATATATATATATATATATATATATATATATATATATATATATATATATATATATATATATATATATATATATATATAAACTCTTTATATTTCTATTTCATACCCGCAGCAATGCGCTGGGGCATCCTACTAGTACTAATTAATAGTAAGACAAGAGGGACAATTATCTCTCTTTACCCTGCCTAACCTCTTTATAATTGAAGGTCAATTCATTTCCCTATGTGTAGCATTTTATAGAAAAGAAGACAAATACGTAGGACCTGAAATTACCTTAAAAAGATGCATTATGGATGATATCTTTATAATATGCCTCTATCATGGCAGATGTCAATATTATTTTCTATAAACTTCATCAAAATTATGATAGTTTAACTTATGATAAAACTTGGTTCCTTATATTTCAGGATGGAGGGAGTATGTTATATCAAAAATGGGAAACTAAAGAACAAGAATAAGATTTCATTGGTTGCTGCAGCTGCTTCGAAAGGACACCAAGATAGTAGCAACAATGGAGTGGAATTATTAGCTAACACCATGTCAAGTTATTTGTCATCCCAGATTAAGCCGCTTCAATGATCTTAGCACTCAAATTGAACTTGACGTCGCCACTTATCAGTAGCATTTCAATATACGTAATAACCAATCTTATACTGTACCATGCTATTGTTTGAATCATATTGTTCTTAGGTAATTGGCAACTAAATCTATCTGCAATTATAACACATTGCTTGCTTCTTTGAAGCATGCTTCTTAGGTAGGGAGTATGTTCTTAGGGTAGTGAGGAAGATGAGCAAGGCCTAATACGATTATTGTGCCCAACAACAACAAGTAGCGTGTGCAGCCATGAATGGGTGAATTGGTTGGTACAACAATCAATGCCGACTTGTCTGACTCTAATCATCATAACGTGACGTGAGCCTATCAAAGCATTAAAAATAAATGCATTGTATCTGTTTAGTGTACAAAAGCATTAAAAATAAATGCATCGTATCTATTTAGTGTAGTATCACAATAGGCTTTACCACGCTGGATACAACTGTTGTGGTCAGAGTTGCCAAAGTATTAAAAATAAATGAACCATATCCTTGTTTTCTACTACTCCTTAGTTCTTCTTAATCGCAAGGATATTTTACATTAATTTTTGTTTCATGACTCATATTTTATTGTTAGTTTGGTCAAGATTTCTAAGCATTTATGTTTTTCTATGAACCTGACTTTCTAGGCGGTACTCTCATTGCAGGATTCCTTGACATTAAATTGTCATTAGACTCGCTCCTATGCTATAAATAGAAGTGTGTAGTGAGTTGCTGAGAGAGAACTACAGTAGAGACTTGAAAACACCAACATAGTCATGATGAATACAAAAGTAATCCTTCAACTCATGTTTCTTCCCTTAGTTTTTACCTTGCTTGTGACACATCAAGCTTGGGGTGAGGAGGATTGTTACCATGATAAAGAAGAAGTTAAGAGCAAATGCAAGGATGCCATTGGCATTTTTGGTGATTATACCCAACCAAGCACCGAATGTTGTGCAACTGTGCGAAAATCTAACATGCCTTGCATTTGTCGTAACCTTTCCCATGAAGAGCAGTTGCGAGTAGTAAGTGTTTCTAAACTGATACGAGTTTCACGCGAATGCCACAACCCAGTTCCAGTTGGAAGCAAATGCGGAAGTAAGTACCAAATACTATTTATTTATTAGGATAAACATTTTAGACCTATTATTGTGTATTTCTAAAGTATATTTAAGCAACAAATGATGAAATTTTCTATGATATGTAATAATGTGGTGCGATGCTATTTTTTCTCAGTTTGGACGGTTCATCCACCATATAAGGCCCAACCATGAGTGTATATCATGGCAAGGGACACCTGAGGAAGAATCATGAAACTGAGGAATAACCATATGCTCAGCTCCCTTTTTTATGTCATGTAATCAATCAAGGAAAACTCATGAATAACAAATAGATTATTATCATTTAAGTGCGATGTTATCTGATCCTAAGAGCAGTCCTATTGCAGTACCCAGTGGAGTTTATATATGTGATAATTAATTACCTTGCCACGTAGACGTTTTCTGATGTGGCAACCAATTTATTGAGTGATAATTTATTGAGGGGAGATAGAGCAAAAAAAAAAAAAAAAATGAAGCAATGGTTTTTATGCAAGGTACTGAGTCGTCACACAAATCAACGCTCGAACAAACTACAGGTGTTATGTCAGGGCTTGCTACTCCCTGAATGAAATGTTGCGTGTGACGACACAAGTTGGCTCATCATGCCTTCAAACTGCTAGGACGCCTCGCACTGACATGTCCGCACACCAGATGTGAAACCTTGCAAGGCCTGATTGCAAGCCTCATGACACTAACGCTCCTCCAACGCGCCACCGCCCATGCACACATGTCTGGGTCTGGGCCATCTCATGCTAGCCCTATGCCATGCCTGTGCTTGGCGCGTCCGCCACCCATAGCTATTGAGACCATCCCACACCGGCAGACTAGTGTGTCCACGCTCGCATGCCCCACCCATGCCCACTGAGCCATCCCACGCTTGCCCCTATAGGAAAAATGTTGCATTGCAGGGGATAGTTTCTTGATCTGGTATGCTATGCTATAAAAACTTCTAGTGGTTTCTAGGTTGGGACTGCCCTAAAACTTCTTTTCTTTGAAAATACTCATTCAAGTCTCAAGTCACAAGTCACGTGATTTTGTTTTGCGTGCAAAACACGCGCTTTGTGGCCGCAGGGATCCAATCCGTGACCTCAACCCTCAAGCATATCTCACCAACATTAGCAACCACTTTGGAAACCCTAGGTGCTCCATGACCCTGATGATGGCCAAGTGTTCCAATGTGTGAAAGGCCTTCTCGAATTATAGCTTTGTAATTATGGCTTCTCTTCTTGACTATAGTGGAATTGGTAGATGTTGTTGACACCGAATTTTGATGAACTGTGGACCACGATGTCAGAGTGCAACAGAGCAGACCAGATGGATCGGCTAATGAAGAGATGACGTCAGCAACACATGAAGCGTGTCCAAAGCTGATCAAAGAGAGAAGGAAAGACATGTCGGACTCTATCAGGAAAGGGAAGGATTGGAATTGTTGGTATTTCTTATGCACAATTTGTTTCGTCAAAAGGAAACCGCTCTCGGCTAGAGAGATAGGTCCTAATGCGTAGGTAAGTAATTAATATGCGCAGGCGTGCCAGTATACATAAGTATACAAATAAGTAAAAGAGACAACAAAGTTCAGGGAACTCAGATCTTTATTAATTCTTTGGAGAATTAACACATTCCCACTATGATTACATTGAGTTGCGCCTAATACATCTGACTAATAGGTCAACATGTAGTTCTTGGTTCCCGTGGCCTCGTGAAGTCGCCGATTAATTACATCCATGGTGTTGGACCGTAGAAAATCTCCGATTAAGCTGTTCAAATGGTCGTCGTCTTGAATTTTGCTTGAATATTCTCCAAATATAAGTTGGCAACAAGAATAGCCATATGAATATACCCAAAGCCTCGTCGGTCTTTGGCAACAATGATCCGGTCTCGTCGGTCATGGAATTCATGATAATGTCTCAAGTGTATGTTCAGCCTCGTCGGTCACTAACAAAAAGGGATCTAGCCTCGTCAGTCTAGACTAGATGTTTCCAGCCTCGTCGGTCGTGGAATTGCAATGATCTCCGAGCTTCGTCGGTCACGGAGTTTGGAGTGAAGTTAGATAAAATACTCGGCCTCGTCGGTCACGAACAGATGAATGTCTTGCCTCGTCGGTCAAGATCGAACATCTCCGGCCTCGTCAGTCACAGAGCAGGTTGTCAACAATATTCTCCTGGCCTCGTCGGTCAAGGAGTAGGCTGGAATTTATTCATAACTTCACTGCAAATATGTGCTGACAATCTCAAATTGAACTCAGTACAGAGACCACAAAAGCTTAATCATCATGGTATATATGTCAGATAAGTTGGGGTAGGCCACTCATGTGCGTGTACGAACAGACTAATTTGCTGATTTAACTTCAGAGGGCCGATCAGGCTGTAGCTATCTGATTTGATTTTTATACACTGGTCCCGTCAGGGGAGCATGTCACATGCATAGCTAATCACGTTCACCCAATCAGTGCACTGTGAGGATTACTCTTCTCAAATCATAGGGCCGAACTGATGATAGGCCACTAGTGATATCAGGTTTAAATATTTGAACATTGGAATTACACAGTACATGCTATTGCTTTCAGGTGATCGATCCTCACATGCTAACTAATGCACTATATAAATTACATCTTGCTAGCTTATTACATGACACACAGAACTGACAGACTACTGAAATTTGGAGCAATATTTACTGAAAGTCTTCACTGTAGCCGGGCACAGCCTTGTATTTCAGAGAATGATCTCTCAGCTCTTCAAATATTCATTGCGACATCACTGCACTGCTGTCTGAGTAACTGAAAACATACTTTGCCCAAGTATTGTAATGTTCAGAGTTATGTATCTGATCTTCAGAGCCGTACATCAATGGGCCTCGGGTAAACAACTTGCACTAATTTATATGCCTCCAATGATCTTCGTACACCACTGCTGAACTGAATGGGCAGCAAGCTAATTGCATTAAGTCTTATGGAGACTTCTCTTGTATCAAACTCTGCTACACAACCTTGACTATTGCTGCCCATCACACGCACTAGCCTCTGCTCCTGCACTTCACATTTCATATCCACCATCAACTAATCACTACCCTTGCCATATTAGCTCATCGATACTCGCCTCACACTGGAACTTCTTCCCTTTCAGACTTTGCTCTCACTTCAGCGGGGCCAAACTATTTTGCTCCTCTCTGAACATCAAACAAATGGCTTGTGTACACACACGCCAGCACTTGACACATCTATTTTGTCAATTTCGCTTTACTACTTCACATATCTGCTTATCACAGGAGTCTGACAACCTGCACTCCACTAATACTGACTGCTACTGCATACTCTCTTGATGCTCTGCATACTCTCTTGATGCATGACTCTATTTGCCTGATACATTGATTATCTACTTCTCTTCTCTGCATAAACACAGTACCTCTGCCATGACACAAGGATTCAGACTCTGCTTGCTTTTCTCAACACACAAGCCTATCAACAGATCATACCCATACTACTCCATCACAGCCCTGATTACTTGTTGCATTCTTCAGGCTTTCCTCTATATTAACTTTGCATCTCTCTTCTTTCTAGCTGCTGCCTGACACTTTTACTTGCCATCAAAATTCATACTCCCTTTCTTCTCCTCTGAATCTGACTATACTGACAAATGAACTCTCTGCTCCCTCTAATGCTTCTCTGAAAGTTGCAACCTCTTCTCTCCAGTAAATTGCTCCCTAATCTGCAGCAGCGAACTACATTCACTACTCCACCTATAGCAGAGACTCTTCAATCAGACCCTTCAAACATCAACATCGCTTGCAAGCCTCGCCATGATTCACTACTCCCTAAACTGCTGCTACTTCCTGACTGACCTGAATCATCAACAACCACCTCTGAACTCACATTGACACCTCTACAGGGACCCTCCTTCACTGTCTGTCAAACTCCACTAATGCATTGACTAAACTGCAGTAAACACATATCCCCATCAACCTTCCAACCTCCTCTACATCTGGATCAACACTGCAACGTGCTTTTTCCCCCCAGCCCTTTCTCCACAAGACCACAACTCCAAGAACTACGCCATGGCAAGACCTTACTCTCTCTGCTCATCTCCACGCCGGCCACCCAGCAAGATACCTAACAAGATAAAAGAACCCACAGATGGGGAGTCTCACCCTTCAATGCAGACATGGCGCTAGATCCTCCGGCAGCGCGCGGCGTCGACTTCCTTCGGCGTGGAGCTGCGATCGGCGATGGCGGCGGCGTGGTGCTGCAGTGGGTGCGACTTGCAAATGGCAGTGGGCGGCGAGATGCAAAAGCGTGCGTGGGCAGCAGCCTGACGGCGATGGTGTGGTGATGATCGATCCTCACAAGGGAGAACTGCTCTGGCTTTTATACCCCAGAGGAAGGAAGCTCGTTGGGGTCACGGCCTGAGGAATCCCAGGCGAGCGCGCCTGCTCCACCTCTCGTCATGGGGAGGTCTTCTCGCGTCGTGGCCAAGAATTGGGGAAGACCGAGCAAGCCGAGCCTATCCTTTCGAGATTCCCAACGGATCGGAGATACGGCCGGCGTTACACGTTTATACGTCTGCGTATCTTGTACGTACATGTATACTGGTAGATGCTCCGCGTGTTGCTACGGGTATGAAGTAAAAATGTAAACTTTATAATAGTTAAACTATGAATTAATAGATACATATATATGGTATAGATTATTTGAACTGTACATCACGTAAATCTCATCTATACGCATATTTTGGAGCACCACATGTAATCCATGTGATATGCAGTTTTGCTAGATTTTCCCTTACAAACGATTTTTTTCTTAGAAACGGTTTAAATTTGCAAAAAGGTTATCGAAATATATTCATGTGGGATCTTGTTTTAAAGAGTTTATTGCGAGGAACACTATGGCGCAATTAGATTTTAATTATAATATTTGGTTTAGGTGCTACGACTTTTTTTCTATTTCAAAAGGGGAAATAAATAAGAGACTTAGTGGGAGTGACTCCTCTGATGACATCATCTTTGAGCTCTCAACCAATCAGGATCAAGAGAATATGTTTGAGTGGGTTTGAAAATATAGGAGTTATAGATAACGGACTGGGGCTGAGCTGCGCGTACTGGGTGAGTTGGGCCACGCTGTTGCCATTCTGTCACGAACCAGGATAACTAGGAATGGAGTTCAGGATAGATAGCAAGAGATTTGGGGGAATTTCAGAAAGACAGCAGAGAAATTGGGGAAAATTGGACGAACTCCAAGGAGAGGAGGAACATCAGAGGAAGGAGATGGGTTCAGTTAGTTCTTCTTGGTTGCCTCATACAGGGAACACGACAGGACTTATATGTTCAATACATGGGCCAAGCCCTATCGCAAATGGCTCGCAGGCCCATACTCGACACACTATTGCTATTCTTGTTATCCAGGCCCGGGTCATGACATTCCCTCCCGCTTAAGCAGCAGCTTGCCCTCAAGCGGTGATCAACATGGAACATTTTCCTTTCTACCAATAACCTTCATGGGTCTTCAATCAACAGATCATAGAAGTTTAGTTTGCACATGATGGAACTCAAATTCCCTGAGGTGCTCGAGTGATCACGGACCGACAGCTTGGACTGAAAGGGTTTGATGAATGAGAAAGGCAAGGCGACTTCACTTTGGAAAGGGTAGATTGCAGCTTTCACAATACTGAGTCTCCCCTGATTGAGATATGTCACTTGCTGTTGTTCTGCCACCCCATCTGAGATAAACTGAAGCTCCCATCCTAATGATATATCCATTGCAGGGTCTTGTTGTGTCCTGTCCCATTGCAGCTTATCCTGAACAGGCAATAAGAATATACACTCACTAGTAGCACAGAATTTGTGTTTGCTAAACTGCTGCATTTGCACAAAATTATGTTCCTCTTGATGTAGTTGTGCCAGAAATGGAAGCCCGCTGAACACTTGTGACAATGGACTTGCATTGAATCTGTAATTCATGAAGAACTGACACCCTTGATCATTGCTATTTGTTTGTTGCAGTAACCACCACAGTAAGACATTGTGCATTCCTACGTTTGCCTTCTCATCAGTTTGCCAAGGAAGAATGTATTGCTTCTTGAGACACCCAGCCACTATATGAAACATAATGGGACCCATCCATGCTAAAGTTTGCCATATTATTGCATCAGAAAGAAACCAGGAACGCTTCTCTTTACAAATATTTTCCATTGGATAGCTATCAGACAAGTTGGCTGCACACCTATGATGTGCATCAGGGGCATCAATTTCGGAACACCAGAGCAAAGCATCAACAATCATAGAAAACTGGGGGCACATATCCTGAGCACTCTGGACAAAAACTGAGCAGTGAGCCTTATCAAGGGATGGCACAAATATAATGAGCTGAACTGCAGTTGATTTGACATAAAATCTGAAGCTCAAAATGAAATGACAATCACAATGGGGTGGCCAGGGAAATAACTGAAGCCCAAAAATGAGACTGTGCTTCTTGATGCAGCCATCCAGTATATGTGAACATATGACCGATTGATAGGAAATGACTCCTGATCTCCCTGCTAGCATGTTCAGCATAACCATTTGCTTGCTGTAGCTGCACTTACTCTCTGAACCCTTGACTAATGTTGTTGACTGCACAAATGATGCGGAGCTACAGAAAAAAGTTTGCCAAGGTATTGGTCTTAGGTGAACATCATCATCCATGACCAGATACTGCATAACTGATGGCCATGGTGAATTTTGCTGCACATTTCCCTTGCTCTCAAAAACCTTGTGTGCTTCCCGAACGTCGACAGCCAATGACAGAGCAGTGCCACTCACATAAGTAGAATTAATGATTATGATATACCTGGTGTTCAGGATCTTTTCCACTTTAAATTGAGCCGGGGCTGCTGTAGAACTTGTCCGGGTGTCTGTATCTCGGACTGCAAGAAAGTCCACTGCAGCTAGTGATGTCGCCAAAGTTGGCATGCAGGAAGCAGTGATCAAAGGTGCTGTTGTGGCGGCATTCGTGATGCTGCAGACGATGGGTGCCGCTGTGATGCTGGCCGGCAGCTCAGACCACATGGCCGTGGAGATGGCTGTGAGGGCATGATGCAACCGCGGAGCTCGAGGACGCAATGCTCCATCTCTGCATCGGTGTCGACGGAGACGAGCGCGTCCTGATCGAACTCGAAGGCGAAGTGCTCCATCGCCTCTGCGGTGCTGACGGAGGCGAATGCGTTTTGATCGAACTCGAGGGCAAGGTGCCCCAGAGCCTTGTCGTCGTGGACGAAGATGAGCACGGTGGTAGGGGCGGCGAAACCAACAAACAAGCACATCTGCTCTGTAAGTTGCGAACGGTGCTGCACGAGCTTGCGTGCAAGCCCGCCTGGCTGCAGTGGCAGTACATGCCTGCGAGGTGGCACACACAGCTCTGAGGATGGCCGTGGGGACCCTCGTTGGCATCTTGGCAATCTTCTTCTTTGCGGCGAGGAACGACGGAGTCAGAAGCCGGAAGGAGACGGCTGCAGTGGTGTTTGGAGTCTGTGTAACGTCCCGCCTCCTCGAGGCCGGGCCCGCTTACATCTAGTAGCTTTAATAGGACCAATACTGCCCTCACAGACCAACACCAGTCTTTTCTGCGCACTTTGTCCTCACTCATGCGCACCCGGGAATAAATTCCCGGTCGGTCACCCATCCTGAAATTGTTCCAGGCCAAGCACGCTTAACCTTGGAGTTCTTTCGAGATGAGCTTCCAGAAAAGAAGTTGCAACTTATTGGTATAAGTATCATATTAATCCTATTAAGCCCTGGGCCGGGGTGTTACAGTCGGCGCAACTGATTTCGTGGTCGTCGTCGCCGGGGCAGAGCATGCCGACAGAGGAGTCGACGGTGACGATGGAATCGTAGCCGCAGTTGCCAATGCGGACGCCGAAATGTTGGTTTCTGAAGTCCGACACTTGGCGGCCACCACCATACTGTCTTGAGCAGCTGGTACCACAAGATGAATGCGCATAATGTTGCAGCCATCCCATATGCAGCGTCCATGACAAGCATCTCGAGCTTGCTTGGCATGATGGGCAGACTGGAATAAAACGAGTGCCTCCATATGAGTTGCCTTCATGATAATCTGCACCTTTTCTGCCCTATATGGATCAAACAGCTGGTGCAGCACCTCCTAACTCACTGGATACAGTACATGACTCACTGTGACATGAAGGTAGACTCCAATGGAAGCCTCTTGTGGGCTCAACATTTCGTCGAACGCCTTCTGGGCACCGGTGGGAAATGCAGTCTGCTTGCTTGCCTCACTCCTGTTGTGGTCCGCATCAAACGGCAAGGTGGACGTTGCTGATGCCGTGCAGTGCGTGACGCCCATGGGAACCGAGTTGGCCGTGCTAGCACAGGTGGATAGCGAGACCTCCTGCCCGGCGGCGAGGGAGAGAAACGCCCCACTAGGCTTCTTGGCGGTCCATGCCGCTGCGGACAAGGGAGGCGGCACAGACGTAGTAGTCGAGGGCGCCGCTTGAGTAGTCGAAGCGGAAGGCACGGACGACTGAACCGGAGAGGGAGAGGTAGCTGTTGCAGGGGCGCGACTCATCGCGGCCAACTTCTCCACCATCATCAACCTCAGCTGCTCCATCTTGCGAGAGGGCATCGATGGCTGCAGCCGTGGGATCCACACCGGTAGAAGGCATGGACAATGGTGATGCCATGGCTCGCAAAGGCTCAGTTGGTGAGGTCAGCTGGTCCTCACCAATTCGTCCAGCACGACGAACAAATTTGGGGAAAATTTTTGGGCTCACGAATCGAAGGCTCTGATTACCAATTGTCACGAACCAGGATAACTAGGAATGGAATTCAGGATAGATAGCAAGAGATTTGGGGGAATTTCAGAAAGACAGCAGAGAAATTGGGGAAAATTGGACGAACTCCAAGGAGAGGAGGAACGTCAGAGGAAGGAGATGGGTTCAGTTATTCTTGGTTGCCTCATACAGGGAACACGACAGGACTTATATGTTCAATACATGGGCCAAGCCCTATCGCAAATGGCTCGCAGGCCCATACTCGACACACTATTGCTATTCTTGTTATCCAGGCCCGGGTCATGACACATTCTTTGGGCCAACACGAACATACGTGTATACATTCCGTATGAAGGAAGCTAAATGATCATAAGCACTTTTAACTTGCCCATGGAACGACGACATGCACATTGGCTGATTTGTGCAGGTCACCAGTGTCCTTACTTCATATTATGGGCTCAATCCAAACCCGTGACTGATTGGCCAATACATAGGTCCGTTGATGGGTAAAACATTAGTTATAGTGCATATCCAATTAATTATGCCACCGCAAGATTATAAAAAAAATGTCCCAAGCATTCCTTTCTGAAATATTAGCATTAATCATCAGAGCACTTGTATTGTCACAAATTTGCAGTGATTGTCAAACCAGCTCGGCTGTGAATAAAAATCCACCACTTATAATGCAAGCATTAGCCAAGGTAGCACAAATTTATAAACGGGCATAAATATTAATGCCGCGCAAAAAGGTAACAAAATATCATATTACACAGTTAAAATATGAAGGATTCTGTAAGCGCACAAAAAACCATTGTAGCATTTTACCAGAAGTATTCCAGGTATCGTTATTTATATTTTACCACTAGGAAACAATGGATAAAGAATTTGATAGTTCACCATTATGTATCTACTAACTAATAAACCAACTAGATTAAAGTAGGGGTAAAGGGTAGATGATAGGAATTATGCAAAGCATAAAAGTATTAAGCTTTGTAAAACACAAGGAAGGGTTTAAATGCATCCGAGGCTTGCCTGGGTTGACAAAGAACTCGGGCCCTGGCGAGGAACCAATAGGGTCGGAGCTCACTCCTCCAAACTGGTCAACTTCAACAACGACGGGGGTCGGATCAACAACACCTTCCTCAGACCCCTCAACTACACGGAAACAACATATGATCATGAGATGAATGAAATGTAACATGAGGATGCGACGAAGATGCATCGACGCTCAACGGTAAACGACTCCTCCTTATGAGGTGGTGGTAACAGGGTTTTAACAAAGATCTGCATCAAGTCACCCCGATGGACTACCATCGGGAAAGTGACAAAGATCTGCATACCACCCCTCGAACTAACGACGATGGGGTTTTCTTATGAAGATCTACATGCCACCACTGCAAGGGTGATGGTCTTGCCAGTGTGAGTCCCCATGACTCTCCTGACAAGGCGCAGCGACATCGGATACACTAACACAAGCAATTGACGCAGTGCCGAGGGTCATTAGGGTTAATGACCCGGGGTCATCAATCAATTCTAAAGTCAATCAACTCTAAGTGATTAAGATCACTAATCAAGTTTATTAACCATTTTTACGGTTATTAAACAAGACTAATTAATAAAGACTTAATGAAAAAGGTTAATTAAGCCTTTATTAATTAAGGTAGAAAATAAACCTTAATGAAACTTTGTCTAAATGAGCTAAACATTTTAGTGGAGATAGGTTTTACCTAATTAAGCTTAACCCTAATTTTTCATGATTTTTGGGAATACACAAATAACAAAGAAAAATCATGAAACATTAAGATTAGCATTTAAAGGTGTACTTTTATATTTCAGAAACTACACTAAACACAGGCAACCAATAATTTTATTAAATAGATAATAATTTAGTGAGTACGAGAGAAATTTTTACTTTGTTTTTTATCGACCCTCAATAATTATTTACAAAATTGTGAAACCAGTGTAACACCTCGGTGTTAAGCTTGCATTAGGCCACAATTAATTAACTTAATCCTTCATCAAGCATGGCATAAGCATCAAGTCAGAACCCTAGCTTTGCATCTTGTCATTTCATGTGTTTTGCTTTTTAATTTTTATTGCTTAATTATGCTTGTTAATTAGTTAATTAATTCCCTTGCAATTGCTTGATCAAGTTTGGATTCACTTGCCCAAAGAACTTGAAAAGTTTTAATAAAATTTATTGCAAAAGATTTGGGGCATTTTGGAGCAAAAGAAAATAAATTAGAAAATTCCCTTTTATACCCTAATTTCAAAATGAATTTGTATTTCAAAATCTATTCAGAATTTCAAGATGAGCCTTAAATGAAAGTTGTTCAGTTTGAAATTCTCTACAACTTTTATTTTGGGAGCATCTCTTGAAAATGATTACAAATTTGTCAAAAGGGTGCTTCGGTATTTCAGTTTTAAATTCAAAAAAAAAAAAAAAAAAAAAACCAACAAGAATGGCCAGCCGCTGCCGCTGCGGCCCGGGCTTCGCCCGCTGGCCCACGCCCGCCCGCCGCCCGCCCCGCGCTCGCCGTCGTAGGTCGTGGCCGGCGTCGGCGCCGGCCGCCGTGCATTCCACTGCCTTCGGCGCCCGGCTGCATGCCATGCGCCGGGCGCGAGCCCCCACCGGCCGCTTGGCGGCCGGCGGCGCCCGAAATGGAATCACGCCCGTTCCATTTCGCTCGCTCTCGTTGTTCTCTCCCCTCTCCACTCGCTCACGCGAGCGATAGCGCCCGCCAGCGGCGTCCACCGTCGCCGGCGCGTGTTCCGCCCCTTTTCGAACTCGCGCTCCTGCGCGCGCCGGAGCCGCCTATACCTTCGACAAGTAGCCTAGCTAACCCGGGCCAAACCGGCGAGTGGTAGGGCCAATCGGGCCATCTTCTTCATCCCGGCGGTGGCGGCTCCGCCGCGGTCTCGGCCGGCGCCATGCCGCGCTCTTCTCTCTCCTCTCCACGCCATCGTGCGTTTCTGGCGATAGCTTCGCGCTAGGTTTGGTCGGGTCAATTGCGCCGTTAGGGTTGGCGTCGCGGGGCGCGCTGCCTGCGCCCGGACACTCGCGCCCGCCATGCGTCGCGATCTTGTGACCAAGGAGACTCTGGTTGCCGTCGGGGCAACAGCCCCTCGATCCGGCGCGGGTGAGCTCGCGGGCTTCGGCGCGACTCATCACGACACGCCACGGCCGGGATTTGGCGCCATGCCGCCCTGCGGGGCCGCCGCCGCGCCGCCCGCTGCCGCCGCGGCACACTCCGCCCACCACTCGCGAACCAATACCCCCACGGGTGCGGCTCGTCGAGGGGAACACGCCGTACTCCCGCACACCGCCGTTAAGCTCACCGGGCGAGCTGAGCTAAGCGCCGCGGTCAGCGCTCCCCGCTCGGCCGACCGGCCAGTGGGGCCATGGACCGCTGGGGGCCCGCGTGTCTGTGACTCTGGTCCACTGACCAGGTCCATGGACCGGCCGGGGTCTTCCCCTTTTTCTTTTATTTGTTTTCCAGTTTTGATTTAAATGCATTTCAATTTGTTTCTCGGGCAAATGAAATCCGAATTTGATGGGATTTGTTTTGTTAGGTTCCTAATAAGTAGATCTGTCATTGAAAATTATGAGATGCATTTTTGGTGAATAATTCCTGTATAGATTTATTTAATTCTTGAAATGGCTGAAAACTGAGTAAATGCATAATAAATAAAATATAGCTCAAAAAATGTGATTCCTGTTTTGTTAGACTTGTTATGTGATGTAGTTTCTGGAAAAAATATGTTGCATGCAGTTCCTGTGTAGGAATATTGGAATGTGATTTAATTTCATTTCTAGGCTGATTCTTATATGATTTTTAATAAATAAAATATGTGGAATTAGACCTTGATAATTTTTACTGACTGCTCTTGTGCTAAGAAGCTTTAGTTAAAAATATGAAATTTGTTGTTTAACACTTTTCACAGTACAAAGTTATTAAATGAGCATTTCTGCCCTGTAGCTTCATCTTTTTGTGTAGGCTGTTATACTGGATAAATTGTGATGCAAATTTTATCATGGTCTTGTTATGGCATGAAATAGCTCCTGTAATTTTTGTAGATTTTTCTGAATTTTCTAGACAGAGGTCACAGTTCAAGCCTATTTATTCACATGAAATGATAAGTAATTGAACTAAATGATTTAATGGCTTTTGTATCAATTCTTGTGCATTTTCAATTAAGTTATGCTTGCTGGTCATGCATTGGAGCACCATGTCTGAAGTGTGATACTTGCCCATGAGTAGTGGTAGTACTCCTTGTATTCATGTTGTGCGTGTAGGCGAGTGTGTCCGCCAAGACGCCACTTTATGCACTTCTCTAAGTGTTTAGAGAAGAGGTATGCACATACTCAGTAAATGAGTTAAGTTGTAGTAGAGAGGAGATATGCACCTACTCTGTCAAATAATTTATTAATCATCTTCATCCATGATCATCATACGTTGTGCATTCATGATACTTATGCACGTGCATCGCATCATACAGGTTCGCAAGAGGACCTCCCTTATTCGGAAATCGAGGAGAATCGTCCGGAGGAACCGCAGCAAGAAGTGCCGCAAGAGGAAGGCGAAGAGGAGGAGCTTCCGGAGTGCCCAGACCACCGCGCGTCTGACTTTGTGCAAGGCAAGCACCGGAGCATTTACTTACCTATGCTTTCTAACAGTCTAATTATGATTTATGATTGTTGCATTAAGTATAGGAGTTGTGTGACACCGTTGCTGCATTATATCCTTGCTTTACCATTGATTATCCTACCTTGATACACCCTGCTAGTCTAGGGCGAGTAAATTGCTTAGCTTGCTTAGACGGTAGAAGTCGGGTGATTTCCTGTCATCCGCGAGATAGGTGGTTACCTATGATTGATGGAAAAGCTTATGTTGATATCATCTGGTTAATGGCTATGGTTGATAATTGGAGACCGGACGGAGTCTTGTGGGGTTGTTGGACCATAGTGATTCCGTCTGTGTCGATTAAGGACCGTACCGTTGTTGTACCGCAAGTCATGTTGAACGCATGCCTCATGTTTAGGCGGGCGGATAAGTCGTTCCGACCGCGAAGCCCAACACTATCCGGGCGGTTCTCGACCGTTCGCACCGTATTGGAGATGGATGGGGGACCACGGGGGCGCGAAGAGTAAGTCCGAGGTCCAAATGGCTGGCTAAAGCGGTCGGGCGGTCCCCGGTGCGGTGGTTCCATGCGAGTCCGCGTGCTTGTCTTCTGATACGTGCCATGGTGACTGTAGCTCACTTTAGCGGGTGAGTGTGGTTTGCATGAGGAATACCCCCGAGCTCGGTAGTGTCGATTCGAATCGCCATCGTTCTGGGACAAGTGAACACTTGACTTGAGCTGCACCATCGTAGTAATGATTATGGAATGTGGTTAATGATGATGATGGGTTAAGGCGATGTATATGATTATGGATACTACTTGCTTGCTTAATCATGATTGATATACTACATTGACGAATAGTATAGCTGCTCACCTAGCATAAATAGGGATGATTAAGCTGAGCTATCACTTTAAATGTTACTACTGCTTTTATGCAAAATGAGTCGAGCTACCTCCCGATGAAGCCTATCATTCCTCCTTGGAGTCTTTTCTTTTGAGTCAGTCGGGTAAGTCTAGCTGAGTACATTCTCGTACTCGGGGTTTTTCCCGCTTGTTGTTTGTGCAGACGGGCATACCTACCACCACTGCTGCGAGACTTTGTCTTTTCCCAAAGGATTAGAAGACCTTGGGCAAGGTTAATCTTAATATTCTCCCCAACCGCTTTTGATGGATTGACTATCGAGTTGGCAATTGTATTAATCTCAAATGTGTGAGTTGGGTTGAGCTTTTAAAAACTATCTCGTTTCCGCTATTTGGATTTAAAGAACTTCGGTTTGTAATAACTTTATTTCCGCACTCGATGTTGTTGAACTATTTGCGAAATGTTGTAATATGCGAATGGTGACGCTAAGCCGATACGATCTTGGTTGATGATGTTTGGTTTGAAATCCTTCGAGATTTCCGGACTACCGGGTTTATAACGGCTTAAGTGCGATAATTGCTTGCTTAGCGAGTGATTTTTCACTTATGCTTTTATAAATTGGTCGGTTCTCATTACGGTGGCATCGAGCAAGGTTTAGCGATTACTGTTCACATGTCTATTTAAAACAAAAGAATTTGTTTTCAAAACTGGATTTTAACTTATAGATCTATAAGTCTTTTGAGAAAATTCGTTTGCAAAACTAAGAGTGTGCCAGTGGTCATATCCTTTATGCCCAAATAAGGACTCTAGGTGGCTAATTAAGTACTAACTTGGGGGCTTGCATCATATTTTATTTTCACTTTGTTGCCCATGCAAAGAAGGTAATTGTATGGGTGCCATTCGCTTGAGTGGTAATGTATGGTTCAAAATGCCTCTACGCCTCGGTAAGTGGGAGTTGTGAGAGCATGGTTGTCCAACCGGCAATCTAGGGGAGTGCTAGTGTGATACCGAAGTATGTACATGTCAAAACCATGTACTTACCAAGGTGTTTAATTGTGGGTTGTGCCGTCTATTAATCGACGATGCCGTCTTTGGGCGAGGATCGGGTAGTTGTACTACATGTGCGTGTATTCGGGAATGCACGTGCGTGTGAGTGCTTAATCTTTACTTTCGCAATGCATTTATTCATACTTTTTGTTGGGATGGGCTGCAATGGATTTTCTGCGGTACATAACATAAAGCTTAGTGTAGAAACGACTAGTTATACGCTATGAGAGAACGTTGTATGCCACCGTATATCCGTTAGAATTATTTTTGCTAGGTTTGTGAGAACGTAAGATACGTGCATACATCATGTTTGTTCATCTCATGTCATGACATTTACCTTCCTCTTCTACGTAATTTATTGCTGGCGATTAAAATTGGATAATTAATAACTTGTCTCACCGGATAAATTTCGGACAGATGGCTCGCACCAAGCGGGCATTTCTCGCAAGTCCACTTGGAGGGCGTGTGCCACGTGGGCGGCTTGCACCACGCCGCGGTGATCCGGGAGAGTCACTTCTGGAGGAGTTTGGCATGCCCACGCTCCTTTGGAGAGTGCTCTCACTCACGCAGGATATACGGAGGAGCAGCGACCCGTATACTCTGGGTCACCGAGGAGCCGCCTCGTGGTGACGACTTGGTCGCCCGTGGAGATCACCGTTCCTCCACTCCACCCGGATTCCGAGTGGTACGGGTGGCGTGTTCGCGCCACTTGCATCACCGCTTCGAGATGGGGCCGCGGGGCTTTTCAGGTCCTTCGCCCGGATCATGGAGCGTTTTCCCCGAGCCTAGCACAGGGCTTTGGCGGGGACTTTTCCCAAGGATGACCTGCGGACCTTTGTTTGGGAGCAGTCCCCTAGCCGAGCACGTTGGCCGAGAGTGGATGAGATTGATGGTAGTGACAACGCAGCCATGAGCACTATGTTTGCACCGATGCGGGCATATGATGCTACTGAAACTACCATGTACAAGCTCGGTGGATGGAACAAGGCTATGTGGGAGAATGAGAAGAAAATGAAGAAGGAGCATACGAAACAAGTCCGGGGCCGAGGCAAAGATAGGAACCAGATTAGGGATGAAGGCGAGGCGGGGTTGAGGGAGGCCAACGGGGAGAACAACGCCTGCGTGCACGTATTGCACGCTTCGAGCAAGTCTGAGAGGAATGCCGACAGATGATGGCCCGGTTGGTCACCGAGAGGAATGAAGCCCTAACGATGCTCACCGGTGGGGCACGGCTCTTTGACCGCGAAGCGGTACATTGACCGGTTGCACGAGGACTACCACGTCTGTACAACCAGGTTCATGGTCACCATGGTCTGGAGCAGCTGAGATGGAGCCGGAGTCATCGACCCGATGGAGGCGGGGGGGACGCCGACCTTCCACTGCACCCGCCGCACCCGGCGACGGCGTTGTTCTCGGCGCGAGTCCGGCGTTGGTAGTGAGCACGAGTAGGCTAGTAGTTCCATCGCTAGTCGTAGTTACGCTTTAGTTCTTTTGATGTTGTTGGCATGTAACATTATGAGATGTGACTCATGTGTGTGTTGGATGTCCCGAGTTGTGGTGCTACTTGAACGCCTAAAGTCCGATGTATGTATCTTGGCAATTTTGGATGTTGTATGCCTCGGATGGCGCTTTGTTCAATAATATGATTAGTGATGTTATGGATTGTGGAAATGAATCTTTATGCACGTGTATTGATGAATGAATTCATTTTCTTCCAATAATTCATTGGCATGATTATTACATTAAACACAATGTTGTAACATCACCTAATAATTACTTGATGCTGAAATATGCGAGATGGTTGATACTCGCCGCACCGCTAGTGGCTCTACGGTTGGAGATGGTTCCGGCCGGGCGTGGAGGCAATGGAAATGGTGGAAATGGTAATGGAGGCAACGGAAACGCCGAGGGTAACCTGCCACCACCACCTCCTCCACCATTGACCGCCGAGCAAGCTGTTTCCAACAGTTCCTTGGCGTCGGCGCAACATGGAGGCCGTATTGCGTGACATTCTTTGCGAACACCCGGTCGCGGGGGCCACCGTGACCGTCCCGCCAACCAAGTATAGCACTTTCAAGGACTTCTTGGATACCGATCCGCCAAAGTTCTTGCAAGCTAAGGAACCACTCGAGGCTCTCGAGTGGATCAACACGATGGAAGACAAGTTTCGCCTGCTCCGTATGACCGAAGTCACTTTGAAGGTTGAGTATGGGGCACATCAAGCTGCAGGGCCGGCGGGAATTTGGTGGTCCCACCAACGCACCACTTTTCCGCCGAATGCTCCCATCACACGGGCGCAGTTCACTCGGATCTTCCGCGGTACTTATGTTCCACCGGGTTTGATGGCTATGAAGGTATCTGAATTCATGAAGCTCACTCAAGGCAATAAGAGCATGGTGAATATCTGCAAGAGTTCAACAATCTGTCCCCGTTATGCTCCGGCATATGTGGACACCGAAGAGAAGAAGATAGAAAGTTTCAAAAGAGGTCTCAATACAAAGATGGCTAAAACCATGGGTATCGGTTCGAGGGCTACATTCAATGAGTTCATCGGCGACTTGACTCAAGAGAATAATAACAATCGCATCTTTGCTTCCAAGAATCGCAAGAGAAGCTTCGAGGGAGGATCTTCCCGCCCCGACCCCCAATGCCTAACCGTCAGCAGTATCGCCCTCCTGCTCAGAACTCAAGGTTCCGTGCACCTGCTCCAAAGAGGAATGCTCCACCACCTCCAAAGAATCGGAAGGGCTATCGCCCGCCCGCACCTCAAGCTCAAGCTAGGGCCGGTGGTCCCATCGCTAATGCACCTGCCGTGAGAGGCCCGTGCTTCAACCGCAATCAACCCGGCCACTTCGCCAAGTATTGTCCATACCCGAAGAAGCGGGCGACCTATCAAGCCCGTGCTCACCACACCTCCATTAATGAGATTCCCGATGGCGAACCGATCACTGCGGTGCGTTTCTTGTCAACAAACATCCTGCGGTTGTTTTATTTGATTACGGATCATCGCATTCATTTATGAGTCAATCATATGCACGATCACATGAGTTAGAACTTAAGCAATTAGATTATGGGTACCGCATCGGCTCCGCTGGTGCTGATGTCCTATCTAATCGGATGCTTCAAAGATGCAATTTTTGAAATTGGAGATAAAGCATATAGAGTTAATTTGGTAGTTTTACCCGGGTTAACTATGGATGTGATCTTGGGAATGGATTGGATGAAAGATAAACAAGTTGTGATTGATACTGGGAATAGAACAATTACCCTCACGGATCCTCTGGGTCAAGACACTTTCCAAGTGTTATTGCCCCGGGTTGCAGACATGACCAAGTTGACATATGCTATTCAAGCTTCTTCTCTAGCCGAGATTCCAAAGAGTATGTGAGTTTCCCGATGTCTTTCCCGAAGATTTGCCCGGATTACCTCCGAAAAGAGATATCGAGTTTGCAATTGATTTAGTGCCCGGTACGGCTCAATCTGTAAGAGACCGTATCGTATGCCTCCCAATGAGTTAGCGAGTTGAAGAAACAGTTGTATGAGTTGAAGAAGTTGGGTTTCATCGGGCCAAGTACTTACGAATGGGGTTGTCCAAATTTGTTTGTGAAGAAGAAAGATCACTCTCTCGGGCTATGTGTTGATTATCGACCACTCAATGCGGTCACAATCAAGAACAAGTATCCTCTGCCGAGAATTGATATTCTGTTTGATCGGTTGTCTAAAGCTAAAGTGTTTTCCAAGATTGACTTGAGATCGTGGTATCATCGGATCGATTCGTCCCCGAGATATACATAAGACTGCTTTTCGTTACTAGATACGGGTTGTACGAGTATCTTGTTATGTCTTTTCGGCCTAACAAATGCTCCCCGCATACTTTATGTATCTTATGAATTCAGTCTTTATGCCCGAATTGGATAAGTTCGTGATTGTATTCTTGGATGACATTCTCGATCTACTCGCAAATGAAGAAGAACACGCCCGAAGATCTAAGAGTTGCACTTACGGACTAAGAGAGCATAAATTGTATGCCAAGTTTAGCAAATGTGAGTTTTGGCTAAAGGAAGTTGCCTTCCTTGGCCATATCATTTCTGAAAATGGCATATCGATCAACCCGTCAAAGGTACAAGAGGTCATGGATTGGCAACCACCCACGTCATTGCATGAAGTTCGGAGTTTTCTTGGAATGGCGGGGTATTATCGCCGTTTCATTCAGATTTCTCTAAGATTGCCAAGCCAATGACAAGTCTGCTTTCTGAAAAAGAGCATAAGTTTGTCCGGACAGGAGGCATGTGAGGCGACTTTCCGCACCTGCGAGAGTTGCTAACCATCGCTTCCTCTGTCTTGGCACGCGACTGATATCGAGAAGCCTTTTGATGTGTCTTGTGATGCATCGAAGACCGGTTTAGGTTGTGTGCCGATGCAAGAAGGCCGAGTGATTGCGTATGCTTCGCGCCCGATTGAGAAAGCATGAAGTCAATTATCCCACTCATGATCTTGAGTTAGCTGCGGTTGTGCATGCCTTAAAGATCCGGAGGCACTATCTGTTGGGAAATGTGTGCCACATATACACCGATCACAAGAGTCTCAAGTACATCTTTACCCAACCCGAACTTAACATGAGGCAAATAAGATGGTTAGAGTTGATCAAGGACTATGACTTGACAAAGTGCACTATCACCCTGGGAAAGCCAATGTAGTTGCCGATGCTCGAGTCGTAAGTCACATCATCATGTTGTGCGACCACTAATAGAAGAGAAGTTCGATCGATGCATCATGCGGTTTTGCATGATATCCAAGTCCGATGTTCCCTCGACCAACGCATCATTGAAGGTCAAAAGGCCGATCCTGGTATTTATCACCTCAAAGAGAGAATGAAGAAGGCACCAATTCCGCACTTTCGCTTGGATGACGATGGTGTGCTTTGGTTCGACAATCGCCTTGTCGTGCCGAAAGGATCGAGAACTCAAGAATAGGATGATGGATGAAGCTCATCTTTCCAAGCTATCCATTCACCCTGGAAGCAACAAGATGTATCATGACCTGAGACCTCGATATTGGTGGACCAAGATGAAGAAAGAGATAGCAGCCTATGTGGCTCGATCGATACTTGTTGTCGTGTCAAGGCTATTCACATGAAGCCGGGGGTTTATCAATCCGTTGCCGGTTCACGCTTGGAAGTGGGATGATATTAGTATGGATTTCATCACGGGTTTGCCAACCACACAAAAAGGGAATGATTCGATCCGGGTGATCATCGATCGGTTAACCAAGTCGACTCACTTCTTACCTGTCAAGACCACTTACGGACCACCTCATTATGCTGATCTCTACCTCTCCGAGATTGTTCGTTTGCATGGAGTTCCTAAGACCATTGTATCGATCGTGGATCGCAGTTCACTTTGCTCATTTCGGGAACGTTTGCATGAAGGAATGGGTACCGAGTTGCTACAAAGATCGCTTATCATCCTCAAACTTCGGTCGGGGCGAAAGGCTTAATCAAGTTCTTGAAGATATGTTGAGAGCTTGTGTGCTATCTGCTAAGGGATCATGGGAGTCATGGTTACCTTTGGCTGAGTTCTCCTACAACAACGCTTATCAAGAAAGTATCAAGATGGCACCGTTTGAAGCTTTATATGGCGTAAAGTGTAGAACTCCGTTGAACCTGGGTCGAAGCGGGGAGAAAGAAGATACTACGGTATTGACTTTGTTCCCGAAGCTGAAGAGAAAGTTCGGATTATCCAAGAGCACATGAAAGCTGCTACAGTCCCGACAGAAAGAGTTATGCCGACAATAGAAGAAGACCTCGACATTCGAAGTTGGTGACTATGTCTATCTTAGAGTTTCACCGAAAAAAAGGGACACCTGAGGTTTGGAGCCAAAAGAAAGCTTGCACCAAGATATGTAGGTCCGTACAAGATTCTTGAAAGAAGAGGTGAAGTTGCATACAAGTTAGAGTTACCGAGTCTATGAGTTACGTCTTTCCGATCTTTCACGTCTCTCAACCGAAGAAGTGTTTGCGTGTGCCTGAAGAAAGAATCGATGAGCAAGATTTGAAGTTAACAAATTGATCTAGTATACTGAAGAAGAGCCTGTCGAGAATTGTTGATAGCAAAGAGAGAGTTACCCGGAATCGACTTGTGCGAACTTACAAGGTTGTGTGGAGCTACCATGATGATAGAGATGCATCATGGGAAACCGAGGATTACCCGAAAGAAGTTTATCCCAATTCCATAAAACCTGGTTAGTAAACCCAAATCTCGGGACGAGATTTCTTTAAGGGGTAGGGCTGTAACACCTCGGTGTTAAGCTTGCATTAGGCCACAATTAATTAACTTAATCCTTCATCAAGCATGGCATAAGCATCAAGTCGAAACCCTAGCTTTGCATCTTGTCATTTCATGTGTTTTGCTTTTTAATTTTTATTGCTTAATTATGCTTGTTAATTAGTTAATTAATTCCCTTGCAATTGCTTGATCAAGTTTGGATTCACTTGCCCAGCAACTTGAAAAGTTTTAATAAAATTTATTGCAAAAGATTTGGGGCATTTTGGAGCAAAAGAAAATAAATTAGAAAATTCCCTTTTATACCCTAATTTCAAAATGAATTTGTATTTCAAAATCTATTCAGAATTTCAAGATGAGCCTTAAATGAAAGTTGTTCAGTTTGAAATTCTCTACAACTTTATTTTGGGAGCATCTCTTGAAAATGATTACAAATTTGTCAAAAAGGTGCTTCGGTATTTCAGTTTTAAATTCAAAAAAAAAAAAAAAAAAAAAGACCGCTTTCCGGCCGGGCCGCTTCGGCCCACTCGGCCGGGCCACCCCCCTTGCCCCGCCGCCACAAGGCGCAAGCGCGTGGCCCGGCCGTCGGCGCCGGTCGCCCGCCTTCGCTTCTTGCTCACGCCCTTGGCGCGGTGCTCGCCATGCGCCCGGCGGCGGGGCCCATGGCGCAGCGGCCGGCGGCGCGAAATGGAGTCACGCCCGTTCCATTTCGCTCGCTCTCTCGTTGCTCTCTGCCTCTCCACTCTCGCTCACACACGCAGCCGGAAGCGATGGCGCCCGCGCCGCCCACCGTCGCCCGGCGTGTTCCACCTCTCGAGCTCGCGCCTCCCTGCGCACGCCACGAGCCGCCTCGCCACGCTTCGACACCGTAGCCTAGCTAGCCGCCCGAAACGCCGTGGTAAGGGGCCAATCGGGCCATCTTCTTCATCCCACCCGGTGGCGGCTCCGCCGTGATCTCGGCGCGCGCCGCCCAGCGCTCTTCTTCTCTCCTCTCACGCCATGCGTGCGTTTCTGGCGATAGCTAGGCGCTAGGTTTCGGTCGGGTCAATTGCGCCGTTTAGGGTTGGCGTCGCCCGGGACGCCCGCCTCGTCGCCCGGACACTCGCCAGCGCCGCCCGGCGTGCCATGCGTAGCGGCCGGGGCTTCAGGTTGCCCAATCGGGGCAACCAACCCCTCGGGCTTGCCGTGAGCTCGCGGGCTCGCGCGACTCATCACGACACGCCACCGCCGGGATTTGGCCGCCATGCCACCACTGGGGCCGCCGTCGCGCCCGCGCCGCGTCGCCCGGCACACTCAGGCCACCACTCGCGCAACCAATACCCCCCACGGGTCGGCTCGTCGAGGGGACACGCCGTCTCCCGGCACCGTAGATTAAGCTCACCGCCCGGCGAAGCAGCGCCGCCCGGTGCGGCTCCCTGCTCGGCCGGCCGGCCGGTGGGGCCATGGACCGCGGGGGCCCCGCGTGTCTGTGACTCAGGTCCACTGGACCAGGTCCATGGACCGGCCGGGGTTTTCCCCTTTTCTTTTATTTGTTTTCCGTTTTTTGATTTAAATGCATTTCAATTTGTTTCTCGGGCAAATGAAATCCGAATTTGATGGGATTTGTTTTGTTAGGTTCCTAATAAGTAGATCTGTCATTGAAAATTATGAGATGCATTTTTGGTGAATAATTCCTGTATAGATTTATTTAATTCTTGAAATGGCTGAAAACTGAGTAAATGCATAATAAATAAAATATAGCTCAGAAAAAATGTGATTCCTATTTTGTTAGACTTGTTATGTGATGTAGTTTCTGGAAAAAAATATGTTGCATGCAGTTCCTGTGTAGGAATATTGGAATGTGATTTAATTTCATTTCTAGGCTGATTCTTATATGATTTTTAATAAATAAAATATGTGGAATTAGACCTTGATAATTTTACTGACTGCTCTTGTGCTAAGAAGCTTTAGTTAAAAATATGAAATTTGTTGTTTAACACTTTTCACAGTACAAAGTTATTAAATGAGCATTTCTGCCCTGTAGCTTCATCTTTTTGTGTAGGCTGTTATACTGGATAAATTGTGATGCAAATTTTATCATGGCCTTGTTATGGCATGAAGTAGCTCCTGTAATTTTTGTAGATTTTTCTGAATTTTCTAGATAGAGGTCACAGTTCAAGCCTATTTATTCACATGAAATGATAAGTAATTGAACTAAATGATTTAATGGCTTTTGTATCAATTCTTGTGCATTTTCAATTAAGTTATGCTTGCTGGTCATGCATTGGAGCACCATGTCTGAAGTGTGATACTTGCCCATGAGTAGTGGTAGTACTCCTTGTATTCATGTTGTGCGTGTAGGCGAGTGTGTCCGCGCACGCCACTCTTCTTTATGCACTTCTCTAAGTGTTTAGAGAAGAGGTATGCACATACTCAGTAAATGAGTTAAGTTGTAGTAGAGAGGAGATATGCACCTACTCTGTCAAATAATTTATTAATCATCTTCATCCATGATCATCATACGTTGTGCATTCATGATACTTATGCACGTGCATCGCATCATACAGGTTCGCAAGAGGACCTCCCTTATTCGGAAATCGAGGAGAATCGTCCGGAGGAACCGCAGCAAGAAGTGCCGCAAGAGGAAGGCGAAGAGGAGGAGCTTCCGGAGTGCCCAGACCACCGCGCGTCTGACTTTGTGCAAGGCAAGCACCGGAGCATTTACTTACCTATGCTTTCTAACAGTCTAATTATGATTTATGATTGTTGCATTAAGTATAGGAGTTGTGTGACACCGTTGCTGCATTATATCCTTGCTTTACCATTGATTATCCTACCTTGATACACCCCCGCTAGTCTAGGGCGAGTAAATTGCTTAGCTTGATTAGACGGTAGAAGTCGGGTGATTTCTGTCATCCGCGAGATAGGTGGTTACCTATGATTGATGGAAAAGCTTATGTTGATATCATCCGGTTAATGGCTATGGTTGATAATTGGAGACCGGACGGAGTCTTGTGGGGTTGTTGGACCATAGTGATTCCGTGCTCGTGTCGATTAAGGACCGTATCAAGTTGTTGTACCGCAAGTCATGTTGAACGCATGCCTCATGTTTAGTCGGGCCGGATAAGTCGTTCCGACCGCGAAGCCCAACACTATCCGGGCGGTTCTCGACCGTTCGCACCGTATTGGAGATGGATGGGGGACCACGGGGCGCGAAGAGTAAGTCCGAGGTCCAAAGATGGTCGGGCTAAAGCGCCGGGCGGTCCCCGTGCGGTGGTTCCATGCGAGTCCGCGTGCTTGTCTTCCCCGGATACGTGCCATGGTGACCTGTAGCTCACTTTAGCGGGTGAGTGTGGTTTGCATGAGGAATACCCCCCGAGCTCGGTAGTAATCGATTCGAATCGCCATCGCCCCGGACAAAGGTGAACACTTGACTTGAGCTGCACCATCGTAGTAATGATTATGGAATGTGGTTAATGATGATGATGGGTTAAGGCGATGTATATGATTATGGATACTACTTGCTTGCTTAATCATGATTGATATACTACATTGACGAATAGTATAGCTGCTCACCTAGCATAAATAGGGATGATTAAGCCGAGCTATCACTTTAAATGTTACTACTTTGCTTTTATGCAAAATGAGTCGAGCTACCTCCCGATGAAGCCTATCATTCCTCCTTGGAGTCTTTTCTTTTGAGTCGGTCGGGTAAGTCTAGGCGAGTACATTCTCGTACTCAAGGTTTTTCCCCGCTTGTTGTTTGTGCAGACGGGCATACCTACCACGGGCACCGCGAGACCTGTCTTTTCCCATGGATTAGAAGACCTTGGGCAAGGTTAATCTTAATATTCTCCCCAACCGCTTTTGATGGATTGACTATCGAGCCGGCTTTCGTATTAATCTCAAATGTGTGAGTTGGGTTGAGCTTTTAAAACTATCTCGTTTCCGCTATTTGGATTTAAAGAACTCGGGTTTGTAATAACTTTATTTCCGCACTCGATGTTGTTGAACTATTTGCGAAAATGTTGTAATATGCGAATGGTGACGCTAAGCCGATACGATCTTGGTTGATGATGTTTGGTTTGAAATCCTTCGAGATTTCCTGACTACCGGGTTTATAACGGCTTAAGTGCGATAATTGCTTGCTTAGCGAGTGATTTTTCACTTATGCTTTTATAAATTGGTCGGTTCTGTTACAACCAAAGACCAGAAATCAAAATGGAAAAAGAAAAATAGTTTCCCTCCTTTGTTGGGCCTACCGTGCGGCCCAACTCAAATTTTTCTGCCCAAAGATCGCCGGGCTAGACCGCGGCCGGGCGAGACGGCGGCGCAGCTCGCCGCCGGCGAGGTGGGAAGGTCACAAACGTGACCCCCACGAATCGAAAAACCCACCGGGAGCCGAGCGGTCGGTCTAGGGCACAAGAAGAACACGATGGCGGCAATGGCGGACAGCGGCGCACGGGGAACAGCGGCCGAGCTCACCTGAGCTACTCTGACGACACTGAGCACACCTACGTGACCGGCGACTCAAGGCGAACTGGACACGACCCAAACGCGATGCTCTACGGCTCTGAATGGACATCGTAGCGTGCGCGGCAACGGCGGCACGGCGGAGCTCGCCGGGGGACGCTGTTCCGGCTAACCTACGGCGATACAGGCGCAACCAACACCCTGACAGGCACTAGATGCTCACCGTGACTTCAAAACAGGGTAGCTGCAGCTGTGGAGGTGGTCGGAGCAAGGCTGGCGGCGATGGTGATGGCTACGACGGCGTGAACTGGTGCTCACAGCGTCGTTCCGGCTCGCCGGGGGTTTCTCTGCACAAACGGTTAAGCCGAGCATGATCAGCGAGTTGAGGTGATGCTAGGATGGTGATTGTGGAGGCCTGTGACTCGCTGGATAGCCTTGGCCAGCATTGAGAGCTTACGGCGGCGGCGGATGACGGACATGATGAAGATGACGGCGTACAGCGACTCCGGCGGTCTCAAGCCATGATCGGGGGTTCAGCGGGTGCGCAAGGAAACGGCGGAGCTGTGGGCGAGGTTGAGGAGATGGTTACGGTGGGGGGCAGCGCGAATTTTGCGGTGGAGCAGCGGCAGCCGGCGGTGAGCGGAAGAAAGAACACACGGCGGCAGCGGCGGCGGTTCAAGGCTTTACAGGCGACGACGATGGACGGATGGCGGCAGCCACGAAAGGTGACGGTTCGGCAAGCACCGCGTGGCGCTGGTGAAGCATCGAGGCGTTCGGGGGCGGCGGCCGTCAGCGAGCAGCCGGCCTGCCTGCTTGCACTGTTCCTACCCCCTTCCCTTTCCTTTTATTTCAAACTGATTTGCAAACAAGTTCAAATTACATTCAAAATTTGAATAGAAGTACAAGTGTTCGCCTCCTTTCGTTGCCTTTGTCGAAAGAGAAGCCATAATAACGAACAAACAGACTCGCACTGATCGACAAAAGCGTCGCCTGAAACTTGGAAAAGTGATCATTTATTTATTTATAACAGAATAGTCTGAATCTTTCTTTCACAATTCCTCCAATATATACTCCTGCATACCCAAGACTGATTAACTAACTGTTATGTTATTGACAAAAGGCTGTTATTTATTTATTTATGCCTTTGTCCTTAGCCAGATGGTGCACTAGAAATCGCCGAGAGGAGGGAAATTTCCTAGTGGGTAATCATCCTCTGGTGCCGGGGGGTGGTCTTCCTGAGCCAGATCGTGCTGCTGCTGCTGCTGATTCGGTGTGAGCAGTTGGTCGAGTACGTTGTGCAGGTGGATTGTTGCGGTCATGTGGTTCTTGCACGCAGCCACGAGGGCGGCTCTTGCCGCCGCCGCCCGGCCGCTGTCGCCGCTTCTCCGCCGCCCGGCCGCGCCAGCGCCAGGGCGACCGGCAACTCGACGATCCGGCGGGGCCTTCGCTTGGCACCGCCCGCTGTCGAGGGGGCGTTTGCCTCCCTCCGCCGCCGCCTTGCGCTGCCGCGAGCTCAAGCGGCCGCTGCTGCGCGCCGCGAGCTCTGCAGCTTTCTCTCCTCCTCCCAGCCCGCGGCCGGCCTCTTGCCTGGGCCGGCCGAGCTTCAGTGGCTTGAATCCTCAGGTCCTGCAGACTCGGGAACGGCCTCTGGCGCCCCGCCGCTGCGCGGCGCCGCCCGGGCAGTGGGAGTGTGTCCACAAAGTGCTGCATGCAGTCGTAGTTGGTGCGGTGCACGCCCTCCGCCATAAGCTGCCTGCAGTATGATTGGAGGATCGATCTCGTTTTGATTTGCGAAAAACTGAAGACAAAGCAGCAGCAAGACTAATCAAATTAAATACGTGGTACTCCACCTGGATATTTCGGCCCAGAATCCGGCCTCTGAAACCGCGTTTGATCCGTAGATCTCACGCGCATACTGAAGGGAAAAAAATTAGGTGCACCCCGGGTACACAGGGCCGCTCGTGCTCCCCCCCAGCTAGATTGACGTCACGTGCACAGTCCTTCAATCGTACGGCAGCGCGAAATAAGGTTCGGACGGAAGGCAACAGGCACACGGCTCGGTTCAGCTTGTTCCCATCCCAAATCGTCAGCGACTCAGCTCGTTCGTTCCCTTCCTAAATCCTCCGCAATGCCGCCGTCGCCCGTACCCGTGGACCTCGCCATCCGCCGTCGCCCGTACACGGCTCAGATCCTTTGTTCCCAGAGCGCACTCGCCTTCTCTGCAAGGGCTACGGCTTGCCGCTGCTCCTTCTCTGCGGGAGCGGCCACACCATCAACCATGTCACCTTCTGCTGGTGCTACGAGACGGCCGTTGCCATTGGCAAGGAGATCCCGAACTACATGCCCCAGCACGGGTACCAGAACCACTACGAGAGGCAGGGGTACAAGCTCCATTATTACCACAAAGAAGAAAGCAACAGCGACGGGAAGCAGTAGCTGTAACTAAAGCTTGGGAGCCGAGCCGTATGCCTGTTTGTTTTCCGTCGGAGCCTTATTTCGTGCTGCCGTACGATTGAAGGACTGTACACATGGCGTTAATCTAGCTGGGGGGAGCACGAGCGACCCTGTGTACCCGGGGTGCACCCAATTTTTTTCCTGCTGAAGTATGTGCTGGAACAGCTGGTTTTCCTGCTCCGACCAAGGCGGTGGCTGGCCGCCGGCGGCGGCGGCGGCAACATTGCCGGTGGACGAGGAAGCCATGGGTGGATGTGTGTGTGCGTGGGCTGCTCTGAGTGCGTGGGGTTTTATTATTTAGGCCTTGTTTAGTTCCATGCAACTTTCAATTGGAATTGCAAGTTTTTCCACTCTCTCTCCATCACATCAATTGTTTTTCGCATGTAAATAGTATTAAATATAAATAAAAAAAAAATAACTAATTACATAGTTTGGTTGTAAATCACGAGATCTAATCTTTTGAGCCTAGTTGGGCCACGATTGGACAATATTTACCACAAACAAACGAAATGCTACATGACTTTACAATCTCTCTCCTCTCACAAATTTGTTGCCGCATGTAAAGAGTATTAAATATAAATAAAAAATAACTAATTACATAGTTTTGTTGTAAATCACGAGACGACTCTTTTTGAGCCTAGTTGGGCCACGATTAGACAATATTTACCAAATAAAAAACGAAGTCTTCTGAGACTTTACAATCTCTCTCCTCAAAAAGTTTCGTGCAACTAAACAAGGCCTTATAATATAAGGGGTGCTTGACCACGGTGCGCGGTGCTCTGACAGCATTGTATTTGTACGGAGGTGACACTCACATGTCTGTCTCTGCACAAACGTAACTATCTTTTGGTTTACGTGAGACCCACCCGCGCATTGCATTGCATTGGCTCTCCGGTTCAGTTTTACTCCACTTTTTGTAACGACTTTTCAGGTCCAGGGGATGATGGTATAATATCAGACAAAGATGGGGGTGGAATCATCTGCTAACGAGTCTTGAGTGTTTGAAGCAAATGGTCGGTAGCCTCAATGATCAGGGCTCACCCATATGAGGTAACCAACCCCCTCCTTGTTGACAAATGACTCTCAGTTGATTTCGATTGGATGCGCCTCGCGACGAAAAGATGCACAGGCCTCGCATTGGTGTCATTCTGGTTGTCAAGAGGAAATAAGACACTCCAGACTCAAAGACACAACAACAGTAATTACTACTTGCATTGATGCCCATCCCCACTCAGAAAAAGCACAGCTGCTGCTTGTTATTGTCAGACTCCTCCTCCTCCTCCTGTAGCTCCATCCACATCGATCATAGCATCGATCGACTGGGGTGTACCAATTCTCAAGAGGAAATAAGATGGAAAGTGATGACTAGCTAGATACCCACCCACCCACCCCTGCAACAGAGGGCCCTGCCCCGACCGAATGAAGGAACCTGAACGCCATCAGTTGCTACGTCAGAAGAAACACGAAATGCAGCCATTGCTTTGGTTCTCCAGACCACTAGTACGTAGTACTGTAGTATCATCAAACAAAAGGGCGGGCGCTTATCACGCCTGATAGGCCCGTTGACTGCTTATATATCTGCGCACACAGACACTAAAAGTGTAACCAGCTATCGGTCACAACGTACACTTGTCAATGTCTCATCATCAGAATCAGATCACACACAAAAGCAAAAAGACCCACCAGTTGCTGTTGCGTCCTACGGAGTACTAGTAGCTATCGGTCGACACGTGTAAGGTAGCTAGTGCTAGGAGGAACCATCCATCCATCCCCCTGGACCCGGCCGGACCTGACAAAAAGTGGAGTACTAGGGAGGAGTACTAGTAAAACTGAACCGGAGAGCCAATGCAATGCAATGCAAGTGGGTTTCACGTACGTAAACCAAAAATAAGTCAATGGCAGTTAAGCAGAGTGGATTACTGGATGAGTTACGTACTCCACTCGATCTCGATCGATAGCAAGATCGGAGCAGTAGTGACACGTCAAATCGAATCGAAATGTTCACGGCATACCATACCCGTCCGGGCTGTCAAAGAGGAAAGGGCGCTGTCCCCCGTCTCCGTCCGGCCGGAGTAGTATATGATGACTCTGCACCACGCACTTTATCTTTGACTGAATGCCAGTGCCACGGGATGGGATCGGTGCGTGCGTGCGTGCGAGGTTAACCAGCAAAATAAATGGTCAATCTACACCCATATCTCAGTTTAGATTGCTGACCACAAAAACTAATGATTAATCTTTTTTTTTCCTAGCAAATACTAGGTGGAACGTACCTTGCCTTAGGCACTCTTGCATAACTGTTTCTGAGATTATTGATACTCTGACCACATGCCGCTATAGAGTAAATGTCTTCACGAAGCATGCATGTCCTAGATGCATATGCCTCTCCCCTTATTGCACATAATATGCCGTCTTTAATTCAGACGAGAAGGCGTTCATTTGGGTGTTTTTATTTGAAACTAAAATCATTAGTTTATTTGTGGATGCAACCAGTGATTCTGTGTTGAAATGACCACATAAACTGGCATTGATATCTAATGTGGTTTGTTCTTCTCCTACGACATGCTGCTTCGTCATTCCCTAAAATTACTGCTAAAAATATAGCTGCTCTGTACAAAGTTTGTTTCCTTGTACCAGCAATACGTGTTCTAAATTAATGTATCAATTGCCCTGAGATAAATAGGATGCCTTTGCTTGCAGACCTCTTTTCCTAGGCAGAGGAAGATGAAAAAAAATATATATATTTATAGGCCCTCAATAGTTTTTGGCCATAGGTGTTTTAAATTCTGCGAGAAAATAGGTCCAATACTGTCTAATAGGAAGTCCTTGTTTTTACTCAGGTGTCATAAGCTCTGTTATATAGCACCTGTGTTTTCTTCCAGATGTGTTTTTAGTCACGTGCAGCTTAAATATTACGATACTATCTGATACAGCTGTATTTTTTTACTCAGGTCTAAATTTGCTATATGCTATTTCTATATAATCTTTGGCTTTTTTTAGATATCAGGAGCAACAATGACTTGTTATGGTTGTCTTCTTACTCAGGTCCATTCATGCTCCATCTGTGCTCAGCTTCAACAAGTGCAGTTAACACTTCAAAGTACATTTCGATATCTCTGCTCTAGCCAGCAAGGCGCCTACTATTTCATGATGCCCATTATCTGCTTGCTGTTTTACTCTTCATTCAACTTAAAGGAATCTTCAGTGAGTTCGATACTTGGTTCAATTCAGACTTCAATTTGTTTTGAGTACGAACGTATGGATTTCAACTTCAAATTAAGAGTTCTGTATGAGGAGCAAAAGAACAAGCAGACCAAGGTATATGAACATGAACATAACTTCATATTTTTTCCCATCTATCTGGTTTGCATATGATGTTCAGAAAGGAGATGTAGTAGCATGCTGCAACTTTTTTTTTTCATTTTTGAAAAGAAAAAATGTTTAACCATTTTGGAGGTTGTGAGTCCATCTATATCTGTTCCTGTGCAGTCGTCACCAGCAGCTTGAAGGTTTGCATAGTGTGCATGTCTGTGTTTTTCCAAAGAACAGAGTGAGAAGTGAAGATAAATTATATGCCTAGCTGAATTTATCACATATATGACAGCCTTAATCAGCACATCCTTCATGTCTGCAGTCTGCTACTTGCTTCCTCTGATCAGTCCTAACTGCCCCACTGTATTGGAGTTTTGAAAATATTATGCGCAGTACATCCTGCAGCAAAATAGTTCTATATCATTAGCATTGCACCAAAGTTTGGAAACTTAATTTAATCACAACACCAACCCTTTACAAGATACATTCGCGTACCTCTGGGAGGTCTGCAAGTTCAACACCTGATGTCCATTTTCTGTAGGATAGTTCTTTAGAGCAATGATTTGCTTGGCTTCTGCAGACAAGGTTATTTGTTATGGTTATTGTATGAGGAACTGCAACAAAGTGGCAGATTATTGCCTTGTAATGTATGGGGCGAGCGTGGTTAGCTCTGGTTCATTATGTTCATGAGCCAAGTCCCTGCTTTTGTCTCTAATATTGTCTCCAGTAACATGGATGGAGATAATGTCTAATGGAAACAAGTTTTCTGAGTTCCAAAAAAAAAAAAACATTGAAGGAAAAAAAACTAAGAAGTCAATTGGAGCAAATGCTCTTCCATTGTTCCAGATACAAAGCGTGAGATATTTAATACAGAATGAAAAGATGGTAATTGATCCAAAACATACATGCACGAGATTAGCTATGCCACACATCAATTCAAGTATGGAATACGAGATTAAATCATTCGGATAGTGATCAACACATTCAGGAATTGGAACAAAATGCGAGTCAGCAGTGTTAAGACACGAGATTATAACATTACGATAATGATAACATATTACACCATAATATTTGAAAGCTGACAACTAACTTAAAACAGAAATAAACACAAAATCGGATCCCCCTCTTCGTCGGTGACCTCATCCTCCCTCTCGTACTCGGCGTATCCCTTGGTATCGAGGATGCTCTTGGGTTTAGTCTCGAAGTGCTCGAGGATGCTCTTTTCCAACTTGGTAGTGGCTGCCCTCCTCCTTGGATCCGGACTCCGGCTCGCCGTCGCCGCCCTTGGTCTTGGTGATGTCGCCGCTGCCGTCCTTGGTCTTCTGCTTCATCTGGCGGTTCATGTAGTGGAGCGACACCAGCCCTCCTTTAGTCTCGACGTCGCGGAAATACTCTGGGAACTGCATCATGTAATAATCGAACTCTAGCTCCTCCTCCTCCTCCTCCTTCAGCACCACCGACGACTCCAGCCGGGTAGCCATCGCCGCGACCTCTCCCTCCATCTCAAGATCAATGCTAGGTTGCGGCGGCAGTTTTTTCTTGGGACGAGGAAGCAGGGAGAGGAAACCCCTGTACCTATATATTGGGCTCCGGCTCGTAGTTGGGCCACACCTAAACATATAAGGCCCAGATCCAGATGCAGCGGCGACCGACCTCACAGCAAGGCATTGGATTTGGATGGACAATCGTCATCCGAATCACCCGTGCACCGCTCTTGAGTCTAGACCTTTGCCGCCACATCCAGACCAGCATGCATGCGCCTGGACGAGGAATCCAATAATCCATGACATGAGTAAAGCCACTAAGACTGACTTGAAATTATAACTCCTTCAAAAAATAACTTATCGTGTCTCTTCCTTGTGAATAGACTATTCATTCATAAATGAACACACCCTTTTTTTAGAAGGAACAACAATAGATTTGCCACAAATTTTATTACAGAGAACAGGAGGTTTTGCCAAGTCCCTACAACATATACTACATAGCTTAAAAACACAACTTACCACAAAGAGATTTCAAAAAAAAAAAACAAACTGATGAAAGAAGAAAAGGATAAAAGGGACTTGGCGAGAGACCCTATGGCCTACTAGTACTAGGGACTGAAAACTCAACTTGATGAAACAGAAGGAAAAAAAAAACAGACAACTAGACCGCAAATTTGAGTCTTGATTTGGGTACATGGCCAAACGAAACAGTTGGATAGTTATCTTTGCACAGCATTTCTAGTTGCCACTTGTCTTGGTTGCAAATCTCTGGGAATCAACATTATCAATGGAATACCTACCTCTGCATACATTAATTACTCCAGCACACGAGAATTTGTATTCTTCATACTTTCATCATATAGCTAGCTAAAAACATCAGTCACAGCGAGCCAATGATTCACAGAGTAACAAATGAAACAAAGCATGGACCCGGAGCAGACAGGGCACAACTACAGTCCCAGCTGCCGCGCATACATGCAGCATCACAATGGGCGCAGGACAAGGTTACTAAAGAATGTGAACTTCTGTGCTAGGCAAGATCTTTCCATCAAGGTACTTTCTGGCAGCAGCTCGCATATCCACATATTCTGACTCATTACGGAAACAATGCCTTGCCTTCTTCTTCTTCCTCGGATCTATAGTCAAAACCTTCAGGTCAGGAGCATTTTCCACTATATGTACCAGGAACTCAAGCTGACTCTTGACTGAATAAAACCCGGTAAGAACCACATTCCTTAGATACTTGTATGAACTACCAGGAAGCCTCTGTAAAGTTCCCCATCCTGGACCTTCGAAGAAATTAAGAAGATCAAACTGCATACAGCAATACAACAGTACGTATAATCAGCATATTTGCAATGAACCTATATATGATTCCTAATTCCTATGTAAAAGAAAGAAAAGCATTCTCACATCCGAACTGTCACCATAGGTTCTGTATAGATTTTTTTTTTTGTCCATTCAGTCTTTGTAAATGAAGGAAGTATTTCATAAATGATGAAATCTCCACTAATTAAATGGCAGACAAAATCTACAACTTAATCAGAGAAAATTAGTGATATATGTCACCTAATTTCACACTTAGTAATTGCTTCTCACCCTTTCTAGCGAACCAGATAGAAACGAGACATGTTTTTAGAACTGTAAGTACAGATCAAAGGTAACCATTTAACTGGTGACAAGTTTATATAAGCATAAGCATAATCATCCAAATAGTCCTTAAAGGGTTCCACAGCATCACATGTGTGCAAACTCTCAGAATGCAGATTTGGATCCCTAAACTTTTCAAGTATGTCACCACAGATCCAAATCTCCATAATAGCATATACTATCTGCCTACGTGGCATGCCAGCATAGATCCTGACAAATTCGGCCTCTGTGCAGCATAGTTCCCCAAAAAAATCAAACTATGTAGGCCATGCTCTTGCATGCTAGGCATCTGAACAGTAATTAGTTGAATTCTTATATGAGGCAAAATACAATATTAGTTGAATTCTTATATGAGGCAAGATACAATATAGATAGTACTACATAGTATTGTAATAAAGCCAAAAAATACATTTGCAAGGGATCACGTCTATCAACCCAGAAGGGTACTTACATGCACCTCCAGTTCCTCGATGAAAGGGGAAGCTCTCAGGAAAGATGCCAATGAGAGAATATTAGTAGTACTTGCAGTATCAATTAAGAGCAACAATCGTAAAATTTTGAGCTGATAAAAAATGCAAATTCTGTCCAGCAATAAGGGCATCTGAAAGAAAGAAAGAAAGAAAGAAAGAAAACGGTTAGACAAAAACAAACTTCAAGAGGTACTAATGACGATTCTTAAGACTAGCGATGTGTTGTAAGAACATACCTCTAAAGGTACATAAGTGTCCAAAGTGAAATTTTTTACACCCATAAGAACATTTGGAAGCACAGTGAGGGCATAGTTAAGAGTGAGACCATTCAGATTAACTTGTGCTGTCTCTAGTTGCTTAACTTGACCAAGGTCAATAGTTACTTGTGCTCCATTGTATTCAAAAGTCTTAAGATTTTCTGCTTGTAACTGTATTTTCGTTATACTGCAATCCACGATACGCAAGTAAATTAAATGATCCAATGGTTTTTTCACAGTTAGCTCATCTTTCATGCGACATCTACTTAAGCTCAACCACATCAGAGCAGAGCAACCAGCCAACATATCTTCAAGATCCTTTCTAGATACAGAAAATAGTTGCAGATCAAGCTTCTTCAGATTTGGGAAACCCATAAACTGGGAACCTGGTTTGAAGGATACACAACTAAGCTGAAGATGTTGTAACCGTGATATGCTTGAACTGTCAAATAGTTCAACGGGAAAGATATACATATCCTCCTCAGCAATGAATTCAGCTGGCAGTAAATCCAATGCTAGATTCTTTGTTCCAGACGACACAGCAAAACTGATCCAATTATTCAGATGACTAACAAGAATATCATGAAATTCAACTCTGACCTCAAGCTCTTCAACCACCTCACCATGAAACTGGTGCACTACCATATTAACAATGTCAATGCATTGTTGAGTATATCTTTTTTTGTCACGGAAGTAACGACGCTGGCCACGTATTGCAGTGCAATCAAGACTTAGTCTTTTAGAAATAACCCACATACGCCTCCACTTACTTGACAGAACACTGGTCCTGACTACCTCACTGTATTGGAGTTTTGAAAATATTATGCGTAGTACATCCTGCACCAAAACAGCGTTATGTCATTAGCGTTGCCCCAAAGTTTGGGAGTTAATCTCAACACGAAGCCTCAATAAGATACATTACGTGTACCTCTGGGAGGTCTGCGAGCTTAAGATCTGATCTCCACTTTCTGTAGGATAGTTGTTTAGATAAATGATTTGCTTTGCTTCTGCAGACAAGGTTATTTTCTTTCCCGATGCTACAGCAAATAATGTAAAATTCCCCAATTAGTTACAATGCTCATGGGCAGTCAGAAGGACTGATGAGCAGTAGTAGTCAATTTAATGAGACAGGTTATGTCAAAAAAAATGTCAACTCTGAAAATATCAAGAAATATAACGAGATGCTATATCTGACATTGATAAGGCTAAGCATGAACCAAGTAAATATATAAGTACATAATGTGCAGTAAAATTCTTAAACTTCAACCAGTATCATAAGGAAAAGCTCTTTTTAGTAGATCTGCTACCAGAAAATACTTCAATGTCGAGAGAGAAAAATTCTGCTGCATATGTCAGTGACTAATGGTATTACTTAGTACTAAATGCTAGTACTTCATGCGCCATGGGCCTTAGTAAATAGATCAAAAAAAGACTCAGGATCCATATACTCTGTTACTTGTTACTCTGCTGTGCAATCAGATGAACTGACCAACGAACCATTCTAATTGACATTTGATGCATCTATCAGGCTAGCAGCTATGAGATGACTTTGAAATTTTATCCAACCGACTGATGCAGTCTAATTTATCGAAGCATTTTTTTTTTTCTTTCCGAAAACATTTTGGTATGCAGATTCTCCCAGATTTGAATGAGGTTTTCACTTTTTGTCGAAATTCAATAACCACCCAAGCTTTTGTGGAAAACAACAGTACATCCAGATCAACGATTGGAGCTATAGCGCCGAGCCTCCTCCCCTGGACCTCGGGAAGATGATGAGGTCTCGTGTCCAGATACACGAAAACAAACAAATAATGAAATACTACTTGTTGGACAGGAGTTGGATGCAAACCTACCTCACTGGACGGCCGTCGAGGCGGCCCAAAACCCTGCCGCGGCGGTCTAGGGGTAGGGTGTCGCTGTCGCAGACGAGCGCGAGACCAGCAGGGCCGCCGTCGCTAATTCTGGGATGGCCGGACGCACAGCGACGGGAACGGCCGACGATGCCAAAAATGCCCCCGCGCAGCGGCGAGGGCACATCCGGCGATCTCCATAGGTGGGCCAGATGTACGCCGCAGTGGTCTGGACTGTGTTGCTGTTGCCCGCCCTCCGCCGCCCTCGACGTGCTGAGCGAATCCGCCTGCTTCCTCCTATTGTCACCACCGCTTGGGACTGAGGGGGATTTTATTTATTTTATTTATTTATGGGGGAAATTTAAATTTTAGGTTGTCGTGTTCGGTTCCGGTGCCGGCTATTGTTCAAAGCATCCACCATAATCACAATCGGTGATGGGGCCAAGGCTAGTTTCTGGCACGATAACTGGCTTGATGGAGAAGCACCTAAGGACTTGGCTCCGCACCTGTTTCAGCTAGCTGCCAGGAAGAATAGGTCCGTCCAACAGGAACTCCAGAACGGTTGCTGGACACGGTCCCTTCGCAACCGTATCACCACTTCAGAACATATGGAAGAATTCGTCTCCCTTTGAGTCAGGATCCACCCTGTTCAACTGCAGCCAGGGGTCCGCGACTCCATCACTTGGCGTTGGACGGCCGATGGGACCTACTCCACTCGATCGGCCTACAGGATCCAGTTCAAAAGCATCTATCCATTCTTCCGAAATCAGCTGATTTGGAAGGCCGATGCGGAAAACAAATGCAAAGTTTTTATTTGGATCCTAGTGCAAAAGAAGGCTCTCACGGCGGATAATCTGCAAAAAAGAGGTTGGCCACACCAGGACCGTTGCGTCCTCTGTGATGGCCCGATGGAAACTTGCCTCCATCTCTCTCTCCATTGCCCATTCACAGCTGCGGTTTGGAGCCAGATCCTGTCCTAGGAAGGCTTTGACAGCCAGCTCTTGCAGTCCACACACAACCATGTCCACCTATCCTCTTTGTGGGAGGAGGCAGCATCGAAAATCGCCAAGGAAGATAGAAGACGCTTCAGCGGGCTGCTGGTATACACGACCTGGAATATATGGAAGGAGAGGAATCGCAGAATTTTCAACAATGTCCAAGAATCAATGTTGCAGATCGCGGGTAGAATCAAAGAGGACATGTTTCAATTCAAAAGGGCGAAAGAACGGATTGGTGCATAGACATAGGCCGGCGTAGTGCTCCTGGTGGGATGTCGCTATTTCCTGTACCACTTTTTTGACGCTGCAGCCGCCTAGGCGGTTCTTGCCTGTACATAAACCTGTTGCTTTCTTCCTTAATTGAGAGGCAGAGCTTCTGCCATTACTTTAAAAAAAAACAGCTGGGCCCGCCTAAGTGACCTTCCAGGCCAGCTGATTTCGCACAAATTCAAACGGACATCAGCCACCATTTTCACGCATCGACATCGTAACAAGAAGAAGATACTAGATGGAGTAGCAGACCACCGATTAAGCTCAGCTTTCTAGCTCGTTATTGTGTTCATTCATCAGACCCCTGGATCAGGAGGACAGGTGTATGTAAGCGAGCACTACTAGTTGTACTGGGTGGTGCTAGTTGCCGCAACGCAGATGACCTGAGCTTCTAGTTGCCGCCGCCGGGGACGTCGTATGCACACTGCTGCACGGTGACCTGGTCGATGGGCAGCGTGTCGGTGGGGAACGGGCAGGCGCCGTCGTGCTTGCCCTGGAGCGGCTCGCACGGCGCCGGGCTGACGTCCACCGACACGCCCTCGACGTCTGCACACGTCCACGGGTACTTCCTGGACTTGGACAGCTCAGCGTCATCCGCCGCGCGAACACGTCCTTGACGTCTGCTCAGCGTCATCCGCCGCGCGAACACGTCCTTGACGTACGCGCCCCTCCCGACGGCCGTCTTGATGCGCACGCCGGACTCGGAGTTGATCGCCGTGATGTCCTCCGCGCGCACGTCCTGGATGCCGCCCGACATCTCGCTGCCCAGCGCGATCACCGCGCTCGTCGGGGACACGCACGTCAGGCGGCGGATCACGATGTGCTGGCTCGGCATCCCGTACGAGATGCCGTACTCGTCCCACCCGCTCTTGATCGCCACGCAGTCGTCGCCAGATACGATGTAGCAGTCCTCGATCCGGACGTGCGAGCAAGAGTCTGCATTTGTTTTCGATGTCAGGCCATGTCCATGTGTATGTATGAATCAGCAGCTAGCAGCTTCTGCATCCCTGGATGAAGAAGGCACAAGCATATACCATACCTGGGTTGATGCCGTCGGTGTTGGGCGAGTTCGTCGGCGCCAGGATGGTGATGCCTTGCACCACGATGTTGCTGCGTTGCGTTTATTTATACATAATACGAGTGAGAGAGTGAGCAATAATGTCAGCGTTGAGCAGCGTTGCTGCATTCAGGTGCTCCTACAGAGCTTAGTTTGGTTCCTGACACCTGACGGACATACCTGCTGTAGACCGGATGGATGTTCCACGCCGGCGAGTTGAGCAGCGTCAGGTTGGAGATGTAGATGGTGTCCGTGTGCATCAGCTCGATCAGGTACCCGCACGTGTACTTGAGCTGGTTCTTGGAGGTGTTGCCGTCGCCCACGCCGCCGAAGTCCGCGAGCGACGCCGTGTGCGCCCGGCAGCTCGGCGCCATGTACATGCTCTGCCCGGTGCGGTGAGCCGGGGAGGGCGCGCGGTGGCGCCCCGACACCGCCGCCGATGCGGCGAGGACGAGGAGGCATAGCGAGCGCAGAATCTGGTCCAGGAAACAGGAGACCGTCAGTGTGTGTGCCTCAGAACTTGTTTGCTACATACATGAGCTGATCTGGTTTGGTGGACTGGATGGAGTTCGATTTGGGCAAAATTTTGATCTTTCAGCTCGGAAATTCTGCGCAACTGTATGAAGCAAATGGGTGAAACGAAAATATTTGGTTGTGCATGCGAAAAGTGGCAGCATCTTGTTGGCAGGCGATCTCATCCGAGAGACATAGCTGCGGCCTGCAGTACCTAACCTAACCCGCATTTGTGAGCCGAAAAGACGGCACTTTTCAGTGCGCCATTTCAGGCAGCACCTCCCTGCAGATTGCGACCGAAGAAGAAAATCATTAATTCTGCACACAATGACTGGAAGGAGAAGAACGCAGAACAAAAAAGACGTGAAAGAGCATAACAGAGAGGATGCTCCGCATTTGCAACTTTCAACGACTGGGAGATGGATTTGCAGGAGGACACGAGAGTAATGAAGAGCAGAACCGTGCAGCTAGCGCAGGAAGAAGAAGAAAACGCACGCGGCCATGAATGAATGATGTGATGTGATAACAGAGGAGAGGATGGAAGTGAGTTTCGTAGATGGAGGAGCGGCGGCAAGTTGAGCGTTCGCAGCGCCATTGCTGCTGTGCTGTGCTGTGCTGCTCTGCTGGTGCTGGTGCTGGTAACCGCAGGCTTGGAGTGACACACTCACTCACGCTCGTGAGATCACGGGATGATGGAGTGGATTGGATGGTAGCGGCAGGACGAGCGGCAGACAATTTATAGGACTCCTTGCTGCACTGTTCAGCACTGAGGAGTAGCTCCTAATTACCTCCTCCTTTTTTGAGATCTCCTTCATTAATAAACTACCTTTTCCTGAATTTTCTTTTTTGTACCACTACCAAGTGCCTCCGTCATGAATGGCCAGTTTTAGATGTTTGATAATTTCCAATCTCAGAATGTGGGTATTTTCATCACATAATGTATGGAATTGAGAGAATAACTTGACATTTGAATGTATGGTTTTAAGGGTTTATAATGAACCTCTAGAATCTATATGCTAGGTATCCCCTTGAACCTTGGTTTCATTGAGGTGCTGATGTCAGCATCATAGTTCTTCCACATCGGTTCCTGTTGCTTGCTACAGATTAAAGGATTCCAAGCATGATGCACTTGGCATGATTTCCATGAATATAGTCCATTCTTATAATGGGACTATCTGATTTCTCAAATTTTGACCCATTAATGTGTAATAATAATATTTCTCTTAATGTGATCTGGATCCATTTACCAAGTTCTCGATCCTAAATGTGGTATCTTACTAACATTCTGACCCATGGCATATAAACTTTGTTAATATCAGAGATGAAGTTGACGTACCAAGTTCTCAGTCCTACTTATTGTGCTTCCGGACATGATGACAGATCTTCCCCCTTAAAAAAGTCAAGGTGTTGAAAATTAAGAAAAAGAACAGTTATATGCATCTAGTACTTCTATTATGTAAAGCTGTTTGGTGTTTGTCGGTGCTAGAACTGGTGGCCCTAGCACCAACGAGTGAATTTATGGTGCGTGCTCCCTAACCCCGGATGGTGTGCAAGATGAACACAAGGATTTATACTGGTTCGGGCAAGAGAAGGCCCTACGTCCAGTTGGGGGGGAGGAGTTCTTGTATTATCCTGCACTGAAGTGCTCGTAGGTAGGTGTACAAGCAGTGTGAGAGAGGGACAGGGTCCCAGGTCTCATGGATGATTGAGTGAGGTGCCAATATCAGGCTTATGTGTCCCGCCTACAGACTGTGAGATAGATTTAATCTACCTTCTTGTACAATGATAATGATAATTTAAAGATTTAATCTACCTTCTTGTACAATGATAATGATAATTTAAAAACTGTGAGATAGATTTTCTATTTGTCCAGTTGCGTAGGTATTATATATAAAAAAATTCAAATTTTTAATGGATGTTTTTATAAAGAAATTTAGTTATCTATCTTCTCTTTCCTATTATCTACCTAACATATTCTTTTCATATCTTAGTTTGCATGTAAAAGGCCTCAAGTATTGTATAAGAAACTATTTCATCCTTTTTTAATTTTAATACCCCCTCCGTCCCAAATTATAGTTCGTTTGACTATTTTGACCTCATGTTTGACCGCTCATCTTATTCAAAAAATTTATGCAATTACAGTCAAATTTTAGTTATTCTTGAAGAACTTTTATTTGTAAAACAAGGCACAACAAAAAAGATATTAAATTTTGCATAATTTTTTGAATAAGATGAGTGGTCAAACTTAGGGTTAAAAAAGTTAAATAAACTATAATTTAGGACGGAGTTAGTACCATGTTACTATTTCATTTAGTAGACATCTTAATTAATGATCACAAAAATCATTTTAATTTCTGGTTTAGAAATGCCTGCTGGGTTCAATAATTGAAGCATCTTTCTCTATCAGCTTCCTATTTATTTCACATTATTATACTTATTTTAAGAGTATAGTGTACTATAGTAGCTTAATTAATAACAGAATGCTGGGAACTTGGTTTAGAAGTTGATCGATCATCTCCGGCAAGGCTTGGCCTGGTCGTAAAAGCGCTTTCGCTGCAGTGCCATGAGCAGTGTTGTACCACGGAAAGACCGAGGCACCTTTTGTCTAGTTTTTACATTATTATTATTATTATTATATTATGCATATGCATAGTTTTTTTGAGACGATGCACGCATGCTGCATCTGTCTTTACTGTAGCATTTTCGTTTTATTTGATAATTATTATCTAATCATGAACTAACTAGGCTTAAAAGATTCGTCTCGTGATTTACAACTAAATTGTGCAATTAGTTATTTTTTTACTTACACTTAATACTCCATGCATGCGGCTAAAAATTGATGTGATGGAGAGAGAGTGAAAAAAATTTACAATTTTGGGCTAATCTAAACAAGACCTAAGATATAATTATTAAGAGGAAAGAATTTTTCTTTTAAAATAATAAAAATAAAGTAGACAGACGCTCAGCCCCGCTTGAGCCCCACGCGGACATGGAAGATACCAGGCACCTTCTCCTCATGGACCGGGGTTGACCTGTTGACCAGCTCATCTCGCACCTTTTCGCCGCCACTACAGAGTGATGTGCGATTATAATAAAGTCCGGAGGATCCCCACGGGCCACACGCATCCCATAGTAGGAGTAGCAGAGTAGCTAGACTGGTAGCCGCTAGCGATCGAGAGTCACAATGGCCGCCGTGGTAGCCGCTAGCGAAAGCGATCATGCTGCTGCTGCTGCTCGTGAAATCCTTGACAAGTTGGGCCAGTGTAGCAGCATAGTTCCCCAAAAAGAATTAAACTATGTAGGCCACATTGTTGCATGCTAGGCATCTGAACAGTAATTAGTCAAATTCTTATATGGCCAAAAATATAATATAGATAGTACTACACAATAAAAAATATAATTTGCGGTGAGTTGTAATAATAAAATCGGAAAAAGGAAATCACAAGGTAAAGTTACCCAAAAAAAAACATTTACAAGGGGGATCACATCTATCAACCGACAAGGGTACTTACATGCACCTCCAGTTCCTCGATGAAAGGGGAAGCTCTCAGGAAAGATGCCAATGAAAGAACATTAGGAGTGCTACTAGTATCGACTAAAAGCGACAATCGTAAAATTTTGAGTTGAGAAAAAATGCAAATTCTGTCCGGCAATAAGGGCGTCTGGAAGAAAGAAAGAAAGAAAGAAAGAAAATGGTTAGACAAAAACAAACTTCAAGATGTACTAATGAAGACTCTTAAGACTAGCGATGTGCTGCAAGAACATACCTCTAAAGGTAGATATGTATCCAAAGTGAAATTTTTTGGAAGCACAGTGAGGGCATAGTTAAGAGTGGCACCATTCAGATGTACTTGTGCTGTCTCTAGTTGCTTAACTTGACCAAGGTCAATAGTTACTCATGCTCCATGGTATACAAAAGTCTTAAGATTTTCTGCTTGTAATTTCGTTATACTGCAATCCACAATACGTAAGTACATTAAATGGTCCAATGATTTTTTTCACCGTTAGCTCATTTCATGCAACATCTACGTAAGCTCAACCGCATCAGAGCAGAGCAACCAGCCAACACGTCAGAGCAGAGCAGAGCAGAGAAGTTGAGAAAAAGGACACTAGCGTGACCGGCACGTTTATGCCGCTGCCGTCGGCTGTGCCAGGGCGAGGGCGAGGCAGGTGGCGAGTGGACGGACGGACGGACCCATGTTTTGCCAATCGAGCCATTTTATTACGGGAGTTTCGCCTGTTTTTTCTGCTGCCGTTGACCTCCGTTGGCCGTTGCCCTCTCGTCTCCCATCTGCTGATCTCCTCCTGTCTAAAATTACTACTGAAAATGCCTAAAATTACTGAAAATGTCTAAAATTCTAACATAAAGAGTATCTATTATGCACATTATTATAGTTTTATTAACATTACGTAGTAAAGATATTTTCTGGAATTCTAGTCTACGAGAGCACACATTAATGGAATATTGTCCCCGCTTCATTTTCGACGCACCAGGGACCGGTTGATAGGATTCTCTAGCACGTTAATGGAATATATACTATATAGTCAGTCTCCTCTCAGAGTTAGGCAGGACTTCATTTTCGACTCACCAGGGACCTGTCGATAGGATTCTGATAAGGGGTGGACCAGAATGAGACGGCTAGCACTCCTAGCTAATTTCAATTTCAGTGTAAATTATCTAGGGCTGGATATCGAGCCAGCTAGGCTCGAAAGTCTAGCTCGGCTCGGCTCGGTGACTAGCTCAAGTTTTTCTCGCTCGAGCCAAACAAGCTCGAGCTAGTGACTGAGCCGAGCCGCACTGAACTTCTTGATCATTAGAGATCGTTATCCTAGCGATCTAGACTGAATCGAGCCAAGCTAAGCCTAGCTGGCGAGCTAGAGAGGAAAAAACGAAATTAGCAATAAATGTCATATAGTTTATTCACTGATATATCAATCCATCGTCTATGCAGAAGGAAACATACATGATCTGTATGTACTGATGAAGTAGTGATGTACAGGAGAGTTGATTAATACAAAGTTTGTGTCCATAGCTCCATTTGCCATTTGCCCCATAAACAGCTCGCGAGCCAACTCGAGTGGGTTTGTTGTAGCTAAGGAGCTAAAAGTTAGGCTTGGATCATTAGAAAATCATAACAAGCCGAGCCAAGCTAGCCACGAGTCAAGTGAGCTGGCGAGCTTCGAGTTTTTCGTCCAGCCTTAAAATAATTTCATGCCCCGTCTTCGAATATATTTTGATTAGGGCCCCACGAAACGTGCGGATTCATTGATTCGTTGCTTATCGGGGAATAAAAGGGCCAGTGCTTTATGAAAAGCACTTAAAAAGGTACTTTATCAAAATAAAAATAAAGTTGAGCAAAAGCTTATGGTAACATCCCGAACCTTTTACAGATCTTAATCCAAAATTATAGCTAAGCATAAGTACCAAAAAAATCAAGCAACAAGGAATCATACTACTCCTCTGGGAAGCTTCCAGGAAATTGTAGGAAAGGATCTTTTTGGTGGAAAGACATTCTAAAGCTACTGGACAAATTCAAAGGAATGGCTAGAGTGGAGGTCAACAATGGAAAATCTTGTCTGCTGTGGGATGACCTCTGGGAGTTGGAACCAATGAAAACCAAATTTCCTGAGCTGCATTCCTTTGTCAAAAAGAAAGATGGTTCTTTTGCAGAAGGTGCCGCTTCAGTACCTATACATGGATTGTTTCACCTGCCTCTTTCACAGCAAGCACACTTACAGATGAATCAATTACATGATCAGATAGTGCTGGTTCATAGGAATGAATCAAATGATGTGTGGTGGTATATCTGGAATTCAAGGCAGTACTCAGTGAAGAAGGCATATATCCACCTAAGTGGTCACTCAAACCTGCACCCTGTCTTCAAATGGTTATGGAATAGTTGCTGTCAGAAGAAACATAAAGTCTTTTTTTGGCTACTCATTAAAGATAGACTGAGCTGTAGAGCATTGCTGAGAAGGAAAAATATGACTCTGCAGGACTACTCCTGTGCTTTATGCAATTGCCATGAAGATGAGACTGAGAAACACCTATTTCTGGAATGCCCTTTTGCATCGCAATGCTGGACCTGGTTAAATTTGCAGATTGACCAAACCCTGGAGCCTTTCCAAATCCTTCAGAGTCTAAAAGATCAGCTGCATATTCCCTTCTTCATGGAGATCTTGATTATAACTTGTTGGGTTATTTGGAAATCTAGAAATGACTTGATCTTTCGACAAATACCTCCAAGTATCCAGAGAACAAAGGAGGATTTCAGAGGCGAGCTTCAACTTCTTTTGTTGAGAGCCAAAAAAACTCAGTTACCACTGATGGAATCATGGATAGCAAATCTAGCTTAGCTTGGTTCCTGTCTGTAACTTTTTATGTTTTTTTTACCTCCTTTTTTGTTTCTTAAGGCCTCTTCCTATATCTTTTCTATTCTCCTTTTGTAACCTGTACTAGTTGCCTTTTCATTTAATTCCAGTAGGGGTGCGAACCCCTCCTGTTCTCTCAAAAAAAATATAATATGGTTTGTCAAAAATACTTTCACATAAGACTTCACCTGTTTAACCTCAATGGTAGCCAACACAAGCTAGCCAATTCACAACCACTCCGGGAGACAAAAGAAGGCATCAAACATATCATCCCTAGCCACAGTACACCACATATTTACCAACCAGCTAATCCAGTGACTGCAACTAGGCAAACCCACTGTTGAGAGTCTTGACCAGTCTAAGAGCATCCTTAAGAGTCTTTCTTAAACCCACTCTCTAAATTTGAGTTATTTATATAAAAATCATTTTTAATATCTTTTCACTCCCCAACAGCTTTTCTATATCGTGCGTATACTCTAGAGAGTCATTCTTGCTATCTATCTTTGGCTAGCAAGAAATCCAGAATAGAGGATGGTCATATTTAGATGACCATTTAAAAAAGCTGTTGGAGGGATATTTTTCCATCAAAATCTTTATTTCTAACAATTAAGAGAGATTTAGAGAATCTCTTAGAGATGCTCTAACAGGTTGATGCAGGGACGGAGCAGAGTAGTAGTAGTATATATAAGCACTCAGTAGAAGTGCTGACGCCCCCATCGAAGTAGTAAACCAGCTCCTGACCCTCCACTCAAGCCTTCCAAGAAATACCTTTGTCCATCCTTTCTTGAGAAATTTATCAACCATCTTCACAAGCACACCATGGCGACCTGAGCAATCAAGGAGATCAGCATGGTATGGAGAAAAGGGAGCTGGCCAGGGGAAGTAGTCACAATCTGCAGGTACAAGAGCTGAAGTAAACATCAAGGTGAAGTTCACACGCCTAGCTTAAATATGAGAAATTTTCTTATTTGACACTAAAAAACTTGTCATTCCTAATTTCGCACACAAATTTCAAATCTTCTTTTTCTGGCCTCGTTTGAAATTTTTGTTCCCAAAATAATACTACCGTCAGATTAGGCATGTAGCGGCGTTAACTCAAATGCAAAAGGGTGATTTTGCCCCTTCTTCAAATTACAAGCTGTCTCGGGTGCCATTCTCTAGAACTGTTTAGGCACTATTTTTTTTTCCTTTTAACATGGCTGCTGTTCCCTAGAGTACAGCGGAAATTTAGTTATTTTGCCACTATTTTAAGTAGATGTATACATGTATTCAAGATGTACTTTTGGTTTTTTTTCTCTCTCTATTGAAAAACGGAGTAACTTCATCTGTTTTATATCAAGAGTGAGGCAGAGCACAGCATAGTTCGGGCACACGCGATGTCGTGGTGCTTTGTACGCGTGTGGCCGCCGGCGCCACGATCTGCGCCATGAACATGCCCAGCAGCAGCAGCTGCTCCGGGAACGCTAGCACGAACTGCTCCCGGCGGTCCCTGGCTGAGCCGTGGAGGCAGATGATGTGGTCATGGCGCGGAGGAAGAAGGCCAGGGAGGCCTGCGCATGGCCGGACAGCGGCGAGCGCGAGTACCGCGTTCACGGCGAGCAGAGGTGTGTGAGCTGGGGGCGCGCCGTGAGCACGGACAGCAGTGTGGTGGCGTGCACGGAGATGCCCGCGGAGAGCAGGGAGGTGGCTGTAGGGCTCGATCTCCTATGTCGTCGCCTGGGGGCCGTGCTCCCCCACGCTGCCGGCCTGCGCCTCGCCAGCCCCTACCGCCAGCTGCCCTCCGCGCAAGCAGATAAGCAGCCTGACGGCGAGCTCCAGAATGGCTCCCACGACGGTGAGCCCCAGTGTGCTCCCTGGGGCGTCCCGCAGGCGTGACATCGAGCTCCGGGACCGCGCGTGGTGCCCGCGGTGGCAGCGCTGCCGGCCTCCATAAGAGTTAGGAGCGAACGTGTGTGCTCCTTTCTGTATGGGTGACGAGAAGACAGGGGTATTTTTGTCTTTTCACATGTTTGCCCACATGATAGAAGATGCCATGAGGCGCTAAGACAGATTTAAATTGGGGATAACAAGTTTTTTATTATCAAATAAGGAAACTTCTACCTTTTTGGGTAGTCGATGGTTATTCACTGTTTTGAGTATTAAATTGGGAATAAGAATTTTTTTAATGTTAAATAAGGAATTTTCTCCTTAAATATTCTGTTCCAGTAGAACTAAGAGCACAGAGTACTCACCTTTAGCTTGTTTCATATAGCTGTATGCCTGTATCGGGGCTTCTTAGTCCCCTGTGCGGCACCACAGCCGTCGGGCATGGCGTCACTGTAGAACAGACCACTGCTGCTGGCCCCAACCTGCAGCCCTGTGCACATGAGAGAGAAATTGAAGAGGGGAAAAGTTAAGCTAGACTGTCTCTGACAATAGAAACACAAACACAAGACCCATCCTATGAAGTTGGTCACCCACGGTCACCCACCCCAAAAAGTGCCTTTCTCCAATATCTACAACCCAAAAGCCCCCTCTTTCTCCTTCTCCGGTGGCACGGCGAGGCTGAGGGCAGGCGGTGGGGGGCGCACGGCGGCACGGTGGCCCGACCGAGTGGCGACACAGTTCCAAGTTCGGATCTGCGCCCGGCGGCACGGGCGGTGTGGTTCCAAGGCGGATCCACGGGTCCACGGCGACGGCGACCGAGGCGAGGTCCCATGCGCCTCCTCCCCAATCCTCATTCCTCCGTGGCGACCGGGCGGAGAAGACGAAGACGCGGCCCCACATGCTCTCTCCCGGTGGGCACAGGCTCCGGCGGGCGCAAGCGCCGCCCTGCCCCGCTACGAGGGCGGCCCCGATGGCCAGCGGAGGGCGTTGGCTCTGGCACATCTCCAAGCCGCACTGGAAGAGGGCGCATCTCCAGGCCACGGCCGGCTCCGGCTTTTCCTCCTACACTGCAGCGAGCGGGCCACCTCGGAGATTTGTGTAAGCGGGAGAGAGACGGCGCGTGTTTGCATTCCGGCTAGCTAGGTACGCAAAATAGGTGCACCCAGGCGCATATATTAGCGCATGTGGGTAGATGTGAATGTATATAATATACGAAAGTGAGGAATTTCTGTATCTTGACCATGAGTCACGCCAAAGAAAATGTGATGGAAAATTGGTCAAGATAATCATGGGTAAAGTGATATAAATCTACGCAGGGTTAAATCGGTAATTCACGTCATGTCGCTTGGAATAGAGGCTACGGGAGCCTATAGGAGGTTCTGTCTCACTATATGGGTGATATTAGATTTATTAACTTTATTTTCTAAATATATAATTTTTTGATAAATGACTTGTGGTTGAGAATTGATATGACATGGACAGAAGTGCATTGCATTTGATTTATTATATACTTGCTGAGTACTCTGTACTCACTGTTGCTATTAACCCTCCTCTTCAGATAAAATGAGACAGCTTGTGATGATATGATGTACCAGGCACACGATCTGCAGAAGTCACAGGAGAAACATATATAGTATACACATAATTTCCAGTATAACGTGGTGGAGTTGTTATTATATTTATTTTAGGTAATGTTTAATTTACCTTTTTTTTACTAAATGCAACATATTTTTGTGATGTCCTAACTATTATTCTGTTGCAACACTTTGATTAGAGTCATTATTCGAGAAAGCATTGCTTTACCGAGTAATAATCCTTAAGTCTGTACTTTTACCTTGGCAGTGAAAAAATGGGACGTTACACTTATGCAAAGAAAAAGGAAGTAAAAGCATGGAATCAAATCAACAACTAGATGCATAGCTGTAGTGTGTGTCTAAGCGATGTTAAGATTGGAACAACACGGTGGGTTATAGCAGTCTGCAAGGCCAAACGCTAATCCGGCAAGCAAGCAAGCTGATAAATCCAGTGACAAATTAAACCAGTCGGACAAAGATTTTGTCTGCATGTCACGCTCAAAATTTTATAAAATAAATGAACCTGATCCGTATTGTTACTCCTTCCATCCAAAAAAGGCAATTATATGACTTTCAAAAACAACGTTTAACCATTCGTCTTATTTAGAAATTTTATACATACTATAAAATAAATAAATTATTATTACAATATCTTTAATGATAAAATAAATCATAACAAGATATATGATATTTATATAAAAATTTTAAATAAGACAAATGGTTAAACATTATTTTTAAAAGTTCTATAATTGCGCTCTTTTTTGTGGACGGAGGGAGTAGGTCCAATACACCGTGTGGAGTACACAATAGCCGGTGCCAGTTGGCCCGCGTTTTAAAAAATTTACTAGTAGCAGCACTAGTTTACTGTTTGTCTTGCTTTTTTTTCGTGATCGGGTTGTGCCCGTTTTTCACTGTTCATCTTGCTTGGTCATCACTTGGCAGGCTGGCCAATCCAGCTATATATCCTGCATGCGACAGGGGCAAGCTCCACGCCTCCACCTCCCTCATCGCCAAGGATCGGAGCAGACAGCAACAAGCACGTACGTACGGTAATAAGCCGGACACTGTCGTTTGTGTATCTCATCTGTTGCATGCAAGCAATAATGCAACAAGTTATTACTATTTACTTTAATTTCTGTGTTTTTATGTCTTGGAGTGATGGAGTGACAGGCTCTTTAATTATTTCTGTATAGCTTAATTAGCCTAACAAGCAAGCCGTGTCAATCCATCGCCGGCGGGCAATGGCGGACGACCAAGCTGCTGCTGCTTCTGCTGCAACTGCAAGTAATGGTGGTAATGCATCGGCCTCGCTCCTGCCTCATCAGGTGACCATGGAGGGGCTCCACGTTGTTGCAGTTGCAGCAGGCGGCGGCGGCGACGTCCAGAAGTTCATTGACTGCGTCAATGTGATCGCCTCCAACGTTGAGAAGAAGAAAGGTGCCGCTGCTGCAAGCAGTGGTAATGCAGAGGCAGTGGATTATGTATATCCCCGGCTGTTGATGGCTGCTCGCTGTGGCGACAGTGATGAGCTGCTCAAGAATCTGCTGCTGCTGGAGAAGCACGCCGACGTGGAGGCCGCCGGATCGGCCTTGCACCTTCCTCGGGTGACCATGGAGGGGGACACTCTGCTCCACGTGGTCGCAGGCTCGCCCCTTCCACCTGCATGCCACCGCGATGATGATGATGACGTCGACGCCGGCCAGCAGAAGCTCCACCGCTGCGTTGATGTGATCGTCCGCAACATTGAGGAGAAAGGTGGTGCTGCTGCGGTGCGTCAAGCCCTGGAAGCGCGCAACAACAAGGGCGATATGCCCCTGCACTGCACCGCCGATGCTGGGAACGCCTACATGATCACATGCCTCGTCGGTCTCATGGCCAACAGCCGCAATGTCGACGAGGATGAAGCAGAGCTGAAGAAGGTGTTTGTGAGCAGACAGAACGATTGCAGGGAGACCGCCTTGCACCACGCGGTCCGCGCTCCCCACACCAACGAGGCATGCATCGACAAGCTCATGGAACATGATCCAGATCTTGCACGCGTCCTACATAAGGATGGTACTTCCCCATTGTACTTGGCCATCTCACTGGGTAAATTCGAGATTGCAATGCATCTATATGATCTGTATAGCGAGAGTAATAAAGGCAGCAAGCTGTCCTACTCTGGTCCACACGGCAGAAGCGTATTGCATGCAGCGGTTTCTCGTGGAGAAGGTATGTAATCGTGTGCAGTTTATTTATTTTTTTATTTTGTAAAATAGGATGAAGAAAGAAAGTTTAGGTTAAAAGAATCTTTGTTTTATTAGATCTAATTCGTACATGCATATTAATTATATGTTTAGCGAGCCAAATCTTTTTGTTAGGAACTTTAGACGTGATATATACATGTACTGTGTACTTTTCCTTTTTGCCATGACAAATCATTTTGATCCATCGAATTAATTAACATGCATGTGATTTTTTTTATGCATCAATAATACACTCTTTTTTATGCATCAACGTTGCATTGACGTTGGAGATTTTCGTTGGTGGTGTTATATAGCACGGAAGAGGACAAGAAGAAAGTTTAAATATAAGATTGTATATGACATGTTTTTTTTAATCCATGTGTAAGTTAGTAAAATCCACCGTGTGTCAATGGTCAAATTCTAAATACACTTTATGCTTCAAAAAGGAGCTCCTTTTTAATTAATTAATTAATGTCAATGCCTGCTTGGTGCTTCCGTGATGCATGTGTGCCATTATTGGATCCCACACAGAGATGGCCCTATATATGACCTTAATTATTTTGATCTGGACACGCAGGGCTACCTATGATTTTGAAATGGCTCGAGGACGTGAAGAAGACGATGAGTAGTGTTAGCGGTGCGGCAGCAGAACCTGATGGTCTCCTCTCACAGCTGACTAGCCAAAGGGACAGGCAGCAGAAGGGGAGCACCCCTCTTCACTTGGCCGCGTCCTTGAGAAGTTGGCCAATCATCATGCGGCGTAAAGTCGTGCTACCGTTTCCACGAGATTGGCCATCGCCGCAAGCAACCGCTGCAATGCTACTGAATGCTAACGAATCCACGGCTTATCAGGCGGACGATGAAGGATCCTACCCCATACACGTCGCTGCATGGTCTTGCAGCCTCGGCGTGGTGATGCTGCTGCTGGGGAGGTGTCCGGACTGCGCCACCCTGCGAGACGGCAAAGGACGGACTTTCCTCCATGTCGCCGTCGAGGAGAAGTGCCTTGCTGTGGTTCGATATGTCGTCTGTGGAGAAATGCCACAGGGATTGTCATCGATGATTCTGAATGCGCAGGATAGCAACGGGGAAACTGCGCTGCACGCCGCTGTCCGTGGTGGCGATGTGGCTGTCTTCAACTGCCTGTTTCGGAATCGGCAGGTGCGCTTGGATGTGGCAAATCAAGACGGGATGACACCTCTTGATCTTTCATGGACCATGATCGTCCCTGCAGGGTTTTATTATACACTCGCAAGTAGGCATGCATCCCTGAAGGACCGAAAACGGCGACCAGAGGGGGGGGTGAATGGGAGCCTCAAATTTCTTTCGAAACTTTCGACCGCTCTCCCAAAATCGAACTTCAAAAGCAAACTCACAAGCTAGTGGTAAGATCACGACCTAATAGGTAGGTGGATACCCTTGGAGATGTCTAAGAGGTACAACGGATCAACCGAGGAAGATTAGAGACGAACACTCGACGAAACTTCAAAAGCGACGCACTCAATTCCTATGAAAAGGAGAGACTGACCAATCCAAAATACTCAAGCCAACTTGTGACAAGAGTCCTTAGATATGAAGTACGTGATGCTACGAACCCAATGCAACAAGCGGAACTCGAATCGGACCTCGGACGGTCAAGAAGCGAACAACTCAGCGAAACAGCCTTCAGACCCTCATACCGGACCTCATACCGGACGTGTCCGGTATTCACGACTTCGGACCGGACACACTCAACTCATACCAGACCTCATACCGGACGCGTCCGGTATACACCGGACCCTAGTTTCAGCACAGAGCGACTTTGGGAGAAAAATAGAAAACCCAATCAAACGGTGTCCAAAAATCGTGAAATTTTAACCCTATAAACTAGACACATAGAAGAAGGTCTCCACAAAATTTTAGCTCAAAATTCTAAAGTTAAGTCTACCGGACGTGTCCGGTATTCACACCGGACGTGTCTGGTATTTGCGGACAAAACCCTGGAAATATTGATTTCGAATCCAAAACTCATCCAAATCAACTCCGATTGATCTAAAATTTTGCAGAGGGGTTCACAAGGTAGTTCTAAGACTACTCCATGAAGATCACAACCCAAAACTCACTGCAACTTTGAAAATCGATGAAATCCGATTCAAGAGCAAGTTTTCCCCGAAAAACTTGATTCAACCCGATCTGTGGATTCGTGAGGATTTAGATGAAATCCTTCGGTGTAAAGGATCAACCCACGACCATGATCAAGTAGAAACAAGTGGTTTCAAAGAGATGAACCACAGCTCGAGAAATCAACTCGGGAACAAGTGGGGGAGAAGAGGAAAAACGAAGAACGCAAAGAACAACAATCAAAACGCGAATCAACAAATCAATCTGACCCCACGAGAAAACAAGGAGGATTCAGGACCTCCTTTCCCATGAGTAAACTTGGTTCTTACACTAATTGCAAAGATTAGTGGACCTCTCTCTCACTTAGCACCTAGAAGATGGAAACACTAGAAAGGAAGAGGAAAAATGCAAAATGGGAGAGATAAGGGAGATGGGGCTCCCTCTACCTTACTTATCGACCGGGCTTGTTTTATTTTCTAGTTTTTGCCCTTGATACAACTCTGAGCAAACCGCCTAGCCCTAGGGACATTGCGGTCCAACTCAAACCCACTTGATGCAATCTTTGATCCGACGGCCACCGCGCCTTCTCACCGGTAGCTTCGCCGCGACGCGAACTCCCCGATGCCGCCACGTGCCGTCCATCCGCCTTGGGACCTCCACCAGGGTTTTGAGGCTCAACTCAGAAACCCGCCGGGTGGTTTTGAGGCCCAAACCACTGAAACCCGCCTCCGTTGATTTTGAGGCCCAAACCAACAAACCGGCCCATGTCCTTGCACTTGTCGAAGCCAAGTGCCAGCAACGCGATCCCGCCCGGCGATTCCGGATCCCTCAGTCCAAGTCTCGATGCGTCCGCCCTTTCACCGCTCTCGGTCCATTCGGCGCGGCCCGCCATCACTTAACCTTCACCTCGCCGTCGGCCACCGCCTCCATGCTCGACACCTGCACAACACAAGCCAAGGCACATGTGGAACTCGTGGCTTTCACCACCGTCAGTAGCACCCATCCGAGATACTAGTAGTTGAATCAATCACTCATCATCACAACTGAACCACAAGTATAAACCTTGTGTTCGCAATCTCCCCCTTGATGAGTGCATTGTTCAACACCAACACACCACGGCTGAGAAAAAGAAATAGAAGATGAAGAAGAAAAGAAGAAAGCTTACCAAATGACCAAAAGCCAAAGAGAAGCCAAATAGGGTCGTTTGAAGCAAGCACAACTTGGTCCCCAAAGACACGGGCAACGGCTCGACGCAACCAAGCAAAACATGGCTAGCCCTCAAGAAGAGGCAGAAAGCGGGCTCAACACCGCTAGCCAAGCAAAAACACTCGAAACGTTAGATCCTCTAGAAAGAGGCAAACGCTCAACACATCTAGCAAGAAGCAATGCAAAACAACTCTGTTGGTATTTTTAACTGCTCTCTATTTAAATAAGTTTTAAGTAGCATTATCCGCAAGCGCACAGATATCATACCAGTGTCACATTTTACCCGGAGGTTTTAAATATCGTATCCACAGGGAACAGTTGTGATAATGACAAAGTGTATAGACTTAACCCTACAATTAGGCATAGATCATATCAAGAAAAAAGGAAATAGCTAATGTACTCTAGTTCGACTACCGGTAAACTTTGTATAATATCATCTTATCGGGCAAGTGACCTGAATAGGAGAAGAAACAGAGTAATCTACCTACCGGACACCTATCGGCTGTCTATCCTATCAACGGAAGTGGACTACGAGAGAATTCAACGCAGCTATAAAGTCACCTACGCGAGCTACCACTATCCGGCTAATCAGGGGACATCCACAAGTAAACCTAGCCTAGGCACCACGCCTACACTACGAAATACTACTTCAACCAAGCAATTACCAAGATCAAAGTCCTCAATATGAGATGTGAACTAAAGAACGAATATAAACGATCGCTTACTTGAATCGAGAATAGTAAATACAAAAGTACCTCGAACGCAGCTCTGGGGACGAGGAAGTCAATCCGAAAGAATACAGCCACGAAGAAGCGCCGACATGCCGGAGCTCCTCCGCAATCTCTACTCCTCTACTTAATCTCTCTAATCTCTAAACAAGACTAGATCTAGAAGAACTAGTCTCTCCTAATTGCTACATCTAGATGAACTAGCTAGAACTAGATGAACTAGACTAGATCAACTAGAGGGACCCTAACCCTAATCTAATGAAGAATATGAAGCCTTGGGGTGTAGAATGCCTCTTGGGGGGAGCCTTGGGCGTCATTATATAGGCCGAGGTGGAGTAGGGGGGCAAGGAACCGCCACGTCAGCGATCCGTGTCTTCATCTCATGTGCACCGTCGGATCAAACCGACCTCAAATCAACGTAGGGATGCTTGCGATTGGACTCCACGCAACCGAGGGAGGAAGACTCCAAGGCGGCGGTGATCGGTGGAGTTAGGGCGCCGGGCGGCCTGGGGTGGGGCCGGCCGGCCCCACCTTATCTCCTCTCAGTGGGCCCGCTGCCGGGGTGTCTTCTAGACCCTTCCTCGAGTCCTCTAGCGATGTTGCTCCGACGTGGATCAATTTCGTGATAATTATGCATTGAAATCCTTCTTTTATCCTTTTTTAGAAAATCCCCGGAAAATATAGAATATGCAAAACTCGTGGAATTTGTCAGATAAAGCCCTAGACTAGTATGTTTTCATGTTCTCCTTCAGGTTTAAAGTGCTAGTAAAAGTTGACGCTAAGGAGTGTCAACAATACCCCCAAGCTTACCTTTTTGCCAGTCCCTTGGCAAACAATCTAAATCTAGTTTTTAATAAACTTGGATTAGAAATTGCTGTAATACTTTTATTTCTTTTAAGCTCACTTGCTTTTAAACATAAATTTTTCTTTGGTTTAGACAAAACTACTCTAACTTTCAAACTTACCCATTTTACCTTTAACTATGGAGCTTTACAAACTTGTGCATAAATCTTGAGCAATCGAAAGATAGAACAATCAAGTCAAGCACTATGTCTCAAATTCTTTACAAAGTACCAATATTCCGTAGTTTTGTAAATTTTTGCAATAAAACTCGAGCTTAATTGTATGACACCCTCAAGTCTCTCAATGTATGTGGTATTTATGGTTCTCTCTTGAGGCATTAATGATGTTATGCCTTTCCTACAACTAAGTATTTATAGTGGTGCTCATAGGAGTGGCAATAACAAGGATGAACATACTTGCAATTCATATATTGTAAAGTCAAACAATGGATCCATAGAGAATCAAGGCATTCAATCAAATCAAGATGTGCATGTGTGTGGCGTATGGTGGATAGGTGCATATATGGTATTTAGTGGCTAATCCTAATTCTACTTTTGCTCTTTAAAAATAATCTTCTTCCTTAGAACTCTTTTTCGCGGAAAAACATGGGCTATCTTTATTCTCTCTTCTTTTTTTTTTTCTTCTTTTTTTTTTTTTTTTTAATTTGGGAGGCGGGCATCTATGTACCCATTGTTTTAATGCTGGGATACTTGTCCATCTTTTACTCCCTTTTTGTTCACTCTTCTCTCTTTTTTTTTTTAATACTTTTGTATAGCCACATGTATCCTTTGAATATAAATAATTGAAGAGATAATGATAAGAACTTAGAGCAATTAAACGGGGGTTGTCCTATAGGGTCTATTTTTAGGTGTTTACTCCTAATGTAGGAGAGAAACATTTTTAAAAGTGGATCTAGATGAAAGTGGAAATGACTGCGCTTACTTCCTAGAGTAGGAGTAATGCATATGTGGGTGGAGTGCGTAAGTGATCTTGATTTTAAAAGCATGACAAGACTCTCATAAGGTATATTCCAAAGGTTGACTAAACTCAATGTAAAGCAAGCAAAGATAAATGTGCAAAGGTTTTCCTAATTCTAAATGTATCATATATGGCTTTGGTAGGAATTTAGATTTTTGTCATACAAGAGCTCATCATGTACGATTTTAGGTTTTCAAAATAAATCTCCGAACTTAGTAATGATAAGAATAAGATAAATAGTAGCATAGACCTTCATGTATCATTGTCGATCAATTACCTAGACTTTAGCTCAAGCGTGTGCCTCCACAAATTTCAGGTTCGAGTAAATTCTTATATCAAAGTAGTCATATCCAAACTCGGGAGAATCCATGGTTAAAAAACTAGGCACTTAAAAGAAATTTCAGTAGAGCAACTATTCATCATTTCCACTTTAAAAAAGATTAGAGAGAGAGAGTTCTTTAAATATACTTTAATTATTAAATCTAACACACACTATAGCTTACTAAAATAAAATTAATAGTAAAGACATACCTTAATCACGATGATAACGGTGGTGCATCTCCCCAAGCTAGTCCCTTCGATCGCATCAAGCCTCGATAACTAGGGGATGCTCCTCCCCAAGCTAGATGTTTGCAATTCTTGGTGTTAATGATCTTGAGTGAGATAACCAGCAGCCGGCCCTAGTGGATGCCATCTCTCCTTGTCATAATGTTGTTCCTGCATAAGTATACTCCAACAAGAAAACCAAAACTCGAGGCTCAAATTTAATAATAGGTTAGCGGTCGACCAATAAGTAATTGATTATTCTTTGAGTTGATTTGAATTGACAGGCTCTAGCGAGGATTCTCTTTTTTTTTGAATTTTCTATTTTAATTATATAGAAATTAAATATGAGTGCATGATATATAGTTCTATTATTTTTTTATGCCTCCACAGAGAATATTTATTCTTATGGGGCTTAGATTTTTTCATAATGCAAGAAAGTAAATACAGGAGCTATTATTATTATTTTTATACCACCACAGTAAATATTTCTATAGGGTTACCATAAGTTTATTTATGTAGGGATTTCAATATTTTATGATGCAGTAAATAAAGCAATAAAGATTTTTATTTTCTTTTTAATATTTATGAAGATGAATATACTAAAGCGAAATTATTAATGTAGATAGAAATACTAATTAATTAGATAACTACCATATTACCTTATGGCAAGGGTACGGAATTTTAAGTTTACCGACAGAACTTATTCTTCCACTCTTGTGTATCTCTCCATCTTGAGAGATGGAGGTTATGATGTTGCATACCTTTAGTGATGATGATGTCACTTTTGTTCTTTGATTTGACCAATAGGTTGAAGTAGTGCTTTAATTATAGCTGGCAAAAGATCTTGCTTTCGGTGTGCACGTTCATAGAACACTCACTTATAGAATTAATGAACTTTGCTCGATGTGTTCTTCTATTTACAAAACCAAGGTAGAGATCAAGTGCATGGGCTTTGCTGGTGGTAAAACACCAACAAAACCAAATCTATTTCTTTATTTATTCTTCTCTATCCTTAAGCACATTGAACAAGATAAAGTTGGTGTTACATGAATTGTTTATTTATGCCATAAGTGGTAGGATCAAAAGATTAAGTATTTAATGTTGCAATTAAGTTCATATGGCAGAAAAAGAATGACTTGCTTAACCAATGGAAGGATTGTCTATCTATATATAAATTTTCATATGAGTATGACTATCATCTTCCCAAGATCGAATATAATGTTTTAACGTATTTTGGTTAAGACTGAGATTAAGAGTACAATGCCATGAACAATCTTAAAAAGACAAACCATGTTGAGTTTATTAGATTATCAATTTAAGTTATAACTCTAACATGCTTGTGTTTTAAATTATATGTGCACCAAGATCAAGAGAAGAGCAAAGACTACTTACCTTGGGTATTACCTTCATTATTAGAGCGTGATGGCACTAAATGATGAAGGGTAAATGACTGGTGGTCCTTCCTCTTGAATCTTGAGTTGCTCATGGACATCTTGTCTCCTCTGTTGCATCTATTCTTTTATCATATTTTTCTTCTTTGATCTTTTGACTCTTTTTACTCCAGTTATTATTATGCCTGCAACAGATTAGTGGACAATACATACCCGAAGAAGTATATAACTTTTAAACACAGGTTATTTGTCCAGTATTTTATTTTATTCTATCTATGCTAATAAAAGAATTAATATTGATATTATTTTAGCATAGATCATCTTTTATACTGAGACATGGTTTGAGGCAAAGTAACTTGTAGTAGAAGATAAAGTGAATGAATCATTAATGCTCACAGTTCTTTTATTCATGATGAATGGGTTGTGTCTTCCTCTACAAAGTTATTGAAGTTCAAAATGTACTCTGTCTCATCTCTAATTTGAATTTATCTCATGACTTACCTAAATTAATTTTAAGAACTTTTTTTCAACAGGGGTTAGTCCATAAAATATCCAATGTCTACCACAACAATTTCTAGTTCAATAACCAAGCTAGACTCCATGTCTAATTTTGGTTAAGGAAGGCTATTTAACCTAAGCACCACGCTCAATTTAGAAAGCCTTTAGAAATACCTATGCATAAAGTACTTCTAAACCAAAACTTACTATAGCAGATAAAGGAAACATGAAAGTTTATAGAGTGTTATTCAAACAGAGATGAAAGAGCATGATTATTATTCAACATTTTCAGCATGAATTAAAAAGTAGAGACAACCATTATTAGCAACATGATAAGATTTTTCAAATAAGCCCATTTCCCCAAGCTTGAATTTTACAAAGTAAATGTATGCTTGAGTGGATGTAACTCAAATTGCATAATAGTTATTTTGATATACCTGGTGCTATCATTAGTTATTTTCTTACTTCAAACCTGAAATGGTTAGTGACAAAAATACCCAAAGGAATATTTTAATAATTATAACTCTATGCTCAATTCATAAAGGTATTACAAACGAAAGGTGCAAATTCAATTCATCATTTTTTTAAGAGTGGTTATTTTGGGACACAAAGTTGTTCTTAGGAAACCTTCTAATTATTGTACTTCAAGTTGGTGAGGTGGGTTTCCTCTAGAACATTAGCCTTTGTGCACCTATATCAAGATTACAACAAGATCTTTATTTATAATAAACATATGCATTTACAACCACCTCCTTAATGATTTTATGAACAGGTAAAATAAGGAGGTTAAAGATCTCATGTGCGGTAATATTAGAGAGACCAAAAGATTCAGGAGATTTCTCATAGAGCATGAATTTGATAGAGTTAATTAGATAATTCCAATGCTCATCAATGTAATCTCCCTTTTTAAACTCTAGGGATGTCTATTCATGGATGTCTATAGGCAATAAGTTTGTCTCTATTATGCCTATGATATTTATTAGATGTTTTATTTTCTAGGGTTTTCCATGAATCGATGTCTCCAAGGTTGGTCTCACCTAAAGTTTCCTCTAAACTTGGATAGTTCTAGAAATTAATTTAAGCTCACCGTTTGAATTTAAACCAAGTTTAGAGCTTCATCTTCTTCCATCTATTCTTTCACAATGGCATATGTATTTCTAGTATGTTCTATGCATTCCTGCCATTGTTGCTCTTCTTGGGTATTCCTATAATCGTCATGACCCTTATTTTTGAGATGTCTTGATAGATTTCTAGGATTATTATTTTAGTAGAAAGAGCACAAAAAGATTCATTGGAGTCAAGGATGGGTTTAGAGATGGGTTCAAAGACATTTAATGTGAGCATAGAAGGGGAGAGATAGAATTTATTCCTAAGTGGGTTAGCTCTCCTTCTATGGCATCATTCAACATGCCATCCTTGCATTTTTTCCAATGTCTTTCAGAAGGAAAAGGAAGTTGACTACACTTTTCCTAAGATGCTCTTTTGAGAAGATCTAATGTGTATTGTTTTATGAGCATCTTAGCCAACTGGAAGTCTAAATCATTAAAGTGGAATTTTAAGGGTTTAGGATTGATAGTTAAATCTTGAGAATAGAATGATTATGTTTTAGCTACCGAGACTTCTATATCTAGTTCGGGTGATAAGATATCCCTAATCATATTAATTAGACATGGGCGTAGCTCATAGCCAGGTGTTATGATAGGTTCCATAGATTTTGGTGGCTCAAAGCTTCGCACATGTCATAAAGATAGATAGAAATAAAATTAAAGACATCCATAAGGATGAACACAAAAATAATGAAGAGACTGGGATAAAAACAGGATTGAAGCATCCATAAGGATGAACACAAAAATAATTGAAGAGACTGGAATAAAATAAGAAAAGATAAAAGTATAATACAAGATTAAGCTAGACTAAGTCAAAATCAGCAAACCGTTCCCCGGCAACGGCGCCAAAAATGCTTGTTGGTATTTTTAACTGCACTCTATTTAAATAAGTTTTAAGTAGGATTATCCGCAAGCGCACAGATATCATACCAGTGTCACATTTTACCCGGAGGTTTTAAATATCGTATCCACAGGGAACAGTTGTGATAATGACAAAGTGTATAGACTTAACCCTACAATTAGGCATAGATCATATCAAGAAAAAAGGAAATAGCTAATGTACTCTAGTTCTGACTACCGGGTAAACTTTGTATAATATCGTCTTATCGGGCAAGTGACCTGAATAGGAGAAGAAACAGAGTAATCTACCTACCGCAGACACCTATCGGCTGTCTATACTATCAACGGAAGTGGACTACGGAGGATTCAACGCAGCTATAAAGTCACCTACGCGAGCTACCACTATCCGGCTAATCAGGGGACATCCACAAGTAAACCTAGCCTAGGCACCACGCCTACACTACGAAATACTACTTCAACCAAGCAATTACCAAGATCAAAGTCCTCAATATGAGATGTGAACTAAAGAACGAATATAAACGATCGCTTACTTGAATCGAATAGTAAATACAAAAGTACCTCGAAACGCAGCTCCCCGGCGAGGAAGTCGAATCCGTAAGAATACAGCCACGAAGAAGCGCCGACATGCCGGAGCTCCTCCGCAATCTCTACTCCTCTACTTAATCTCTCTAATCTCTAAACAAGACTAGATCTAGAGGAACTAGTCTCTCCTAATTGCTACATCTAGATGAACTAGCTAGAACTAGATGAACTAGACTAGATCAACTAGAGGGACCCTAACCCTAATCTAATGAAGAATATGAAGCCTTGGGGTGTAGAATGCCTCTTGGGGGGAGCCTTGGGCGTCATTATATAGGCCGAGGTGGAGTAGGGGGCAAGGAACCGCCACGTCAGCGATCCGTGTCTTCATCTCATGTGCACCGTCGGATCAAACCGACCTCAAATCAACGTAGGGATGCTGCGATTGGACTCCACGCAACCGAGGGAGGAAGACTCCAGAAGGCGGCGGTGATCGGTGGAGTTAGGGCGCCGGGCGGCCCAGGGTGGGGCCGGCCGGCCCCACCTTATCTCCTCTGTGGGCCCCGCTGCTTCGGGTGTCTTCTAGACCCTTCCTGAGTCCTCTAGCGATGTTGCTCCGACGTGGATCAATTTCGTGATAATTATGCATTGAAATAATCCTTCTTTTATCCTTTTCTAGAAAATCCCCTGGAAAATATAGAATATGCAAAACTCATGGAATTTGTCAGATAAAGCCCTAGACTAGTATGTTTTCATGTTCTCCTTCAGGTTTAAAGTGCTAGTAAAAGTTGACGCTAAGGAGTGTCAACAAACTCCCCCTGAGCAAATGCATACATGAGTGCACACAATCTTCTCCCCTTCAACCCTTGAGAACTAGTCTCTCCCTCTGAGAAGACAACCTTTCAAGACATGTCAAGTGACTTCCCCTTGACATAAGCATGTGATATTGCAGGCATGTGTGTGTGTGTCAAATTTCTCCCCCTTGTTGAGTAATGCACACAGCAAGCCTAAAGTACAATAATATGCATAAATGCAGAAGCTTCAGGTATATAGCAATCAAAGTGAAAAGATGCTCTAGCCAGTAAAACAGGTGAGTAAGGCAACAACAGACAAGTGCTAGCATATGCTTAAACTGATCAAATGATACGAAATATGAAGTGTAAGCAGTTTTGAGCAGATTTTAAGGTCTTCAGAAAGGGGTTCACCATAAAAAGATAGCACTTAGCAAATGCAGGCTGGAAATCAACCTAGTGCTAGTCATGTGTAAGCAAGATGAACTACCCCAAACCACGATCACACATCATGTCAAAGACCTCAAACTTATCAATTTTATCAAATTTTTAGAGTTGGCAGCAAATTACAAGTATTGATCAAGCATGTGTGTGCGAGAGATTATCCGTACTGTCAAGCCTAACTTTTCAACCAAGCGGTGCCTATGTCAAAAGACAATCAGAAGCTCAAAGCAATGGTTTCGGTCATCCACTACAAGGCTCAAGTTCATCCAAATATGCAATTGAAAGCGCTCGATACCTTGATGTGGGACAATACGGACCCATCTTGATCTTTTCATTCAACTTACTTAGATTTCAGATTTTAGCACAAGTAAAGTATCTAAGCAAGTATGGGACTCAAAGCATGAGACATAGTAACCAAGCATGCATAATATAGTATAAAGGGATTTCAACATTCTACACATGCTAGTTACCATCTCGGGTGGTGAATATTTTTAATTTCAGCAAGTTTAAACAAGTTCACACTAGAAAATCATGCCCAACTCGTAACATGTAGCAGATAATCAATGAGAGCCTAAGCTGACAAGCACCACAAAGTACTCACATGGCATACTAACAAGAGCATAGTTTCATTCCAAGTGTTATATACATGAAGCTTAAAATGCAAGTATATCACAGAATGCAATACAGATGCACTATCATACAAAGACAAACTAAAATCTAGACTACAAAAGAAACCAAAACTAGTGTACAACAAATAAAATGCTTTCCTCCTCTAAAAAGGGAAACACACACCCAGTTCACCTCACAAGCGAGCAAAAGTCGCTTGATCAAGGGGCTTAGTGAGAAGATCTGCAAGCTGATCCTGGGTGGCTACGTGATGCAACTTAATGTCACCTTTCTCTTGATGATCACGGAGAAAGTAAAAGCGGACATCTATGTGCTTGGTCTTGGAGTGAAGTATTGGGTTCTTAGCAACACTGATGGCACTAGTACTATCACACAATAGAGGCACTCTAGAGAACTCAAGACTAAAATCACGTAGGGTGGCTATCATCCAAAGCAGCTGGGAACAACAAGCGGCAGCAGCGACATACTCAGCTTCTGTGGTGGATTGTGTAACACTAGACTGTTTACGGGATGACCAAGACGCAAGAGACGAACCCACAAACTGACAAGTCCCCGACGTGGACTTCCTATCTAAACGGCAGCCAGCAAAATCAGCATCTGAATAACCGCAAAGAGAGAGCGAGGAAGAAGCAGAATACCAAAGTCCAAACTCTGGGGTAAACCGGAGGTACCTTATGATGCGCTTCACCGCTTGACGGTGAGAAGTGCGTGGGGAAGCCTGAAAGCGTGCGCAGAGGCATACAACAAACTGTATGTCGGGTCTTGTCGCCATCAGGTACAGCAACGATCTGATCATACTCCGATTCTCCTTCTGATCGACTGCTTCTCCATCCTCGTCGGTGTCGAGGGCCGTCGTAGTCGACATGGGCGTCGAAAGAGGCTTGGCCTCGCCCATGTCAAACTTCTTCAGGACGTCCTTTGTGTACTTGTCTTGATGCACGAATGTCCCATCCCGTGTTTGCTTGATTTGAAGGCCGAGGAAGAAAGTCAACTCGCCCATCAAGCTCATCTCAAACTCCCTGCTCATAAACTCTACAAACTTAGTATTCAAAGCATGAGAAGAGCCACCAAAGATAATATCATCCATGTAAATCTGAACCAAGAGAAGGTCACTACCTTGCTTGAGGAGAAACAAAGTCTTATCTACCGATCCCATCCTAAACCCCTTCTTAAGCAAAAAGATTTTTAGCCTATCATACCACGCTCTAGGGGCTTGTTTAAGACCATACAAAGCTTTGTGCAACTTGAAGACATGGTTAGGATACTTGGGATTTTCAAAGCCTGGGGGCTGCTTAACATACACTTCCTCCTCAATGTACCCATTCAAAAAAGTGCTCTTGACATCCATCTTAAACAACTTAAAGCCCTTAGTGGCAGTGAACGCTAAAAGAATGCGGATAGCCTCTAAGCGAACTACAGGAGCGAAGGTTTCCTCAAAGTCTATCCCTTTTTTCTGGCAATACCCCTGAGCAACAAGTCTAGCCTTATTCCTAACAACCACCCCATCTTCACTCTGCTTGTTCTTAAATACCCACTTTGTACCTATGGGATGACACTCTAGAGGTGGAGGAACTAAGACCCAGACTTGATTCCTATCAAAGTTCTCTAACTCCTCATGCATGGCATTAACCCAATCAGGATCAGATAAAGCATGTCCAATATCTCGGGTCTTAAAAGAAGCAACAAATGCAGAATGAGCAAAGTGAGAGATGTGATAAGACCTAGACCGCGTGACTCGCTGGTCAATATCGCCGATCATCGTCTGAGCGGGTGGCGACGCTGAATGTGTCGTGGAGCCTCTCTGGAAGAAGTCGCCTCGCCCTCAACAGCTGCTGGCGCCTCCTCAGGTGCAGTCGGTGTAGACTGAGGAAGCTGCTCCAACGGTCCCCAAGAAGTGGAAGTAGAGGGGTCTGGACCATGAGCTGAAGTAGTCGTCGCAGGCTCGATAGGGGCAGCCGGTGGAGTCGGCTCGGGATCACCCCAATCGGCATCGTCCTGCTCCTCCTCCACAAAAATGCTTTCTTCAAGCTCTTCATCACCTGCACGCTCAAAGACAGGGGTTGTACAAGGCATAATTTCATTGAATGTGACCTCACAGGTCTCCACAGCACGGTTAGTTTCAAGGTTAAGTACTCGATAAGCTCTAGAATGCAAAGCGTAACCAAGAAAGATACCGTCGAAAGACCTGGACTCAAACTTATCCAAATTACCTTGTTTCAAGATGAAGCACTTACATCCAAACACCCTGAAATGACTCACCTTGGGTGACCTCTCAAATCGCAACTCATAAGAAGTTTTCTTCATAAAAGCACTTAGAAAGATGCGATTGCAAACATGACATGCCGTGTTGATTGCCTCGACCCAAAACCTCCTAGAAGTCCTATGCTCATCGAGCATTGTCCTAGCCATCTCAACAAGGGTCCGATTCTTGCGCTCAACAATGCCATTCTGTTGCGGAACATAAGGTGAGAAAAACTGGTGCTCAAGACCCAAAGACTTGCAAAAGATTTTAAAATGAGTATTCTTAAATTCTGTGCCATTGTCACTATAAATAGCTCTCATGGCATTCTTAGGGAATTTATTTCTCAACCGAAGAATCAAATCTTGAGCATGTGAAAAAGCCTCATCCTTACTCTCCATGAAAAACACCCAAGAGTATCTCGAAAAGTCATCCACAATCACTAGCACATACCACTTCACACCTTCTGACCGAACCCGAGCTGGACCAACTGTATCTATGTGAAGTAGCTCGCCGGGTTCCTTGGTCATAATTTGGTTAACAGGTGGGTGAGAAGCGGCTACCATCTTCCCGTGGCGATAAGGATGGCAAACAAGATCCTTCTCAAATTTCAACTTGGGCAATCCTTGAATTAAGCCAAGTGAGCACAACCTAGCAAGAAGGTCAAAGCTCAAATGACCAAGTCTCCAATGCCACTTCCAAAGCTCAGAAGAGGATCCGGCCACCAAACAGCGGGAAGAGCCAAAAGAGTGAGAAAAATCAGCTCGAAAGACACGGCCAAATGGGACGATCCGACAAACAAGATCTTCCTGAGAGTCAAGAACTCGAGAAAAGCCATGTTTAAAGCGCACTTCAAAGCCGTCCTCAAGGAGTTGCGAAACAGAGAGCAAATTAAAATGGAAATTCGAGACCAAAGCAACATCTTTAAGAACAAAGCTCTCGTTAACCCGAATGGTTCCATGAGAGACCACTTTACCTTTACTATTATCCCCGAATGTGATGTACTCCTTGTGTTGCATGGGGTCAAGGTTGGAGAACCATTTTGAACTTTCGGTCATGTGGCGCGAACATCTGGAATCAATGAGCCATGTGTTCTCCAAGCCTCCGTCCTACATCAATAGAAAGATATAGGATAAGCAAATGGCACACCACTGGGGTTAGTAAACTGAGAAGGATACCAGTGATGCATCATTTGCCCTGAAAAAGTGTTAGGAAAAACACCAAACATACCATGTCCCATTTGAGAAAAGCGATCACCACGAGAGGGAAAACGTGGTCCGCTAGAGCTGTGGGACACAAAAGAACCGCCACGAGGTTTATAGTCATATTGACCATGACCCGAACCCCACCGTGCACGACCACCACGTGGTCTCGCAACCTGAGGCCTAGCACCTTGAGGCATTGCACCTCTAGGCCTAGTAGTGCGCCTCTGAACAGGCGGCACATGTACACCATGGGGAGGACGGTACATGTTCCGGTTGTTCAACTCAAACTCACGCTTCTCATCTCTCTTCCTCCTAAAGCAAAACTCAACCAAGTGACCATCCCTATGACAATACTCATAATGGTACACCTCTCTCTTAGGTGTTTGGCTCACTTTCTTGTGGGTATGGTTCACTCTTGGAGGTGGCTTGGCTTTGGAAAGGGATTCCTCAGAGATGGAAGAGAGTGTGTCATTTGGGTTCCTTAGATGGTTCGGTTTTAGAATCCACACTTGTTTCTGGGGTGGAGCTCTTGGAGGTTCTTCAAACACTCCATCTTTGATGAGAGGCACAAGTGGCTTAGGTGGAGTGATTTTGAGAAGCTTGGGAGTAGTGGTAGATTTTTCACTCGGAGGCACACCACTACACTCACCAACTTTGCCATACAGATTGTCACCCTTCCCACCTAAAGCAAAGCCTAATCCCGGTCCACCAATTCCCCTCCTGAATTGGTTGACCATCATGCCAAGTTGCGGCTCACTACAAGACACCCAACTCAAGATGGTCCGAAGGTATGTGTTTTCCTCCTCGGTACGCACCTTGTCATGCCGACAATTGGCAATCTCTAGCTCCAAACCCTCACAAAGTGCACACTTAGCCACACTAGTGCTATCTGAGTTGGCCTTCTCAAATGAGGCAAGCTTGGCATTCTTCTCTGCCAACTCAGATTGTAAGTCCGAGCAAGACTTGCACGTATCCAACAAGACTGGTGAAGCACGCACACTATCAAACTCATTAACCAAATCAGCATACTTGGACTGCAGACTAGCGAGATCAGCCATGTAAACGCTACAGAACTCACACTCTGGCTCATTAGACATTATGGGAGTATTCTTAACTTGCTCAAACTCCTTAAGCGCTACTTCTAGCTTAGCCTTGTACTCTTTTCTATCACTAGCAGCACGCTTAAGCAACTTATCTTGACGAAGCAAAGTAGCAGTCAAGTCATCAACCTCAGCGATAAGAGCATCGACGGAAGGTGATATCTTAGATGTGTCGTCGTCGTCGCCGGGAGCATCGCCGTTGCCGCCCTCCACCTCGTCACCAAGTGCCATGGTGCAGAAGCCTCCGTGGGTGGAGTCGGCGAAGAAGCAGAGCCCGTTCAGCTTGTCCTCGACCATCCTCTCAGACTCATCGTCGCTCGACGAGGAGGAAGCATGCTCGTCGTCGGAGTCGAGGTCGCTGAGGGAGGCGAGGAAGGCGCGCTCTTTTGCCTTGAACTTCTTCACGAACTTGCGCTTCATCGCTTCCTTGTCAAAGCCTCCCTTGGACTTGTGCTTGCCGGAGGTGTAGTCGCGCTTCTCCTTGTGCTTGTCGGAGCTGGACTTGCCGAAGGATTGCTTGTTCCGCTTGGGACAGTTGGCGACGAAGTGGTCGGGATCGCCGCATCCATAGCATCCATCCTTCGGTCCACCCCGCCGGTGATTCAAGCGGTTGTTGTGGAACCGCGAGAACCGGCTGATGACGAGAGCCAGCTCATCGTCCCCGAGCACGTCCAACTGCTCCTCTGTCACTGTGATCAAGAAAGACAAGGCAAACATCGCAGAGGAGGGGTTAGCGGAAGAACTAGAGACACCGTTACCTGACACCAGCGCCATAGTTGGAGCAGAGGGATTGTGAAGTTTGGCCTGGATCTGGTGGTCGATCTCACTGGACTTCAGCTTGCTGAAGAGCTCGTCCACGGTGAGGGTCTCGTAGTTCTGCGACTCGAGAAGAGCTTGCACCTTCAAATCCCAAACCCTCCGATCAAGAGCACGTAACAACTTCAAGGCTCTCTCATGATCATCATAGGGCAAGTTCAACTTGTTCGCACGCATTTTGTTGACGATGGTCTGAAAGCGTGAGAACATGGAATCGATGGTCTCGCCATCAAACTACCAGAAACTTTTATACTCCTGCTTGTATGTGTCAAAGAGTCTGGTCTTAATTTGGGGAGTTCCCTTGTGATAGCTCTGTAGCTTCACCTAGATATCTCTAGCAGTAGTCAAGTGTTTGACACGCTCAAACTCAGACTCAGAAAGACTCGAGAAGAGAGCGTTACGCACCTTGCTGTTTGCATCGTGTTGTTCGATTTGCTCTTGGCCAACACGAGCAGGAAGGACAACGTAATCGGCATTCTCACAGATTTCCCACACCCTCGCACTGAGACTCTAGAGATAGGCAGACATCCGAATCTTCCAGTACGGGTAATTGGTTCCATTGAAATGCGGTGGCTTATCTGAACCGCGCTCCATGTCGCCTTCTAGCGGATCACGAACCAATTAAGGTGAAATGATCCTTAACCGACTCTGATACCAATTGAAGGACCGAAAATGGTGACCAGAGGGGGTGAATGGGAGCCTCAAATTTCTTTTGAAACTTTCGACCGCTGTCCCAAAATCAAACCCCAAAAGCAAACTCACAAGCTAGCGGTAAGATCACGACCTAACAGGTAGGTGGATACCCTTGGAGATGTCTAAGAGGTACAGCGGATCAACCGAGGAAGATCGAAGACGAACACTCGATGAAACTTCAAAAGCGACACACTCAATTCCTATGAAAAGGAGAGAGTGGCCAACCCAAAATACTCAAGCCAACTTGTGACAAGAGTCCTTGGATATGAAGTACGTGATGCTACGAACCCAACGCAACAAGCGGAACTCGAATCGGACCTCGACGGTCAAGAAGCGAACAACTCAAATAAACAACCTTCGCACCCTCATACCGGACCTCATACCGACGTGTCCGTATTCACGACTTCAGACCGGACACACTCAAGCTCATACCGGACCTCATACCGGACGCGTCCGGTATGCACCGGACTCCAGTTTCAGCACAGAGCGACTTTGTGAGAAAAATAGAAAACCCAATCAAACGGTGTCCAAAAATCGTGAAACTTTAAGCCTAGAAACTAGACACATAGAAGAAGGTCACCACAAAATTTCAGCTCAAAATTCTAAAGTTAAGTCTAACGGACGTGTCCGGTATTCACACCGGACGTGTCTGGTATTTACGGACAGAACCCTGGAAATTTTGATTTCGAATCCAAAACTCAACCAAATTAACTCCGATTGATCTAAAATTCGCAGAGGGGTTCACAAGATAGTTCTAAGACTACTCCATGAAGATCACAACCCAAAACTCACTGCAACTTCAAAAATCGATGAAATCTGATTCAAGAGCAAGTTTTCCTCGAAAAACTTGATTCAACCCGATCTCTGGATTCGTGAGGATTTAGATGAAATCCTTCGGTGGAAAGGATCAACCCATGACCATGATCAAGTAGAAACAAGTGGTTTGCAAAAATATGAACCATAGCTCGAGAAATCAAATCGGGAACAAGTGCGGGAGAAGAGGAAAGACGAAGAACGCGAAGAACAACAATCAAAACACGAATCAACACACCAATCTGACCCCACGAGGAAACAAGGAGGATTCAGGACCTCCTTTCCCATGAGTAAACTTGGTTCTTACACTAATTGTAAAGATTAGTGGACCTCTCTCTCACTTAGCACCTAGAAGATGCAAACCCTAGAAAGGAAGAGGAAACATGCAAAATGGGAGAGATAAGGGAGATGGGGCTCCCTCTACCTTACTTATCGACCGGGCTTGTTTTATTTTCTAGTTTTTGCCCTTGATACAACTCTGAGCAAACCGCCTAGCCCTAGAGACATTGCGGTCCAACTCGAACCCACTTGATGCAATCTTTGATCTGACGGCCACCGCGCCTTCTCACCGGTAGCTTTGCCTCGACGCGAACTCCCCGATGCCGCCACGTGCAGTCCGTCCGCCTCGGGACCTCCGCTAGGGTTTTGAGGCACAACCTAGAAACCCGCCGGGTGGTTTTGAGGCCTGTTGACGGTGGATAACGTCAACTTTTATTAGAACTTTAGACACAAAAGGATACACGAATACACACTAGTCTAGGGTTTTCACTGACAATTTTCACGAGTTTTACATATTCAGTATTTTCCAGGGATTATTCCAGAAAAGCTTAAAAGAGGGATTAGAGTGCATAATTATCACGAAACGTAACCGCGAAGTCAAAACACCGTCATTGGGCTCAGAAAGCATCTAGAAGACACCAGAAGCAACGGAGCCCGCAGAGGAGACAAAGTGGGGCCGCCCGGCCCCACCTTAGGGCCGCCCGGCGCCCCCTTGCTAGGGTTTGGGGCCGCCTTCTGGAGTCTTCCTCCACCGCCTCTCCTGATACATCTCGGCCATTGGTTAAGTCGGTTTGATCCTGCGGCGCACGTCGATCCCACCGGGCTATAAATAAAGGGGCAGACCCCCCTCCCTGGAGGCATCAAGTCATTTGGAGATCAAGCCATCAAGAGCCTTCTCTAGTTCATCAGAGCCTCTCTAGTTCATAGCTTAGCCTAGTTAGATTAGAAGTAGAAGAGTTCTAGTTCTTCAGCGGGATCCGGAGCCCCTGGCGTCTGTCAGGAGCGTGGAGTTCGGTATAGTTCTAGTACCTTTCTCTTATTGTATTCAATATTATGATTCAGGCAACATTGTTCTTAATCTCTTATATATTCTTAATTGCAATAGTCATTGTCTACTTTGATTATATGTCTAGGATAGTTGGTTTAATCTTATTGAATTCATGTAATTGCTCGTATAGCGTTTACCTAATTGATCGTTGGGTAGATGGTAGACAATATGTAGACGCGGTGTCTAGATATCTTGTTTATCTGCGAGTGCACCCTGATGTGCCGGGACGTGTGGTAGTCCGCACAGGTGACAGCTGCGTTGGTTCCTCTGTAGTCCACCCTCCGTACGTAGGACTAGCATGGGCACGGTCGCGAAGTTGGATGATGACTCTGTTTCACATCCTTCCTAGTTGATGCCTCTTTACATGTGATCATGATGTAGGATTAACTTAACAATAATTGTTAGATGTAATTGCACTAATTAAAGTTATTCATTGATGTAGTTATTGAATTGCCTTAGTATTTATTCCTGAGTTTATCCATTGGCTAGCTATTACTATGACTAGAAGAGCTCGATGTTTATCTATTTATGATGACTGATCATTATTATCATATATCTTTTATCATGTGACTTATCCCTGTTATGAGTAGGATTCTAGTTATGCTTTACCTTTCACATCAATTGTATAAGTTATAGTTATAAGTCATACTAAGACCTTTCCAGTGGTATAAATATAAATCGACAACCTGGTAGAACTCCCTTGGTAAAATGCTACAATGGTATAATTATCTGTCCGCTTGCAGAACCGTTCTTAGTTTATATCGATATTTCTGCCTAGTCATAATGATTGATACATATATATAAACCTATATTTTATCCTTAGCATATACAATTAGGGATGACAACCTTGTTAATGCTTAGGGATATTGGTGAGAGATAAAGTGACTAGTTGTTAATGACAAGTTAATTTCATACCATGTGTTTCTAATCTTGTTAATTAGTAATGACGTTAGAAATACCAACAAGCATTTTTGGCGCCGTTGCTCGGGAAGGTAGCTAGGCAATTAAGAAACACCGATAGACTTATACTCAATTATGTGATCGAGATAACCATTAACCCCTGCTCAAGCGGGATTACCCTTGTTTGTCTATATCTTATGCGGGGTAATGAACGACCGGTTTACGACCTTTCCGGCATGCCCCCATAAAATAAGAAGAAACATGACAAATCTAATGTTGGAGAAAGAGGTCGACGTCACAAGACTTTAATTCATATCTCAAGTGACGGAAACAAAGATATTGCATCACTCACAAATTCTAGCATGTGAGTCATGATAAGTATGATCAAATAAAGGTGAGAAAGTCTTGCTCATGGACTTTCAAATTCATGAGAAGTTATCTTTTGCATTGCACTTTGCTTGTTTACTTTAATCCACATATTCACACTATTTAGTTTAAATTTTTTTTAGCCATAACTTATTTCATTTCATATATTCATCTCACGTGCATTATAAAAAAAAAAAACTCACCATGATCATGCTCTTTTTTATCTCTATTTGAATAAATCCCTACTATATTTTCATGCTACCTTTATTTGCTATGATATATGTTTAGACTTTGAAGTACTTTCATAAATCTCTTAAATGAGGCATGGTGCTTAGTTTAGCAGTGGTGATTTTACTTTAAAAAAAGCTTTTAAACTAATCTTAGATTAAAATGCCTTTCTAAATCAAATTAGACATGGTGTCTAGGTTAATTTCTGAGCCGATGGTATATTGTAGTGGATACTAGATATTTGGTCGACTAACCCCTATAAGAAAATTTTGAATTAAATCAAGAAAAGTCAAGAGATAAGTTCATACTGGGGATGAATCAAGACAGATGATAACTTTGCACAAGAAGTCTGCCTTATGAGTATTAATATTTATTCATTTATCTTTTGTTACAAGTTATCTTTGCCTTGAACCATGCTAGATTGCAACAACAACATAAAACATGATAGACACAATTTATGCTAAATAATCTTAAACCATATATCATCTTGATTAGCATAAAAGAAAATCACAAAAAAAAATATGGACAACAAAACCCGTATTTCAATTTTGCTATTCCCTCGGGTATGTGTCCATTAACATTTTGCAGGAAAGAACAATCTTAATCTATTGGAGAAGAAGTTTTCAAGTAAACATTATTGCATCTCCAATAGACCCCAGCTCATCAACCGTAAATTAATCAAAGAAATCAGAAAAAGGTTGATGAGTAAAGAGCATGTAATCTTCTATAGTTTCATTGAATGGTGAAAAGACGAAGAAGATAAAAGGAAGACCTTGCTCAGCAAGACCATAAGCTCTCATCAACAGATGAACCCGAACCCTCATATTCCAAGTAAGTTCGTCATCACTTACTTAGAAAGATGAAGACATGAGGTACGTTTGTCCAAGCCTCGTGCAACATGTAACTATAATTAATATCTCATACCATGTTGCTAATTTGTCTTAGTCATTTCTACCCTATGCCATGCTCAAACATAACTTGCTAATATATATATAATAAAATGCTCATGTGGTTCACCATATATATTCTTGGTTCTATTTGAATAAATACCTTTAAGTCTTGCAAACTTTCTTATTCTATTATAAGTATGCTTTAGAATACTACTTAAACACTATAAAAATTAAGCATACTTATATAAGAATTTAGTTGTGCATATAGACTAACCCCTCCTACATAAAAAATATTTAAATCATATTAGAAGACTATTCATAGAATCAATTAAGGTTAAGGATATGCTTCAGAATAATATCCTTGCTTTAACCTTGATGAAAAAAAAGTTTTGAAATAGTGGTGAATCATTGAAAACATGAGCTACAAATTAATCTTTAACCCTTAGACAAACATTATCTATACTTTGATAAATAGTATATTCCTTCGGGGTATGTGTTGTCCACTAACCCCTTGCAGAGAAGACATAATGAGAGAGAGCGTAAGGTCTGAGGAGTGAGAAAGAAGTACAACATTTGAGACAAGATGCTAATGAATAACCCATGATACAAGAAAGAAAAAAAGAGACCATTGAAATTTATTTACCCTTCATCATGCTCTAATAATGGAGGTAACATCTTAAGGTAAGTGGTCATTAATTTCCTCTTGATCTTGATATGCAATAAATGATAATACCAATCTTATTGTGCCCAAGCTTAGAGGATGAATAAATTTTTAGTTCTCATTGGTGTTTTTCCACCGCCAGAGCCTATGCACTTGATCTCTACCTTATCTTTATGGGCAGAACACACTTCAATTAAAGTATGGGGAGACAATCCCCCAAATTCCACAAGTGAAAGTTCTCAACTAGTAATAATAATGCACATAAGATTGGCTTTGAGACGTCTACAACAGAAAGAAAGAAGGTGGCACCGCCATTGGGAGCCACTAGTGGAGGCACCACCTCAATCCTTACCCTCAAGAGCAACTCGAGTACTCAATGAACCACTGCAAGGAGAAGTCCAGTTCGAAGGACTAAAAACATCGAACCCTCGCCGTGAGGTAACATCGGTAGTTATCTATATCTATTTTCTTACATTGCATGAGTTAATTTCTTTTTAGTATGTTTACTTTCCTGTATTAGCAATGCATAGAAAATAAAAAAAGTAAATAGTCTTGCATTAGACTACATTCATGCACCTTAAAAACTTTAAGCCCCATAAGAAACCCTTATAGTGTAAAAGCTGTAGGAGTTCTCACTGTGGTGGCCTATAAAATAAAAAATATATATCATACATTTGCACTTTATGCTTATAAACCCATAAAATCCAAAAATATTAACTAAACATCCTGCTGCAATACTGCTATCTTAAAAATACTTTGAAACCACCACAACACCCAATCCTCTAAAAACGGCTAATCATTAACGTTTTATCCTAATACTGTTCCACGAGTTTTGATGTTTTGTGAGAGCTTTCTACAGGATGACTCCAAGAGCCAGCTTATCTAGGAATCTTCATCTTCATCACTTGAAGTACACCTTTCTGACATATGGTTGATCCCTATGTAAAAGAAGTAACTTCTTAGGTGATGAGATTGAAGTATTCCTGGCAACACTTGCTCTTATAAGCATGAGCTCCTTCGTGAGGACCACTCAGCTTCAATAATCAACCATATCAAACATCCAAATTTTGGGGGAGAGCATCCCCTAGTTATCGTAACTATACCTATGCGATTATCGAGTCTATCTTATAGTCATAAAATACCAAAAATATGTGGGCACATGAAGGTCCACGTCTGTTGAGTCTTTTATGAGCCTAAAGTTAAATAAAATCTAAAAACCGATAAAAAAAGTCTTAGTCAGTATTAATTATATAGAGTGCGTCTAGAGTCAACTATGAACTAGAATTTTATTTTTAGAGATGATGAATAGTTGCGCTGCTGGAATTCTTTTTAAGTGCCTAGTTGTCAACCTTAAATTCTCCCGAGTTTTGGATATTGCTGTTTTAATTTGAGAATCTACTCTGAGCCTGAAACTTGTGGAGGCATATGCTTAAGCTGAGTCTATGTGACTGATTAATATGATTCATGAAGGTTGAGCTGCTATTTATCTTATTCCTAACGATACTAAGTTCTAGAGATTTATTTTGAAAACCTAAAATCTTACATGATGAGCTCTTGTATGATAAAGTATGAATTCCTACCAAAGCCATATATGATATACATTTAGATTAAGGAAACCTTTGCTCATTCATGCTGCTTGCTTTGTATTGAGTTCAGTCAACCTTTGTCGTATACCTTATGAGAGCCTTGTCATGCTTTTTAAAATCAAGATCACATACACACTCCACTCACATATACATTACTCCTACTTTGGGAGTAAGCGCAACTATTCTTCACTTCCATCTAGATCCACTTAAAATTATTTTTCTCCTACACTGGGAGTCAAACACCCAAAAATATATATAAAAAAACCATAGAACAGCCTTTGTTTAATTGCTCTAAGTACTTATTGCTATCTCTCCAATTATCATATTGTATTCAAAGGATGCATGTGGCTATGCAAAAGGAAAGTTATTGAAAAAGAAGAGGGAGTAAAAGAAGGACAAGTGTCCTAGCAATTAAAACAATGAGTACTTAGATGCCCGCCTCCCTGAAAGAAAAAAAAAGAGAGAAAAAAATGAATAAAAATAGCCCATGTTTTTCCCGCGAAAAGTTCTAAGATCAAAAGAAAGATTTATCCTCAAGGAGCAAAAGTAGAATTAGAATTAGCCACTAAATACCTTATATACATCTATCCACCATATTTCATACACATGCACATCTTGATTTGATTGTATGCCTTGACTCTCTGTGGATCCATTGTTTGGCTCTACAACAGATGAATTGCAAGTATGCTCATCCTTGGTATTGCCACTCCTATAAGCTCCACTATGATCATTAGTTATAGGAGGACATGCATGACAACACACCTCAGTGAGATCCATAAATACCACATATAATAAGAGACTTGAGGGTGTCATACAATTAGCTCTGAGTTTTATTGCGAAAACTTATAGAAACTCCGCAATATTGGTACTGGGAGAAATTTGAGATATAGTGTTTAACTTGATTGTTCTGTCTTTTGATTGCTCAAGACTTATGCAAAAGCTGTAAAGCCCCATAGTTAAGGGTAAAATGGGTAAGTTAGAAGGTTAGAGCAGTTACTGTCTAATCCGGAGGAGAATTTCTGTTTAAAAGCTTGTGTATCTTTGTGGAATGAAAGCATTGTAGTAACTCCTGATCCAAATATATTAGTAATTAGGCTTAGTTTGTTTGCCAAGGGACAGGCAAAAGGTAAGCTTGGAGGAGTTGTTGATGGTGGATAACGTCAACTTTTATTAGAATTTTAGACACAAAAGGATACACGAATACACACTAGTCTAGGGTTTTAACCGACAATTTCCATGAGTTTTGCACATTCAAGTATTTTCTAGGGATTATTCTAGAAAAGCTTAAAAGAGGGATTAGAGTGCATAATTATCACGAAACGTAACCGCGAAGTCAAAACACCGTCAATGGGCTCAGGAAGCATCTAGAAGACACCCGGCAAATCGGTACCCGGAGAAGACAAAGTGGGGCCGGCCGGCCCCACCTTGGGGCCGCCCGGCGCCCCCCTGCTAGGATTTGGGGCCGCCTTCTAGAGTCTTCCTCCACCGCCTCTCCTGATGCATCTCGGCCATTGGTTAAGTCGGTTTGATCCTGCGGCGTACGTCGATCCCACCGGGCTATAAATAAAGGGGCAGACCCCCTCCATGGAGGCATCAAGTCATTTGGAGATCAAGCTATCAAGAGCCTTCTCTAGTTCATCAGAGCCTCTCTAGTTCATAGCTTAGCCTAGTTAGATTAGAAGTAGAAGAGTTCTAGTTCTTCAGCGGGATCCGGAGCCCCTGGCGTCTGTCTGGAGCGTGGAGTTCGGTATAGTTCTAGTACCTTTCTCTTATTATATTCAATATTATGATTCAGGCAACATTGTTCTTAATCTCTTATATATTCTTAATTACAATAGTCATTGTCTACTTTGATTATATGTCTAGGATAGTTGGTTTAATCTTATTGAATTCATGTAATTGCTCGTATAGCGTTTACCTAATTGATCGTTGGGTAGATGGTAGACAATATATAGACGCGGTGTCTAGATATCTTATTTATCTGCGAGTGCACCCTGATGTGCCGGGACGTGTGGTAGTCCACGCAGGTGACAGCTGCGTTAGTTCCTCTGTAGTCTACCCTCCGTACGTAGGACTAGCATGGGAACGGTTGCGAAGTTGGATGATGACTCTGTTTCACATCCTTCCTAGTTGATGCCTCTTTACATGTGATCATGATGTAGGATTAACTTAACAATGATTGCTAGATGTAATTGCACTAATTAGAGATTCATTGATGTAGTTATTGAATTACCTTAGTATTTATTTCTGAGTTTATCCATTGGCTAGCTATTACTATGACTAGAAGAGATCTGATGTTTATCTATTTATGATGACTGATCATTATTATCATATATCTTTTATGACGTGACTTATCCCTGTTATGAGTAGGATTCTAGTTATGGTTTACTTTTTACATCAATAGTATAAGTTATAGTTATAAGTCCTACTAAGACCTTTCCAGTGGTATAAATATAATTCGACAACCTGGTAGAACTCACTAGGTAAAATGCTACAATGGTATAATTATCTGTCCGCTTGCAGAACCGTTCTTAGTTTATATCGATATTTCTGCCTAGTCATAATGATTGATACATATATATAAACCTATATTTTATCCTTAGCATATACAATTAGGGATGACAACCTAGTTAATGCTTAGGGATATTGGTGAGAGATAAAGTGGCTAGTTGTTAATGACAAGTTAATTTCATACCATATGCTTCTAATCTTGTTAATTAGTAATGACATTAGAAATACCAACAAGGCCCAAACCACCGAAACCCGCCTCCATTGGGTTTGAGGCCCAAACCAACAAACCGGCCCATGTCCTTGCACTTGTCGGGCCAAGTGCCGCAACGCGATCCCGCCTCGGCGATTCCGGGTCCCTCAGTCCAAGTCTCGATCGTCCCGCCCTTTCACCGCCTCCCGTCCATTCGGGCGCTGCCCGCCATCACTTGACCTTCACCTCGCCGGCCGGCCACCGCCTCCATGCTCGACACACTGCACAACACAAGCCAAGGCACATGTGGAACTCGTGGCTTTCACCACCGTCAGTAGCACCCCATCCGAGATGCTAGTAGTTGAATCAATCACTCATCATCACAACTGAACCACAAGTATAAACCTTGTGTTCGCAATCCCATCCCATCACATCCCATCATTTTTTTGTCTTTTTCTTCTTCTTTTTAAATAAAGTTGAAAGCAGCTAATAATCAATTTCCCTACCGAGCTCATTATCTCTCTAGAGCGTATTCATTAATTTAATAATAACCCTTGCCTGCATGCAGAATCCAAGACATATTGTACTCAGTTCACTATACGCTGCAGGAGCTCCAAACGGTGGAGGTCGGCCAGAGCTCTTCACTAAAAATACATGCCCAAAAGCGATCGAGACCAGATATCGAAGCAAGCATACACAGAGGCAACGCAGGTGACGAGCATTACCACCGCTCTTATTGCGACTCGTCACATTCGCATCAGCTTTCACGTTGCCCGGAGGCTATCCAGCCGGAAATAAATTCGCCGCATCGCGTCTGCGATGCCTGCATCTGCTGCATACGCAGCCTCGACCCTACGACACGTCGGCATCCGATGAATCGACGGCTCATGAGGAAGGACTCTCAGCTTGGCCGTCAACTCTTCGGCTCGCAACGACGAGGAAGCCGTCTCTTCTTGTCCCACGGTCGGCTTGGCTTCAATGGTTCGGCTCCTACGCAGCACGCCATCCCCAATCCCCATCGCCACTTGCCTACTCCGACGGGGCGGCCTTGCTAGTCCTCCCTCTCCATCACCACCGCCAACTCTCCGGCGACGGCCTTGCTCGTACTCCCTCCGCTCCCATTCCCTCCCAGGTCGCGCTCGGCTTCACCACCCCTCCCCTTGGCTCTCGCCCGCGGGGCGGCGGACCCTTGGCCGCCGCACCGTGTTAGGGTTCGCCCGCTGTCCACGAGCGGCACGGTTCGTCCCCTCAGTATCCAAGGCACCGCATTTGACGCATGCTGAATCGTGGAAGGCAAGGCTGGGAAGCCTAGGAGAAGCACCTCCGGCATGGCTGGTCCGAGCAAGGCAAGTCTTTTCTTCTGGATTTACATGTGCTTGTCTAATTGCGCATCAAAATTTGATTAGTTAATTGCTGAGAAAATAATGTTACTTTGTGATTTTATTGGTAATGAGAGGAACCAAGTTCTTGCATTGGAGCATTAACCTTGTGTAAATCTATCGAGTTGTGTAACATGGTTTCTACGTTCTTGAGAAGAAGCTTGTTTTGCCAGGTTTCGTAATGCTTCGTAGTTCTTGACTCTTCTTGCAGGTTTAAGGCATAGGCATTACGCTTGGTAGAAAGAGTATCTCTAGACCACGGAAATAAAATAGTAGAGATTCTAGATAATCTGGGCAGCAGCATGTCAAGTTTGAGCCCTTGACATATATACAAATGAACCAGAATGCTGAGCTGATGATTACATTGTGTACTTATTGCTTTCTATCTTGCTATTTTTTGTGACTTCATGGAAGAAAAGCATATCCTTATATTTGAGTGAATTGCACATCCATTTCACCTGCTGTACTTCGATGGTCTGTTTCAACTGCTGAAATCACAGTGTGACCGACAACAAGGATTTTATAGAAAAGAAAAGAGAGGTGCTATCCTTCTCAAGAAATGATAAGGCATCAGTTGATAGCTTCCTTCAGATAGGATTTGCTGAAAACATGTATACATTGTTGCACGCATTAAGAGAAGGTCAGCAGAAAACGCTTCATTCACTCACTCAATTTTATGAATCTGTAGCTGAAAACTGTCAACTGAAAAGACAATACTGTGAAATCCAAATTCATTGCACTTCTATTTTACCAAGCCATTCACTCTGCTGCTCGGTTGTAGGGAGAAAAGCACTTTAACATGCCAAAAGAATTTCTGAGATCATGTGATTATTGACTGGCATTTCAGTGCAGATATATGCTGAGGCGGCTAATGTGTAACCTCATGCTGCTACCCAGTGTGTCACACCTGTTGCCGGCGACGAGATCAAATCACCAATGGCTTGTCAAGATGGGATTCTGTATGCGCAGCATAGAGCTGTCGAGCCTCTACTGATGGAGACATACTGTCAAATGCTGCTCTCTCCATGGGAGAAGTGCAATGTTCAGAATTTTGAAATTGGTCCTGTGCTACAACAGATCAAGGACCTAAGCCGGAGCTTTGCTAATTTCAAACTTTGTTTCATTAGTAGAACATGTAACAGGTTAGCCCATGAATGTGCAAAATTAGTTTTCTGTACTAGTTCGGTGGAAGAGTGGCTTGTACCACCACCAGCTCTACAGGCAATCTGTACATATGGTGGAAAATAGAAAGAGATTTGTAGAGGATCGGTGCCGATCACTATTGTATCAAATGACCTATTTGTAAATTATCCGACATGATTAATGTATGCAACTTTTTGAATGTGAAATACATGTGCCATCTTGGATGGTTTTGAAGTCTAGAATGCGATGGCTGTGTTACAATGTAAAAGAACAGACTCAGTAAGATGGTGAAGATAATCTCAAATCTACAAAGAGCTACAATGATATTACCTGATTGATTTCTGAAATTTTGTTTTAAAACTGCAGGTGACTTAACTGAATCATAGTGATTCAGTCTCTGTGCAGCTGTACTAATAGCAGTTAGATTGATTTAGTGTGAAATCTCAACCCAAAAAAAAAAAAAAAAAATTGCCTTGCCCTCAATCTAAGTCTGGTGTTGAAAATGTTGCTATAAGCACAAGGATGTATAACTGAACATGATTGATGTGAAATGCAATTCTTCTGAATGTGAAATACATGTATCTTTTTGAGTTAAACATATGCCATGTTCAGTGGTTTTGAAGTTTGGAACGTGATATTGATTTGCGAAATATATACAAGACCGACATAACTGATTCATAAAGAGTTTCCAGTTGTAGCATTACCGAAACAAACATAAACAATCCAGTACTACCATTCCTAATTTATTACAAAGTAACACACTTGCGTTACTTATTTTCATGATTTTACACTCCACTAAATTGTAATTTCCTAGCAGTTGAATGCATTGTAGCAGCTTCATCAACTCCAAGTAAGAGACCTGTGTATCCTCCTTGGATATAACGGGCGCCCATTGTAGAAGAATTCCCATAAATATGAAAGTCGACATTGTGGCATTAGAATACTCTTCTTGGATCAAAGGATGACATATGGTCGAAGACTGCTGGATAGCAAGATGTTGAAATCCCTGTGTCAAATAATATGTAATTGTACATAAAAATTGCCACAAAGTAAGTTAAGAAAAAAAAGGAATGGCAAAATAAGCCATGTCTTACGATCAAGTGATCTGGGTCACCACCATCTGTATTTTCTACAACATCAATTGGAGCTTTTCCTACAGTCAAACCCAGACATATAAATATAATGAAATTAAAAAAATCAGAATAGAAGCAGGCATGACAGAAACAAAAGGAGCTAACAATGGGTAGGACAAACACCTTTTTTTTTTTGCACTTTTCTTCTTCTTCTTTGTGTTCTTTTCAACTGCGCTTTGGAGCCGTTTAGTCTTTGAACTTTTTACCACTCGAGGTACTCTAATTGATATTGATCCCGTCAATGTGCCCGTATCACGCTTAGTCAAACCTAAAGGAACCTCATCTATTTTTTCTTGCTCCTTCTTTGAGAGAGTTATCGACTTCCAAATCTAAATTATCGATGGATTTCTCCAAGTGAACAAGAAGTTGTTTTGACACTGAACATTTCAAAGCAAGGGGATGTCGCCTTTTGTGAGATGCGTCCAAAGATGTGTTCTCATATTCTCCTTTTCTGATCCTTGTTTCTCAATATAAAATCCTCTTTTTGCATATTTTGTCCATCTGTTTAGTACATATTTGGATGGCAAATTGAAAACATCATTCACACTCAAGACTTTGAAGACATGCTTGCACAATATACCTACATGATAATGATTCTGTTGTCATTCTTTATTTATAACAAACCGTATAGCAATTTAAAGTGTCTATACATACCTATGGACTCAAACTTCCTCTGCAGGAACACTTAATCTCCATGTCCGCAGTGTTGAAGATGACAGTTGCTCCATGAATAGAATGCATATGCGTAACCATATATGTCAAAACCCGACCCATCTGTTTCGCAACAATTTACAAGAGAATGAGAAATATAGTCTAAATTCTTCTTCAAACTCTGAATACATCCTTCTTGTATATGATTCAGCTGCAGTCTTCAAGAGAGGTAAATTTGGGTCGTAAGTAATCGGGGTTTTTCGACGCGAGTTAAAATCCGCGTCTAACTCATTTTCCCGAAGGCTAGCGTAAAAACCTTCTCATATTCTACAAGCAGCTCACGAAAGTCCAAGTCTCCTACGAAATCTTTTCTTGAATACATTATTCATACCTTCACTCCTTTGAGTCGACGTCATATCAGTGTAAAAATGAATCACGATAGACAATAGCCCACTTTTTCCTCAAATCGTATATGTTTGCCATCCATTCATTCTTCTCAAGGTCATACTTACTCAACAACTCATGCCACTTCGGATGAACATATCTTCAGATCTATCTTCATACACACATCTCTTAAGATCGTAGAAACTTATCAGGGTGCTTCTGAATTACATGTCCGAGATGTTTAGCAGCATTAAGATAGATGTGCCACAAACAAAGACGATGGCTTGTATTCTTGAATACATAAGCAATTGCTCCCGCCATGGCTGCGTCTTGATCGGTGAAGATTGTACTTGGATGCTTTCCTGACATTGCTGTTAGAAAGGTTTCAAAGAGCCAAACGAATGATTCAATAGTCTCATTAAATATCAATGTAGCGCCAAAAATAATTGTTTGCTTATGATGGTTGGTTCCAACAAATGGAGCAAAAGGCATTTCAAACTTATTAGTTTGAAAAGTGGTGTCAAATGACACAACATCACCAAAGCATGCATAATCCATGATAGACTGACCATCTGCCCAGAAGAAGTTAGCCATCCGACTATCTTCCTCATCTATTTGAATGGCATAAAAAAGGTAGGATCTTCTATCTGCTTGTTCTTTAAGTATTCCAATAATGTTTGTGCATCATTTGACTCTAAGTACTTCTTGCGCTCACGGCCAATCTCATTTTTGCAGTCCATCTTTGAGAATGGAATTTTGTCAGATCCTCCATAAAACTCTTTCATAAACTCGTACACACTGTGTTCGCTTCATTCCAAATTTTGTCGTATTTGGCCAATCAACATCCTATCAGCTTCTACAACACGTCGTTGGGATCTCAGCTTATGTGATTTATTTGGACTAGCAAGATAGTGATTGTGATCAAGTACAACCATTTGCACTGTCCAAGTCCCCTCTCTACTGACACGAAACTGAACACGTGCATCACAACCTGTCCTTGTACTATCCTTTGATGTCTGAGTTTCTCCATGTCCTTGGCAACTACAAACAATATATTTTTGACATATACTACCATCTCGTCGACGCCTTGTCTGGCTCTTTCTTATACTGAACCCAACATTACCGGCATAGGTATTATACATCTCATAAGCTTTGACCTCTGATTCAAAAGTCATACCAACTTCAGGAATTATTCCAACTTTATCAAGCACCTGTAGTGCAATCGAATGAGAATTAAAGCTGTATTGCCACAATATATTTATATTTGTCTTCAGCCTAGTTATTTAGAGAAAAAAAAGATCGTTACCTTATCCGGTACTCCATCTATCACTTCTTCACTATTAGACGATGGAGAGTGTTGTAATTAGCATGAGTGTTATCATCCATAGCAACAATAGTGTCCTGTACAGTATAGTATGCACATATTTATACATGACAGAAACTACACAAAAGATAGAAAAGGAAGATCGAAGACCAAATGATGACCATACATGTGTTTACCCCGCTTCATTCCACGGTCGAGGGAGAAACCATGGATGCCGAATTGTCTTGGGATGGTGACAAATTCTCTTCCCGGCATCCTTCTCCTATCATGACGGCTGCATCGACCATGGGGATGGCGGAACAAGGACCACCTTCTATCCCAGCTGCGTTGTCCATGGTGACGATGGTGCAAGGACTAGCACCTTCCTGGCCTCCTCCAAATCATGCCGACCGTGTCGCCCATGGAGATAACAGCGTAATGACAAGAATGCTGAATAACTAACACAAAATTTAAATTTCTGGTCTGTACTTCACAATACCTGAATGCCAACAACACTGCTAGCAAGCTTGCACCTCTTATTGAGCTTTTCCTTTTCCTTTTCTTATTTTTTTTTTACCTGCAGTCACCTCCAATCACCTTGCTGCAGAACAATCTGCTGTCTCCCATGCATCCTCCTGTCAATTTGCAGGCTGCATCCAATGTGTACTTATATAAAATAGGACTAGAGAAAAAAAGAAAGGAAAGCATATAAAAATCAGAATAAACACACATATCAGAGGCTAGTACCACTAATTGTTGTGGGGAATTGCATTAAGTAAAAACCTATACTTTATGTAGCATCAATTTGTCATAATGAATTTGATAGCACACAGTTCAGAGATATCAAGTAAACAAATGAACTCAAATGGTACCGGGGCAATGAATCCATGTGGTTTAGAGTTGCAATTGATGGCAACCTTTTTGTTTCTCCTAACTCTCTAGCCTCCAGTGTCGAAAACAAGTTTGAAATTATCATTATATCTGCACACTATGGTTTCCAATCAGCAAAAGATTGACATAGTACAAAATACCTATTATAAATATTGATAAAAAGCCCTAGAATTTTCAGCATCCAAACAATTTGTACCAAGACAAATGGACTATGGCAGGGTGGCAATTCCACATGAATAAATGAAAAGGGTGCTCTTTGATCGACATAGCTCATATAGGAACAAGAGCGTATGAACTAATGAATCTGAGCAAGACTGCTATATACACAACTAAAGCTGAATTATGTTTTACCTTTTATTCAATCGGATGACGTATTGGGAGCACCTGACCCGAAGCTTACATTGCTCGTGCATCAAATCATCCGGATGCTGATGACGAGACGATGATCGGAACCCGACGCCGGATAGTGATGTCGCCGATGTGTAGTGGCCAGGGTTGAGCACGGTGGACGTGGTCGAGCTGCTGGCGACCGGCAACACCTCGGCGGTGCAGCGGAGGTGGATGATGAGCGTGTACCGGTGATTGGCAAGACACGATCTAATCCCGATGTCCGAGGCGCGGCAGTGGTGCTTGCGTTGGAAGCTTGAGACCGGTACCTTGCGTCCGAAGGCAAAAGAGGCTGGCCATTATGCCACGCTCGACAAATGAGCCAACGTCTTTGGCGCGGCCAAGCCGAGGGAAGCCAAGCCGAGCGTGGTAAGAAGGGCGGAGCCGGCGTTTTCCACGAAGCGTCTGATTCGGTCGGTGTCCACGCGTCGCACATTTAGGATACGTATGTAGCGGATGCAGTCTACATACGTGCTGCAGTGAATCCGCTAAATTCGCTGCATCGCGTCTGCCGATGCAGATCTCTTGCATACGCAGCCCTCAAATTTACGACACGTCGGCATCCGATGAATCGACGGCTCATGAGGAAGGACTCTCAGCTTGGCCGTCAACTCTTCGGCTCGCAACGCGACGAGGAAGCCGTCTCTTCTTGTCCCACGGTCGGCTTGGCTTCAATGGTTCGGCTCCTACGCAGCACGCCATCCCCAATCCCCATCGCCACCGCCTACTCCGACGGGCGGCCTTGCTAGTCCTCCCTCTCCATCACCACCGCCAACTCTCCGGCGACGGCCTTGCTCGTACTCCCTCCGCTCCATTCCCTCCCAGTCGCGCTCGGCTTCACCACCCCTCCCCTTGGCTCTCGCCCGGGCGGCGGGACAGACCTTGGCCGCCCGCCGCACCGTGTTAGGGTTCGCCGCTGTCCACGAGCGGCACGGTTCGTCCCTCAAGATCCAAGGCACCGCATTTGACGCATGCTAAATCGTGGAAGGCAAGGCTGGGAAGCCTAGGAGAAGCACCTCCGGCATGGCTGGTCCGAGCAAGGCAAGTCTTTTCTTCTGGATTTACATGTGCTTGTCTAATTGCGCATCAAAATTTGATTAGTTAATTGCTGAGAAAATAATGTTACTTTGTGATTTTATTGGTAATGAGAGGAACCAAGTTCTTGCATTGGAGCATTAACCTTGTGTAAATCTATCGAGTTGTGTAACATGGTTTCTGTTCTTGAGAAGAAGCTTGTTTTGCCGGGTTTCGTAATGCTTCAGTAGTTCTTGACTCTTCTTGCAGGTTTAAGGCATAGGCATTACGCTTGGTAGAAAGAGTATCTCTAGACCCTGGAAATAAAATAGTAGAGATTCTAGATAATCTGGGCAGCAAAGATGTCAAGTTTGAGCCCTTGACATATATACAAATGAACCGAATGCCGAAATGATGATTACATTGTGTACTTATTGCTTTCTATCTTGCTATTTTTTGTGACTTCATGGAAGAAAAGCATATCCTTATATTTGAGTGAATTGCACATCCATTTCACCTGCTGTACTTCCGATGGTCTGTTTCAACTGCTGAAATCACAGTGACCGACAACAAGGATTTTATAGAAAAGAAAAGAGAGGTGCTATCCTTCTCAAGAAATGATAAGGCATCGCTTGATAGCTTCCTTCAGATAGGATTTGCTGAAAACATGTATACATTGTTGCACGCATTAAGAGAAGGTCGCCAGAAAACGCTTCATTCACTCACTCAATTTTATGAATCAGTAGCTGAAAACTGTCAACCGAAAAAGACAATACTTGTGAAATCCAAATTCATTGCACTTCTATTTTACCAAGCCATTCACTCTGCTGCTCGGTTTGTAGGGAGAAAAGCACTTTAACATGCCAAAAGAATTTCTGAGATCATGTGATTATTGACCGGCATTTCAAAGGCAGATATATGCCGAGGCGGCTAATGTGTAACCTCATGCTGCTACCCAAAGTGTCACACCTGTTGCGGCGACGAGATCAAATCACCAATGGCTTGTCAAGATGGGATTCTCATGCGCAAAGATAGAGTCAAGCGAGCCTCTACTGATGGAGACATATCTTGTCAAATGCTGCTCTCTCCATGGGAGAAGTGCAATGTTCAGAATTTTGAAATTGGTCCTGTGCTACAACAGATCAAGGACCTAAGCCGGAGCTTTGCTAATTTCAAACTTTGTTTCATTAGTAGAACATGTAACAGGTTAGCCCATGAATGTGCAAAATTAGTTTTCTGTACTAGTTCGGTGGAAGAGTGGCTTGTACCACCACCAGCTCTACAGGCAATCTGTACATATGGTGGAAAATAGAAAGAGATTTGTAGAGGATCAGTGCCGATCACTATTGTATCAAATGACCTATTTGTAAATTATCGACATGATTAATGTATGCAACTTTTTGAATGTGAAATACATGTGCCATCTTGGATGGTTTTGAAGTCTAGAATGCGATGGCTGTGTTACAATGTAAAAGAACAGACTCAGTAAGATGGTGAAGATAATCTCAAATCTACAAAGAGCTACAATGATATTACCTGATTGATTTCTGAAATTTTGTTTTAAAACTGCAAGTGACTTAACTGAATCATAGTGATTCAGTCTCTGTGCAGCTGTACTAATAGCAGTTAGATTGATTTAGTGTGAAATCTCAACCCAAAAAAAAAAAAAAAAAATTGCCTTGCCCTCAATCTAAGTCTGGTGTTGAAAATGTTGCTATAAGCACAAGGATGTATAACTGAACATGATTGATGTGAAATGCAATTCTTCTGAATGTGAAATACATGTATCTTTTTTGAGTTAAACATATGCCATGTTCAGTGGTTTTGAAGTTTGGAACGTGATATTGATTTGCGAAAATATATACAAGACTGACATAACTGATTCATAAAGAGTTTCCAGTTGTAGCATTACCGAAACAAACATAAACAATCCAAGTACTACCATTCCTAATTTATTACAAAGTAACACACTTGCGTTACTTATTTTCATGATTTTACACTCCACTAAATTGTAATTTCCTAGCAGTTGAATGCATTGTAGCAGCTTCATCAACTCCAAGTAAGAGACCTGTGTATCCTCCTTGGATATAACGGGCGCCCATTGTAGAAGAATTCCCATAAATATGAAAGTCTGACATTGTGGCATTAGAATACTCTTCTTGGATCAAAGGATGACATATGGTCGAAGACCTGCTGGATAGCAAGATGTTGAAATCCCTGTGTCAAATAATATGTAATTGTACATAAAAATTGCCACAAAGTAAGTTAAGAAAAAAAAGGAATGGCAAAATAAGCCATGTCTTACGATCAAGTGATCTGGGTCACCACCATCTGTATTTTCTACAACATCAATTGGAGCTTTTCCTACAAATCAAACCCAGACATATAAATATAATGAAATTAAAAAATCAGAATAGAAGCAGGCATGACGTAAAATAAAAGGAGCTAACAATGGGTAGGACAAACACCTTTTTTCTTTGCACTTTTCTTCTTCTTCTTTGTGTTCTTTTCAACTGCGCTTTGGAGCCGTTTAGTCTTTGAACTTTTTACCACTCGAGGTACTCTAATTGATATTGATCCTGTCAATGTGCCTGTATCACAGTTAGTCAAACCTAAAGGAACCTCATCTATTTTTTCTTGCTCCTTGCTGAGAGAGTTATCGACTTCCAAATCTAAATTATCGATGGATTTCTCCAAGTGAACAAGAAGTTGTTTTGACACTGAACATTTCAGTGCAAGGGATGTCGCCTTTCGTGAGATGCGTGCAGCATGTGTTCTCATATTCTCCTTTTCTGATCCTTGTTTCTCAATATAAAATCCTCTTTTTGCATATTTTGTCCATCTGTTTAGTACATATTTGGATGGCAAATTGAAAACATCATTCACACTGAAGACTTTGAAGACATGCTTGCACAATATACCTACATGATAATGATTCTGTTGTCATTCTTTATTTATAACAAACTGTATAGCAATTTAAAGTGTCTATACATACCTATGGACTCAAACTTCCTGCAGGAACACTTAATCTCCATGTCCGCAGTGTTGAAGATGACAGTTGCTCCATGAATAGAATGCATATGCGTAACCATATATGTCAAAACTGACCCATCTGTTCGCAACAATTTACAAGAGAATGAGAAATATAGTCTAAATTCTTCTTCAAACTCTGAATACATCCTTCTTGTATATGATTCAGCTGCAGTCTTCAAGAGAGGTAAATTTGGGCTGTAAGTAACTGGGGTTTTTCGACGCGAGTTAAAATCCGCGTCTAACTCATTTTCCCGAAGGCTAGCAGAAACCTTCTCATATTCTACAAGCAGCTCTGAAAGTCCAAGTCTCCTACGAAATCTTTTCTTGAATACATTATTCATACCTTCACTCCTTTGAGTCGACGTCATATCAGCTGTAAATGAATCACGATAGACAATAGCCCACTTTTTCCTCAAATCGTATATGTTTGCCATCCATTCATTCTTCTCAAGGTCATACTTACTCAACAACTCATGCCACTTCTGGATGAACATATCTTCAGATCTATCTTCATACACACATCTCTTAAGATCAGGTAGAAACTTATCAGGGTGCTTCTGAATTACATGTCCGAGATGTTTAGCAGCATTAAGATAGATGTGCCACAAACAAAGACGATGGCTTGTATTCTTGAATACATAAGCAATTGCTCCCGCCATGGCTGCGTCTTGATCGGTGAAGATTGTACTTGGATGCTTTCCTGACATTGCTGTTAGAAAGGTTTCAAAGAGCCAAACGAATGATTCAATAGTCTCATTAAATATCAATGTAGCGCCAAAAATAATTGTTTGCTTATGATGGTTGGTTCCAACAAATGGAGCAAAAGGCATTTCAAACTTATTAGTTTGAAAAGTGGTGTCAAATGACACAACATCACCAAAGCATGCATAATCCATGATAGACTGACCATCTGCCCAGAAGAAGTTAGCCATCCGACTATCTTCCTCATCTATTTGAATGGCATAAAAAGGTAGGATCTTCTATCTGCTTGTTCTTTAAGTATTCCAATAATGTTTGTGCATCATTTGACTCTAAGTACTTCTTGCGCTCACGGCCAATCTCATTTTTGCAGTCCATCTTTGAGAATGGAATTTTGTCGATCCTCCATAAAACTCTTTCATAAACTTCGTACACCTTAATCGGCTTCATTCCAGCTTTGTCGTATTTGGCCAATCAACATCCTATCGCCTTCTACAACACGTCGTTGGGATCTCAGCTTATGTGATTTATTTGGACTAGCAAGATAGTGATTGTGATCAAGTACAACCATTTGCACCGTCCCAAGTCCCCTCTCTACTGACACGAAACTGAACACGTGCATCACAACCTGTCCTTGTACTATCCTTTGATGTCTGAGTTTCTCCATGTCCTTGGCAACTACAAACAATATATTTTTGACATATACTACCATCTCGTCGACGCCTTGTCTGGCTCTTTCTTATACTGAACCCAACATTACCGGCATAGGTATTATACATCTCATAAGCTTTGACCTCTGATTCAAAAGTCATACCAACTTCAGGAATTATTCCAACTTTATCAAGCACCTGTAGTGCAATCGAATGAGAATTAAAGCTGTATTGCCACAATATATTTATATTTGTCTTCAGCCTAGTTATTTAGAGAAAAAAAGATCGTTACCTTATCTGGTACTCCATCTATCACTTCTTCAGCTATTAGACGATGGAGAGTGTTGTAATTAGCATGAGTGTTATCATCCATAGCAACAATAGTGTCCTGTACAGTATAGTATGCACATATTTATACATGACAGAAACTACACAAAAGATAGAAAAGGAAGATCGAAGACCAAATGATGACCATACATGTGTTTACCTGCTTCATTCCACGGTCAGAGGGAGAAACCATGGATGCCGAATTGTCTTGGGATGGTGACAAATTCTCTTCCTGGCATCCTTCTCCTATCATGACGGCTGCATCGACCATGGGGATGGCGGAACAAGGACCACCTTCTATCCCAGCTGCGTTGTCCATGGTGACGATGGTGCAAGGACTAGCACCTTCCTGGCCTCCTCCAGTCATGCCGACTGTGTCGTCCATGGAGATAACAGCGTAATGACAAGAATGCTGAATAACTAACACAAAATTTAAATTTCTGGTCTGTACTTCACAATACCTGAATGCCAACAACACTGCTAGCAAGCTTGCACCTCTTATTGAGCTTTTCCTTTTCCTTTTCTTATTTTTTTTTACCTGCAGTCACCTCCAATCACCTTGCTGCAGAACAACTGCTGTCTCCCATGCATCCTCCTGTCAATTTGCAGGCTGCATCCAATGTGTACTTATATAAAATAGGACTAGAGAAAAAGAAAGGAAAGCATATCAAAATCAGAATAAACACACATATCAGAGGCTAGTACCACTAATTGTTGTGGGGAATTGCATTAAGTAAAAACCTATACTTTATGTAGCATCAATTTGTCATAATGAATTTGATAGCACACAGTTCAGAGATATCAAGTAAACAAATGAACTCAAATGGTACCGGGGCAATGAATCCATGTGGTTTAGAGTTGCAATTGATGGCAACCTTTTGTTTCTCCTAACTCTCTAGCCTCCAGGTGTCGAAAACAAGTTTGAAATTATCATTATATCTGCACACTATGGTTTCCAATCAGCAAAAGATTGACATAGTACAAAATACCTATTATAAATATTGATAAAAAGCCCTAGAATTTTCAGCATCCAAACAATTTGTACCAAGACAAATGGACTATGGCAGGGTGGCAATTCCACATGAATAAATGAAAAGGGTGCTCTTTGATCAGACATAGCTCATATAGGAACAAGAGCGTATGAACTAATGAATCTGAGCAAGACTGCTATATACACAACTAAAGCTGAATTATGTTTTACCTTTTATTCAATCGGATGACGTATTGGGAGCACCTGACCCGAGCTTCTGTTGCTCGTGCATCAAATCATCCAGATGCTGATGACAGACGATGATCGGAACCCGACGCCGGATAGTGATGTCGCCGATGTGTAGTGGCCAGGTTGAGCACGGTGGACGTGGTCGAGCTGCTGGCGACCGGCAACACCTCGGCGGTGCAGCGGAGGTGGATGATGAGCGTGTACCGGTGATTGGCAAGACACGATCTAATCCCGATGTCTGAGGCGCGGGCAGTGGTGCTTGCGTTGGAAGCTTGAGACCGGTACCTTGCGTCCGAAGGCAAAAGAGGCTGGCCATTATGCCACGCTCAGCAAATGAGCCAACGTGCTGGCGAAGCCAAGCCGAGGGAAGCCAAGCCGAGCGTGGTAAGAAGGCGGAGCCGGCGTTTTCACGAGCGTCTGATTCGGTCGGTGTCCACGCGTCGCACATTTAGGATACGTATGTAGCGGATGCAGTCTACATACGTGCTGCAGTGAATCCGCTCCCAGCGAGCCGACGGCGAGCCAGCACTTGCTGGGAGCTATGCTTTCGACGCATTTATCCTTGCCGACACCTTGGCATTCATCTGCTCCATCTCCTCTACTTGCACCCTTTTCTATGCCGGGGTGCCGGCTATGGACATGGACCTACGTCACAGGTACTTCAATGTTTCAGCGGTCTTGCTGCAGAGTGCAGCAAGGAGTTTGGTAGCCGCTTTTGGCCTGGGGCTCTACCTGGTGCTCGCCCCGTTTCACCATACTGCTACTGCGATTGCTGCTTGTGTGATTGTTTTCGCATCTTCGCTCTATGGGCACATGGAAATTGGGCGGATCATCCGTATGGCAACCACGATCCACGCTCGGATTGGATTTAGACGAGGTGCAGCAGTGATTTGCGCAAGAGCTATATTTCTCCAAGTCTTGGCACACTTCGGGTCCTACGTAATAATCTTTGGCCTCCCAACAATTAGAAAGTGGGTCATCCCAGCAATTCGCAAGTGGGTCCACCAAAAGGATCTCTGAAATGGACAAGTTAACATAGTAGGTACCAAGATTCATGAGAGCTAGCTAACCACATCTAAGACGGACCCCGGTCACCGCTTCTTTTACTAGCAATTCACCATCCTATAATTAGTCCAACAAGTATATATGCTTCATTGTCTAGTTTTAATTTCCCTCTGCACAATATTTTATCAATCATGTGTACCAAGTATCATCGTTGTACTCCTATATATGTGCCAACTTATAAACAGCAGTTTCTCATTATGTTATATTGCAGATATTTGCTGTGAAAGACACTTATATATTGTTGTGTTGTTGATGCACTATCACCAAAACAATCTTCACCAACAGTATTTTCACTGTTAGTTTCTATAGAACCAGCGTTGATAATGACTCACTACCAGTTCAAGGGCAGGTAGGACATAGTGGCCGGGTAAAAAACCGGCGATGAAAATTGTTTTCACTGCCAGTTAATTTAGCGTATATTCCGGCGGTGAACGTCTTGATCATCACCACTGGATCATGCAAACAGAGATTAGAGAGGTTGGAGATGTTCATGAAAATGGAATCCATGAGATGAATAGAGCTTACACTTGGTGGAGGAGATTGAAAGGGGTGAGCTTCAATTCATAGTGGAATCCATGGTCTTGTGCTCACGACAGAAAGGTTGCAACAGGGTTAAATGTTACTTGAATTTTGTTGTATGTCCTAGCTCATTTGTAGTTCCATATGTCGTCTGCGGAGAAATGCCACAACACTTGTCATGGATGATCCTGAATGCGCAGGACAACAACGGGGAAATTGCGCTGCACGCCGCTGTCCGTGCTGGCAATGCTGACGTCTTCAGCTGCCTGTTTCGAAATCGGCGGGTGCGCTTGGATGTGGCAAATCAAGACGGGATGACACCTCTTGATCTTTCATTCACCATGATCCCTCCAGGGATTCAGTATGTACTCGTAAGTAGTAGGCATGCTCCTTCCCATCCCATCAGTTTATTTTTTTCCTTTTTGTTGTTCTTCCTTAAATAAATTTGAAAGCATCTAATAATCAATTTCCCTAGCTAGCTCATTCTTTCTCTATGTATTCATTAATTTAATTTAATTTAATTATATAACCCTTGCCTGCAGAATCCAAGAAATATTGTACACAATTTACTACATGCTGCAGGAGCTCCAAATGGTGGAGGTCGGCCAGAGCTCTTCACTGAAAAACCCAAGCCCAAAAGAGATCTAGACGAAGAATCGAAGAAGTACACAGAGGCAACGCAGGTGACGAGCATTGTCACCGCACTTATTGCGACTGTCACATTCGCATCATCTTTCACGTTGCCTAGAGGCTATCGACCCGAAAACGGCGAGCCAGTGCTTGCTGGGAGCTATGCTTTCGACGCGTTTATCCTCGCCGACACGCTGGCATTCATCTGCTCCATGTTGGCTACATGCACAATCGTCTATGCCGGGCTGCCGCCTTTGGACATTTTCATCCGCAACTGGTACTACAACGTTTCGGCGGCCTTGCTGCAGACTGCAGCAAGGTGTTTTTTTTGGCAGCTTTTGTCCTGGGACTCTACCTGGTGGTTCACTATACTGCTACTGCTAGTGCGAATTGCTGCTTGCACCATTGTTTTCGCTTCTTCGCTCTTTGGGCACATGGGCGCTTGGTCGTTCATCCATATGGCAACCACGGTCGTCGCTCGGATTGGAAATCGATGACGTGTGGTTGTGGCTGTCATAAAAATCATATTAGGCTACGTCTTGGTACAATTCAGGTCCTACATCATAATCTTCGGCCTCCCAGCAATTCGCAAATGGGTCCACCAAAAGCAACTCTGAAGTGGACACGAAAAAGGTGCCAAGATTCATGAGAGCGAGCTAGCTTACCACAATCTACGATGGACCCAGTCACCGCTCCTTTCCTCTAGTAATTCATCATGTGTACCAATGCAAGTATCATCATTGTTGTACTCCTATGTGCCAATTTATCAACAACAGTTTCTAATTATATTGCAGAAATTTGCAGTGAAAATCACTTATGATTGTGTTGTTGATACACTACCACCGAAACAATTTTTACCAATGGTATTTTCCCTTCTAGTTTCTATAGAACCAGCGGTGATAATGCTTCACTACCGGTTCAAGGGCAGCTAGGACGCAGTGGGTGAAAAACTAGCGATGAAAATTATTTTCACTGCAGGTTTAGCATATGATCCAGCGGTGAACGTCTTGGTCATCACTGCTGGATCATGAAAATAGAGATTAGAGAGGTCGGAGATGTTCATGAAAATGGAATTCATGAGATGAATTGAGCATACACTGGTGGGGGAGATTGAGAGCAGTGAGCTTCATACTGGAATCCATGAGAGACCGTGTGCTCAAGACAGAAGGGTTGCAAACATCTTTCAAGATCATGTATCGTTTGAGACTTGAGACAAAGCAAATGTTTAAACTCTTTGCTTTCATAGTTTTATACAGCAGCAGCGCAATAGTGATCTTTCACTCATACACAAACATCACAATATACGAGCCCTCAGATACACGCAGAGAAGTCAAAATCATACACAGCACGACAGCAACACTAGTTCACTTCATGTACCTCTGCAAAAATTTGCGATGGAAATCGCTTCTAAAATAATCATGTCATTGATGAACCAATTCAGTGTCTTGGTCTCTCCACGTGCCTGGTTCTGGAATACCACATCATTGTCCCACCTGCAAACCATATGCCCGACAAGAGATTAGGCTCACTATAAGCCACATGTGAATTCGATCCAATGCTAGGACAAATGGCTACTCTATATCTCTATATCACAGCAAGATCACGGCAAACATCCTTCCTTCTCTTAACACTGAAAGGAGCCAGGATTGTTGATATTGATCAAAGGGTTTCCCCGCATCATCTTGGCCTCCTCTTCTACTTGTTGCCACTCCTGCAATCAAACAATTTCCATTATGCTTCCAAAACATATAGAAAAATGTTATTTACAAATCGTTCGAATCCATTGCACATCTCTATCTCTACAACTAAAATTTACTCAGGGCAATCATCCCCCGGCTCCCTTCACTTCACCGCACGAGTTCCCCCCAGCTCCTCGGTCTCCAGCAAGAAGAAAAAAAACCCCTCCCAACTAAAATTTACTCAGGGCAATCATCCCCCGGCTCCCTTCGCTTCACCGCACGAGTTCCCCCCGGCTCCTCAGTCTCCAGCAAGAAGAAAAAAAACCCCTCCCGTGTCTTGCCCCAACCCCATCTCCGAGTCACACCGCCGCCGGCCTCCCCTAACCCAGCCATCGCGCACGAGATCCTCCATTCCCGTCCTTGCGCCGCTCGCACCCTCCTCTTCACGCCCTCCGGCGAGAGGCTGCTGGAACCCTCGACACGACGCCCTCCTCTTGGCGACTCTGCGCGGCCGCTCGCCTTCCCTAAACCCTAAACCCGGAGATCGAGCTTCGAGCCCCAAAGATATCGATGGCGCGTAGATCCCTTGACCCGTTGCCCCCACGGCCGTCCCGACTCCGCTCGGGCGGCCTGACCACCCCAGCCCGGTGCCCCCTGCTAGGCTCCCAGCTCGATTGCCCGTTCATGGCTCCTAGCTCGACCGCCCCGTCCCTGGCGATCGGCGTATCACCCCACGGGCGGCCGCCGCGTCAGGTTCGTCGAGATCCATTCTCCCTCTTGATCCGTCACCACCGTTGTCCAGCTCACCGCAACCTTATTTTCCTCACCTGGCCGTACATGTAACCAGCGACCCCTCCTCTAAAGATCCTACAATCCCTTCCTTCGCTTCATGTGTCCAATTTTGTTGCGCTGGCTAGGTCGTATTGCAGTGATAATAGCATCACGAGAGAAATCGTTTATGGCTCTTAGGTCATTCTGGGATCAGCACCATCGCTGTATTAGTCTACTGCTGTTGTTTGTTTGGTTCGGTTGTGCAGATTGTGTGTGTGTGCTTATTTTGGGCTCCAGGATGGCAATAGCACTGAGCTTTGTCTCTATAAGACTATAACCAGACTTCATCCTGTGGTTTTCCGTTTCATTGATATTGATGGACCCCGATGCTGATGCTTTGTCAAAAAAATAAGTTGCCGTAGGATTACTATTTTGCATGTTCAGTTCACCAATGGCGCATCTTACTGCTTATAATCGTAGAGCTCTTTCCAGTTCTTGTTAAATTGTCAAAGGGAAAATTTTCAGCCCGCAACATGCTCACCATGTCTGTTTACTAGGCATTATGTATCTGAAATTCTGAATACCATTTAGACAATAGCTTATAAAGTATATGGACAAGTTGTTTTTTCATGCAATCTTCAGTTCTCTCTGATCTCCATAAAAAATGGAGAAAGGAGCAGAGATATGATGTTGCTTTGCATAATCATGGACTGAATCACATAGTGATGATGCAAGCTTTGTCTGTAAAATTTCTTCCCTAACCTGAATTTGAAATTAGTCCTAGGTTTACAATTACCATCGTGACTATTCATGGTTGCTTTTACCAGGATAGAATCTGCTACTACCTAAAAATTAACCAAATATATGTACACTGATCAATAGGAAGGAACCGAACATCACTCATGACACAATGGATCATGCTACTACCTACAAATGTTTGATTCAGGATCAAACATCACTGCTTACCTTAGAAGTTCAGTGTGTCAGTGACATTGATATGGTGTAGGCAACTAGCCACAGACTGATGATGTCTTACCACTAAAATCATGTTCCTATTTCTAAAAAAAAATAGGCTCAAATCAGTTTAACTCTATGTTTGTTTGTAGCCATGTGTATTTACAGAATGCTTAGATGAGATACTGAGCAGCCATATTGTAGGGATGGAATAAGTAATTGTAAGGAGCTTCAGTTAATACTGCGTTAAGAGGAGGGGCAGGGAATAGTCTGAAAACTAATAAGCATGATCCGCTCCAGATGAACTAATCAGCATTTTAGATTTGTTAATCAAGGGAAAATTAATGGTTCCCATTTCATTGGTCCTATTTATTCACCAGATAGGACTGCATCCCAGCAAGGTTCAGGCAAAGTTGGGAGGTGGAAAATTATTTTTTTTGTTATGCTTCTTGTTCTGCTTTTTTTTTAGCATTTTGGCCTCCCTGAATATTAACCCAAAAGTAGCTGACAACAGTACAACACTTTTTCAAAGAGGGACTGATGCTACTGTGTTTTGCTGGTGCTTGAAAACTCCAGGAGCTATTGTTTTTGGACACGGTGTTTGCCAGCAACACTGCAACTTCTGCTGCTGCATCAGGTTGCTACTGAATTTACCTGATCATGCTTGCCTGGTTGTTTTGTTTAGCTGTTTTGGGGTTGCACAGATTATTCTGTATTAGACACTTGAGTTCATTTTAAGTCCTGTCTAATGATGATCATGTTTGCTCGTATTGTTTTTTTCCACGGGGTTCTAAGGGCGCGTTTGGTTGCCTTCCCAGTGTAGCCAGGTCTGTTCTCCGAAGCCAGGCCAGCGGCAGCCATGCTCAGGGCATGCAGGAGACGTTTGTTTGGTTGCTAGAATCCATACGTACAGGCTATACCGAGCAAGTGATTGGTTACCTGCATACTTGCATCTCCTCTCTCTGCCACATGCACCACATCTGCTCCCACCTGCACTGCGCTAGCCAGGCTGCGCGGAAACGGATCTCAATTCCGTTTCCCACGAGCCAGGCTGCGGAGGCGCGCCTGCAGCAGCTGAGCTAGGCCCTGCTACATGAACAGGCAACCAAATGTATGATCTCTGCATCCTATGAGCCGGGCCACGCCAGAATCACCCAACCAAACGCACCCTAAATTCATTTTAGTGTCGCCATACAAGTCATTTGTAGCAGAGGTGCCCAACCTTCCTCAGTGGTAACAAACTATCACCCCTAGCCTCTTTAAGGATTGTTGCATGCAGCGTTTTTTCTTTCTTTTTGGTCCTACAATTGTTTTCTTCTTCCTGACGTAAAAAACAGTTGCAGAGATATAGTTCAAATAGTTATAGTTAACAAAAATAAAGGGTGCTATAATTAAAAACAAGAACACCTCGAGGTCCATACAAAATCCTCTGTCTTTTGCGTGAGTGCCTGCGCACGACTGCTTTTTTTTCCACCAGGGCCGAAGCCGAATTTCATTACCGGAGCAACGAAATTACAAGGTTCATGACAAGTCCAGACTCTGCACTACGACATTACAGCTACCATCACCAAACCACCGCAACCTGCGATCTCCAAGAGATCACCAGCATCCGGCCGAAGACACCACCTACTTCAAAAGCTGCTAAACTGCTACTCACTACTCCAACCTTAAACGACATAACAAGGGATGCTAAACACAGAACGTTTCCCACAGCGCGCAGGCTGTCCAAGCAAACAACTATTCTAGCCAACATAGGCCACCATCTGACGGGTATTCTGGGACTGCTGCTCAACATCCTTCTTGTGGAAGCTCAGCGCCGCCGTCTTCACCACTTTTGCACCCCGGATGATCTGGTCCTCCATGTCTTCCTTGAAGAGACCTGCCCAATATATCAATAGGGAGCAAATAGAATAGACAATCTCAGTAGGAGATTTAATTCTTTTTTGTTCAAAACACAGTGTATTTCTTGTTTTCCAAATTGCCCAACAAATTGCGGCCAAACCAGTTGCGTACACTTTCGTGCCTCCTGGCAAACTATTTTTAATCCACAACCAGTATTGCTCAAAGTTGCTTGGTCTACATGTAGCACCAAAAGCAAATGCCATAAGGCTCCGATATATTTTTGCGATTACGCATTCGAAGAATAAATGATCCACCGACTCTTTTTCATTACAAAAAACACAGTATTCATTCCCTTTCCATTTTCGTTTGATCAAGTTATCCTTCGTGAGAATGGTTTTTTGCAGCGTTAGCCACATGAAGATTTTGACTTTCAAGGGAATCTTGGCCTTCCGGATGTTTTTATAACTTTTTCCATTTTCATTCCTGCATAAATGTTTATATGTTGATTTGACCGAGAAATGTCCAGATTTTTTTCCCAGTCCCAATGAGCTCTATCCTTACTCAAATTTGTGTTATACCTATGGACCAAATCCTGAAGTCGCCTAAGTTGGTTCGGAGATTTTCATGCAACCATCTCCTAAAAAGTGAGCCGCCACTTTTTGTTTTGCTTTCAAGGTCCCAATGTACTCATTCTGTTCTTGGTTGATCAGGTATAACGAGGAAATTTCTCGGCTAAAGAGACTTGTCCACACCACTTATCATGCCAAAAACTTGTAGACTTGCCATCTCCAATAATCATAGATCTTCCTCTCAAGTATATATGTTTAATGCTGAGTAGATCATTCCACACAGGAGAGTTTCTGTTGCATCTCTTCCTGTTGGTGATCCCTCCATTCTTTGGATATTTTTTCTGAACAATTTCATTCCAAATTCCAGTTCCATTCTCCACCTTCCACCACCATTTACACAAAAGACTTATGTTCAATTTTCTAAGATTCTTAATTCCCAGGCCTCCTTTTTCTTTTGGCTTAATAATATTTTGCCATTTCACCAGATGGTATTTCTTTTTGAAATTACCACCCTGCCAAAAAAACTTTCTCCTGGCAGCATCCATTTTTTTGATTGTTGACAGAGGCAACAAATACATGGACATAGCATACATAGGTAGACTGCTCAGGCTAGAATTGATAAGAATCAATCTACCACCAAGGCTCAGAGCACTACCCTTCCATCCCCCTAACCTTTTAAACATTTTTTCCTCAATAGGGAACCAGTCAGCTACATGCAGCCTGGATCCTGAAACAGGTACTCCAAGGTATTTCATCAGCCACTTCCCAATACTACAGTTGAAAAGCTCAGAGAATTCTATGCTCTTGTCATTGTCTTGTGATATCATCACCACTTCACTTTTGTTAAAGTTTATCTGTAATCCAGACATGGCCTCATACAAGTATAGTAAGAATTTGAGATTAGCTGCTTGTTCCCTGTCATCTTTTATGCATAGGATAGTGTCATCTGCATACTGCAGAATGGCCACTCCCTTATCTACATATTCAGGAACTAGACCCTTTATGAGGTTATTTTTCTGGGCCACATTGATCATTTTAGCTAAAGTATCAGCTGCAATATTGAATAGAAAGGGGGACAGAGGGTCACCCTGCCTAACTCCCCTTCCAGATTTAAAATATTTCCCCAAAGTATCATTCACTTTAACATTCACTTTAACTGCCTGCGCACGACTGCTGATGTGCTGCATTGCTATTCTGTATTCCGGTAGAGATTTGGTCGGTGATAGTTGCATGGTGTGAAGGTTCGCGTATGCTGCATACTACGTGTCTGAGAATGCTCACACCAAATGGCAGAGACACATATGCGAGGATGGAATCGAGATCTTGTCCCGAGCTCGGGTGTTTATGAAAATGATGTCCAAGTGAGATCTAAGTGCTGGAGTGTTGGATTTAGAATTATGGCACTCAGCTTTATTTTTCAAATAGGTGAGAATCATTGAATGCTGAAGCAAATGGGAAATACCCTAAAGATGAGAAGTTTACAGTAAATTATTTTGTGATTGAAATTTTATTTTTCTACTAGGATCTGCCAAGTTTGATTGAGTTTAAGTATACTGGATCCTAAGTCAATGAAGTAGGAGGCTGAAAATTTGTGATCAATGCAGGTGGCTACAATAAGGTAGGACCGCATTGTGACTTCTGTGAAAAAGGTACTCTCAGAAACTGTTGTTTTTTCAAGTGGGCGCTTCTTGGTGGGCGGCTAGGATTTGTGTTTCAGGATTTCTATTGTTGAATTCCTTAACTTTGTCATGGTTCGTTTCAGGCAATGGAGATGCAGAGGAATACAGATTTTCATAGATAGGGAAGGAGGTAATAAGAACACCTTTCCCCTGGTACTAATTAAATTCCATCCTGAAATATTGTGGTATTGCATATTCACGAACCTGTGCAAAGCAGTGGGCACCATTTGATCTTTGCACATTGATACAATTTTGATTTTTGCCTTTAGTCCTGACTCCTGAATCTAAGAGGCACTAATATCTTGATTCGTTTGGTAACTGAACAGTCATTATTTAACTGAACTGAATCAGTACCTTGCAAATTAAGTAAACCAACATATTTGCCTGACCATTGACTGATTTCAAGGCAAAGATTATCGTCAGTAATTTTGTTTTTAGATTTTTTTTCCTGTCACTACTTTAATATTGCGTGCTGTAGACTACTGAGGAGGATGTGAACAATGGAAAAGAGAAAGGGAAGGGGAAGGAGAAGACAAAACTGATAAAGGATATATTCACGAGGAATATCGTATATAAAGAAGTTCTAACTCCATAGTAGAGGTAATGCATCACACACCAATACATATTTTTTGAAGATAGTCAACAACAATTTAGCTTTAAAATTGACAATCAACTTATATGCAGGATACTTCCAACTTTAGCTTAAGTCATCTACGTGCTTCAGAGGTCAGACACCACATCTTGGACTTGAAAATCTTCTGGATCATCTTTAATTGGTGACTTGCTGCAATTTGGTGCTTGCGCGTTCTCCGGCTCGAACTATTGAGAGATTAGATTCTTCATATTACTATATATTTCATATATTTACGTATACATTTTATTGTAAGAAATTATATATATTTATGTATACATTTTATTATAAGAAATTATGAGTAGTATGTCATGTTTACACCTTTGTCTTCTTTATGCTGGTCGAAATAACTATGGTCTTCGTATACTTTAATTGAACATATCTTTCTTTCTTGAAGACTTATATAATATTGATGTTTTAAACATCATGACTGCAAACACTGCAATAGCTATTTTAGGTAATAGTATAATGCACGCTCATACATATGTTATCACGGCATTATATGTTTTATTGCAACGCACGGACATTTATTAGTACGGAAAAGATAGCAAAAACCTTTATAAGCTTCTCCTCGGGTCTTTCTAAACAATTTCCAAAGCCCCCTCCGCCGCTGGCAGTGGCGGCGACATCCACGCGGGCTGTCTCCGCGCGCCACACGGGGAGCGCACGGCGCCGGAGCTCTCGGGCCCGACCCCGTGCGTGGTGGTCGTCACCTCCGGGAAAGGCGGCGTCGGCAAGACCACCACCACCGCCAACCTCGCCGCCTCCCTCGCGCGCCACGGCCTCCTCGCCGTCGCCGTCGACGCCGACACCGGCCTCAGCAACCTCGACCTCCTGCTCGGCCTCGAGAACCGCGTCCACCTCACCGCCGCAGACGTCCTCGCGGGCGACTGCAGGCTCGACCAGGCGCTCGTCCGCCACTGCGCGCTCCAGGACCTCCACCTCCTCTGCCTCTCCAAGCCACGCTCCAAGCTGCCCCTTGCCTTCGGATCCAAGACCCTCACATGGGTCGCCGACGCGCTACGACGCGCGCCTAACCCGCCCGCCTTCATCCTCATCGACTGCCCCGCAGGTCTGCCACTCCTAACCCCCGTCATTTTGGTCTGTCCTGCATTGCATTTCTCGCATCCAATGCCGATTGTAATGAATTATTATTATCTCGATCCAACAGATTAAGGAGCCATTTGTATATGGGTTTAATTGACCTTTTCACCTAATATTAGATGGTTGGTAATCTCCACCTCAAAGAATACCTGTACTCTTGTCTTGTGTAGCTATATTAGTAATTGTTATAGACTGAACTGAATTGGGATGTTCCAGGAGCCTTGCTCTAGTTACGTTGAGTAATTTCCATCAATTCAAACGTATGTTCTGCCAGCTTTAGTCCCTGAACTAATGCTAGTAGGCAGCAATTGGGATGTTGATTTCACCTCAGCTTTCCTACATTCATCAGCACTGGTTATCCAATGTCAACAAGGATTTCAGGGCCAGTATACTCACTGGTTTCATAATAATAGTTCATGTTTGTGATGTGAATATGTGATGTTCAGAAAACTAGTAATTCCAGAGCCATGGTCCAAGGGACTAATTTTAGATGCTCAGTAGCTTCCTATCTAAGAATATCTGTTGATCCATCAGATACTGGTATCAAATGGGGCCAATGGCACCATGTTTAAATGTACAATTTAGGAGCTTATCGTGAAGCCCTAGAATCTACTCACTCCGTTCCAAATTGTAAGCCATTCTAATTTTTCTGGATACATAGCTTTTGCTACGCATCTAGTTATACATTATGATTAGATACATAGTAAAAGCTGTGTAACTAAAAAAGCCAAGCTGCTTATCATTTGGTACGAAGGGGAAATATACTAGGTGTCCTTTGGTTTGCTTGGAATTCTGATTCCAACATCAATGCATCATAGTTTTCCCACATTTTGATGTGGTGTTCAGAGTACTGGTAATTTTGGCACAAGGATAAAATATTCATGATGTTGTAATTTTAGATACTTGTTAATTTTCTGTCAAAGAGATGTGAACACTCCCCCTCTCCCTTACCCCCCAAAAAAAAACTGTGCATTGCCACAGATTAAGATTTCTGGACCAGGATGCACTTTGCATCCTTCCCATGATCCGGTTCCATTCTTACAGTGGGATGTTCTGGACCTATTACTGTGTAAAAGAAATATTAAAAAATACTGTTTAGATCCATTTGCCAGGTCCTAATCTCCTAGAATGTCATATCTTAGTACATTTCTGAACTTGTGGAACACTAACATTGCTACTGTCAGGCTATCAGCAATGAAACTGTGGCCTTACAGTATGAACTGTGGTCCAAGTGGAACGCCTAATTTGGTTTGAAACTTCTGCTCACTGGTTGTCTTAAAGTATCAACTGTGGTCAAAGTGGAAGTGTGGAACCTTAAGCACTCCCATATTTATTCCAGTCATACATTATGGCTTGTTACACTGGCTTTCTTAAAATATTAACTGTGATCACAAAAAAAAGTCATGGTGGTTAATTTAGAATCAGCAATATGTTCTACTTCTGTTATGTGAAGCTGTTTGGCGTTTGTCTTGTAGGTGTTGATGCCGGTTTTGTCACTGCCATTGCACCTGCAGAAGAGGCAGTGCTCGTTACCACACCCGACATTACGGCTCTCCGTGATGCTGACCGTGTTGCAGGACTGCTGGAGTGCGATGGCATCAAAGACATCAAGATTGTTGTGAACCAAGTGCGACCAGACCTGGTGAAGGGGGAGGACATGATGTCAGCGCTTGATGTGCAAGAAATGCTCGGGTTGCCTTTGCTAGGAGTGGTGCCAGAAGATGCAGAGGTGATCCGGAGTACAAATAGGGGTATGCCTTTGGTGCTCAACGACCCGCCCACACCTGTGGGCCTTGCTCTGGAGCAGGCTACTTGGCGATTGGTGGAAAGAGATGCAATGACATCAGTCATGGTCGAGGAGCAGGAGAGGCCCAAGAAGAAAAGCAGCTTCTTTTCGTTCTTTGGGTAGGTGAGTCTAGAGTTCAGCTGTGGATTTTAGGCTGTAGATGGTGTACAGGCTCGCGATCTGGAGTTTCTGAATGCTTTACGTACGTTTTGGCTTTGCTTTGTTCTAGCTAGGTTAGTTGATTCATTTATTGTGATGGGTAGAAGAAATATGTACCTCTGGATTGATGGCTTGATGCTTCTAATATTTGGCATGGCTTCACTTTAAGGGTGAAGTTTTTTCCCCTTTGACTCCATGAATAGATCGATTGGTGGAGCTAAGACTACCGGCTATGTAGTTGATGCCGAAAAGAATCTTTCATCTGACATCTCCTGCCCATGCCAAGACTCACAATTTTTTACAGCGTTGCATCGATGCCTAAAAGCTTGTGGGCCAAACTTGTCAACGTCTCTACTAAACAATGTTTCTGACATATGGTGAATCTGGTTGAGAAATGATTTTTTATTTTGCAGGCATCGGATCATCTTGGTGCCACAGCGCCTGAAATTTTGAAGTAAGCATCGCATGCCACGGCGTAATGAGCCAATGCTTCGATGCTCTCTCTCTTGTTTTGTCACCGCAAAAGACCAACGTTGTGGCCGGTCAGCTCAAACACAGCATGTGCTACCATGTATTGTTATTTATTATCCCATATCTGTGTAGCTCACATGTTTATCTTGTGTCTCAGTACGACATACTCCCTCCGTCTCAAAAAAAAAAGATGACGTTTTAGGTGTTCGTGTTACAAGTTTTACTCGATTTGCAGAAAATATATACAATATTTATATCTTCAAATAAATTTGTTAAAAAACTAATCTAAAAATATTTCTGATAATACTAATTATGATACTGATCGTTGATATTTATTATTTATAAAAATTATCGACAATCGTTTCTCGGGAAGTGAGAGCAACATTCTTTTTTGTGACGGAGGGAGTCCTAACTTATTGTTTCCTGTTGTTGAGCATAATAGATTAATAAAAGGAACATGTACTGGTATGTTCAGCTAAGATATGAATTGCTCCGTCCACACACAGTTTTGTTAGTGCACTCAAATGAGATGCATGCAGATGTTTGTGCTCTTGTTTCGTACAGCAACACAATAATGAATGGTTTTTCACTCGTACACAAACATAACAAGGATGATAGCACCCAAGTACCCAACTGAACCAAGGCGACAGCATCCAAATTATACATGGCAGCACCGTCTGCTTCATGTACCTCTGCAGACCGTTTCGGTGTCTTGCATGTCTGTCCACGTTCCTGGTTCATGAATACCAACCACATCATTGTCCCACCTGGAAAGCACGTACAAACGACCAACAAGATAGGTAAGTGATATTTTGTGTTTAACTACAACCCCTTTATTCTCCGGTGAAAGGGCTACACGCGGGTACTTTCCGTGTTTTTTATACGAACAATTTTGTATCTAAGCTAAGTTGTATGCCAACACTTTAAAACATGTCCAACCACTCTTTTCTGTACGTACACTGTTCTTATATATGGTTAATGGTTGTCTATTTTAGTACGGATGAATAACCGAGTTTTTTAAGGTCGTCCAGCTGTTGTAGGAGTCCGACTGTTTCTAATCCAAATTATTATGCATATTCTTTTTTGAGACGATCCTCGCATGCTGCATCAGTCTTTTCGAGTAAGATAATACTTCCTCCGTTCTAAATTATAAGACATTTTAGTTTTTCTAGATACATTGTTTTTTGCTATATATTTAGATGTATATTATGTTTAGATACATAACAAAAGCAATGTACCTTAAAATGCCAAAACGTTTTATAATTTTGAACGGAGGAAGTAATTAAGATGGAAGAACTTTTTTATTAAAAAATTATAAAGTGGGCTTTGAGCTTAGGCCGGTTGGCTAGCTAGTGGCTAGTAGACGCTCAGCAACCATAGTACACTAGTAACAACTAAAATCTTCAATTGGTTGTGTTAGGAATCATGATCACTTGTCTAGCTACTCGAACCGATGGTATCAGCGGGGGTTGATTGGAACTCCCCGGGTGGGGCTGGAATGAAAGACTGCAAGAGCGCCATTCTCTGCCGAGCCTCCGCCACTGCTTGTGATGTTTGCACCGCCCCCTCGTTCGCGGCGAAGTTTGCTTGTGACCCTATCCCTTTCTGCTTGCATGGCAAGCCGGTGCCTACACTGCCGCAATTCAACTTCTACAATTTGCTCAGCGGCGGCCGCACTACAAAGAATCGGTGGTTTTTGACGTAAAATCCATTTGTGACGGTGGTTTTTGACATTAATTATGCTATAGTTTATGTCATAATACGTTAGTTATGACATGAGTTTATGTCATAAAACATGAATTATGTCATAAAATATATGCAATCTTCTTTTGACATTGCACTTTTGTCATAATATATATAACCGATGTCATAATTCACATAACTAATGTCATAATTCACATAACTATGTCATAATTAATGTCAAAAAACCACCGTCACAAATGGATTTTACGTCAAAAAACCACCGATTTCTTGTAGTGCCGCCGGGGCCTCCTTCGTTGGCTGTTCTTGCGGCTCTGAGTTCTCCTGCGGCGGTTTAGGGGGCAAAGGAGGCGAACGGTGCGTCGCGTATGTAATGCTAGCGTCGCGCCTTGGCCTGCCTGCCCCTGGTCGCTCCCCTGCCTGAGGCCGATTTTCTAGTTGGCAAATCTAGGGTTGTGTTTGGTCTAGCACGGTGGGCGCCAATGTTAGGATCGTGATTCCGAATAGGGGGAGGCGGAGGGTAAGGATAACCTTCGCCCTTCTCACCTTCATTGGGTTTGGTGCTCCAGCGTCCCCACGTCGCCTGACCTCCGCGGTAGCTTCGCCTTTGAGCCGAAGGTCCCAGGTAGCATCCGCGAAAGCACAGCATACTTTGCACAAAAACACGCCTTCATTAGTCCCGGGTAGCAACGGGCTGCTTACCTTCGCGGGCGAGGGTCCCAGCCCGACACATGATGAGGCTCCTCCGCTCATCGGCCACCGGTTGTGGTGGCGTGCCATAAATAAAGAAATTAAGACCCTGACGAAAATTTGTCCCTACAAAGAAAGATATTTATAGGACTGCCGCGGGTGACGCGCTTTTTCTCCGGCAGATTGTGTACTGCCTTCTCGTGGTCAGTTGGCGTGTAGTACAGCTGTGGGTGAAGCTTTTAGTGCTCCGAGAGGCAATGCCGGATCTATGTTTCGGCCCATTGGATCACATGCATGCATGGGTCTTTAAATAGTATTATATATGTTGATCTTGGACTAACTTGTTCGCTCATCAACCAAGCAACCGGTGGTGGTAGTGCTAACAACCACTTAGTCGCCTATAGTGAGCCATGGCCGCCGTAGCAGCAGCAGCTAACGAGGAAATTAGCGAGCTGCAGGCTGCTGTGGAGCGTCCACCCACCCCCGCAGCTATAGCTACAGCCGCCGATGCCCGGCCACTGGCTACACTAGATCCGCAGCTCTTGATGGCTGCTCGCCGCGGCGACAGCCAGGCGCTCAAGGACCTCCTCCTCCAGCTCAACGATGATGGGAAAGGCACACGGCCGGACGAGGGGAGCGCGAGCGCGACACACACCACCGTTGCTGCTGCAGGGGTCGTGGCGGCGGCACACTCGCACGTCATAGTGCAAGTGGATCCACGGCGTCATGACGCTGCTGCTGCTCCTGGTGGTGGTACAGGCACGGCAGCAGCACAGCCTGCAGAGGAGGGGGTGACCATGGACGGGGACTCATTGCTGCACGTGGTTGCGGCATGCGGGGATACGCAAAAGTACCTCGCCTGCGTTCATGTTATCGTCCATAACAAGGAGAAGAAGCGCCGAGCTCTGGAAGCGCGCAACAACAGGGGCGACACGCCCCTGCATTGCGCCGCCGGCGCTGGGAACGCCCACATGATCTCCTGCCTCATTCATCTCATCGCCAACAACGGAGATGACGACGAGGTGGCGGCAGCGCTGAAAAAGAAGGCGTTGGTGAGAATGCGGAACGAGTGTGGGGAGACCGCCTTGCACCAGGCGGTCCGCGCTCCCCACAACAACGAGGCCTGCATCGACAAGCTCATGGAACATGATCCAGAGCTGGCGTGCGTCCAACATAACGATGGTACTTCCCCATTGTATTTGGCCATCTCACTGGGTAATTTCAAGATTGCGCAGCATCTATATAGCGAGAGTAAAGGGAAGCTGTCCTACTCTGGTCCAGACGGCAGAAACGTATTGCATGCAGTGGTTTCTTGTGGACAAGAAGGTATGTAATCGTGTGCAGTTTATTTAATTAGACTGGATGGTTATATATGATATAGGAGGTAACAGGTGAAATATATATTATTTAATTTCTTATTTTGTAAATAAAATAGAATGAAGAAGTAATTTTTTAGGTTAAAAGAATCTTTGTTTTAGATTTAACTGATACATACATAATACTCTCTCTGTCCCTTTTTAAGTGTCGTCGTAGGTTTTCGTGCTATAAGTTTGACTCGATTTGTAAAAAATACGTATAATATTTATGTCTCCAACTAAATTTATTTAAAAACTAGATCCAAAGATCTTTCGAATGATACTAATGATGATACTAATCAATGATATTTAGTACTTATTAAAATTACCGGCATTTATTTCTTAGGAAGCGCGAGTGACAGTTAAAAAGGGACGGAGGGAGTATATCTTTAGCATGCCAAATCTTTTTGTTATGAACTTTAGACGTGATACTCCCTCCATACCTATAAAACTTGATGTTTTGGACAAGGACATGGTCTTCAAAACCTAACTTTATCTATTATTTTTTATTAAAATATATAAAAAAACTAAACAATAAAATTATTTTTAAAAAATAGGTTTCAAGATGAATCTATACATATAAGTTTCACATTTTTAAATTAAATATTTTAAAAGTTATTGATAGTTTATGTTTCTAATGTTTGATCCAAATCTTATCCAAAACGTCAAGTTTTATGGGTATAGAGTATATACTACTCCCTTCGTTCTAAATTATAAGTTATTTTGATTTTTTTTTTTATATCTATCTTGCTATACATCTAGATATAATAATATATGTCTAGATACATAGCAAAAATATATAAAATAAAAAATCAAAGCAACTTATAATTTAGAACGGAGGGAGCACGGAGTAGTTATTAAGTCAAATCCTACTCTGGACCAGACGGACAAAACGTCTTGCATGCCACTGCTACTCGTGGCCAAGGTAATAAAATATATACTAGTTATTAAGTTAAAGGTTATATACTCCCTCCGTTTCTAAATCCATATGTTCTCCGTTTCTAAATACGTTTTTTAATTATGTATCTATGTATATAGATGTCGTCTTACTGCATTAGAAATGTTACAATTTTAAATGAGGCGAGTATTTATGTATCTACTACTACTATTTTCTTCCATATATACTTCCTTCTCTATCAATGAAATGAGTATCATCTCGTCCTTGTTCGTTCAAAAAAAAACTTCCTTTCGTATATGATCTCTCTATCGCATAAAGCGTGTTATTCTTATTTCCGAGAAATCAGATATTTCCAAATTTACCCAAATACATACATGATATTATTAATATCTACGGTGAATAAGGAGTACCTTTAGATTAATCATTGAATATATTTTTTTATAATAAGTTTATTTAGAAGTACAAATGTGGTGACTTTCTTTTTGTGAGGGGGGTGGTATATTTGTACTACTATACTCTAGATCAAGAAAAATAAGGGGGTGGCGTGAATTTGTAATATCTTATTATTGGAAGATATATATATAGGATGATGATTTATTTGAATACAATAATATATGAAGGGCGGCAAAAAAAGGGAATAATAACCTTTATTAATTTATGATTGTAAGGGACTGCTGCTAATTAAAACACAATTAAGATGCTATCTAATATGCAATGAAAGTAAATGAACTGGCCCCAATCAATATATAGAAATAGAAATGCATATAATAATGCTAAGCGTGTGCATGATGCTGCGGCAGTGCTGTCTACGGTTTTGGAATGGCTGAAGGAGGTGGAATCAAGGACGACGGCCGACAACATGCGGCGGCGGCAAGAAGGCGGCGGCCAAGGGGTTGCACATCATCACCTCCTCCTCTCGGAGCTGACTAGGCAGAGGGACAAAGAGAACGGGAGCACACCTCTTCACTTGGCTGCAGGCTTTTCGCCGCCGTCACTAACGAGGCTGCTACTGGATGCTAACGTGTCCACGGCGTATCAGCCGGACAAGAGAGGGATGTACCCCATACACGTCGCTGCAGGGGCTGGCGGCCTCGGCACCGTGGAGATCCTGCTAGAAAGGTGCCCGGAGTGCGCCACCCTACGGGATGCCAATGGAAGGACCTTCCTCCACGTCGCCGTGGAGGAGGAGGGTTGGTACAACGTGGTGAAATATGTGTGCCGACAGAGGCGTCCGCATGCAGTAGTGTCGTCGCTGCTGTCCTCTATCCTGAACAACGTGGTGAAATATGTGCCTCAGCAGAGGCGTCCGCATGCAACAGTGTCGTCGCTGCTGTCCTCCATCCTTAATGCGCAGGACATCAACGGAGACACTGCGCTGCACCGTGCTGTCTATGCTGGGAACAGGACAATCTTCTTCTGTCTAGTACGGAATCAGAGGGTACGTTTGGATATCAAGAATAAGGAGGGCATGACGCCTATTGAGGTTGCATGGAGCAAGATGCCTTTAGATCATTATTATGCATGGGTAAGACATTTTAATAACTACTCCGGCCGATATACTTATTTCATTATTATTAGTAGTAATACGCGCGTACGTAGTAGGTATTATTACTAGACTAGAAAAATGATGGTCCACTAATTCACTTGCATCACCCATCGCGACATATTTTTCTGACACACATTAACCTCTAGATTCTTCATGCATGGAGCACGCACGATGACGAACGTGTTTTTTCTTCTTTTATTAATTTTCTAGGCGATATATTGTTTGTGCACCATGGATGACGTACACTAGCTATATACTAGCTACTGTGCCTTTGTTGTCATATTATTTATTTATTTATTTAATGATGTTTATCTATTATTCATTGTTGCAGGATTCAAGAATACACATACGAAAATACCTACAGAGAGTAGGAGCTCTATATGGTTGTGAAACTCGGGGCGACATCTACCACCAAAAACATGTCCTCCCCAAACAAGACGAGGACGAGATGGCGGCAAATCTAACAGCGGCAATACAAGTCCTGTGCATTTTCTCCGTCCTCATGACAACCGTGACATTTGCATCGGCTTTTACGCTGCCTGGAGGCTACCGATCAGCTGGCGACGGTAGTGGTAGTGGTGTCGCCGGCACACCCGTGCTTGGTGGGAGAAGCTATGCTTTTGATGTGTTTGTCCTCTCTGATGCTCTGGCATTTATCTGCTCTCTCTACGCCACCTCGCTCCTCCTTTATGCCGGGGTGCCTGGTGTTGGGACCCTAAGCGGCCGCTTCCGCCTCCTTAATGATGCATACATGCTAATGTGGCAAGCTGCAAGAAGCTTGGTGGCCGCTTTTGCTCTGGGCCTCTACCTTGTGTTGCTTCCAGATGACCGCACGGTCGCGATTGCGGTGGTTGTCTTGACGATTATCATTGCAATCGGGTTCCTCAAGGGCTCGGAGGGCATCATCATTTCTAGGATTATGATCAGAAGAAACCGAGTCCTATCAATATGGGACTTGCTGCTATGGTGCATCGTTTCTGCTTTGGACTACTTCTGGTCGTACATAATAATCTTCGGCCTCCCAGCAATTCGCAAGTGGGCAAGGCTACCTTAAGGTAGGTAGGTAGCAGAGAGAGTGTACTTCAAAACATGCATGCAAGGTGATGTTTTCCTATGTGTTATTATATATGCACAGCATATGTGTTACTAAATACTGAGTGAAATGAGTGAAATATATCTTGGGTCTCCATGCTTTTCGCATTTCTCAACCGGTGCTTCACAGGCTCGAGCCAAGCCCAGTCCGATGCATGGGGTCATACCTGGCCGCTCCCTGGGCACGTTCGCTGCGGTTAATTCACCATCCGCTCATTCTTGCTAACGGTTTCAACTAGGAGGTTGGTGGCCGCTTTTGACTTGGCAGCTTGGCCTTGTTGTACCTGGTGCTGGCTCCAATTGATCACACCGTTGCTGTCTGTGTGATTATTACAGTACGCTTTCGAGTTACATATTAATCTTCTGCCTCCCTGCGTAACCACTACTGCTGTAACAATCTGCCACATTATACTATATATAATAACAACAATAATAGTAAAGAATATAACTCCAACGTTTGAAACCTTTTTCTGCAGCTTTCATTTGTCACACATCAACACCAGGCAGATGTTTAAACTCCCTGCTTTCATAGTTTCATGCGCAAAAGTGATCTTTCACTCATATACACATACACGGCAGAGAAGTCTAAATCATACAGGGCACGCCGGCGCTGGCTCACTTCATGTACCTCTGCAAAAATTTGGGGTGGAAATCGCTTCTGATCGTGTCGTTGATGAACCGTTTCGGTGTCTTGGTCTCTCCGCGTGCCTAGTTGTTGAATACCACATCATCGTCCCACCTGCAAACCATATGACCAACAAGAGATTAGGCTCACTATAAGCTACTTGCGAATTCAATCAAATGCTAGGACAACTGTACTATATGTCACAGCAAGCTCACAGCAAACATCCTACCTTCTCTTAACACTGAAGGAGCCAGGATTGTTGATATTGATCAAAGGTTTTCCCGCATCAGTTCAGCCTCCTTCATCTTGGCCTCGTCTTCTGCTTGTTGCCGCCCCTGCAATCAAACAATTTCAGTTATGTTTCCAAAATTTCCAAAACCTATATAAAAATATTGGTTACAAATCATTAGAATTCATTACACATATGCAAAGATAGTACAGCCTTTCTATGCTTCTCCTTGGCTCTTTCTTTCCTAATCCTCTCAAGCTATGCCATTAGAGCTTCAATGTCGTCATCATCGTCATCATTATCATCATCGCTAAACACAATTTGTGTTATGGTGGGCTGCAAGTAAAAGAGAAGGGAAAGGTTCGGCAGTGGCTGAGGCGCAGTGCACGATTACCACGGCACAGCTTGGTGCCGTTCCTGGTTTTTAGGATCGTCAAGTTCTAGTTTGTTTGTTAGATTTGTTACATGAGTACTTTGGCTCCTAGTTTGTTGGGATATTTCCCATATGGCTGAACCGTTTGCTTAATGAGAAAGTTAACCTGGCATTGAGATTTACGTCTCGCTTGGGCACCCAGCCGGGATATTGTTTGCCGTCATCCTGTTTTCACCCTAGCCTCCCAGCCACGCGCCACCACGGCGCCAACCCGTCGCAGCCGGTGCAGCAAGCTCCAGCAACTCGCCTCTACTCCCTACTTCCTCCGCAGCAAAGCTCAACGCCGTAACAATTTGCCACTCAATGTGTAGAGAGCAACCAAGCATAGTGAAGCCGAAGTGAAATAAACAAAGAAAACACAAACCCAAATAAGATATTTATCCTAAACAATGTCAAGAGAGAGGCTGTTTTATTTTCCCTGCCCATTTGAAGTGAAGACAGCCCACATGAAAGAAAACAAAGAATGCTACTATGCTAGGCAACTGCACAATAATGGGTAATGGAGACCACTTTAGAAGTGAGCGTGGCTATATGAAGTTTTATGGAAGCTGATATGGGGAAAAAATCGAAACCATTCTACAAATTAGTTAATGCAGTAGCAAGTTAACTTCATTCTGCTAACAAACGAAGAATCCCAGCAAGCATTTCACCGAGCAAGGTTCATAAAACACTCATCACTTATAAGGACAACGATACATACCTTTCGTCATACTTTGAGGCTCCACATCAGAATGGTCTACATCAATTTCTCGTGGAACTATCTTATCCTCCGCCTCTCTCTTTGAACCTATGAGTTACAACAAGAAAGGAATAAGTCATCACTAGGCCACAGCATAAACAGATATTGATGCAGCGTTCGTTCCACCAACCTTCCAAGAGTAGCTGGCTTGAACTTTTCCGTCGGTCTATCTTCTGCAGGCAAGAAGATACATATTGTTACTGATTGTATACCAGTTAGAAAGTTATCGTTGGACTTCACCTAAAGGGGAAAACAAAAGAACGAGACAAAGAAAATAGGTATACCAGCATAAGAATTATCCTTGGACGCTCACGTTCCTCAAGTTCCTCCCTGAGATTCCTCTTCCGTAACTCCTCTTGGGTTTGCTGACCGTCTTTTCTGTACACATGGGCAAAAATAGTGAGACATGGAGGAACAAACCTATTGGCAATCAAAATATACAGCCAACGGCTTTGACAGAGATAATCAGTGAGAATAACTATAAGGAATATCTTAACCATCTCTGAGGGGTTGGTTGTGATTCCCAGATAATAACAGGGAACATATACATCTTTGTAAGCAATAAGTTGGTGTTGCTGAAATTTTCTTTGCCTTGACAAGATAAAGGCAGTGATTAAGATTTGTAACATTGACACAATTATAGCATCACCAAAGAGAGAAAAAAAAAACCATTGTTCAATGGACAAGACATGAAACCAAGTCTAAGTTTTATGCTTCATTTTCCTAGACAAGATTTTCTAGCTAGATGTTAGGAAATATTCAACGTTGCATAAGCAACTAGCTGCCCCTTTTCGATTTGCATACGTAATCCAAATCACATACATGGTGGCAGTCATAAAGATCGTCAAAGGTGGAGCAAAAGCAAATGCATTTGAATGTTTGCAAGCAGTGAGGTGGTGCAGAAAGGCTAATCAAGCAGGATTAAGCATTGTATCATTCCCCCAAAGAGACACCATACCAAATCAGTGTAGTAAAAACGCATGAGTTACCATATTTTTTTAAAAAAAATGAACAGCTATTACATGTAGCAAGAATATTAAAAAGAGGTTACTGAAAAAATAATTAACTTTTCTTCAAGTCCCTCCACCGAATCAAGCATAAGGAGTGTGAATTAAATTTTTACGCTGCATGAATTCAAAAGGTAAGACATCTAAGAAATGGCCAGCACACCATGCTATATCTGTCCTTTCTAAATACCAGCAAGAAACTGCAGATCCTGCAACTTGCTAGCTAACTATGAAAACTGTTATCAATAATTGGGAGTTCAGACTGAGGTGTCAAATAGTTGTCCATGAAGGCTATTTGATTGCAAGTCAGGATCCCCAAAGATGCTTTGTGTTTTTACATAGTTAATTTAATAATTGGATCAAAACCCTAAGAGAACAATACAACATGTTTACATGGATTAATCCTAATGGACTTTCAGTCAAGTTTTACTTCCAGAAATTCTCCAATCACTTCTTCGTTTTATGGACGAACTGGTGCAAAGTGGAGGCCGACAGGCTGTGGAAGCAAAAGCTCCTGCTGGATGTCAGTTGCAATATCTAGATGATCATGGAATTTGCACAACAGCAGACATGCATCTTCTTTGGGTTTTCTAATATTTCAGCATACCATGTTTTGTAATCATGAATGAGAACATTTTTTAGGGGCTTGAATCTTGATGAACTGAAAACCCTGAAAGTCCCAACCACCCAATAGACATACTAATAGTAATATCTAAAGTGAAATGAGCTGTCAAATGAACTTGACATCAGCGGATAGTGGTGGTAGTAGATGCTAATATGTACCGAATAGCACCATCATCATCTACTGAAGTAGTGGTTGCTCTAATATAGCACGCAATGCAGCTCTGAACTGAAGTATAAAAAGAAATTGATGCCAGAAGAAATGAAAGCTATACCATCTTAACACTTACTCTAATTTCTTTCAGAAAAGAGCATTTGATTTGAATATACTTTTGGGCCCTTGATAATAAAATGAATGATTCTGAAATGTTGATGTAAGCACTCATTGGGTATAATTTTTAAGTTGTAGTAACACAACAAGTGTGGCACAGGAAGGATAATCAAGCGAAATTAAGCAGTCTGTGCTGTATAATTGGTGTGTGAAGCGCAAACTTTTGAAGGATATGATGCGTCACGGTGTCCCGATCTTCACGACGTAGGATCAATAACCAGATAACTAGCTTCAAGAAGCCAAGATAACTTGCTACAAGCAGCGATAACTAGTGCAACCTGGCAAATAAAACTCGAAGCCAACTACCGTCTTTAACTGGCAACCTAAATCGAGGATTTTTTTAGATATATATTAAGAGGCACAAAGGACACGCGGAGGATAAAGATCAGCAACTAACACAAAGACTTTAATGGACCGAAAGTTAACAAAACTCACTAGAACAACAGATTGAAACAAAGGCTATGGCAAAATATTTTCTGGCTTTTTGGTGGATAGGACGAACACAAAATATATGTAGTTAAGGGTAAAGAATCCTACCGTGGTAACGAAAGCTTTGATACCAGATGATGCGTCACGATGTCCCGATCTTCACGACGTAGGATCAATCACCAGATAACTAGCTTCAAGAAGTCAAGATAACTTGCTGCAAGCAGCGACAACTAGTGCAACCTGGCAAATAAAACTCGAAACCAACCACCGTCTTTAACCGGCAACCTGAATCGAGGATTCGCCTAGTGCAACCTGGCAAATAAAACTCGAAGCCAACCACCGTCTTTAAAAGGCAACCTGAATCGAGGATTCGCCCAACCACACTCTCAAGGAACCAACCAACACAACCTACAATCAATCAAGGCGAACCTTGAAGGGAGTAGGAGCACCAATTGAGAGCGGATGAAGCCGCCACTATTGTAATCCCACGAAGAAAATCACAAGAGCAAAGGGGTAGAGATCACTCTCAATATTTGTTAGCACACAGTTAAACAAAAGGGTTTCTGTATTCGGTTATCAAAAGTCTGTGATTGCTATGAAGCAATGGGGTATTTATACAAAGAGTGGGCGTCCTAGATAGGTCTAAACACGAAAAGAAAATAACTAGATAGACTATGCGAATGGGCTTCCACGAAATGAGCTCTTGAAGGATTTCCGCGTAGCTGTTGGATCTTCTGCGTAGTCTTCAGTGTTTTGGCAATAACTCCATCTTGGAAAGTCCAAATGATGTGCCGTTTGTTGTGTTGGAAAGTCAACTTGATAAGCTTTCACACCATGTGTAGCATGCACCACGAATCATTAGAGAATGGTACAGTTTTACATGGGAAGTTGAACATCAGAACGACCGTTGACCTCCAGAGCAGACTTCACTAAACTGGTTGGATCTCTTTAACGCAGCAACCAAACTGGTCGGCACTAGTGGCATTGGAAACTAGACTTGATAAGCTTTCCAACAATTCCTCATGGGCGTTCATTGCTTTTGTGAACAAAAAGTTGTGACTGATTCTTCTTGACGGTTCTATCAGACTGGGCTGGCCTGAGCGTGGCTCTTCTATGTGATCCACTTCTTGTGTGTCCTCATCATCCTCCTTAGTGTACCTACTCCCTCCGTCCGGTAAATTTTGCCATTGTAAAGTTTAAATTTTTCCCAAAAATTTTGCATACATAGCAGTTGTCATGATTGGCTTTCACATCAAGTGGGACCCACATTAGTGCTGGCCATATCCTTTTCTCCGCTTTTCTCACAGATGCCTCTCGAATGCTTGTGTACTGTATTAAGGGGCTGATTATGTAGTGCCATGTGTAGCAACCCATGACCACACATTTTGTAATGTTGCTTGTGTACTGTGCTACAACTGTAACATCTCAGATCACTTTTTAAGGGTATTTTTATAATTTTCCCTTTACATTGGTTTGCGTGCATGGTCATATAATTGCAAAATTTACCGGACGGAGGGAGTAAACAATAGCAATGTGCACGACTTAGGCAGTATATAACTCTCATTAATGTTAAAATGTATCTCACAAAGTAGCGCGTGCACCTTTTGTTGTAGCTTATTTGCTCGACTACGTGTAATCGGTCCATTGATGACTTGGGCTGGTGTCGATGTAGGTGAAACTTGAGTTGGTGTAGCTTGACTTGGAGGTTGTGACATCTTGCTTGGTGGCATGGTCATATCAGGATAGGTTTGGCGCCGGTGGCATAGGAGACGGTCACACCGTGGCGATTCTCTCCTGGTAGGATCGAACTAACGGCGTCCAAATCGAATCGAAAATCTCCGCATAAATCGAGGAGCAAACGGAGCCTAGCCGTTTCCCGCAACGGATCCTCCGTCGGTGGAGCCAGGCGCAGGCGCAAAATTAGGTGGGGGAGAAACAAAAGAAGAAACAGCGGCAGGCGGCCATGAGACCTCTGTCGGGCAGGCAAGAAGGTGATGAATCGATCGATGGAGAGACGGATGGAAGGGGTGGGTGCAGGGAAGAGGAAGAGCATACCTGGGCTTGAGGGAGGTGCGCGCAGCGAGGTCACGGGAGTAGTACTTGTGGGAGGGGCCGAAGATGCGGGTGCCGCCCTGGGGCGCGCCGCCGTCGTCATCTGGAAAGCCTAGGCGGCAACGCCGGCAACGGCTTTTCGCTCCGCCGGTGTTTGATGTTGTTTTTGGATGAGCAAGGTGGGCCTGTTTGATGTTTCTTTTTGGATGCAAATGGGCCGCGCGTATTGATAGACGGACTTGGGCGGCCGCTGGTTCGGTTTGGATTGCGAGAGGGAGAAAACAGTTTGGGGGTCCAGCCAGACCTGGAATGTGAAGGCTCGTATAGCATGTGTAATGGATACGTGTATCTTTTTTAAAGTTTTCCTTGGCATCTTTGCTTGTTGCCTGTGGAATAGAATATTGTTCTTTTTGGATTTGTACTTTGGGTGTTGCATCTTGAAAACAGCTAATAAATTAAAGTAGGGGAAATTCGTCGCTGGATAGGACAAGTCAATCATTTATCTACTGCTAGACATATACTCTTTTCGTCGAAATCGTTTTAGGTGCTCGTGCCATAAATTTAACTTAATTTATAGTAAATGCATGTAATATTTGTATCTTCAAATAAATTTATTAAAAAACTAGATCCAAAGATCTTTCGGATGATACTAATTATGATACTAATCGATAATATTTATTATTTATTAAAATTATCGACAGTTGTTTCTCAAAAACGAAAATGACTGTTTTAGAGACAGGGAGTATACTGGTTCATTTCAAACATACGTACAGCAGGTTTGTGGAAAGACGGCCTTTAATTTGGTTTTTTATAGTATATTTTAAAGAAAAAATTTTACCACAGGGACACTGCAAGTGACCACTTTTTGTTGTTGACACTTAAAAAAGTTAAGATTTGCTTTGAAAATCACTCTAGTTCTTGACAAATTGGTTGGTGGACACCGTACCTAACAAAATACTTTTATAAAATAGATATAAAATCATATAAGTGGTCTAAAATTATACCATAAAATCTGTTACTCTATATGATGAGAACTACACAGTAAAATACTGGTTTGCATTGAAAATAACTATTTTATCTCTCTTTATAAATAAACAAAGTCAACTATGGTCAATAGAATAGAGACAGTGCCAGGGACAGTGACAGGGACAGGGTGGACAAGAAGACGATGTCGGACGACAGCATGCTGCTTCCCAAAGGGAAAGGGGCGGACAGAGAAGAGGAGGACAATTAAGAAGATAATGTCGGACGACCTAACCAATGCAGCGCAAGTCTTGGCCATTTTCTCCGTGCTCACCACAACCGTGACATTTGCGTCGGTGTTCACGCTGCCTGGATCGGAGGTTACCGATCGGAAGGCACGGCGGTGCTCGCCGGAAGCTACGCTTTCGATGCGTTCGTCCTCTCCAACGCTCTGGCGTTCCTCTGCTCTTTAATTTCTTTGCTACCACCCAACTGCTCTATGCCGGCGGGGTGGCTTATGGGCTATGGCACCCTTGAGAATCGCTTCCGCCTTATCAATGGCGCATACGGCCTCATGTGGTGCTCTGGAAGAAGCCTGGTGACCGCCTTTGCCCTGGGGCTCTGCGTCGTGCTGTTTCCTGTTGCCCGCAAGATTGCGATAGCCATCTGTGTCTTGATGCTTGCAGTAGGGATCCTCAAGAAGTCGGAAGGCATCAAGTCTTTCCAATTGACCCGTCCCGTCCTTTTGGAAGAAGCCGAGCCGAAACATGCTGGTCACCACGACACCTTGTGCCAGAATTGTTCCTTTCTTTGACCACTTCTGGTCCTTCATGATAATCTTCAGACCCCCAGCAGTTCGCAAGTGGAAAACATATCTAACAACTGTACTTTATATATATGTAGCAGCATATATACTGCTAGCTGTATGCGCTCCGGCAGTTATCGTCTTAATAAGCTCTTGGTGTTCCTCCTGCTACCTAGCTAGTAGCTAGCTAGTGTAATAAACTAGCTAGCGTTGCTGCGCTTGTACTAATTTATATCATCAACAATTATATTGTTGCCCGGCTTTTTGCATTGTTATATACCTTTTTAACAATAATAATTTAAAGAAATATATGTGTGATGAAATGATTAACAAGTGTACATGTTGAAAGGTTTGGAGAGCTTTCGGTGGTACGGTGCATAGCATGTTACATGTGTGCATGATTATGCATGCTTTGGCGGCCAGCCACATACAGCCAGCAAGCAGTTGAAAACACTTGTCCTGTAGTGGTGCCTATAACTTGTGGCTATGTAAGAATGACGATGATGTGATTTTTGTCAACAGAAGCATCCTTCTCTTTTCCAAGGTTTATATATCATCACATTGCGTGGCTCTACACTATAGAAGGCTCTTTCCTACAGAAGAAACTTAACCGTGCGTGTTCATAGGATTTGGTTGCAGCCATGCATGCATATGGCAACGATTGGAAACGACTACTTTTCACACGCAAACGCAAGTACATATTGAGTGGTGATATAGTGTAGTTTTGTAGTCACTGGAACATGGGTTTTATTCTTAAAAACATTGTGGTGGCCGTTTCCTTTTGCACAGCCAAGCAATCTGGGCTCCCAGCCAATCAATACATATGCTTCTCCTGATGCTCTCCGGATCCCTAATAATCATCTAGAAACTGTACGTGAACCATCCTGCCGTTTTTCCTCTTCATATCCTACACTTCAAAAAGATCACTACCATACTAATTATAATAGCTCCCCTATATACATATGTGTGTGTTACTTACTTACTTACCTCAGACAGTCAAGCGGTAGCAATGTTTTATTGGACGCCGTAGCTTCCACGAACGCCGTACAAGCATCCTCCAAATCACATAGCGCGCGCTGGTACTATTTGTATTGTACGCAACACTCCAACTGAATTATTGTGGATTTTAAGTTCGTTTCGATTATTTTTTTTCAGCCACTCCAAGGTGGGCAACTGGGCATGCATGGCAGCATGGACCAACAACGCCAAGGTCGATGATCTCCTCACTCTACAAGACTCCAACCAAGATGTCATCCCTAATGTGCCTGACCATACTATAAGCTTCCAAGCATCTACGAGAGGATATGACAGCTCTTTGCAATTTTAAATGAAAAACATATTTGCATTCCTTCGTACCTGATTTATTTCGATTTTGAATACATGGTTCTTTAATCAAATAAGCTGATTGTCTTCCTTTTGTCTAACTACTAAAATCATCCCTTAAATTTCTGCAGCAACATATGTTTATTATATCGAAACTATGATTAAGCAATGGTTTCTGTTTGCTGCATTTCTATCTGTATCATCATATAAAAATCAACAAGTGATTCTCTAGAAATTTTCACAGCAATGCGCGGGAACCACCTAGTATTATTAATTAGCAAGCTTGCTAACTGCGATGTGAGGCTTGAGAGCTCAGCTGGAATATATAATATAAGTCTGCATGGCTGTGCTGCTTGTGTGTCCTTCCGTTGGATTACCCTGCACATGCAAAAGTTGAATTATACTATAACAATATCTTTCTCATCACAAAAGCTGAATTAAATCGTGATTAACAAGGACCGGACCGGACCGGATTTTTGCACGTGCACCTTTAATAAACTTTAATTATATTTCTCTTCCCATGCATATGGACCGTGCATCTTCGATTGCGTGCTCTTGTCATCTTCGATTAGCTAGTAGCTAGCACCGGCTATATATATAGTAAGGATCGGAGGAGAGTACGTAGCTACTAGCTAAGAACACCGTACCGATCGACCTGCTACTAGCCTTGCTAGGTGCGCGCTCCCGATCACCCATCGCGCCGTTGTTCGCGATGGCCGCCGTAGCCCCCCCTAAAGAAACCGACCAAGCTGCAGCAGCAACCCCTGTTGACAATAATGATAGTAATGCACGGCCACCGGCCAAACTGCTGGATCCCCGGTTATTGATGGCTGCTCGCCGCGGCGACAGCAAGCGGCTCAAGGAGCTGCTAGGGCTGAAGAAGGACGACGATGACGACGGGAGTGGCATGCTGCCGCCGGTTCCCAAGCGGGCGGCAGCCAAACAAGATGATGCCGCCGCCGTCATAGTAGTGGAAGTCGATGGTCGTCGGCCTTCCGCTGCTGCTGCTGCTGCTGCGGCGGCGGCGGCACCACCACTCCCGCTCCTCGAGCTCGATGGGGTGACCGCAGGCGAGGGGGACTCCCTGCTCCACGTCGTCGCCGCAAGTGGTGACAGCCAGGAGTTCCTCGACTGCGCCACCATGATCCACGACCAGGTCAGCAAAGGCCTCCTGGGAGCGCGCAACAGCAGGGGCGACACGCCCTTGCACTGTGCCGCCGCTGCCGGGAACGTCAACATGATCTCCTGCCTCGTCGATCTGCTGGCCAACGCTGCCGCCGCAGACGAGGCGGCGGTGATGAAGAAGGCGTTCGTGGGAAGGAGGAACAGGTGTGGGGAGACTGCGCTGCACCAGGCTGTCCGCGCCGCCAGTAAGGACGCCATCGACGCATTACTTTCCGTGGATCCGGAGCTGGTGGCGTGCGGCAGCGGCAGCAGCAGCACTGCAGCACCTCCACTTGAGGGAGGAGACAGCATCAGTAGCCGGGACCGGGAGGAGGACGCATCTGGTATTGCTGCTGCTGCTTGCTCCCCGTTCTTCCTGGCCGTTTCATTATGGGGTGAAGATGATGATATGGATATCGCACGCCATCTCTTCAACAAAACAAGTCCTAGCATCAGAAGCAATGTATCCTACTACTGCTCCGGACCAGCTGATGGACGGAATGTCTTGCACGCGGCTGTTTCACGTGCTAGCGTGAAAGCAGTTGTTATACTCTCGCAGCTGCTGACGAGCGTGGATGCACAAACACCACCACCACCTGCTGGTGCTGGTCTGCTGCTACTCTCGCAGCTGGCTAGCCAGAGGGACAAAGAGAACGGGAGCACCCCTCTTCACCTGGCTGCATCCCTGCGTGGCCTGCCGTCCTCATGGATGCTTCTTCCTCCCCGAATTAGACCGCCACCGCCAGGGTCCACACCGCTTTGGCCGTTGGTGGGCAGTGAAAGTGATGCAGCAAGCCTGAGTGTCCACAGGGCCGTGGCTATGCGATTTGGGGCCGTGACCCGCTACTGGCTGATACTCCCGTTTATGCCATACCTAGTGCTGAATGCTAACGCGGCCATGGCATATCAGCCGGACAACCAAGGGCTGTACCCGATACACGCCGCTGCAGGGAGTGGCAGCCTCCGCGCCGTGGAGATGCTGCTGGAGATGTGCCCGGACTGCGCCACCCTGCGGGATGCCAAGGGAAGGACGCTCCTCCACCTCGCTGCAGAGGAGGGTCACTTCTGGGTGGTGGACTATGTGTGCCAACAGAGCCAGAAGCAGAGCCGCCGTCCAGGTACAGGTACTGCTGCCGCTGCAACTGATGAAAGCAGGCTAGCAGGTCTCTTGTCCTCGATCCTGAATGCTCAGGACATAAACGGGGACACTCCACTGCACCGCGCTGTCCATGCTACGACCTATCTTCATCTTGGCCATGTTGATGTCGTCCGGCGTCTCATACGGAATCGGAAGGTGCGCTTGGATGTACCCAATAATGTGGGCATGAGGCCCATTGATGTCTCATGGAGCACCATGCCACTAGAGATCTATTACGCGTGGGTAAGTAGTAATTAAATCAATCAATCAATCAATACGTACAGTGATTGTTAATTTAGCTCTTTATTATTAGCCATTATTATTATTATCTGTCTTCCCGATCGATCGATCGATGGATGCATGCGTGGCTATTTATTTGTTTGTTGTTATTATTTTCTGTTTTGCAGGATTTTAGATTAATGATACGAAGATTACTGTTACAAGTAGGAGCTCCCTATGGTGAAAATAATCGGGGCGACCTCTTCTGCCAAAAACGTATCCTCCCAAACCAAGACGAGGAGAAGAAGATGTCGGAGAATCTAACAGCTGCAGCACAAGTTCTAGCCCTTTTCTCAGTTCTGATTACAACCGTGACATTTGCATCAGCTTTCACGTTGCCCGGAGGCAGCCGATCAGCCGGCGACGCCAGTACTGTTGGTGGTGTCGCCGGCACACCGGTGCTTGCCGGGCCCCGGCGGAGCTACGCTTTTGATGCGTTTATCCTCGCCGACGCCCTGGCGTTTGGCTTCTCTCTCTTAGCTACCTCCATCCTGCTCTATGCCGGGGTGCCTGCTGGGAGCCTCGACAACCGCTTCCGCCTCATTAATCTTGCATACGGCCTCATGTGGCATTCTGGAAGAAGCCTGTTGGCTGCGTTTGGCCTGGGGCTCTTGCTCGTTCTGCTTCCAGTTGCCCGTTCCATTGCAATTGTGGTCGCTGTCTTGATGATTCTTCTTGTACCTGCCATCCTCAAGGGATCCGAAGGCATCAATTCTTTGGGTAACGTTCCTACAGTTGGAATTGGCAGAAGTCGAGAATTGTCACGATGGAAGGTAGTGTTACTCTGGATTCTCTATGCGTTCAACTACTTCTGGTCCTACCTAATAATCTTCGGCCTCCCAGCAATTCGAAGGTGGCCAAGGTTTACATTAAGTCCTTATTAACTCCTTAATAATAAGTATATTGTCGATTGTCTGTTTGTGTTAATGAGCTGTGTAATATACCAAGCTGTTGCTTCATATGAATAATTTCAGGCCATGCGTCTCGGTGCGGTGCAGTTCTTCCTTTTCAAATTACAAGTCATTAGTCCACCAACCACGCTCTTGCATGGGCTAGAATTTTAGGAAGAATAAGTATTTGATATTGTTTAATAATTCCTTCATTCCAAATTACAAAACGTTCTGCTTTTATAGATATATTTTTGTTTTTATTATGTGTCTAGAAAATACATCTGAATGTACAATTTTGGGGACATGTTGGGCCATGTAAGGGAGAGGGGCGTCAGGGCGCGCGGCACGCTGTCTTCAGTCTCCAGCACTCGCAGGCCCTAGCGGGCTATGCGCGGACGGAAGGGGATGGGGGTGGCTGGGCCACATCGCTAGATTTGGCCCATGATCCTTTCCTATTTCTTTTTTCATTTCCCGGTTCAAATGGATTTTGAATTTGATGCTAGATCATTTGAATCTTTCTTCCACATTAAGAACAAAGCCATAAGAATAAAATCACTCATATAGTAGGCTGTTTCATGGATTTTGTAAACGTGAATGATTATTAGTTCATTAATGACAATTAAATTAGAATTAACTGACGGCCGGCATGGTGCACCGTGCAGTGGTGACGACCTCGTTCAACTTGGACCCCCCTTGCCACCCTGCCCTGGTTGGTGACAGCGACAACGGTTCCCACTGGCATCCGAATCACCGTTCTTGATCTTTGAGAATCATCCATGACATGAATAAGCGACTGACTTGAAATCACAACTTACCACAGCTCTAACAAACCGAAAGAATTAGAAAAGGGTAAAAAGGGAGTTGGCGAGAGACCCTGCCCTACTAGTACTAGGGACTGAAAACTCAATTTGAAGAAACAGAAAAAAAAAAAAAGACAACTAGACCGCTAATTTGAGTCTTAATATGGGTACATGGCCAAACAAAACAGTTGGATAGTTATCTTTGCAAAGCATTTCCAGTTGCCACTTGTCTTGGTTGCAAATCTCTGGGAATGAACACTATCAATGGAATACCTACCACCTACCTCTTCATACATTAATTATTCCAGCACACGAGAATTTCTATTCTTCATACTTTATCATATAGCTAGCTAAAAACATCAGTCAGAAATATAAACAGCGAGCCAATGATTCACAGAGTAACAAATAAAACAAAGCATGGACCCGGAGCAGACAGGGCACAACTACAATCGCAGCTGCCGCGCACACGTGCAGCATCAGATGGGCGCAGGACAAGGTTACTAAAGAATGTGAACTTCCGTGCTAGGCAAGATCTTTCCATCAAGGTAATTTCGGGCAGCAGCTCGCATATCCACGTATTCTGACACTCTACGGAAACAACGCCTTACCTTCTTCGTCGGATCTATAGTCAAAACCTTCAGGTCAGGAGCATTTTCCACTATATGTACCAGGAACTCAAGCTGACTCTTGACTGAATAAAACCTGGTAAGAACCACATTCCTTAGATACTTGTATGAACTATCAGGAAGCCTCTGTAAAGTTCCCCATCCTGAACCTCTGAAGAAATCAAGAAGATCAAACTGCATACAGCAATACAACAGTATGTATAATCAGCATATTTGCAATGAAGCTATATATGATTCCTAATTCCTATGTCAAAAAAATGCATTCTCACATCTCAGCTGTCACCATAGGTTCTGTACAAATATCTTTTTTGTCCATTCAGTCTTTGTAAACTACGAAACACGGATACGTCAGGGAGGCACCGTATCCCATATCGGATACGTATCCGATACGGATATGCGGCCGATACGTGTTGGATACGTATCTAAAAAGTATCCGATTTTTTATTAATTTGATTAATACTGAGTACGGGAGCCGATACGTATCAGCCCCATTCGATACGGCCCAGCCCAACAAACATCTCTCCGTCCTCGACACCCAGCTCCTCGACCCCGACGCGGCAACGCCCCACTCCCACACCTCGCGTCGCCTCCAGAACACGCTCGATGAAGCATCGTCCTGCTCGCCAGCCGCCGGCAAGGAGCCTCTGTCCCCGCTCGTCGGCGACGAGCCTCCACCCTGCTTGCCGACCGCCGGCTACCAGCAAGATCTCTGCCCTCCGCGACATGGATCCAGGCATCCAGCGACCTCACGTGAGTTCATCCCCTTCCGATCTAGTACTAATAAATTTCTGCAGTTCGTTCTTTGGTCTCTGGCCTCTTCCTCAATCCATTCTAGAACTACTCAGTTTTTGCGGTTCTTAATTCCTTGTTGCTTTATTTTCTTTGTATGCAGTGGATGACGTCTACAAATATGAGCAGATGGCATGTCCTTTTTTCATTCTTAGTCTACTCTGCAGCTTGATGTTGTGGATCAGAGTGAAACAAATGAGGAAATGTTGATGCAAGCCTGAATGTCATTTATTAATATTAAAACATAATAATAGAACTTAAGTAGTACTAGTTCGTAAGTAGACTGCAATGTTTTCTTGTTATCAGTTTTAATATGCATTATTTTTTATTTTTAAATAGAAAAACGTATCCACGTATCGGATTTTTTACGAAATTGCCGTATCGGCGTATCCGTATCCTTTCGATACTCATACACGTATCCGTATCCATGCTACATAGTTTGTAAATGATGGAAGTATTTCATAGATAATGAAATCTCCACTATTTAAATGGAAGACAAAATCTTCAACTTAATCAGAGAAAATTAGTGCTATATCTCAGCTAATTTCACACTTCGTAATTGCTTCTCACCCTCTCTAGCGAACCAGATAGAAACGAGATATGTTTTTAGAACTGTAAGTACAGATCAAAGGTAACCATCTAACTGGTGACAAGTTTATATAAGCATAAGCATAATAATCCAAATAGTCCTTAAAGGGAAACAGCGTCACATGTGTGCAAACTCTCAGAATGCAGATTTGGATCCCTAAACTTTTCAAGTATGCCACCACAGATCCAAATCTCCATAATTAGCATATACTATCTGCCTACGTGGCATGCCAGCATAGATCCTGACAAGTTGGGCCTTTGTGCAGCATAGTTCCCCAAAAAAATTAAACTATGTAGGCCATGCTCTTGCATGCTAGGCATCTGAACAGTAATAAGTTGAATTCTTATATGAGGAAAAATACAATATTAGTTGAATTCTTATATGAGGCAAAATACAATATAGATAGTACTACATAGTATTGTAATAAAGCCAACAAATACATTTGCAAGGGATCACGTCTATCAACCCAGAAGGGTACTTACATGCACCTCCAGTTCCTCGATGAAAGGGGAAGCTCTCAAGAAAGATGCCAATGAGAGAATATTAGGAGTACTTGCAGTATCAATTAAGAGTAACAATCGTAAAATTTTGAGCTGATAAAAATGCAAATTCTGTCCAGCAATAAGGGCATCCGAAAGAAAGAAAGAAAACGGTTAGACAAAAACAAACTTCAAGAGGTACTAATGACGACTCTTAAGACTAGCGATGTGTTGTAAGAACATACCTCTAAAGGTACATAAGTGTCCAAAGTGAAATTTTTTACACCCATAAGAACGTTTGGAAGCACAGTGAGGGCATAGTTAAGAGTGAGACCATTCAGATTAACTTGTGCTGTCTCTAGTTGCTTAACTTGACCAAGGTCAATAGTTACTTGTGCTCCATTGTATTCAAAAGTCTTAAGATTTTCTGCTTGTAACTCTATTTTCGTTATACTGCAATCCACGATACGCAAGTAAATTAAATGATCCATTGGTTTTTTCACAGTTAGCTCATCTTTCATGCGACATCTACTTAAGCTCAACCACATCAGAGCAGAGCAACCAGCCAACATATCTTCAAGATTCTTTCTAGATATAGAAAATAGTTGCAGATCAAGCTTCTTCAGATTTGGGAAACCCATAAACTGGGAACCTGGTTTGAAGGATACACAACTAAGCTGAAGATGTTGTAACCGTGATATGCTTGAACTGTCAAATAGTTCAACGGGAAAGATATACATATCCTCCTCAGCAATGAATTCAGCTGGCAATAAATCCAATTGTCGTGATCCTCAACCCCAAGAGAGGCTGGACCACGGCTGCGCAGCTCGTAGCTTGAGCTGGAGGTAGGCAATGGCGGCGCCAGGACTATGCCTGGCGCTTGGTAGCAGGGGAGGAGATAACAGAGAGAAGGGGGATGAGATTAGGGTTTAACTTTCTTCCTCCTTCTTCTCAATGGTTCACCGGTTACATAAATAAGAGCCAGGCTCCTTGGCTTACAGCCCCACATTAATGCTAGACGGCTCATTAAGGCCTTAACACTCATCTCCTCTTCTTGATTACTGCGCTGGATTCAAACCTCAGCCGGGCTGGCCTCTTCGCGCCCTTGCTGGACAGCTCTGCCGGCTTGAGTCCTTCGTGCTTCGGGACGGTGGCGGCTGTACTGTCGGCCCCACATAACATCTCTCCCCCCCCTCGACTAGCAGCTCGTCCTCGAGCTGGAAGGAGGGGTAGCGGTGCTGAAAATCGTCGAGGTCCTCCCAGGTTGCAGATGCCGCCGGCTCGCCCTGCCACTAGATGAGGATCTCGGCGGACGCCCCGGGCCATGCGGGTGCGTGTCGCGCGTTTCGGCACCGGCTGGGAGGCCCCGTTGTGGGTAGGGGGTAACGCCGGTGGTGCCGCGGATGGAACGCCGACGAACTTCTTGAGGAGCCCGACGTGGAACACGTCGTGCAGGCGGGCGCCCTGGGGCAGGTCGAGGCGGTAGGCGACGTCGTTGATGGCCGCCGTGATACGATACGGCCCGTAGAAGCGTGGGCGAAGCTTGCCCTTGGTCGGCTCCGGAAGAGGGGCGGGTGCGCGATGGCGGAGGCGGAGCCAGACCCACTCGCCGACGCCGAGCGGAGCTCGCGGTGGTGGCGGTCGTAGGTGCGCTTGTAGACCGCTGAGATCTGTTCCAGGTGCGCCCGGGCGTCGGCCAGGAACTCGTCGTGAGCAGCCATGGACTTGGCCACTGCCGCGACGCGCGTGTCGCCCGGCTCGTATGAGCGAAGTGTAGGCAGCGCGCGGCCGTACACGATCTCGAACGGCGTCGTCTTCAGGGCCGTCTGGAAGGCGGAGTTGTAGATGAACTCGGCCCATGGGAGCCAGCGCAGCCAGTGCCGCGGCCGATCACCCGTCATGCAACGGAGATACATGACGATGATCTTGTTCGTGGCCTCCGTCTGGCCGTCGGACTGAGGGTGGAAGGCCGTCGTCATGTGGAGCTTGGTGCCTGTCAAACGCATGAGTTCCTTCCAAAACAGTGAGGTAAAAACTGGGTCTCGGTCGGAGACGATGGATTGGGAAACTCCATGGAGGCGGACGATCTCCGCGAAGAAAGCTTGCGCCACCGATTCGGCGGAGTAGGGGTGCGCCAGGGGAATGAAGTGAGCGTATTTGCTCAGACGGTCCACGACCGTCAGGATGACAGTCTTGCCGCCCACCTTGGGCAGAGTTTCGACGAAATCCATGCCGATGTCCGACCAGACCGAGGACGGCACCGGCAGCGGCAGGAGGAGGCCAGCGGGGTGCAAGTGCTCGGTCTTGTATCGCTGGCAGGTGGCACAGGCGCGGATGAAGTCCTGCACCAGCTGTCTTGAGCTGGGGCGCGTGGAAGTCGCGCTGGAAACGGTGCATGGTCCTCTGGACCCCTTCATGGCCCTCATCGTGCACGGCAGCAATGATCTCGTGGAGGAGGGGGGAGCCCGGAGGAAGATAGAGCCGGCCCTTGAAGGTGACCAGGCCGTCGGTGATGGCCCACGGGGCCAGGCGGCGCGCCGCCGCGATCTCATCATGGAGGGCCACCAGAGCGGCCTCTTGCTGGTTGGCCTGACGCAGCCGCTCGATGAAGTCGAAGCGAGGGCCGGAGAGGGCCATGACAGCAGGCTCCTCAGTGTCTCGGCGGGACAGCGCGTCGGCGACGGTGTTGGCGCTGCCTGCTCGGTATTCCACCGTGAAGTCGAGGCCCAGTAACTTGCCCACCCAGTGGTGCTGCGGGATGGTCGAGAGCCTCTGATCGAGCAAAAATTTTAAGCTGAAATGGTCAGTTCTCACTAGGAATGGCCGGCCCCAGAGATATGGTCGCCAATGGCGGACGGCGAGGACGAGGCCAATAAGCTCGCGTTCATAGGCCGCCAGGGAGCGGTGTCGCGGCGCGACGGGGCGGCTGAAGAATGCCACCGGATGCTGGTCTTGTAGGAGGACGGTGCCAAACCCGTGCGTCGACGCATCACATTCCACAATGAACGGACGGGTTGAAGTCGGGAGGGTCGACGGGGCAGGTGGTGGTGGCCGCCGTCTTGGCGCGCGGCGAACGCCGCGCCCGCCTCCGGGGACCACGCGAACCCTTCCTTCTTGAGGAGGGCAGTCAGTGGGGCGGCGATGGTGCCGAACCCCTTCACGAACTTGCGGTAGTAGCCCGCAAGTCCAAGGAACCCACGGACCGCGCGTGCCGATGTCGGTGTGGGCCCGTCGGCCACGGCCTGAACCTTCTCCGGATCCATGGCGACGCCCTGGGCGGAGATCACATGCCCAAGGTAGGCGATGCTGGAGACGCCGAAGTCGCACTTGGACTTCTTCACAAACAAGCGGTGCTGGTGGAGCATGGAGAGGACGGGCGCGGACATGCTAAAGGTGCTCGAAAGAATCGCCAGAGATCGAGAATGTCGTCGAAGAAGACGAGCACGAACCGGGGCGGAGAAATGGGCGCGGGGATCTCGTTCATGAGTGCCAGGAACGTGGCCGGTGCGTTGCATAAGCCGAAAGGCATGACGAGAAACTCGTACAAACCCTCGTGCGTCCGGAACGCTGTCTTGGCGATGTCCTCGACGTTCATCCGGACTTGGTGATAGCCGGAACGCAGGTCCAATTTGGAGAAGAACCGCACGCCGTGCAGCTCATCGAGAGCTCGTCCATCACGGGTATGGGGTATGCATCTTTGACAATGATGGCGTTCAGCGCCGCGGTAATCCACGCGAAACGCCAGGTGCCATCGACCTTCTTGACCGAGCACGGGCGAGAAAAAGGCGGAGGAGCTACGCCGGATGATGCCACAGGGCGAGCATGGTGGCGCATCGGGCGCTCGAGCTCGTCCTTGTGCGAGCCGGGTAGCGGTAATTTGGACCGCCACATGGCGGCGCCGGGATCAAGTGGATGGAGTGATCCGCGCGCGAGGCTGTGGCATGCCGGAGGGCTCGGAGAAAATGGGCGCGAACTCCTCCCGGGAGGCCGCCCGGGGCGTCGTCGGCCGGCGCGGACCTCCCGGCGCGCGCCCCGGTTGGCCCCGCGACGCCGTGCCGCTCACCGTCGGCCCCAGTAGTCGAAGGACATGGAGAGGGCGCCGAAGTCCCGGAGGATCGGCCCGTCGCCGCCACCAGGTGCCCAAAGATCAAGGTCGTAGCCCGCAAGGGCGCTGGGCCAAGAAGTCGGCGGTGAAGGCGGCGGTGCGATAGACGCCGGGCATGGAACCCGTTCACCGTTGGCCACCGTGACTTTCATGCCCCCACAAAGCGGAGGCGAAGATTGCGTGCGTGCGGCGGCCTCGCCTCGGCGAGCGGTTGTCGCGTCGACCGAGTCAACAGCCTGTGAGAAGAGACGCGCCGCCCGCCGTCGATCTGCGCAATGCATCATCTTCAGCGTCGCGGACGCCGGGGCAATCGCATTGAAGCGAGATCGGCCGGCGTTTCGGTGGTGACGGCGCCAGAGATGGGTCGGCCGCGTCGTCCCCTCGAGTCATCGTTCTCTGCGATGTCAAGGAAAAACAAGCGGTGATGGACCTTGTTATGGCCGCGAGTGTACTTCGTTACAATTGAAGCGAGGGCCCTGGCGGCGTCGGGCCGTCCATCTCCGGCGGTGAGCCGTCGGATCGGACCCTTCAAAGGAAGCCGGGTGGCGCCCGGTTGGTTAGCCGGGGACGGCGCCCGGCAAGGCCAATGGCTGCGCCCGGAGCTTGGCGAGAGACCCCGGCCGGCGAGGCGGGGCGCGGGCGCTGTGAGGAAGGGCCGCGGCCGCGCTCTCGCGGAGCTCTAGCTTGCGGGTGAAGCTCATGGCCACGATCAACGTCTGAGGGTTGTGCATCTCGACGTCGTGGCTGAGCGGCGGACCGAGCCCAGCCGTGAATGCCTGGATGCGCTGCGCCTCCTCCAAAGGGCCGACGCAAGGCAGCAGGGACTCAAATCTGTCCCCGGTATTCGACCACGGACCCCGTGCGCCGGCAAGCCATCAGCTCGGCCATAGGGTTGGACCAAAGCGGCGGCCCATAGCGGAGGTGGAGGAGTTCCGAGAAGCGGCGCCAAGACGGCGTGCCCTCGGTCTGCTGCACCTGTATATACCGAGCTGAGCGCCCCCTCAAGATTGTAGGAAGCCATCCGGACTTGCTCTTCCGCCGGGATGCGTTCTTTGGACCAAGCAAGATTCGCAGCAGTTGAGGAAGGCAAGCGGATCGGACTTCCGTCGAACTTTGGGAAGTCCATCTTACGGAACCGGGGAGGGCGGTCGCCGTAGTGGTCGCCCGTAGCCCGAGCCCCGCGAGCCCGAGCCGGAGGATGGTGGCGGCTGAGATTGCTGCAACGTGACGATCTGTTGCTGCATGGCCGCCATGTTCTTGGAGAGCTTCGGTGATCATCTTGGCCAAGTCGGAGGTGGTGGGGTCTGCCATGGGCGGGCGTGGTGGAAGCAAAGTGGAGTGGGTGGGTGAATGGGAAGGCGAGGTGGGCGTGGGCGGCGGGCGGCAGCAGAGTGGTTGCCGGAGGATCGCCGTAATCCTCGATACCAAGTTGTCATGATCCTCAACCCCAAGAGAGGCTGGACCACGGCTGCGCAGCTCATAGCTTGAGCTGGAGGTAGGCAATGGCGGCGCCCAGGACTATGCCCCGGGCGCTTGGTAGCGAGGGGAGGAGATAACAGAGAGAAGGGGGGATGAGATTAGGGTTTAACTTTCTTCCTCCTTCTTCTCAATGGTTCACCGGTTACATAAATAAGAGCCAGGCTCCTTGGCTTACAGCCCCACATTAATGCTAGACGGCTCATTAAGGCCTTAACACTCATCTCCTCTTCTTGATTACTGCGCTGGATTCAAACCTCAGCCGGGCTGGCTTCTTCACGCCCTTGCTGGACAGCTCTGCCGGCTTGAGTCCTTCGTGCTTCGGGACGGTGGCGGTTGTACTGTCGGCCCCACATAACACCAATGCTAGATTCTTTGTTTGAGACGACACAGCAAAATTGATCCAATTATTCAAATGACTAACAAGAATATCATGAAATTCAACTCTGACCTCAAGCTCTTCAACCACCTCACCATGAAACTGGTGCACTACCATATTAACAATGTCAATGCATTGTTGAGTATATCTTTTTTTGTCATGGAAGTAACGACGCTGGCCACATATTGCAGTGCAATCAAGACTTAGTCTGGAAGAAATAATCCACATACGCCTCCACTTACTTGACAGAACACTGGTCCTGACTACCTCACTGTATCGGAGTTTTGAAAATATTATGCATAGTACATCCTGCAGCAAAACAGTGCTATGTCATTAGCCTTGCCCCAAAGTTTGGGAATTTAATTTAATCTCAACACCAATCCTTGATAAGATACATTCACATACCTCTGGGAGGTCTGCCAGCTTAAGATCTGATCTCCACTTTCTGTAGGATAGTTCTTTAGAGAAATGATTTGCTTTGCTTCTACAGACAAGGTTATTTTCTTCCCCGATGCTACAGTAGATAACATCAAATTCCCCAATTAGTTACAATGCTGGTGAGCAGTCAGAAGGACTGATGAGCAGTAGTAATGAATTTAATGAGACAGGTTATGTCAAAAACGTCAACTCTGGAAATATCAAGAAATATAACCAGATGTTACATCTGACATTGATAAGCATCAACCATATATATATATATATATATATATATATATATATATATATATATATATATATATATATATAATAAGTACATAATATGCAACAAAATTCTTAAACTTTAACCACTATCATACAGAAAAGTTCTTTAGTAGATCTGTTACCAGTAATTACAATTGAGAGAGAGAGAGAGAGAGAGAGAGAGAGAGAGAATGCTGCATGTCAATGACTTAAATAGAGCAAAAAAAAAAGACTCAGGATCCAATACTCTGTTACTTTTTAGATAAATAAGGGAATAGCCTTTTACTCTGCTGTGCAGTCAGATGAACTGACCAATGAACCATTCTAATTGACATTTGATGCATCTATCAGGCTAGCAGCATGAGATGACTTTGAAATTTATCCAACCGACTGATGCAGTCTAATTTATCGAAGTGTTTTTTTTTTCTTTCCGAAAACATTTTGGTATAAAGATTCTCCCTGATTTGAATGAGCTTTTCACTTTTTGTCGAAGAATACCATAAAAGTTAAATTGACTCCCCTTGCGGTTCTAACCAAACTCAATAACCACCCAAGCTTTTGTGGCGAACAACAGCACATCCAGATCAAGGATTGGAGCTATAGCGCCGAACTCCCTCCCCTAGACCCCGAGAAGACGATGAGGTCTCGTGTCGAGATCCACGAAAACAAACAACTAAAGAAATACTACTTGTTGGATTGGAGGCAAACCTAACGTACCTCACTGGACGGCCGTCGAGGCGGCCCAAAACCCTGCCGCGGCGGTCTAGGGGTACGGTGTCGTCGCAGGCGAGCGCGAGACCAGCAGGGCCGCCGTCGCTAATTTTGGGATGGCCGGACGCACAGCGACGGGAACGGCCGACGATGCCAAAAATGCCCCCGCGCAGCGGCGAGGGCACATCCGGCGATCTCCATAGGTGGGCCAGACGTACGCCGCAGTGGTCTGGACTGTGTTGCTGGGCCCGCCTAAGTGACCTTCCAGGCCAACTGATTTCGCACAAATTCAAACGGACATCAGCCACCATTTTCACGCATCGTCACAAGAAGATACTAGATGGAGTAGCAGTCTAGCACACCACCGATTAAGCTCAGCTTTCTGGCTCGTTATTGTGTCCATTCATCAGACTTGTTGAGACTACAACTTCTGTCCACTGGATCAGGAGGACAGGTGTATGTAAGCGAGCACTACTAGTTGTACTAGGATGCTGGTGACCTGAGCTGAGCGGTGACCTTGTTGTACTACTAGTTGAGACTACTTGTTGTACTACTTGTGGAGACTACAACTTCTTGCATCGGCCGCAGATGACCTGAGCTGCTAGTTGCCGGCGCCGGGGACGTCGTATGCGCACTGCTGCACGGTGACCTTGTCGATGGGCAGCGTGTCGGTCGGGAACGGGCAAGCGCCGTCGTGCTTGCCCTGGAGCGGCTCGCACGGCGCCGGGCTGACGTCCACCGACACGCCCTCGACGTCGGCGCACGTCCAGGGGTACTTCCTGGACTTGGACAGCTCCGCCGTGACGTTGGCGACGCAGATGCCGCGGAACGGCGCGCCCTGGATGCCCTCGAGCCGCGCCGCCTCCTTGTACACCCCCGTGGCCACCACGTCCTGGTAGCTGATGTTCTCCACGACGGGGATGGCGTTGGGGTCGTACTTGCCGTCCGGGTGGGAGTTGTAGTTGCCCGTCATCCAGAACACCCACTTCATGGTGGTGAGCGTCATCCGCCGCACGAACACGTCCTTGACGTACGCGCCCCTCCCGACGGCCGTCTTGATGCGCACGCCGGACTCGGAGTTGATCGCCGTGATGTCCTCCGCGCGCACGTCCTGGATGCCGCCCGACATCTCGCTGCCCAGCGCGATCACCGCGCTCGTCGGGGACACGCACGTCAGGCGACGGATCACGATGTGCTGGCTCGGCATCCCGTACGAGATGCCGTACTCGTCCCACCCGCTCTTGATCGCCACGCAGTCGTCGCCAGATACGATGTAGCAGTCCTCGATCCGGACGTGCGAGCAAGAGTCTGCATTTGTTTTCGATGTCAGGCCATGTCCATGTGTGTATGTGTGTGAATCAGCTGCTTCTGCATCCTTGGATGAAGAAGGCACAAGCATATGCCATACCTGGGTTGATGCCGTCGGTGTTGGGCGAGTTCGTTGGCGCCAGGATGGTGATGCCTTGCACCACGATGTTGCTGCGTTTATTTATGCATAATAGGAGTGAGTGAGTGAGCAATAATGTCAGCACATAACAACAGATCGTTGCTGGATTCAGGTGCTCCTACAGAGCTTAGTTTAGTTCCTGACACCTGACAGACATACCTGCTGTAGACCGGATGGATGTTCCAGGCCGGCGAGTTGAGCAGCGTCAGGTTGGAGATGTAGATGGTGTCCGTGTGCATCAGCTCGATCAGGTACCCGCGCGTGTACTTGAGCTGGTTCTTGTGGAATTTCGACCACCACATCGCACCCTGTCCATCGATTGTCCCGTTGTTACCTGAACCATGAAATCGCATCGTTTGGACATCACAGTCACAGCCAAGTCAGATTGAAATGGAAAAATAAAAAGAGCACATTTTTTAGCATGCAGGATCAGCAAAGCATTTCCATATGCTGTTTCGTTATCCGGTGCTTTGCTCGGGCTCTGAACATTCATTTCTTCAGACAGACTGAATATGAACTGTTTCAGTCTTAACAACATCTTTCATTCAGTCTGAACACTGAACATTTCTGACCACTCACCAGTAATGACTACATCCGTCAGGTTCGATCCACCGATGAGGCTAGCGAATCTTCCCCCAATTTTATCCCTCCCTCTTCCATACGAAGGCAGGGGATCAATGATCGGCCATTCGTTTATGTCCTGCACCACCAAACTTGCTTTGTTATCAAAATGTTCTGAAGAAACCCCAATACTCCATGTGAATACTCATGTATTATCTATTGATTGAATCATTGGATCAAGATCTTTTCTGACACTATGCATCAAGAATAACCATTAGTCGATGCATATATAGAAGTAGTATATACAAGTAAATCAAGATCCTCTCATTCATTTTAGAATTGTTTGTTGTCTGGTGACAACTTTGTGCAACTAAAACAAATGATGTGCCATGACACCCCCAGCATATCTGAATGAACTGATAAAAAAAATTGCAATATTTGAGATAACAAAGCGCCTGATTGGTTGATAGCTAAATTTTAGTTGCTAAAACTTGGGCAAGCCAAGGATTTGGCCTTTATTTAGTTTGTTGCCAAGATTTGCCAATATCTCACAGTTAACTTGCCAAATCTGTGGCAAACTTTTTCCCCAGCCAAATTTTTAGCTTGCAAATTTTGGAAGCCAACCAAATAGGCCCCAAATCGTTTTAGCCAGGCACCATATATATATACACCAATATCTAATTGAAATGCTTGGCACATCGGTTTTGTCATATCCGGTCAGTCATAAAGAAAAATAGAGAGAAGACCAAAACCAAATATAGAATATAGAATTCGTATGGAACCTGTGAGGCGAGGATGACGGCGTCGCTGTGTAGGAAGAGAGTGAAGTGGCTGGTGAGGTTGAAGGGCCCCGTGAGCCACTTCCCGGCGGGCACGTACAGCATGGCGCCGCCGCCGTCTTCGGTGGAGTACTGCGACAGGTGGTCCACCGCGGAGCGGAACGCCGCGGTGTTGGAGGTGTTGCCGTCGCCCACGCCGCCGAAGTCCGCGAGCGACGCCGTGTGCGCCCGGCAGCTCGGTGCCATGTACATGCTCTGCCCGGTGCCGTGCGGCGGGGACGGCGCGTGGTGGCGCCCGGACACCGCCACCGACGCGGCGAGGATGAGGCATAGCGAGCACAGAATCTGTTCCAGGAAACAGGAGACAGTCAGTGTGTGTGCTTCAGAATCTGTTTGGATGACTGGATGGAGTTCGATTTGGGCAAAATTTTGATCTTCCAGCTCGGAAAATCCTGTGCAACTGTATGAAGCAATTGGGGGAAACAAAAATCTTTGATTGTGCATGCGAAAAGTGGCAGCATCTTGTTGGCAAGCGATCTCATCCGAGAGACATAGCTGCGGCCTGCAGTACCTAACCTAACCCACATTTGTGAGCCGAAAAGATGGCACTTTTCAGTGCGCCATTTCAGGCAGCACCTCCCTCCATGTGCAGATTGCGACCGAAGAAGAAAACCATTAATTCAGCACATAATGACCGGAAGGAGAAGAACGCAGAACAAAAAAAAGCGCGAAAGAGCATAACAGAGAGGATGCTCCGCACTTGCAACTTTCAACAACAGGGAGATGGGATTTGCAGGCACAGGAGTAATGAGGAGCAGAACCGTGCAGCTAGAGCAGGAAGAAGAAGAAGAAGAAGAAGAGAAACAGGCACGCGGCCATGAATGAACGACGTGATGTGATAACAGAGGAGAGATGGAGGCAGTGAGTTTCGTACATGGAGGAGCGGCGGCGAGTTGAGAAGCGCCATTGCTGCTGTTGTGTGCAGCTCTGCTCTGCTGGTGCTGGTAACCGCAGTAGGCTTGGAGTGACACACTCACTCACTCGTGAGATCACGGGATGATGGAGTGGATTGGATGGTAGCGGCAGGACGAGCGGCAGCCAATTTATAGGACTCCTTGCTGCACTGTTCAGGACTAGCTCCTTCATCATCATTAATTAGTGCAGTATAATCTTTTCTTTTTTCCTTCTTCTTTTTTTGAGGGCCTTGTTCTCTTTCACCTACTTTCGTAAATTTTTTCACTCTCTCTCCATCACATCAATTTCTACCCACATGTATAGAGCTGTACAGTTTAGTTGTAAATCACGAGATGAATATTTTGAGTCTAGTTGGGTCACGATTGGACAATATTTACCAAATACAAAATGAAAGTGTTACAGTATTTCGAAGTTAGAGAAAGTTGCAAAGAGAAACAAAGCCGAGATCTCGTTCATTAATAAGCTTCCAGCTCTTTCTTCTTCTTTGATTGAGATCTCCATCATCATTAATAAACTGCCTTTTCCTGCATTTTCTTTTTTGTACCACTACCAAGTGCCTCCTTTTCTTAAGCTTACACGTTTTTTTTTTGGTACCACTGTGAAACGAAAATAAATTTAAAAGTGTCTTTGTGTATATGTAATGCAGGTAATGATGTTTTAAAGTGCGAGCCATGGTATTTAGCAATCTGCCTCCTAAAAACAGCTAATCGTCTGTTAAATTAGTCTATACTCCCTCCATATTAATAAAGAAAGTCGTTTTAGATAAGGTTTGGGTCAAATATTAGGAACATAAATCATGAATAACTTTTAAATTGTTGAGTTTAAAAATATGAAAATCCTATGAATAGATTTGTCTTGAAATATATTTTCATAAAAGTATAAATATATCACTTTATGATGAGTACTTTTACAAAAATATAAAGTCAAAGTTATATTTTAGAGACGTGTCATTTGTCCAAAATGACTTCTTTTACCAACATGGAGGGAGTACTAGCTAAATTGTACGTACAAATGACTAGCTAGGACTTTCTCAAGCAGCCATTTCCAAAAATACAGGTAACGATAGTTACAGCGAGACATCTAAAACCATGGAAGGTACGGTAATAAAGTATAATTACTACTATGTATCTTTTGCTGACTATAGCTCTTTCGGTTGCCTGAATCGCTTTTCACCGGCCCGGCCTACTTACGTCTTAATTAGTAGTGCTACTATATATGCATGTCATTCTCAGCTACGGAACAAGTTACAAGTATGTACAGTCTTAATTACTTTCACTTAATTGCTTGTTTATAATAAGAAACAGGTTAGTAGCTTGCGTGGCTTAGTGCTATGGAAGACGTGCTTACAATCTTTAGCTTCAGTTAATTGCTTTTCGCTTAGTAGTATTGGCTTATTGTAGTTGCTCACCCGTATATTGATAGATATGAGCTCTGCCCTGTTCTCTTACTTAATACGAGCATTAGTAGGCTATGAGGTCTGAATGAATCACTGACACTGCCAGTCACGGGGCATATCATCGTCAATTAGCAAATTTAGTTTAGCATGGTGGCTGACTGGCTGATGGACGTCGAGCCGAGTCTGAAATCGCTGTGAGAGAGTTTGATTTTTCTGAGATAGATGATTAATCTCTCAACACACTCTCGGTTGATTGACACTATTCAGTCTTTTCTCAGTCACCCATTAGTGAATGGATGATATTAGTATAGTAGTAGTATATTATTTGGTAAGCGCAGCTGCCTCGTCGGTTTGTGTTTGTAGTAGCTTTCACGTGGAGTATGGACACACACACATTCCCTGCTTGTGCTTGGCCATCCATCCCGTGTGCTGTGTGCATTGCATTGTGGTCAGGATCAGAGGGAAACAATGAGGGTCATCACGGGTCGTCGCAAGGAATCAGAGGAAGGGATTGTTGCTGAGTCGTTACGTTGGTTCCAATTCCATTATATTTCCAAATAGTACTACTAGCTAGCTAGTGAATAATAATCCCAATGCCTGGCCGGATCACGGGAGGTCACGCACGCTATAGCCAGTGAGTGTGAGTGCTCTCATAACATGCGTGCCGCTGCATTATTGCATTGGCAGCCCCACTGAACTGACTGAAGAAGAACAAATCGCTCTCTGTCTCTGGGTGCTAGCTTATTTAGCTTTCGGCCTTCACATTACGCAACGGGTCCCCACCGACCCAAGCGTGCGCGCATCGTCTACTCTAATAATATTCTTGGATCTACTCACTCGAATGCAAAACAGAGAAAATGAAGGAAACACAATAATAGAAAATGAGTGTAGGTACAAAACGGAGGATTTAGAAACTTATGAATTTTAGACATCAAACCAAATTTGCAAATTAAACCGACCGTTTGATATATCTATAAAGATACTTTGTTTTTGGTGAACCGGGATCGCACTATTCATTGCACTGTTCACAGTACCGGGTTTCTATTCATCTACAGTAGCGGATCCCGTCCACAGTCCCGGGCTCGCACTGTTCACACCGGGATCACACTGTTCCTAACTGGGAACACACTGTCCACAACCGGGACCGCCCTGTTCATCCATTACTGTTCCTGCCAGATATGTTACTGTTCATCACGTCATTATTCCAATTCCCTTTTTTCCCAAAAAAAAAAACCTCCTCCCCACGCGAAGCGTAGGGGTCACACTCTAGTGTGTGTGTGTGTGTGTATATATATATAGTTGGGGAACAAATCTGAGCTCTGGATCAAAGTTTAAGGATGAATATAGCTATTTCGTCTTAAAAAGAAAAAGAGATACATGTGCGTTTTGAATATGACTAAACCGGCCGTTACGTGGGTTTATTCTTGAGTCGAGTGGGTGGGTCGGTGGTGGCAGCCGCATCTGTCCACTATCGAGGGACACACAAAGGAAGAGCACCTTCAGAGATAGATGTGCGATCGATCGATCGATATGGATGGCAGCCGTGTGCAGTAGATTGCATGCATCTCTCGCTCTCTCAAGTGTCAGCCTTATCAGGCCCGGCCTGGGTCGATCGACTCATGACTCTGAGTTCATTATCATCCACGAATTGAACAAGGTATATAGTTTGCTAGTACGTACTGTAGTGGCCTCTAGTGGGGCTAGCTAGGTGGACCAGAGACGGGCCCGGCGAGTCACTTTCCGTCCAGCAGGAAAAAGAGTCAGTTAGTTCTGCATCCATGCATGCTTGCCTGCCTATTCTCTTGGGACCTTCCGATTCGCATTAAGGCTCTGCCACGAACGAGTAACTAGCTGATTAACAATTAATCAATAAGAATCTAAATAGGTGAACTAGTGGATGAAATGATAAGTAATCTAAGCTCCAGCCAATTACTAGTTCAGTAGTCCATAAAACCTAACTATTTGAACTAGTTGTTAGTTTATTAGATCCAAACAGCCCTAAACAGACCGCGCACTATTGATACCATCCGATCCCATCATATATATATATATATATATATATATATATATATATATATATATATATATAGGGAAGACGAGGAACACAAATAGGGAGATGAGGGGTGGATATATGAAGATCTTGCCACTCACAAAATTAGGTATCGGGCTTTAGGGTTTTGTGGTTTGCTTCCATGGCTGTGGCCTTAGCTAAGGGTCGGGCCACTAGATCGATGGTGAAGGCGACGATAGCGGAGAACAGGACGCCACCCGCCGGATAGTGGAAAGGACTGGTTAGGTGATGTCGGCTATGGGGGTATCACTGAAGAAGAAGAAATGGACTAGGACTAGTGATAGCAGCGGAAGAGGGACGGTGACGACGAGAGAAAGAGAAAGTGTGCTAGTCCAGACCGTTAGATCTGGACACACACGGCCAATAGCGGTCCTCCAAAATTATTACATTTTAATAGTCTGATGAGAGATGCTAATCTTTATTTATATTAGACACCTGTCATGAATTCGTAGTACATGCCTACTACACACTACTACTACATACATGTCTATACACCAGGCCATGAACTCAATATCTTCACCGAAATTTTGTGGTCGACCATGGATGTATGCTAGTGCTCCGTCGTTTTCATGGCCTTTTTGCCGGCCCACCGCATGCACGCACGCGCGTACGGTATATACATCGATCCGTGCTGTATGTGCAGACGTACTGCACGCAGTCCCCGGCCTGCCGGCCGCCGATCTCCCAAGCTCGAGCAAACTGCCAGTGCGGCCATGCCGCCATGTCACTAGCATTGCGGTTGTGCGTTTGTCGTCGTTGCATTTCCATAACACTATGCAGGATGTGTGAATATGCCTAGCTAGCTAGCAGCTCACATGTCTGACAGATGACAACGATGTAACGTAATATATAACAGTGTAAAAGGCCAGGCCGATCGAGATCATCATCATGCATTATATATGTATGCCGGTGGTGGCCGGAAGCCGAACCAATTAGCCGGCCGGCCGCCCTTTCTATCCATCAACACACCATATATCATGCACACAAATACGACACCATCGTTGACGACGAAAGATAAAGCGCATGAACGAACTCAATCCAATTGTGACCTGCACTCGTCCCTGCATCACACATGCATATTTTCCCTCTGATCGCCTGTAAATTTCAATGTTAAAAGTTCAAAAAAATTCAATATTAATAATTCTTACGCCTGAACTAGGACATGCATGCATGCGTGCACTTTACATGCATATGGTCCATCCCGATCGATCGATGGCAGCCACATGTTTTTATTTTCTTTTCCTGTTGTTTCCCACGTCTGTCTCCTCTTTAATTTTTAGCAGCATAAAGAATTAATGGAGAATGTGCATCAGCCACGAACCCCATTGTCTCTAAGGTTCTTCATACAAATAGGGATGGACGCAGGAAGTAATAAATCCTAGAGACTTCATCGTCCCTTCTTTTTCTTTTACTCATGTCTTCTTTCACTCAATTTTTTCTTTAAAAAAAACTAGACCAGGCAAGGAGGAACAAGATTAAATTTTATTATTAGAAATAAAATGGACACCTGAATCCGCCTCAAAATCCTATAGATTCTTTTTGCTTTTTAATCAATTAATTGACGCGGGTAACCAACCACCACCATTAAGACCGGATTATCCATGATTTTATAACGGCAGATGGAACGCCGGCCTCGGTTAATCATTTTTGCCCACCTCAGTTAATTTTTTTTAGTGTCACTTGATATCCACACTCAAATCCATATAGTCAACTAAAAAGGAGCAGATCTAGTGTAGTTTAGGGGGCTCAAGCCCCCCGCCCCCGCCTCACCCACGCAACCCGCACGCATAGTGGGATTTACTAATACATTATTTAGTGCCCACAGACCCACACACATAGTGGGATTTATTAATAGATTATATAGTATCTTACCTATTGGATGCAACTGTTATCTATCCTATACTCCTATAATCCTAAGACCCACTAAGGGGTCTCCTCCAATCGAGTTGAGTATTACCCAAAAGTGATGTATCTTGATGTCATTGTTTCAGTTTTCCCCACCACCTTTATTTCCTATTTGTTCCCAAATCAATGTGCGGCACCTCCTCAATTCCAAATCACCCCTTGGTCAGATGAATCGGCATTGTTTTTCTTCGTCAGTGCTATTATTGCCCACCTTTCCATTCAATATGAGTTACCAAGGGTCTCCGGTGGGATTCGACGGGTCACTGCTCCAGCTCCACGATCCTATAAATACGTCGGGCCGCGTCAAGTCTAAGGCCGTGCATAGTTGAGTCCCTGCGTGTTTGGAGCCGCCGCCGCTGCCGCCCGTCGCATTTGCTCGGAGCCACCAGTCCGCCACATGTTGCCGCGACGCCTTCGCGCCACGCCGTCGTGCCCCCACGTGCTTGGAGCCATCGCAGTGGTCGCCTTCGCCGCTTGGAGTCACCGCCGTGGCTGCGCGCGTGCTCGAGTTGCCATCATACACCGATGCGTTCGAGCCGGCGCGCGTGGTCGCACATGTTCCAAGTTGCTCGGAGCGGCTGCTGGCCATGAGCCTTGCTGCTGAATGAGAAGCAGTGCTACTACACCATCGGGGCATCGGCAGCCCCATGGTCAGGATGCTCTTTGTGTCCACTCTGTGTGCCCCGGTCGAGAGCGCTCTTGCGTTGCTGCAATCGCTAGGGAAGAGGGAGGGCTGGCCCACGCCGTCGGCATGTGGAGAGGAGCACGACATCATGTTTATTTAACGCTTCGCGTTGCCTAGCTGCCAGCGATCGAGCGCCCTGCCATCTGAAAAAAGAATTCAGCTATACTCCTGCTTGCGCTAGATGCAATTTTTTCTATCTTACTATATGAACCATGGTGCTGTATATGCCACGTCCAATAGATTGTTGTAACTTTAGAACTAGCGCTTCTATTTCTTATTTATGTATCTACAGTAATAAATATTAGATTTGGTACAGAGGGCACTCCATTTTTACTAAGGTAACAATGTTATAATGATTTTCAAATTGTGTCACCCTATGAAGAATATATGAGAAATTATTTGTTGAGTTTGTTGATCGGTTATAAAGGACCGCAGCCATCACCAAATTTCCTTCAGTTTTCACATTTTTCCATCTTCCTATATAGCCATCTTATCTATACCATCAGCATCGCATGTAAAGTCTTTTCCATATGGACCATTTAAAAGTGGTGGCTGAAGCGATCAAGTTGGACACGCACGGCACATCAAGATCGATGAAAGATAGATTATTAGTTCATACACAAATGCAGCTATTGCTTGGACATCCTATTGCTTCTAACTCAATTAGAATCACTTTTACGGTACCGCAGCAACGCGCGGGGAAATCACCTAGTACTCATAGCGTCGATGGCTGTGCTCGCCGGTACATTGAGTCAGAGGGTCTTCTGCTTGTCGGCAATGAGCATTTGTATATTGCCTCCAAAGCTTTCCTTGCTGCTTCCTCCTCCTACACAGCCACCTTTGTTGGCACCTCTTCCACCTTGGCCGCAAGTTTGGCAGTTTGAGCTCTCATCTTGCCTAGTCTTGTTGTCAGCAGTGCTACCGTAGGCGTCGCCGCTGCTTATGCCACGTCGCGTCCTTGCCGAGTAAGTAAGTGAAATCCTCATTGCACTCGTCTGCCCTTTGCAAGATCCTGGGATCAAGTAATTGCCTATGAAAATAAACGCAGGTGAGCGATTGGAAATTGGAATGGAGAGAATTATACCTAGAAATTTCTTGCCATAGAGCGGCCTCTAAGATAGAGCTAGGGCTCCATTTGGCAATGTCTTGCGTGACCCATATAGGCGACTCGCCTATAAGGCGACTAAGAAGGAGCGCATCCAGTGTAGTTCAGCGGGCTCAAGCCCCCCAACCCTTACCCACGCGACCTGCACGCGCAGTGGGTTTTATTTATAGATATCTAGTGCTTTACCCATTGGATGCAATGGTTAAGGAAGAGCCATGAGGCAAAGAAGACATAAAATTAACCAATTAGCACGGATACATGTTTTGTAGTGTAGTGAAATACTTGCTTGCTCGACAAGATTATTCCATTTGATAAAGATTTCCTTGCCCGTAGGGAAGAGCCAAATTGGCTCTCCACTCGGGCAAGCCTTGTTTGCTCACCAGATTGATGAGCCCTACCCACTCAAGAGCTTGTTGTGCATCCCAAGCTGTCACAGAATTGATGCCATGCCGCCAAAGGCCTCTGTCATATTTAGGCCAGCTCCGAATTGAGTTTTACGGCTACTAGATTGAGGTTTTGCTAGCCCCAAATCGACCTTTTCCTCCGCCGCATGAGGTCCATCGACACCAAATCAACCTCCACTACCACCATATCGACCTCTGTTGCTACAAATCGAGCTACGTTGTCGATGAATTGAGCTTTTGTGTGAGGTGAGGCGAGACTTGCCAAGAGAATGGTCATAGTTGGCGTTGGGCAAGTAAAGTGTTGCGCATGATGTCCAGTGTGTGAAGATAGTGGCTTGTTGAATGGGTTTGGAGGCGGCCTCGGCTAATGTATGATGAGAACCATCATTAGAACAGATTATTGTTCTTCTCTTATTAGTGTCCTGAAATCCGTAGCTTTTGATCAAGATTCTACCGGTGTTTTTAGGGACACTAGAATTTTTATGTCTTAATTTTATATTTGCTGATGCGGTGTTTGTACCTGTGATGTAACCAGTGTCCTTATGAAATGACACGCTTGACCCTGCTGAACTAGACACACTTGCACTACTTTGTGATTGATCAATAGACACAGGAGGTGATTTTTTTTAAAAAAATAAGAAACTTGCCTTGCGTTGGTGTGCAGATCAGGTGAGGCAAGCAATTGCAAAGGAACCAAACATATCTTAAATGTATTTTGAACTGTATCGATATAGCTATGACATGGCCACATGGGGAGAGAAAAGCATGAAGAGCATCTCCAACGGTTCCCATCCTAGGTTGCCATCTTTATTTTTTTTGAAAAAAACAGAAAAAACCTTCTCCAACAGTTCCGTATCCCAGATTGCCATTTATCTCAAGTTGGGAAAAAGAGCTTCCGCCACAAGATATATGCGCGGTCGACTCAAGACGCCAAGCATCCGTCTGTATTAGAAGAGGTGGAAGGGCATAAATACAATTTTGTTTCAACCTCAGGGTTCCTGATGTAAGTTTTCAAAAGGTGGAAGGACATAAACATAATTTTATTTCTGTTTCAGGGTTCCTGATGTAAGTTTGATTTGGGTTTGGCAAGTGAATTATGCCAAACTATTGGAGAAGAACTTTGTTTTCACTTGCCATATATTTTAGAGAGTTACCAAATCATAAGATTTACCAAATAAATTTTGGCAAACTCTTGGAGGTGCTCAATGAAGAAGAAACCTCTCATCCACGTAAGATTATTTTATTATGCACCTGCCCGTGATTTATCCATTGTAGAACAAATTAATGTTTATATTTCAATTGGACTTATCGTTTTTCAAGGCAGCGGAATCGTTGCACGTATAGCAATGAAAAATGGGCTTGACATATCCGGGCCCAATCCAAATCAGAGCACAGGCTTTTTGCATGATCATTATGCTCGGCTCTAGTGCATAGCAGTCGATTTTCTTGACGTTTCTAAAAAAAAAAAAAGTCGATTTTCTTTGTTATCTCATTAGCCTAATCTTAGCTCTTTTTCGTCTAGTTCTTCTCCCTACCTCCTTTTCCTAGACACTCTTGACATGACAATACCCTTGCTTTCCTACCCACCGTAATTGCTCCTCTAAACTACTCGACGGTAAATCCAAAACATAAAACCTTATAATCTAACCCTTGACCATAATATTACTAGAGAATTAAGCGAAGCTACAAAGATATTTCCCTCATTCTAAATTATAAAATGCTTTAGATTTTTTATATATGTTGTTTCTACTCTATATCTAGACATAGTGTATATATATATAAGTGTATATAAAAAAACAATCATTTTATTTATATGGCTTATCACCGTTTAATAATATTTTCTCTCACAAAGAAATTAGCTGAAATAAATTATTTTAACTTATGAGCCGATTTATAGGTCCAGCTAAAAAACATTAGCTTTTTTCAAATGCACTTGCATAATGAACTCATGCCCATAAGCCATAGAGTGCCAACCGTCATATAGACAGAGAAAAAAACAAGTCGTTTTTCCTAAGAGAAAAAAAAGGTAAAAAAGAAAACGAGGGCCCGGCTCGTCAACCGCTCCGGCAAAAAGGGTGGGACTACGGCGAAAAGCCTGCCGCCGTTCAGCGATTCATCTCCGGCGGCGTGGCGCCGCGCCGGGGGATGGGCCAGGATGTGGTCGCGCACGTCTACGACGTCGCCACCGCCGGCTCCGACACCACCGTCCTCCACATCAACCGCATCTTCAAGGACGCCATGGGCCTCGGCGGCATCTTCCACACCGCCATTCAGGTCATCCATTTCTCCTTCCAATCCCACCACCATTCTTTTTTTTTCTCCATTTGGGATGCATGCAACACCCGCAAAAGATTGGATCTCTACGCCAGTGGGGTTCGTCTTCTGGAGAGATAGAAATCGGTTCTTTTCTTTATATATAGTGGCGTTGGTTGATGCGTCCATTGTTTCACCCCCCAAACCTGTTGGTGCTGTATGGGGGCAATTATGTTTCAATTACTCCTGTGAAGAATTCAACTTGATTTTCGTTGGAATCGACAAGCGTGCAAACGGTTCTTTTTTAGACTTTCTTTCTTTGTCTCTTAATTCCCTGAACTTGCTCCCTTTCCTTTTAATAAATTGCCTGTAGGGGCTTTGGCCGTTCCAATTTTTCGTCAAAAAGAAAGAAAATAAGAAAGGAAAAAAAAAAGAGAAAGAAACTGCTAGCCAGTAGTCACCATTTAGCCTGATACCGTGCTCCTTGCAGAGGGTGTGACTACAAACTGTAATTCTCACTGGGAACTTGGAGATTTCCTATTAAGCCAGTAGGGTTGAATGCAGACTTGTGGTAAAAGAGAGATCTCTGTAACCATTCTCCTGTTTCTGTGAACTGCTTACCTCCTCCTGGCCCTCTAGAATGAGCACTGATAGTTGGGCTCCTTTACTGCTATCTTTAATGATTTTTTTAGATTCATCCTATGAAACTAGTCATTCATGATATTGGTATCAATGATTTTATTTGCAACTGGATTCCTAGCAACTGACTATTCATTAGGAGATGCTTATTATTGAGGCCTACTGTGATTAACTCCTGAGGATCTCGACTAACAGGTCTATGGTGACGAAGAATGGTCGTTTGGCTACTGCGAACGTGGCACTGGGGTTTTTAGCTGCCCCCCATGCAAAAATCCCATGTACACTTATCGCGAGTCCATAGTGCTGGGGAAGACCAACTGCTGTATCCTCAAGGTAAATCAGATACTAAGGGAACTGAGCTGGGAGTGGCCTGGACAGTCATATGAACTCCTGTCAAGAAACTGCAATCACTTCTGCAATATCTTCTGCGAAAAGCTTGAAGTACCGAAACTTCCAGGTTCTCATAATTTCTTACCATTTAACTCAAACAAATCATTTGCCATTCCTTGTTTATAATGGCTGCTGAAATCTAAGCCCATTGTTTTGAACTGAAGTCCAATCATGAAAACATCTTCAAAACTAAACTGTTTTATGACTTCAAAGTGAATTGATTATGTGCAGGTTGGGTCAATCGCTTTGCAAATGCGGGTGATGCTGCTCTAGAGGTCGCTGAAACTACAGCAGTAAAGGTATGCATTCTGGACATTTCTGCTAGTTTTATGTTGTCTCTTTAAAATTTATTTTCTCCTTTTGTACCAACGGAATTTGATGTATTTCCCCTCAAGTTATGTGTGTCTTCTAGACTTTTGTGTTCAGCAGCTCACTCTTTGAAAACTTGATAGCAAGTAGACCATGTTAACCAAACTGAAACAGAATGGGGAAGACTCAGATATTAACTTGCATTCTTTCTAGCTGAAGGAAATCTAATAGAAAATTGTTGCGGTACACTGATTGTGTTTGAATTGTATATTTCTTAAAACTATTTGTGCAAAGGAATTTATGCCATTATGTAAAACAGTAGCGATAGCCTTATCCATTGGCAATAGTGTCCAAATTAAATTAGTTTGTCAAATGGGAACATATTGAATCTCATCAATCTTTTCTCTCTGCACTCAGCTCAAACAAGCAAAAAAGGAAATCGTGACTGCATGCAAAGTAGCCTCAACATTTTTGACTGGCACATCGTCGAGCACCTCATCAAATGTGGAGGATACCGGTGGCTCAACCTCGACAGGAAATTCTCTTTTCGAGGGGACATGGCTCAGAAGTATCGTTGGTATGAGTATGAAGCCATCAAAGAGTCTAGTCTCCGTAGATAGTTCAGACAGCGGCAGCTCTGAGAGCGAATCAGAATCAGATGGCGATCAGCCTAACAGCATTGACAACGCTGAGCAACAAGCTAAAGATGCAACGCAGGAGCAAGGCACAGAAAATGAGAATAGTGGACCACAGGGCCATTCATGAAGCTCACTCACACCGATACCGCAGAGAGAGGAAAGACCTCTACATACTGCCGTTTTCTGAGAAACAGATTACACAGGGAGCAAACCTACAGCAGAAACTAACTTTACAATTTTGTCCCGTTCATTTCTGATTGAGAACTGGGAGCGGCGACAGGGCCCTGAGGAGTGCTGAAGCGATGGAGTGCACCACAATGTGTGCAATCTTGAGCTTAATCTGTCCACGCCGTGGGAGGGGGCGAACTCTTCTTTGCCTTTCAGCCCTGTAAACTCTGATGAGACGAGTGGCGCTCACTTTCTCCGCCATCTTTGTTAAACGAAGGAGATGTTTCTTCTGTAGAGATAGAGAGTAGGAAGAAGACGGGTGAAGGAGGAGATATTAGAGAGCTGGTTGCACTTATGCTAAATTTTGTGCTACTGTGATCTATTTATAGACGTGGAGGAGTTTATCTGAACATAAGACATGACAGCTAAATTCTTGTTTCTGTGTAGTATCAACGGAATGCTGTTCCTTATAATAATCCTGCAGTGTCTGTAGGTACGAGAAACCTCTGCTGGTGTGTATGTTTGAGTCATGATGGGTCTGTTTGTCCCTGTGCCCGAATCTGCAAATCTTTGACTTGTTGCTGTCTATACGCGTCTCTTTGGAGCAGACACGTATGCATCCTATGAACAACAAATGATTGGCTTGAAAGGTGGTATGACACTTGTCACCTCTGATGTCATGTATATATGTCTTTGGTAGGTAATGTCCCCAAAGCCCAAAACCTGAATATTTGTGTTGATGAACAGAAGACGCATTTGTGACTATTTTTGTTGGCTGCAGCTGATTGATGAGAATTGAGAACCATGCCAAAAACAAAAACCTAAACCAAAACAGACAAAAGGACAAGTGCCACATGTGATGTCATGTGCATGCATCTGAATCCTGAACTTGTGAGGAGCAGAGAAATGGTGCCAGGCTGTGGTGCCCCCCAGGCCTGAGTGATTTTGCCGCTGCACGAGAGAGACAGGCATTTGGGATTATATATGCTTGTTGATTGCAGGAGCGGTTACAAGAGGCCGTCTCCATCTTTAGCGCTAATCATTTGCATTAGTTTTGCCATGATCCTTGTGTGGCAGTTGCAGACTTAGCTACCTTTCCTGTGACAGGCTGATTGGCCCTTGACTGCTTGAGAGACTCTGGATCCGATGGAGGAGAAGTTTCCTGGTCCTTTTGGTCTTCTGTCTCTCCTTGTGGTATTTCAGACTTTCAGTATCACGTCGCTTTCTGAAACCCATTCAGTTGTAGACGTGTTTATAATCTGCATATATACAGCTGAACAATGCTGCTGCTACAACATCTTCTCCGGTCATTACATCATGGTTAATCTACTTTTATAAAAGAAACCTTTTTTATGATGAAAGAAATGAGTGATATTCAAGCAGTGCTAATCAAGGTTTTGATGCTGTCATGATGTGCATCGCCGCGCCCGGCGCCGGCGAGCAAACATTTGGAAATTGGTGGGACAGACAGGGGCAACTGCCAAGTGGCAACATGGCCACACGGACATGTATGTGCAGCCGAATTCTGGTCTTGGTCCAGGTTCGGCCGCCTGCATCTTTGTTGGAATTTTGGAGGGCAGCGGCAGTCGGCTTGCTTGGAATGGCATCTCGGCGCTCGTCTGACAGACAAAGGTACCAAGACTCTTTGGTAGAGCTTCAGTTCACTTCATTTGGGACAAGTAACTTCGACAACTTACACCTGCTGGGAGACGTGCCATTGCCATCACAGCACAGTTTTGTTTAACCATTTGGTGTCCCAAGCCATTTGGAACAAGCAACTTTCACAAGTCATTTCCTTACTTCCCCTGAAAACGAAAGCATCCTTCCTACATGTATAAAATTTTTTGTTTCTGAAAACAACAAAGAAGAAAATAAAGGTCACAAAGATTTCGCCATCACCAGCAGAATAAACACAAAGATGAGCATTCAGACTCCATGTCATTTTCTCCATCCGAGAAAACAAAAGGACAGGAAAAATGGCAAGAAAAATACAGTAGGAGTAAGAAGAGAAAGGCCAAAGGGCTGGCCGGCAGCACAAGTGCACAAGCACAAGAACTCATCAAACACTTGGCCCAGGCGCCCGCCCAACAGGACAGAGGATTTTGTTTCGGGTGGGGTGTTTGGGGGGAGGCGCTCGCACGCATGGCGACGACCGCCGCTCAGGCTCAGGCTCAGCTCCTCCTCACCAACCACCCCTCTCCCTCGCCGCCGCACCGCCGTCGCCTCCTCCTCCGCCGCCCGCCGCCTCGCCCACAAACCTGCACCATCCGGCACAACCACCACGGCCACGACAATTGGGCCTCCTCCTTCCCTCGCCTTCGCCTTCGCCACGCTCTCCGCCCGCCTGCCGCCGCCGCCGCGGTGGCCATCGCGCCCGGCGACCACTGGGGAAACTGGGCCTTCCTCCTCTCCGCCGCCGCGTTCGGCACATGGTAAGCCACCGGCTGACCGACCGGAGCTCGCCCTACGCCCTCCTGTCCTGTGTGACGATGACGAAATGGATCGAAATAATATGTCAAGGGCGGAGGAGAACACGTCGTGGGGCGCCGCGCTCAGCGGGCGCTGGTCAGCATCATGGCCGGCCTGGCCGCCACGGCCGTCGGCCTCGTCACCCCCGGCGCGCCCGCGCACGACGCCGTCATGGAGTACCTGCTGCCCGCCGCCGTCCCGCTCCTGCTCCTCGGCGCCGACCTCCGCCGCGTCGTCCGCACCACCGGCGACCTCCTCAAGGCCTTCCTGCTCGGATCTGGTTCAAAATCGCATCTTTTTCTTTTCTTTTCTTCTCGTAGGACTCTCAGGCTCATCTATCAATCAATCAACAGAATGAATGTTGAACATTTTGACGTGCAGTCGCGACTGTAATCGGCACGACGGTGGCGTATCTGCTGATCCCCATGAGATCGCTGGGCCAAGATAGCTGGAAGATCGCAGCTGCACTCATGGGCAGCTACATTGGCGGAGGTAATGCTTTAATTTGCGTACTCACTCATCACTGCCACTGCTCACTGATGACATCATCGGCTGCAACGTGCAGCGGTGAACTACGTCGCCATCTCGGAGGCTCTGGGCCTCACGCCATCCGTGCTCGCCGCCGGCGTCGCAGCGGACAACCTCATCTCGGCGCTCTACTTCATGGCGCTCTTCTCACTGGCGTCAAACATCCCAGCAGAGCCCAAGACGGCGAGTCCGCAGAGTGTCGGCGAGCCGGCGGCGGGTGGCGGGGGCCGGATGTCGGTGCAGAACGGCGGCGCGGCGGTCGCGCTGTCCTTCATCATCTGCAAGGCCGGTTCGGCCATGGCGGCGCGGCTGGGCCTCCAGGGCGGCACGCTGCCGTGCGTCACGGCGCTGGTGGTGTTCCTGGCCACGGCGTTCCCGGGCCCGCTCGGCAGGCTCGCGCCGGCCGGCGAGTCCCTGGCGCTCATCCTCATGCAGCTCTTCTTCGCCGTCGTCGGCGCCAACGGCAACGTCGTGGACGCCGTCACCCGGGCTCCCAGCGTCTTCGCCTTCGCGCTCGTGCAAGTGTCCGTCCACCTCGCCGTCGTGCTCGCGGCCGGCAAGGTCATGGGGCTCGAGAGGAAGCCGCTGCTCATCGCCTCCAACGCCAACGTCGGCGGGCCCACCACCGCGGCCGCCATGGCCACGGCCAAGGGGCTGGACCTCGCTCGTCGTGCCCGGAATCCTCGTCGGCATCTTCGGGATCTCCATTGCCACGTTTCTTGGCATCGGCTATGGCATGTTCGTGCTCAGAAGAATCTGCGGCTGAACTCAACATTATTCAACAATTCCTTCTCCATGTCGTCGAGCGCTCCGAGATGTGTTTTTCAGTGGCTAGAACATTACTTTTACAGAGTTGCTGAATTAGCGAGGTTTCGCTACATAGTTTTGAAAACGTACTTACTAGAAATGGTCGCGGCGTTGCCGCTTATGGCCAGTGTATGGCCATTTTCTTTTTTTTTATTATTGGCCTTTTTTATTTTAGTTGAAAATTATTATTTACGCATGGTTGTAGAAAGAAGGGGTAAAAGTATTTATTAAAGAGAGAGGAGTATAAGAAGTTTGAAAGTTAATGTAATTGTGGAATGGGGAGAATTCAATTTGATTTTCATATTAGCCCTTTTAAAACATGGGCAAAAATATACGGCCTAAGCTTTGCACTAAAACATGTTGTATTATGGATCCTATTTTATACGTGGTACGTTTAAAATTTTGTAGCAATTTGAATAAAGAAACCGATCGTATTAAATATTTTCTAAAAAACTGAGACAAATCTATATCTATTTTTAGCAATAAATTTATAATAGAACATGCATGCAATGTTATGTGTTTAAATTATAGTGCTCGTTGTGTGGAGTTCAACAAACTTGGTTTGGAATTTTTTGATTTTTATTTGATTTGTTATGATTTTTACAAAATTTCAGCCGGTTTATATAAATAATAAATTCAGCAAAATAGAAAAATGGCCTCGGGCCGTATTCAGCCCACCGAGCCCCATTTTCGGCCAACAAAGGCCTAAGGGGGAGGCAATCCGGCCCATGGAAAGGCCCACCATGGGGGAGGCCTGGATGGACCGCGGGTTGATTTCTGCAAAGCTGGAGGCCTTTTTCACAAAATTTCCTGTGAGAGGAGGGTGGACGGCGGGTTCTATTATGAAAAGCTCGAGGGCTTTTTTGCAAAACGACCGGGATTCGCTAGATCATCGGACGGCCGGGAATCGCCAATGACGTGGCCACGCTGGCTGGCCTTCTTTTGGTCCAGGAATCGTATATAGAGAAGATAGGTGGGACTATTTAGACAGTAGAAATTTGCAATTTTGCAATAGCGATGTCCCTACTTTACAAATATTTTGCCAATACTGCTCTACGCACTCAGGTGTGAACTATACACATTCAAGTTCGAATTTGGAAATTTTAGACAAAAACATTCAACAAGAATGTGAAATTGACAAGTATCGTACCAAAGTAAGCAGCATATCAGTACCGACTCAGAATCTCATTCCGAGTTCCACCCTGCATTCTTTAGCATGTTCGTGTTACTGGAGTTGAAATAGTAACCATCAAGGCGTAAGCCTTTCATGGGTACAGCGAGTCGTTGACCTTTGAAAATATAATCTAAACTGAGATGCAAAATTCAAAACAAGATCCTGGCATAGTCGGCAGCCTGGCAATCCATTCAAATACACATTCAGTTAATAAAACTCTCATCTTCGTTTCAACCACAAACGCTGGCAGTCAACTATCTTTAGGGAAAAAGAAACAAGGTTCATATTCTTAAACACGGACGACAATATGTAGGATAAGATAGCATGCTCAATAACACATCCTAGCCAAGTACAAAAATTCAGTCTCAGAACATTGCAACTCAAACGATAATAGCAACATGGAAGGGACATGTAGCATTTCTGGATCATATCCAGGCATTTTAGCTACTTGTCGGTTCACTGCTCCTCTGCGATTACGCCCTTGTCACTGACATAGATACCATCCAAGAACTTTCTGATATCCTTCTTCTTGACATGGCATTTCTGTAGAGAAACGTAGAAAACTTGCTCAGTCATACAAATCATAGCACATCAATCTATCAGGGGTAATGTGCATTATATAACAGCAAACAAAATTTGTAAATTATTATGTACTTCATAGCAAGTCAAAGATCTAAAAACAAGCAGGAACCAAAGACACAAGAATTGCAATATAATTCAACACAGTGCAAAATATCATGACAGAAGCAATGGGTACAAAATTGAACAAGACAACAATAGTTCCAACCTTATTGAATTCATCACACTGGTTATCTACAGCATGTGCATTTCACAAGTTAGGTCCAAGATCAAAACATAGGACTAAATACACCAAAGCCTTATCACGCAACATTTGTTAAGAGCACACAATCCTAACTAACATTGCTAAACATCCTAACTAGCACATCAATCTAACATTGCTATACATTGCAATGCAGTTCTAATTTGTAATTGGCAGCGCAAAGTGTATATATGAACTAAAAATGTGATCTGCCTACATATTTCAAGTTAAAACCACTGGGCTCGTATCATTTAAGCACAGCCAATATGTTACAAGGATAGCATTCCGTATCTGATTACTAAAATTTATCCAAACCAGCAATAGTTGCTACATCGCTAAGCAGTAAAAACAGGAATACATGCAGGTATCATGATCTTCTGCCACATCAAAGCACATCAGCCTACAGCTGCCACCTGGAATGGAATGGAATGCAATCGAGAGGTAGGTATGGTATCGACCTGGTTAATGAGGGCGGCGGAGCGAGAGACGAGCTCGATGTCGTTGCCGTCGAGGACGAGCTCATCCTTGACCTTCTCGGACCGCAGGATGGTGACGCCCTCAAGCATGTCCACCTTCCTGACCTGATCGATCGATCCCGGGAAGGAATCACCATGAACACGAACCAGTCAGACAACACATCACCCACCCCGCAGGCCGCAGATCTGATCTGCTTCGCCGCAGGCTCGCGCGAAACAAGCACGCAGAAAAGAAAGAAAGAAAGAAAGAAAGACGTGTGGTTTGGTACCAACCTTCTTCTCGCCCAGGAAGTTCCTGATCTCGATGGCGGTGTTCCCGTTGGTGATGGAGGCGTTGATGGGGAAGTGAGCGTAGACGAACCTCATCTTGTAGCGGTATCCCTTGGTGACCCCCTTGATGAGGTTCTGGACGTGGGAGATGGCGGTGCGGATGGCGGCCATGGTGCGGCGGGTGCCGAACCAGGCGTCCACCTTGAGCTTGCGCCCGCCCTCCTGCAGCTGGAAGTCGAGGTTGAGGTGCTTGAAGTTGCGGGTGAGCTTCCCGCGGGGGCCCACCACCGTCACCAGCTTGGCGGCCACCGTCACCGTCACCTCCTCCGGGATGTCCATCGTCTCCGACGCCAGGATGGTCTTCATCTTGCCCGGTGCTGCTGCTCCTCCTCCTTCTTCGCCTTCTCTTCTTCCTCCTCGACGGGCAAGCGGGCGGCGGAGGGGAGGAAGGTTTGGTGCTTGTGTGCGCGAAGGAGCGGCGGCGCTGAGGGCCTGCGTTTTATATACGGAGGCGGTGAAGGGTAGGGTTTTGTGGTTTGATCGGGCGATCCCCGCCGTCGGATCGGTGGCCTAGGGTTTGGTTGACGGCCAAGAGGCTCAGGTGGGCCGCTACTGCTACTGGGCCATTCGTATGGGCTTCAGATCATATGGGCCGCAGAGTGGACTCCTCGGAGAAGAAAAAAAGATCGACATGGACTTGCATGTTGATGTCGTGGGCTCAACACACACCAGCAGATGCTGGCTCGGACGGAGAGTGGAGATGTGTTGAGCCCAACATACTTTGTTATCTGTCGCCAAGAGCATGGGTCTAGGAACAGTAGTGGCACGCCGGCAATAGGGAAGGTGGTGGCCAAGCAAGGATTCATTGACCAAAAGATGTTTGGAAGCAATGACCTGCAGGAGGGTTTAGCTATGGACAGTTAGCTTTACCTATGGAGTTTCAAGGTATCCAATAATTGTTTACTGTTATTAGGTCCCTCAAATGGCACCACAGGCCAGATTATTAGTATGTTATGGTTTTGTACAAAAAATGCAATAAGCTAGCTAAAAGTGTAAGTAAAAAAGAAAATATGAGAAGTAGGGTATTTTTACCTAGGAGAATGACAATAAGCTATATTTTTAGTTATTTTAAGTGTTTTGACCAACAAGGCCTTAATTGAAAAATTAACTAAAAGTAACAGAGGAATCAACAAAAACAACACAAACCTAGCAAAAAAAAAAAACTCACGCAATAAATGACGTAGCATTGTGGCATTGTTGGCTTTGCACCACCTTACTAAAGCGTGCCATCAAGAAACTCCGCTGCTTCACCAAGCCGTGGAACTCACTCTCCCCCACTCTAGAAGTAGTAGCCCTTCCCAGTATATTCCTTCTTTGTTTCCCTACCAAAACATGTTACTAGTACAAGTATTCTTTTGTTAATCTTCTTCTGACAAGGGTGGATCATAGGCGAAAACCCTCGCTTTGACATCTACCTTCCCAAGCATCTCTTGCACCTCCTTTTCTACACGTCACGGGGTCCCAAACCCCTTAAACAGCAGAAACCGTGATCAATGGTGGCGGGCGGTTAAAATCTCCTACAGATTGCCCCCCCCCCCCCCCAAAAATGCGTCAAAACTAGGTTTGCCCTTTTCCCTTGATTCATATTTCAATCCCCTGTTGCCAACCATTCTCTATGTTCTAGACTACAACACCAATAATCAGCCAATGATCAATGGTAGCGTGCGGTTACAATCTCCTATATTTTTTCTCAATCCATCAAAATTAGGTTTGCCCTTTCCCCTTGATCCTTTTCTCTATCCCCCGCTGCCATCCATTCTCTATGTACTAGACTACGACACCAATAATAAACCAACAATCAATAGTAGCGGTGGTTACAATCTCCCATATTTTTCCTCGATCCGTCAAAAGTAGGTTCGCCCTTTTCCCTTGATCCATATCTCTATCCCCCATTGACAGCATCCATTCCCTATTTTCTAGACTACGACACCAATACTAAGCTAAAGATCCTAGTGATATTAGCAGACCCAACTACTAAATGAATTAGGCTCATGACACTCATCTTGAAAGAGTCTGGGGCCATTCAATTCTGATTGAATGGTAGGATTTTTCTTCTCTTTTTTGATAATATTGATGATTCTTTATCAAACCAAAATAATTGGCCTCAAACTCAAAAGTAGAGTTTCTGGTTCCAAGACAAGGGCAAATACCAACCAGTCAATCACTCTTCATGTCGCGTCCAAATGTTCCTTTCTCTTCTTTAGACACATGTCGCCCCATCTTGTCATATATTACAATAACATTTCTCAGGATCGTAGGCAATTTCTTACTTTGTACGACGCGGCTATAGTCTACCCGTTGGCATATGGCTTTCTACGTGCACATCCAGCTTAAAAAGAGGGGCCATCCTGTCAGTAAGGGGAGCTGTAGCATATGGGCCTTTCGACAAGCACTCTCTCTGTACCTTCACTCCTTGATACTACCTTGAGGTTCACATTGTATGACTCATCACCATCGATCTCGACAAAACGACTTTCACCTTCATCACTCCAGAAAGAAAGTCACAAACACAGACAGGCATACATGCATGGAATTTAGATAAAAGTAAATATTCCAATTTTATAGGCCTCTCTAGCCTACAGCTACAGTTGATAAAAGGAGAGAAATCTCTTTCCTAGTACAAAAGAAAAGGAGGAAAATCTTTCGAGATCACTATACTTTTTATGATATCTAAATAAATCTAAACTAATAAAATAAATAAATAGATGAAAATAAAAGTTGTGATGAGAAAGGCCGTGCACTTTGAGTAGCAGTGCATATCATTTGAGGGAGACTATATACACGGCTCTCCTTTTTGCCTGATATACATACATCATGCATATGTCTTTTCTTTTTGTGTGTGCGTGTTTGTGTGGTTTGGCAACGCACGCACACTATTATATGCGCGGGCGGATGACTTTACGTACAGGTAGGTATACCATACACGCGAAAGCAATAAGCGAAGGTTTGTTGATGTCTCGCTGGAAAAACGAGCGAGGGAGGGAGGAGACAGTGCGATCGAGGTGGCCCTGAACAACTGAACCTGCTGAGTAATGTGCATTGGCATGTGTCGTCTAGTACACTTATACTACCACTGCATGCAAGCAACTCTGCAATACCAATACAAGCAGCTCCCGACGCATTGCACAGCACAGCAGCCGAGTAGGCAAAGCAGCAGCGCAGCAGCAACAATTGCACACATGCATGCATGTTCTTGCACAGGTAGCTGTCTGTGCTCCGAATCTACCCAGGATACTTTGCTGGGCAAAAGAGAATCCATCGGAGTCGATCGCATGCAAAAGAAGAACTCGTGCAGATGCAGAATGGCGACGGATCGGATGGAGCTGAGTGAGGCACTAAGTACTGCTGGTCATGCGCCCACAGGAGAAGAAGAACTTGCCCCCATGTGCGCATATATGCATGCTGCTGGACTAGATTAGCTAGCTAGCTATCGAAGATCATTCCCAGTGCTGTGTGTGGCTGTGTATGCATAGGCAGGCTACTGATTCATCAGTGTCACTCTCATGCAGGCTAGCTACTGATTCTGATTCCCTGTCAAATATATATGCAGGGCGCTGTGATCCTTTGATCATGTGTCACTCTCATGGATATGCATGCATAGTCTGAACATGAGAACAGGGTGTAACAACAAGAGTTTAATTAGCATGTGTGTTGCTTACGGCTTCTCCTGGTTCCCACGTTTCGTGTCTGAAGAAAACGTCTGTTTCAGGCTCTGCATAGCATACCTGCAGGAAGGCTGCTTTTTTTTTTTTTCTCTCTCGAACATGCAGGCGTACATGTATTACAAGTACAATAACAGTCCGATTACATGCTAGGTTCCATGGCTCGGGTTAGATAGATACATTGGCGCCCTTTGAATGACAGCAGCCCAAACCGACAACTGCTGCATGATTTCTCTGCTCCAAATTAAAGCCTGCTGACCAGAAGCTTCTACTTGCTTCAAGCACCAAGTTGATCTCCGGTTGGACTCCATCATCAAAGACACAGCAGCGGTTCCTTCTCCTGTGTTTACAAACCGTGCACGCCACCAGGACTGGAAAGAAAGAATCGCTGGATTCAGTTACAATAGGAGGCTACTGGAGAGCAAAGGCTAACTGACAAGCAAGGGTCGTCGGTGACGAGAGAAGAAGAAGAAGAGTGTCCTTGAAGCTGCTGGCTTTCAGAGAACAGATCAAAGAGGTGATATGCTATGATGGCCAAGTTCTATATAGTGTGCATTGCCCCCCAAAAAAGAATTCAAAGGCAGTAGTAGTGCTTAGTAGTTAGGTGGAAATTAAATTATTAGTCACGAAACTTAACACCAATAATTGAAAGATTATATTTTTTTTTCTACTCAGACAGAGAGAGAATAAAAAATTTTTCCCTCAAAGAAAAAAAAAAAAAGAAAAGCAAAGAAAGAAGAAATCTCTATCACATCAACACTGTTTGTTGTTCCATGCTGCTGCTGAGTTACAGATTAGGTTGAGGAAAGGCAAGCTGACATTACAACAGTCGAAAAGTCGGTGGTGAATCTGAATCAGAGCGGCCGGCGGCGGTGAAGTTGCTTTCTGATGGCTGATTGGAAAAAAAAAAAAGGTTGCTTTCAGACGGCAACAAATCCAATCAAAGGCGGCAGCTTAATTAGCTTGAATCAAATTACTAGTCCTGAAACGATCTCAACACTGCAATCAAGATCAAGAAGTTAAGTTTCTGTGTTAATAAAAGGAAATAAAGGGGGGCCAGGGGAGAAGAGAGACGGATTCATCCACATCATATCTTTGTGTGTGTTTTATGAATAAATGATGGATGACAGCACAGTACAGCGATTTAAGCATGGACCGAAGACGTCGTTTCGGCTGACTCGTCTTGTTCCTCCTTTTTCCTTTACCTGACTGACAATCGATCTCGGGTAAAGTAAGAAAGGAAGAGAGAGAGGAGGAGTACGTGTGTAGCATCAGATCCATGGCGTCCCCATCTATCTATCGCTCGCTCGCTCGCTCTTTCTTTCTCTCTTTCCATGGCAATTTGGCAGCCGCGATGATGGAATTGATCTGAGTGACAGCAAAACAGCAGGTTCAGTTGAGCCTAGTTGCAGTGACTGACCGATGATTGATTCTCTCATGCACTAGCTAGCGCTAGCAGTCTAGCACTATCCCGATCGATCCCCAGCCAGCCCAGCCCCAGGGAAGAAAAAAAGAAGAGGCGCCGCAACGCTGCCTCGTGCCCATAACGGAGCCAGCCCCCTGCCCTCGTGCGTGGTCATGGGGTTGTTTTCATCTCTCTCGTTTCAGGTCATCTCATCTTCAGTTCTCCACACACACACACACACTAAAGTGGAAGCAATTGCGAGGTCATACACTAGCTAGCTCTCCTTTTCCTCCCCACTCCTATCATTCTTTTCTCACCTCTAGCTCCCTTCTCATCTAAATCCACAGTACAGTTGGTTGCTCCGATCCTTGAGGCGGACAATTCCATCTTAACAATAATCTAATGTTTGGCCGACAGCATGACGCCACAAGCTAAGGGATCGAATCATCCATAAAGTTTTCTGGTAAATGTTACTAGTAGTAGTTTATTTAAGGTTTTTATATTTGTTATTCCAGCTCCACGAGTGCATGCAGGAGAGCAGAAATGCTATGCTTTTATTCCCTTGCTCACTCACCTACTTTAACCGTTTCTTATATATACTCCTACGCTGCGTGCCTCTCTGCCTCATATCAAGTACAAGTACAGATGCTTCTGCATGTCAAACAGAGCTACTGAATCAAAAAGAGGAATAAATACATAATATATATAACAACATACTCAGTGTATATATACATATATATCTCTCTCTCAATCAAAGACAAAGTGCTATCTATGTATACCTATCATTGCAAGTGCAGCAGCAAATAAAGGCACATACATATATATCAACCATGTCAAACAGTGACAAATAAAGGAGCAGGAGCAAGGGGGGCGCCTTTGAGAAAGAAAAGAGAGTTGTGCTGCTGCTGGGTCTGCTGGGTGTGTGGCCAGGCAGGCCAATACCAATGGCGACTGCATCATCATTGCCCACACACCAAAAGCTAATAAGCAAAGGGAGGAGACGTGCTACAGCTCCCGTGCACTATGCTAGCTATGGTAGCTAGGTTTCTGTAACCAATCTCACCCATCTTTTCTCTTGCCTTTCCTTCGTCAGAGAAGAGAAGAGAAGAGAGAAAAAAAGGCGTACCTGAAACGATTCCCTGCATAATCGCATTACCGCATTCCATTCCGCTGCATTGCATTTGCATCTCATCCTCCTCCTCTCCTCTCCTCTCCTCGCCTCGCCTCCTAGCTAGCTGCTAGTCCCTAGCTACCTCATGCATCCATCGATCCATTCCATCCATCGTGTCTAGCTAGTTCGCCGCTCACTAACCCAAGAGGTGGAGGAGAGGAGGCCAGGCCGCCGGCCGGATCGCAAATCGCAATCGCATCGTCTGGTCGGTCGGGGTGCCGGCGAGCGACACTATAAAAGGCCTTCCGCCGCCTGCGACTGAGCCGTGCCTTGTGATTGTGAACGACGACCAGAGGTAGCTAGTCAGGCAAGCAATTCAAGTGGATATATAGTGGAGAGGGCATGATGGTGATGATGATGATGCGGTCCTGCCTCGGCGGCGGCCTGCCGGTGGTGGTCATGCTCTGCCTCAACGTCGTGGCGGCGGTCATGGTGTCGCTCGTCAAGGTGGCCATGAACGGCGGCATGAACCCGCTCGTCATCGTCACCCCTGCAGCAGCTCACCGCCGCCATCTTCCTCGCGCCAATCGCATTCTTCAAGGAGAGGTAAGCCGGATATAGTAACAAGCAAGATGATCATCAAGGATGACCGCTGCTGAGTGCTGACCCACCCACCTTTCTTCGTTCTTTTATATTTATATATAATTAATCTTCTTCTTTTTTTCTTTTTTTTTCTTGAAAAAAAGAAGCTAGACAAGAAGGCAGTATATGCATTCTATTTCATGTACTATATATAGTAGTTTTCTGCAACCTCAGCTCAGCTCAGCATTTCTTTTGTTGCTGCAACTGCAACTCTGCAAGCTGAAGAATCAGATTGATTTGAATTGCAGGAAGTCGAGGGCAAAGCTGACGCTGGAGATCTTCGCCTACATCTTCGTCAGTGCGGCGCTCGGGTATGTATCGTCTCGTCTTCATTCATCAAGAACGAAGCTGCTTCGTCAATTTATTATTCCACCATGATCGAATCTGAAACAAAAGAGAGCGAATTAAGGTCATCTCATGAAGCTAGCAGTAGCACATTGATGAAACAATGAACCAACGCGTGGACACCCACTGCTTGCTTGCTTGCAGGGCAGCTCTGCGTCAGTACATGATCTTCGTGGCTCTGCGCTACACCACGGCCACCTTCGTGACCGCCTTCTCCAACATCGCGCCCGTGCTCACCTTCCTCCTCGCCGTCGCCACGCGTTCAGAGGCGCTGGACCTCAAGAGCCGGACGGGCATGGCGAAGCTGCTGGGCACGCTGGTGTCCGTGGCCGGCGCCATGGTGCTCACCCTCTACAAGGGGCGTGGCGCTCACCCACGCGGCGGCGGCGGCCTCGCAGCAGAACCAGCACTCCCACGGCCGGCCGGGCCGCACGGCGCCGCCGCGGACGCCGACGCCGCCAGCCGCGGCAAGTGGACGCTGGGCACCGTGGCCATCCTGGGCAACTGCGTCTGCCTCTCCTGCTGGTTCCTGCTCCACGGCCGCCTCGCCAAGAAGTACCCGCACGTCTACTCCTGCAACGCGCTCATGTCCTTGTTCAGCTTCCTCCAGGTCGCCGTCGTCGGCCTCTGCACCCAGCGCAGCATCGCCCCCTGGATCATCACCAGCAAGTTCGACATCCTCACCGTCCTATACGCCGTAAGTACTTATTGCTCACCTGTTCCATAACTGTCATTCTGAATTCTGATGAAACTCTCAACTAGTTAGCTCCATTACTGTCATTCTGAATTGAATGATCCTCAATTGCTCAGGGCATCGTCGGCTGCGGCGTCTCGTTCGTGCTGGTGACATGGTGCATCGAGAAGAGGGGGGCCGTGTTCGTGGCCGCCTTCATACCGGTGGTGCAGATCATCGTCTCCGTCATCGACTTCTCCATCCTGCACGAGCAGCTCTACCTCGGAAGGTACGTACGGATGCCATGCCTGAAATGCCATCGCTGAGCGAATTCCAATCCACCTGATCGAAAGTGAAAGTCACCTGCTCTGCTCCTCCCTTCCCCTTTTGTTGCATGCAGTGTGCTGGGATCAGTGCTGGTGATAGGTGGCCTGTACCTTCTGCTGTGGGGCAAGAGGCAGGAGGCCCTGCACTGTCCTCCTCCTCCTCCTCCAAAGGTTGCCGAAGAAGACGCTGCTGCTGACAAAGAGCAGCAGCAGCAGCGAGTGCAGCACGACTGAAGACGGACAGCATCATCCTCTGACTGTTGGTCGTTTGGTTGTAACAGTCCTAGCAATAAGATCTCTGCCTCCTTTTCTTTCTTCCTTTTGGTGTCTCAGGGTGGGCACTGTTCCTTCCTTCCTTCCTACCATCCTTCTCAGATCGACCAGTCAGTCTGGTGCCAACAAAGTGTTTAGATTCTAATCCAAACAGTAGAATGGTCTGAAATACAGTACTACTTACTGATGACAGCAACATCACATACTGAACCACTACCAGCTAGCCATTTTGTAGGCCTCTGGAGAAATACAGAGTAGTGTGTGGGCAATGCTGGAGAGCAGAATTTTTCTGCAAATATATGCAGTTGTTCTTCACCTTTTCGTATGCATGATTCTGCATTAGTATATTTATTTGCTGCACAAAAAGAAGTCCAAGAAATGTGCAGAAAACGGAAGTACGGATACGCTATTGTAAGTTTGTTGTGTAACTGTGTTGGTTGTCATGGACAAATGCTCATTCTGTCTGTACATATCAAATTTTAATGTAAAATAAAATTTCTCTTGCATTCGACAGAAATCAAAATGAAAACAATCTAAGAGCTTTACAACAAATTTGCGGGTACGGCTATGATTATTTATAAATTCTGAGTCATTTTCTAAACAAGAAATAGCAGGAGCTCTGCCTAATCTCCTAAGGCAGAAAAACAAAATTGTATTATGATTCATTATAAATTCTGAGCCATGGACATTACTCATACAAAAATTGAATTGACATAATATAAGAGTACATATAAAGCCCAAAAAAAAACAGCCATAGTAGAACACAGAACAAACTCACTATCTACATTATATACGCAGTACACCTTGGCCTCACGCACAGATACACACAACACAAATGTCAGATGCAAAATTCGACAGTTAGTAGACCTCCACATTCCATTGCTCTCCCTTCTTCAGCTGCTTCTTGTAGTCGAACCAGTCAATTCCTGACATTGTGCAAGCAACACGACACAAGTCAGCACCATTAATTTCACAGCAAGAGCGGCTCAAATCAAAGAGAATAGGTTTAATAGATTATCTATCTATATGTACCGTCTTTCTCAGCCAGTGACACCATAATGTCATCAATACCCTTCTCCATGCCTTTCAACCCACACATATAGACGTAGGTGTTGTCCTTCTTGAGAAGCTCCCACAGCTCCTCTTTGTACTCTGCCATCCTGGTCTGGATGTACATCTTCTCCCCCGCCGCGTTAGTCTGTTCTCTGCTGACGGCATAGTCAACCCGCAAATTCTCTGGCGCTTTCACCTTCATCTTCTCAAACTCCTGAATAATGTTCATTCACAAATGCAGTGCAACTAGATAGGTTGGGTGGCACATGAGAAAAGAAAAGGGAGAGTAGTGCACTTATGCAGTGCTCATGAAAACTGCAGGTCGACATCGATGTACTGACCTCCTTGTAGAGCAATGAACTGCTCGTTGGAACACCCAGGAAGAGCCATGCTAGACCGTTGAACTGCACAAGAGTTTACACATTGTTTGTTTGTTTAGCCTTTCTCTGTGAACTTTAAGAGATATGGGTGGTGTGAGTCTGATACTGCCCGGATAAAGTAGAACACTGCTGTACCTTGTAGTCATCATGCTTCTCAAAGAACATCTTCCACATGAACGAGCGGAACGGAGCGATACCTGTACCCGTCGCAAGCTGGAAGCAATTGGCATGACTGTAAAAACTGTGTCTGTCATCAGTATGTAAGGTACTGAACTGGAGTTGGTTCTGAAGCTTACCATTATAATGTTAGCATTGGGGTCTTTGGGCATCAGCATTTCTTTGCCAACTGGCCCTGTTATCTGGACGTCAGCACCTGGCTTCAGGTCACCTGTATTATGATATGAGCACAGGGGAACAAATTGGATCAGATATTCAGATGTCAACCTTTAAAGTGAAGGATCATATATAATGTGCAGATCCGGATACATGTTTGATGGATGCCACAAGGCTTCCATTTTGTGTCAGTTAAATCAAGTCAGATCAGGGTTTGTGTATTAAATATATACACAGTAATGTGCGAAGGGTAGCATTGATTTAATGGGACAGTAACTGTACAAAAGAAGAAAATATGTGATTTTTTTTTTTTTTTTTTGAGGAAAACAGGAGAGCCCCTACTGAAAATCAATTAAGAAAGTAAAACAATGTACAGTTACACAGGCAGAAAGCAGAGGAAGGGGGAAAGAGAAGCTTAAGAAACAAAAAAGGAGATAAGGAGATTAAACAAGATTGTTTAACCATGATACAATAGAGGGGAAAGAGCTTCTTTTCGTGCGTACTAGGAGGACAGCAGATGATTGAAGATGAGGCAATTTCTCGCTTTCCAAATGGTCCAGCACATTAGGATTATGCTCCTCATGAAGAAAGGTGCTTGGAATTGCCTTCTGAAACTTTATAGATTTTGAAAGAAATCCAGAAGTGGACTAATTTGAATTCGTAACCAGGCCCAACAAGCCGAAGAAAATAATATAAATAAAGCACCTTGTAAAGTCAGTGTCATCCACATTCAGTAAAAGCTGGTGTCATCAGAAGTAAAAAATCTGAATCCTGACGAATCCTAAGAAACCAGTACTTGAGAAGGAGGAGATGCAGAGAAGAAGAATGCAGTGGCATGGCAGTGCAGGCGGAAAGTGACAGGACGTACATAAGAAGTTGGAGCAGACTCCTTTGACGATCTCTCCGGCCTCGTTGGTGTAAACGAGCCTCTTGACACACAGCGAGACCTGCAGACGAAGCACAGGTGTGTCAGGCGATTCAATTCTGTCTTGCTCGTCTCGCCAGAAAGCAAACTGATGGAGAATGCTGGTTCAGACTTCAGAGAGAGCGAGCAGAGGAGAGGACTACTGACTGTCTTGGAGTCGCCAAAGTCGCCGAGAGCGCTGCTGGCGATGGAGTAGAGCCTGAGCTTGTGCGGCTTGCCATTCTTGTCGACGCCGTCGGCGACGATGCCGATGGACTGGCCCTCTTTGTACGGGATCTTGCCTGCGTGCAGTGCAGTGCGTGTACAACAGTTGGGCACCTGTCATCGTGTGACGAAGGACCTTGAGAACAAACAAACCAACAAGACTGCAAGAGCAACCTACCTTCAGTGCTGAAGACCATGTGCCACGTCTCCCCCGGCGCGTCGTCGCCGGTGATCCGGGTGTTAAGAAGGCACTTGCCGATGTACGGCTCCTTGGGCTTGTATAGGTTGGTGACGACGCCGTCCTCCTGCTTCTTGGACTCCTTCTTGGCCTTGGCGGGCGCCTCGACGGCGGCGGTGTCAGTGGCGGACGCCTGCGCCCGGATGGCGGCCCCGCGAGGCCCTCGGGCGGTACGAGAGAGGAAGTGTGGGGCGGCACAGGAGGACGTCGGTGAGGCGGATGAGGAGGACGGGAAGGAGACGGCCGCGGCCATGACTGTAGTGGCCATGGCGGCCCGCAGCAGCAGCAGCTGCTACACAGTGACGCGTCTGGGATGCAGAGTGAAGGAGGCCGGACCGGAGGCGGAGGGGAGGGGAGACGAATGAAGGGGGCCTGGCCCTGGCCCTGGCCGGAGATGATACACGGCGGCAGGGCAGGGGGAAGGATGAGTGGAAGGCGGAGAGGAGGAGAAAGGAGATGAGAAGCAAGTGGTTGTGGTCTTTTGAGACAATGTTCATTGGTCTTTTCTGTGCTTCATGATTCGTGCCATCGGACCCACTTGCTCGATTTTTCTCTTTTCTGTTGGGTTCCCATCTCAACTGTTGTGTTGCAGATTCATCTTCCAGAATGCAACCGATTTGATGTGTACCTGCTGTTTTGAAAGCAAATGTGTACCTGCTGTTGATGTAATACTTATTTTGCTTTGAAACTTTATTATTCAGAGCAGACTCTTCAAAGTTCAAACGCTGGTTTGATTGGTCTGTGTGTTTCTTTATGAAGTCTACAAACTAAGACATGGTTTAACTTTATAACAGATAGAACTTTGATAATAAAAAAAAAGTGAATCCATGTGTTGTCTGCAACTGAAAAGTTATGGTACTACACCATGGACATGGAGTAATTGGCAATTGTTCAACTGTGATGAATGAAGTCCATAGATATATATAGCTTCATCCAAAACCAGAAAGGTATGGTACAGAAGCATTCCAGACAGCAGCAGCCTAAAAACAGAGCATCTGCTCCACAGAAGTTATACAAGGACAGGGGTCATTTTTTTTTCTTTTTAACTGGACTCTCCAAACGTTTGCTGCTGCCGTTAGTCTCCGTCTGAGCAACTTTTGAGAAGTTAATCCAACGTTACAGATAGGGAATGCGCCAGCCCCACTGGGTGGGTGCCAAATCCATTCTCGATCAGTTAGGCCATGTTTCCGAAACCACCTGCACATTTCTGCATATTAGTTTTTCAGTTTTTAGGAGAGATTGGAAGAACTAAAAAAATAATCTGCACAATTTAGAACTTTCATCGTGGCACAAAAGGCAGAGGTAGAACTGACTTGCATTACTGAAGAAATAATCGTGGGCACCTAATTGCGGAAATCAGGAGGCACAGTTTCTTCTTTGAAGTATTCCTTTCTCACAGTCTCAGCATCGCAAAATCTTACCTAGCAGGGGCAACATAGCAGTAGATTGTAAGATTATCCATATCGTTTGATGAAGCACTAACCTAAGAGAGAGGGGGGCAAAGCATACCAGCGAGGCGTATGATTTCAACAGAGGTTTGACAACCTGCCACATTGGTTGAAAAACAAATGGAGCATCGACAAAAAGAACTTGGCCAAGCCGCTTCGGGTAGTAATAGTAAAAAACATCAATCTGGGAATGGGAAGGGTCATTACTTGTGATGCATATACCCCCAAAAAATCATGTTTATATGTACATTAGTTGCAGGATAGAGCAATAAATTAGAAATCCATATGTGATTGAATTAATCCATTAGATAAACTTTTCTTTTCTACCTTCTGATTTCTGAGAGCATGAACAGGTCCCATTTGGTTTTTTGAATTGACATGCCTCATCACAATTTACATATGCAGAAAAAAATTTCTTGTTTCAACAGATGTATACATTACATGAACGATTACTAATGTTTTCCTGTGGCATTACACTGCTCTCTTTCTACATTGTTTCATATCGTCACAAATAAAGGTATGCATGTCTACCACCTAACACAGCACAACAGGTAATCAGAGATGCTTAGTCATGCCTTGAAGTTATCAAACTTACCAAAAACTTTAGGAACTGGAGATCACCATTTTCAACCCGAAAGCCTCGCAGATCAAAGATCCCAAGTATATTCTCTGCTCCTGAGGGAAGTCTGCTTACTGCCTTCTCAACCAAATAGGCACATAGCTTCTGGTTTTCAATTGGATCCTGTGTCTGCAGTAGCATATTATACATGGACCATGAGTATTATTAAGAGCATATGCATGTCAAATACAAGAAATATCTTTTAAGTTACAAGTCAGCTAGCTAAGCCACAACCATTCAGTTTAATTTTGGAGGTGATACTAGTATGAAGTAAGAAGTAATACTGATAGTTTCCACTGCATACTGTTGTCCTTTATTCTTTGTGCTATTCTAAAAACTGGAAACACACTGTAGCCACTATCCCTATTGAACATTTCCAAATCAAGATCGGGGACAAAAGAACGCACCGAAGGAAAATGTTTGGCTGCCACTACAATTAGCACAGGTCTTCCATAAACGTCCAAAGAATCATGTACATATGCCTTGCCAGTTTGGTAGAGGCCTTTCACTGACTCTTCTGATAATTCTGAAACACCAAAATCCTGACGCCATTTCTAGTGCGGTTGAAAGGAAAACTGAAGATACCAGTGCATATATAAATTCTTCACAAGTCCAGGAATTTATTTAGTGAGTAAATTATTAGGTTTCCGATGATCTTGCAAAACAGCAATCTTGAGGTGTGAAGGGTATCACTTCATATCAAAACTGCGTATTGGTTCAAAGATCAGGGATGAAAACCTCTCTAGTAAAAATATGTGAGAACATCAAATAAATTCAAACATGAGGATACAATCGCCTTGGTGAGCTTGGAGACAGCTTCATCGACGGAGAATTTGCGGTCCTTCAAGAACCAGAGGACCATGTCGTCGTCGTCCCTCCCATTCCTGCCCGTGGGGAGGCCTGGGTGCTCCCTCGCTAGCCGTTCTTTCACCTCTAGGACAAGCTTCAGACAGGAAGGAAGCAACCAACGCGACATAGACATGTTAGTGAAAGAGCATCTCCAGGAGACCCTTTACATGCAATGCTCTTTATCACAAAATTTAGAAAACAAACCAAAAGACATGCTCCCAATAGACCATCCAAATCACTCTCAACCTTTTCTCCTTTTTTTAAAGGCATTCTTGTCGTTCTCCGTTTTTGGAGAGGCTACATGGCTCTCTAAATGCAATATATGGTATTTTTCTAATTAATTTCGTCAGATAAAGAAAGGCTATTGTATGCTATTAGAGTGTAGAAAATAAAAATTGGTCTTTTGGAGTTGCTCTCAGCTTACAAATGACCCTACTTTTTATTATCCTATATAATAAAAAAAAAAAAGCTACATATCCCCCTGCTGGTGGCTTCAGGTATATAGATAGATATCGTGAAGCACACATAGCGGGGGTCTGTGGATGTGGGGGTACCTTGGAGGCGGAGGTGGCACCGCTGGCACCTGGCGGGGAGGCGCTTTGGCAGCGCACTGCAATCCTGGATTTGAGCGGAGGAGCCCGGACGACGGAGCGGCAGAAGTAGCAAGAGGCAGCCATCTTTGTTCCCCTTGGATTCCGCGTATTTTCGGCCTCTGCGATGCAACGTCGGATTGTGGGTCGAAGTTGGGGTCGGGCCGTGGAGAAGAGAACCCGGCAGCAAAAAAAAAAACAGCGGTCCGAGGGGGAGGTCAACGTGATCACCGCGGAGGCTGGAGGCGAGGGGCGCAGAGCCGCAGCCGCAGCCGCCGTCGCCCGTCGCCCGTCGCTGCAGCTTCACGGCGTTGCCGTTGAACTCGCTGCTGCCTTGCTTTCTTCTCTGTGGTTTGGAGTGCGGCGGCTGGGGCCCGCGGCGACTCGGTGTCCGGCTGGCTGCAGTGGGTCGCGGAGGCAGAGGGGCCTGTGAGCTGCGGCTCTGGCACTCGGCGACTCTGGTGCTGGGCTCCTCCGGCCAACAGCGTGCAGGCAGCCCCAGGCCAGCCGTGCCCGTGAGGCCGTGAGGCTGAGGGGAACGGAAATGGAAGTGGAAGTGGTTGGTGTGGAGCTGCTGTTGCTCTTGTTGGGCTGGTCATCCCCGAAACTTCTTCTTGTTGGGCTTGGACCGCAACAGAGAATTGAGCTTGACCAGGAGGGCTTTGATCATAGGCGGTGGCGGTCAGATTTTTTTTAATGTCAATCATCCGGGTAAAGCTGTAGTACGCTTCACTCATACCACGCGTACACAAGCAAACCTACAACTACACTCAGATCACTAGATCGCGTTCTTCGTGAGATCACCGGTAGACTGTAGGGCGGCAGGCGCGTCGCATTCCCCTTGTGGCACCACGCGTGAGAGGCAACTGATTTTATTTGGGAACACTTTGTTCCCGGGTGGAAATCCGTCACGAGCGGGCTCGATCCCGGAATCGGTGGCCTCCGCGCACTGGAGTGCTCACCACCCTCTACTAAGGCTATCTGCACCGGACCCGGGATGGACACGGGGTAAACGATTTCCCGATGGAAACGCCGCAGCTGTCCGGGAAACAGCCGCGTCAGGCCAGGAATCCGCCCGCCGCACGCCAAAGTGGCGTCGTGAGCGTTCATGCGCTACGCGGCCGCCGCGTGGCGCGCGGGTGGGGCCTGCGCCGTCCTCCGTCCCCGCCGCCGAGCCGTAGGGAGCAGGGAGGAGGAGAGGGGCGCAAGGCCTGCGCGCTCGCTGCGCTTTCGGGCCTGCCGCCCTTTCACCAGCGCTCGCTAGCGAAAGCCTGCTTCGGCTGCCGCCGCCTGCGCTCGCCGCGCGGCCAGCGTCGCGCCTGGGCGGCGTCGGGAGCCGCTGCCGCCGGGCCGCCGCCAAGGCGCGCTGAGGGCCGCCACGCGGCGGCTCGCGGGCCGCCGCGCGCTGCCGCCATGCGCGCGCCGCCGAGCACGGAGCGGGTGAGAGCGCCACCGCTTCGGTAATCACCGCAAGAGACGCGGCGCCGGCGCAGGCGATGTGAGTTTCGCTGCGGAAGCCTCGCCGCTAACTTCCCCGGGCCCGCCGACGGGCAGGACGCTGCGGTTAAGGCTCGGGCGCGCGGGCTTCCGCCGGCCAGCACCAGCCACGCCAAGTGCCAGCGCGGCAGCCGCAGCACGCCACAAGGGAAAGGCAGGAGGAGCAGCCGGGAGGTTCGGCGCACCCAATCGCGGATGTGAGAGCCGGGCGGAGTGGGAGAGGCGGGCGGTGGCGCGCCGGGCTAAGATTCCGGCCGCCCCGACCGGGCGACAGAGCCTGCCACCGCACCCCACCGCCGCGCCCGCGCCGATGAAGAGAGAGAGGGGAGCCGAGAGGAGCAGAGCCGGGCGGAGTCGACGAGGAAGAGAGAGAGGGAGCGAGAGGAATGGGCAGGTGGGAGAGGGAACATGGAGATAAAAGGGTGGGCCCGTGGTCCCACTCGTCAGTTGCTATAGATTGGGTGGGTATGAGTAAAAAATATTGATGACTGGGATATAAAGTATGAGATATAGAGGATGACGGGTGCGGGAGAAATTAGTATAGAGTAAAGAATCTTGCTGACGAGGACAGAAGATTCTTTTTAGAGGATAGATTTAGAGGACGACGAGTGCGGATAGCCTAACGTCCGGTCCCAGTGGCGGTCGGATTTGTTCTCAGAACAGAACAGGATTTCTTTTCCGTTTGGTTTGGGTGTGACTCTCCTGCTGTCTCCCCTCTCGTCTCAATCAATCAATCAATAAATGCATGCACCTTTGTGCATGGATAGTGTGCTGGTGGTATATATGCAAGGGTGTCAGCGTGCCAGCAAGCTGCTCACTCTGCTCATGGAAAAGAAATAACATTCCTTTTATTTAGAAATAATCATCCAAGCTTTGTGATGCATGCTGCATCTGTCCTGTGGTCAGTACATATAATTTTTTCAAACTAGCTGTAGAAACACATGATATTATTATTCTTTTCTGTACAAGGTTAATTATGAGCTCTTTAGATAGAATTTTTTTGCGGCAGATGTGGCTAGCTATTCATCCTGAGTGAATGCCCAAGCACCTCTTTTTAGTTACCAGTGTGCGTCCTCTTCTGTTGAATCTTTTGTGACAATTAAACTAGCAGTGAGTTTTGTTCCTAATTACCATGAATGCGCGCACGTAGATCAAAGGACCCTTTTACCTAAAGGATGTGATTTCTGCTTGTTGATTAGTAATCGTGCAACAGTCTACCTTTTTATTATAAACATGAAATATTTACATCTCTACTGTAATCATGTGTATTGACTACTAAGTACTAACTAATACCCAGTGTCTAGGGACTAGGGTTATAGTGGAGTCTACAGTATGGGTGGATATGGATGGTCTGGTACGTATGGGGGAAGCGCTCGGACTTGAGGATCTGGTGTTGATAGAGGTTGGCTTTGGCGAAGGACACGAATGTCGTGTTGGATCCTTTCTACACCCGCACGGAACTCAGCATGGAGGAAGTGCTCATGGAAGGCGAGGGCGGTTGCATTAGGTCACCGACGCATCCATCGCAGGCGTTACGCCCGGCGGGAGCAGTGGGGGCTGCCTAGTTCGCCATTGTCATCGGAGGAAGCTAACGTGCGAAGGTCAATCCAGGGCATGATCTGGATCAGGTTGTCCTGAAATGGTATTTTGTCTCATGTCTTGCTCCCGAGGTTCTCCTCGTAGTAACCAGAGATCGACTCGTAGCGGGATTTGCATTCATGTCCCATCTTGGAGAACCCCTGAGTTGTAGAGCCCTGAGGAAAGTAAGAGCACAGAGCAGAGAAGCCAGAGTTAACATCTTGATCTCAAGGCATGACAGAGAGTATCGAGTAAAGAAGAGAAGCTAATTTACCTCACAGTCTAGAAGGTCTTCCCTTTGATGGTGGCTCCGGCGCTGATGACTTCGTTCCTTGCAAGTGTCCACTAGGATGTCTACAAGCATCGAAGTAGTCCAGTTTAGGGTCCAGCCGAATCGCTACTGTCTAACTTATTCTTCGTGCCAACGTCCAAGTAGGGAAGGTCGACAGACACACGCTTAGAGGCGTCCAGTGGAGGGGCACCGGGAACCACGGGATGAGAGGTTGCACTTTACCTATAACTGTGAAAGTCTAAGAGTCCAAGTGCGGGCTTGTGAGGAGCTGAAGATAGGTACATAGGTACTAAACTGAATTTGATCCACTTAGTAATCTGATCTAGTTAACCTGCATAAATCATATCAATAGAAAAAAAAAATGGAACATAGGTACTAAACTGAATTTGAGCACTCCGAGGCATATCTAAATGAAAGTTAACTGAGCAAAAAACTTTACACATAAATTAATTACCTTTTAATATTGAAAACTAGGCAGGCATAGTTTTAGAACCACCAATGATGCTGTCAAACAAACCTGGAGATGACAACAAAAGAAAAGGAATAAGTTAAAAAAAAGTAGAAATGAAGTAAGTTGGTCAGCTATACTCATGTTGGACTACTTTCAGATGAATTTGTAGGTCAAACAGTTCTACTGGTACTTTAATGCTTTCAAATCAAATGCCTACAACTGAAAGTCCGGAAGGACACTTTACATGATACAGTAAGGAGTCAGCGGGCATTCGGTTTCAACTGTATTTTCAGTCCAGTTATTTCGGGTTTCAACCGAAGTTGTGCCCAATGACAGAAGAACCGACGCTCTGGGTACCCGAATTATTGGTTCGTTTTCTCAGTTCTGACCGAACAACACTGAAAAGACACACCTTCACGTAGTCGACTCCCATCACCGATCCACAGCATTCATGCACGCTGTCGCCTTCACCTGAATCCACAGGGAGGAGCCAGATTCAGTAAATTTACAGAGTATTTTCCCTCAATCTCTACCCTGCAGCTACCAAACCAGCAGCACTTGCTTTTCAGCCCATCCCAACCAACCAGGACGGGAATCCACCAGAAGCACTTCAGTCTGAGGAGTGCAGATTGCAGCAACCAGCAGCAGTTCACTCTCAGGAGTACAGAATTAAATAAATTCAAGTGAAATCTATCCTATAATCATTAGTAGAACTTAGCATTTTCCAGTTTGGAAGTTCTAGGATCAAAGCACAAATACATGCCATATTCATTTCTAGGACACAAAAGACTATAGCTAGGCCACAAAAGACTATTATCACTGCCATTTCACTTATACATTTAGGCCACAAAACACTATAGTTAGGCCACAATAGACTAGTTAGCCCTATCCACCAGCATGTCCATGGTAGAACAGATCATCATCATTGAGAATTCCACCATCAAAAGTTGGAGCTGCTATCAATTAGGTAAAACTTCCTGAACTGTCAATAACATTGTATTCTTGAAGCTCCACAATTGCTCCTTTCTTGCATATACCACCCTGTTGAAGCTTCACATCATATAAACAAGGTAGAGCAGATAATAGTTGTAACATGAAATTCAGCAAAATAATCGTTTCTGGTTAATGGATTCTCAACTTGGATGGCATTCAGACATGTGGGAGAGCCTACCTCCCCGGTGAGACGCGGAGGGCGGCGCGGCCGCGGACACCTGACGAACGGTGCGGCAGGGCAGCTACGAAGACGGAGCGCCGCGGCCGCGGCAACAGCGAGAACGGCGGCGTGGCGCGGAAGCGAGGAATTCGCCGCGACACTGCAGCAGCTAGCAGAGGAAGCGCGGGCGGTGTGGCGGGATTTGCGGCGCCGTTCCCGCGTCATCCTGGTTTCCTGTTGGCGTGTGCTGAAACTGAAAGTGAGGAGTGCTGGTTTGGAAAATCACTGTAACCATCAGATGTGCTGCAGGGGTGCTCTGTGCCGTGCGCTCCGTGCTCCGTTTCAGAAAGTACGTAGTAGGAGAAATAAAATTTGTAAATTAAAAAATAGAACCGACGACATGGTTATGTGGCAACCATATGCTATGACATAATCTTTTTCTTACTCATGGGATTACTCATGGGATTATTTTTCTACTCACATCTACTATGTTGACACGGTTAAGTATGGGATTATTTTGTGTTATAAGAGCATATTCAAGAGATTAGTCAAATCATTTTCTAAATGTAATCCTTTTAGATATTGTTGGAGAAAAAAAATATCTCCAATGGACTCTTTAAATAGCTCTCCAAGTTTAGTACTTTTCCACTTCATCCTCTCTCTCTATATATATTTTGAATAGCCTACCTTAGAGCATCTCTAAGAGATTAGCCAAATTATTTTTTAAAGATAAATTTAACTACTATTAAAAGAAAAAAAAATATCTCGAACAGACTACAAATTTTTTTTTATCAAATCGATTTAGTAATTTTTTTTTTTCGAAAGATCCGTTGCCGGCTTTCATTGATAAGTAAGAAGGGGTATTTACAAGGAGTTTACAAGTAAATTACAGCACACACCCTTACATTTCGCGCAGAGTTGGGACAACTCCGGGCCACCCCGAGAAGGAATGAGGACTAATTTACATTGAAAGATATGTCAACAGCAGCTCCGTTCGTTGGAGGTGCAATTTGCTGCATGTCAGCTCGGTGTAGCAGACGTCTTGCAAGCAGGAACTGCATGGCCTTATTGCCTGCGGATGCCCAGACCTGTGCTTCTTCCTGGATGGAGGATAGGATTTGCGGCACGGAGTGGCATTCCCCACTGAAGATACGCCTGTTTCTCTCTCGCCATAGCTCCCAGCATACCAACATAAACATGGAGCTTGCACCAGCTCGAACAGTAGGTGGAGTCATCTTGATCAGCTTAACAAACCAATCTTTGAGGCCTTCCATGTCCCCCCAGGTAGAAGGCTGGAAGGAGGGGGTGAGTGCCTAGGTTGCAGTGCTTGCCCATATCCTTTTTGAGACAGGGCACTCACTGAATAGGTGTAATGCCGTTTTCAAGTTTCGGAAGCACAACTGACAGAAGTAGTTATTGGGCCATTGTCGGAGTTGGAGACGTGCCGCAGTCCATATCCTATTCTTTAGTAGTAGCCAGATGAAGAACCTGCACTTTGGTGGCGCCTTCGTCCTCCACGTGAGATCGGCAGAGGCACAGGAGGTTCGGCTCGCAAACTGGAAGTCGTAAGCCGATTTGGCGGAGTACTTACCATCAGCAGTAAGCAGCCAGACAATACGATCCTCCTGGCCTTCAGATAACACCACCCCATCCACCAATTCCCAGAGGTCTAGGAACTCACCAATCAAATGATGTGTCAGGTTATGATCCACGTCCCGGATCCATGTGTGTCGCCTCAACGCTTCCGCCACAGTCCTGTAATTTGAACTAATTATTTTGACTAATCGCTTGTAGATGCTCAGATAATCGCGTGTGGGCCGCATCCATTTCGCCAGACGTTCCTGACTCCGTTTCGGAATTTGGCCCGCTTCGACTCGACTCCCCTCGTCTTCTCATCTCAACCAAGCGATAAAATAAAAGAAACGGGCACTCGAGGACAGAGCGAGAACAGCGGCCTCGATCACAGCTAGAGAAACGAGACAAGAATTCAGCAGAGGGAGAAGAGAAGAGTGTCTCTTTTTTTTTTTTTTTTTTTCAATCCAATCCCAACAAAAACGGCCGGCCGGATATGATGGGTTCGATGGCGGCGGCGGCGATGGCCATGGCGATGGAATTCGCGGGGCCGGCGCTGGAAGAGGTGCTGCCGGATCTGTCTCGCGAGGAGCAGCTGCGGTTGCAAAACCAATTCCGCGAGCGCGAGCGCATCTGGAAGCGACACAACAAGCAATCTCCTCCGTTACCTCCCGTGTCCTCAGAACGGTAACTCTCCTCTCAACTTTTGATCGATTTGATTTGATTTCATTGCTTCGTTGTAATTAGTTGGTTACTAGGAGTAGGTAACGATTTCTTCTTCTTCTTCTTTTGCACAAAGAAGATTCATCGGTACACGTCTGCTGATAACGACTTTTATTTCCAAACAAAATCGTACGTGATATATATTCTCTGATTGAATCCTCTATTCAATGTATTTGCTAGCTACAAGCTGGCGCCGTTTTATGTTAAATGGGTGTTTTACAACAGCTTAACACGTGCGTGCTCTAAAAGGGGATTTGTGTTTTGGATGAAGCTCAAAATATTAGCTTCTGTCAACTTCAACTCACTTGAGTGGGTCTTGTGTGCTCTTTTACAAAGAGATTCTGAAAAAGCATGTACTGTAAAGCTGTTTTTACCAAACAATTTACCAAAGTAACTTTTTTAAAACGCTACTTTCTACTTAATGAAATACATGTCATAGGGTATATTCGCAAAAAAAAAAAAAAACAGTTTACCAAAGTAAACAATTATGCTGTTTTAGTTTATTATCTACTACTCCCTCCGTCCCATTGAAAACGTCGTCCGGGAAACGTGTTTATGAGGGGGGCATGGTTTTCCAACGACAAACTCAATGGGACGGAGGGAGTAGGTGTTATAAATTTTGTATACTGATCGAAAAACTGTCAGCTCCAAAGGTGTGATTTCCATTCACTTCAAGTCCTTGTTTCTCTATTTATTTGTTTGTTACTTTGGGGAGCCACTATATAACTTATCAACTTGACATCAATCTAATTACTTAATTGTATGCTTTTTGAATGGTAAAATGCAGGGAGCGTGACTTCTTCATCATTCCCCAGGTGTACTACGCTCTCCACCATTACAATGTCAGACACCCGGTATGTACACGTCCCAGGGGTGCTTAGTTCCTCTATTCTGTAAAAAGTTTTGATGTTTTGGTCCATCTTTTTACAAAATTGATCTAAACACCATGCATTTTATATTTGGCACCCAAGAGACTCAAAAGATAGGAAAAAAAAAATGTCATGGGGGCATGTACTTTGTCTGCATGGTTAATCTTTTGACATGCAACTAAACACCTTTGACCTAAGTCAAGCCTTTAAAACTTTGATCTTCAATAAACACAAGGGAGTACTAGACTAGTAGATATGTCCTCCTAAAAAAAGAATAGTAGATATATATATATATGTCACTACATACTCCCTCTATGCATCGGCTAGGAATTAACGATGGCTAGCTGTAACTTGTGCACGCAATACATGCAGGGTGACGAGTTCGATGTTGTAAAGCCCTTGATGGAGTGCAGCGTGGGATTCAGGGGCCAGGTGTGGTTCCACATCAACTTTTGGGCTCGCAACCGCAGCAGCAAAAAAGATCAAGCGCTTCTTCGCTGAGGTCCACTACAAGCCCCTGATGCTGCTGAGCAGCTTGGCCGACGACGCGCCACTTGCAGGAGCTCCAGTTCCCATCGTTGAAACATGCACCATCATTGGTAAATAGTGTAACACCCCTGGTGTTACGTTAACCTAAACCCCACCATGTCATCATCATCATTGCATTGCATGAGCATTCATCATTAGAGAACCCTAATGTAAATAATTAAAATGAGTTTATTTAATTCTAGGGTTGGTTGCACTCTTTTATACCATATGTGTATGTGTATGTCATTAAACTTCAATTACAATTCTACTTTTGTTTAAAAAAGCAATCAATTAAAATCAACCCTGATGTTTGCAAGTGTTTGGCTAACTATGTTTAACATCTTAAATATGTTTTACAAGTCAAATGAGGTGCAAGAAAGAATCGAGATTGAATTTGGAATTCAAACCCTAAACCCTAGCTCAAGTGGCTAAGGGTTGGAAATTGAATTTCATTTTCAATTTTGATGAGCTAACCATAATTAATTTTCTAAATAAAAGTTACCAAACTTTGGCACCATTTCAAAGTATGAACTTTGTACTTTGAAAGTATGCCATTGGTTGGGTTTGAAAAGTATTACAACATCATTAATTAATTGCCCAAAGTTTGAATTTGCAATTCCTTTTCAAAATCAAAAAAAATCAAAGGTGATTTAACTCCCTTTCCTATAGTTTCAAAAATATTCAAAATTTAGTAAAACTTCAAAAATATAGTTTGTACATCTCTTTGAGCTCTACAAGTTTGGTATATAAAGTTTTTCAAGTTTTTGAATAAAATTTAAACTAATTTCAAAAGTTCTTTAAATTGGAAATTGTCCCTTTTGATTTTTAAACTCCAATTCAAAATTTATTTAGTTTCATGAAAAACATCCTTAATAGAAGTTGTAGATCTTGAAGAATGGAACAACTTTTATTTTTGGAGATTTTCATCTTTTATTCAAAATTTGAAAGTAATTTTGAAATCCCAAAAGATTGAATTTAAACCCTTTTCTTAATTCAAACTGTGTTTTCAAAAATATCTAGAATTTAACTGAACTTCTTTAACCAAAGTTGTAGAGCATAAAAATTTGAGCAACTTCTATTTTTAGAGTTTTTCCAGTGCAGTTCAAAATTTGAGAATAATTTTGCAAAGAAAAGCATGAGCTGGCCCTGTGCTACAGTAACCCGAAGGGGTGGGGGGGGTGAAATTCCCTTTCCCTTCTGCCCATCCCGCCTGGTCGCCGGCCGCCGTGGCGTTCTCGCGCCTTCGCCGGCCGAGACGCGCGGCCAACCACCTGGGCGGGTCACGAAGCTCCCCCACCACCTCCCCAACTCGTCATGGTCCTATAAAAGTGGAGCATCGGCCGCCACCGTCTCTTTTCTCCCCTCCCGCTCCAACTCCGGTAGCCCCTTCCGCTGTGCAATTCGCGTGGCACGCTGCGCCATTGTTCCGGCCACCTTTGTCAACATCTCCGCAGGCCCCCCGGCACACTGCACGAACCCCACCCCGCCACCTCTCTCTACCTAAATCGTCCTCACGGGCTCATCTTCCTCAGAGCCGTCGGAACACGCTGCCGGGACCGCCGTCTGCCGCTAGCCACCCCAGCTCCATCTCCGTCCCATTTGGGCCCGCCATAGAGCCTTGGCAAGCTCGTCCTTGCTTCCTCAAGCTCAATCACGTTCGATTAAGGCCGACGTTGAGCTTCCCGTCGCCACGCCGCCATGGCCAGTGATGCCGTCCTGCCATAGCCGTCGCCGTGCCTTTTTCCTAGACCTAATCCAGCCAACTAACCATGTAGGGAGGCTCGCTAGCCCGTGGGGATCCTGTTGGAGTGCTCGCCGTCGCCCCGGAGCACGCCGGTGGCAAGCTCCGCCCGTCGCCGCCGCCACCGTCGTTTCCCCCCCTGTTCTGTTTAAATGGGAGAGGGAAGGAGGTGCCGCCGGGCCGGGCCGCAGTTGGGCCAAGCTGGGCCGTGGCACGGTTCAAAAAGGAAAGGTTTATCTTTTTCCAAAAATGTATTTCATCTCCTGATTTTCCAATTTTCATAATTAAAATTTATGGGCAACTAAAAATACAATAAAAATATGTGTGTGATCCTTGTGATATGCTCTTTGCAGGAAACATATGTGTTTGGCATGTTAAGTACTTTTGTCATGCTTAATAATTTCATACTTTAATTAAGAAATGCTTAGTGTTTGATTTTTGTAGAGTAAAATAATGATCCAAAAATCATAAAAATTTAAGATTAAGATTTTCATACTAAAAGTGATGTCCACTAAAATTTATGCACTATTTTGAGTAACTTTGCTTTTATAACTAATTTTCACCTTGTTTAATGGCCATAAAAATGATAAATAAAATAACCTTTAGTTAATTAGTTTTTAATTAAAATGTTGGGTGATTTGTGGTATTATTTGAAGACCCTGGATCAGTACACCTTCCTGGTCCAAGGCATGATCATGTATAGTATGTATATAGTGTTGCTCATATGATTAACAAATTATTAAAAGATTTAAAGTAGCAAAGATAAAATTCATTTAGGTTTGGTTGTTTTTGATGTTGACTGAAGTCCATGTGCCAATGTCACCCTCATGGTCCATGGCATCTTCTTGTGTAGCTTAAATGTAAAGTATGCTCACATGTTAGTAATTAACAAAATGACTTAAGTAAATTATAAATGTTTCACTTAAGATGGTTTTCTATTTTGGCATTGCATGAAGACCATGAATCATTAGTACTCTCTAATGCTTCATGGCTTGATTGTGTAGTAGTAAAAGTAATTAGTATCACATGTGTAGTGATAGTTAATTAGTTAGTAAATTTAATTAGTGGCTTTCAACAACTGTAAAAATAGTTAATAAATTAGTAATTAACTTTAATCACTATTAGGGTTGCTTGAGTTTAGAATTGAGTGATGACCCTAGGTCATTAACCTTAATAACCTTTGGCAATTCTATTATGTTGAGTGTGTTATGTTGTCCGATGTCGTCATAGTTGTTACTTATGTTTTCTTTGATACAACTATACCGTGAAGGGAAGTTGTACTCAATGTTCTTTTATTTATTGCTTTGCATCATGCATTATGTCATGTATTTCATCATACTTAAGCATGCATCATTTCATGTACATATAGTTCACGTGAGAGCCAATGGTCGCGTTGATCAAGCTCCAAAGAAAGGTCCAGAGATCCAACCTCGACAAGGTAAAACCATCGAGGAAGTCAATGTCAAAGAATAACAAACTAACTTTATACTGCAACGCAGGCAAGCCCCGGATACATTAAACCCTTTCTTGAATTTCGAAAGTTCTTTATAATGTTACGTTGATGATATGATGCATTAGATGTAGAAGTTGAGTGATATCCTATCTTGATGCATTTACCGTGCCTTGATATACTATCCCTGAAACCTGTTATGATTTGAAAATATTTAGTATATGCCTAGTCTTGCTGATAGCATCGGCTTTGCAAATAAAATGTTTTCAAAAGCTGATCACAATATCCCCGTTGAGGGCAATTACGAAAACCTGATATTGCTTATTGTTTATCCTTTACTTCGATCGGGTCAAGGGTACTCAATAAGAACATGATGATGAGTAAATCGAGACGCCGGTGGAGTGACTTGCATCAGGAAGGGCTAGTGCCCTGGTGTAGTGTCATCCACTTTTGTCGGTTAAGGACCGTTCTTTGTGGTGATCCTGTGGTCAAGAGGGTTATTGGATAGTACTAGTCGCATGCTAATGGCGGTAAGCTCCACTTAGACTATTCGTTACTAGAACGGACAGTAGCGTGTACCCATCCTACGATGCGCATCGCCGAAGTGACCGAGCAGCCGTAGAGAGGTGGTGTACTGTACACCCGTTTTGGTATGGAGAAATCTAAGCGTTGAGTTGATGTATGTAAGATGTTGGGTCCTGCATACATCGTGTGGCTAGGAAGCCCCAGCTGGGTATATAAAGCGATTCGAATCGTCGTTGCTCCACGATATGGGAGACTTGACCAAGCGTCAGCATCGTAGTAATGATGGAAGTTGATGGAAGAAATGTTTTGAAACCGTTACATGGTTGACAAGTGTTTGCTCTAGACTAGGATAACCTAGATGGATAGCTTAATGCTTAATGAAAATATCAGATAAGAATGAATAGTAAGGATCAACATTAGTCGCTTTTCTGCAACGGTGTCTTTGATTCTTGCTAAAGCCTTACCTTGATTCCTATCAACCAGCATTCTTGAGTCTTCTCCTATTTTTCAGTCGGGTAAGTCTTGCGAAGTACTAACTGTTGCTGCTAAGTTCGGTCATACCAGTGGGCTTGGAATGATCGAATATCTCCCACCTGAGATGTTCTCCTATAGGTGTTCTATATTCCCTTCTTGCTTCCGCGAGCTCAGTTAAGTTTTGTTTAATTAAACTCTGATCAAATGTTATAATCCTCTTTTATAAATCTTCCGCTACCCTGTTGTATTGAATAAAACGGTTGTAATACTACAATATCTTGTAAGAAGTCGATCTTGGAGGATCGTGGTGTCATCGAGGTTTCACCCGACAGAACTTTTTAAGTTATGTGGAACACAAGTATAGCCGACAGAGGTCTTATGGACGATGTCAGGTGCTTGTGGGCCATATAATTTAGAAGGTTCTGCCACAAGTAGCGCATTACTACTAATACTAGTACTAATCTTAATTGTCTTGCATTACTTAATTGATGATCTATTGATGCAGAGGAGCCACTGTCCCAATACAGGCATAGCTGTGCCTTTTGTCCCGGCCAATTTGACATCTTACACCCCAAGGGATGCCGGAAGTTCGTGTGTGGGAATGACAAGGACAAGATGTATCAACAGCTTGTGAAGTGCAACACCGGTGTACCGTCATCTGTGGTGATGCCATTCACCGGCCGCCCAGGACCAGGACCAGGACAAGGACCGGCGGCTTAGCTTGTTCCCCCACTACTCAGGAGAAGGGGCGATGCATGTGCATATGTAGTAGATATTGGAATATATATAAGTATAATGCATGTAATATCTAAATTCATAGGCGAGTAATAAAGACATTATCAGTTATAAGCCGTCCACAAACAAAAGCACTTTGGCTTTGGCTTCTAGGAATGATATCCAGCAATATTTGCTTAAGACGATTTGCAATCTAATGGGTCTCAGGTCCTTCCATTTTTTTCTGGACCGGGGATCTTTGGAATTAACGCCGCAATAGTTTCATTCCACTGATTTGGCGTGCTCCCACCTGTAAGGAATTTTATGACTTCTCACACTGTATCTAGCTCCACAACATTCCAGTATTGCTTAGAACAACATTCTAGTATTGCTTAGAACAAGACCGACATCCCATCTTGCCAGGAGCTTGAAGACCACCCATACAGTCTAGAGCATCATCTGTTACACCGATTGCCTACATGGGATTTCAAATAGAAAAGAAGAGGGACACCAATCTGAAGTGGGGTGGGGAGAGGTTTATTGTGATGATGAAGACGACGAGGCGCGATAAGGCAGACCATTCCTTTCTATCTTGGAGGGGCAACTGAATGGTGGCTCGTTGCACATAGTGCCACACCGCAGGAGACGTTGTTCAAACCGGTCCTTGTCATTCCCGCAGACAAACTTGCGGCAGCCCTTAGGGTGCAAAATGTCACGGCTGGCGGGACAAAACGCGCATGCTCTCCTGTACTGGGAAAGAGGATCTTCTGCAGGCATTGTATTATATTTGAACCAACAGAAACATCAGATTATTACTCCACTAAGTAACATGCATTATGGTTAACATGTATAGAAGCATGCATGATGCATTCCAGTTAGTAGTTAATTAAGAAGAAGAGAAAATAATAAAAGGAAGTCAAGTCAGCACGGACGTGTACGTACCCATGATGGTGCATATTTCGACGATGGGAGTCACTGCACGTGGGTACTTGGAGGTGTCATCAGAGGATGGCTTGTAGTGCACCTCGGCGAAGAAGCGCTTGATTTTGTTGGTGGTGCGGCTGCGAGCCCAGAAGTTGAGGTGGAACCACACCTGGTCCCTGAATCCAACACGGGCTTCCATCAGGGGCTTCACAGCATCAAACTCGCCACCCTGCAGAGAGGAGAGAGTATACATATATGCATGTCATCCAGGTCGCTGGTGCGTGCAGCAGGAAGCAAGTCTAGCTAGTCACCATATGAAAAAAATACTCAGAATTAATCAAATGAGAAGTAAGCGCATGCATACCTTGTGCCTGGCATTGTAGTGGCAGAGAGCATCTTGGACTCTCCTGATGAGCAAGGCGTCACGTTCTCTGCGTCCAAATCCAATACAAGCGGAGGAATTTTGATTGCTAAGTTATGAGTTCAGTGCAGTGTATACTGACATTGCATACCGGCCAGAATAATAAACAAGAAAGAAGAAAAGAAAGCAAAAAGGCTGGGCATGCTTCCGAGACTGCCGAGAGCTTCACTTGAAGCATAGTTGTCAAAAGGCTTTTAGGCAGGCAGCTGTATGCTGCAACCATGTGCAGACAAACCAAAGGGTGAGGAAAGTTTATGTGTTGCTAACTTGCTAATCATTTCCTCAACAGCACATTATTTCAAGTAACTGGCACAATACATATAAATCATGCTTTAAGAACCATCATACGCTACCCAGTGTTCAACAATAGGTAAATTATTTTATGCTCAAGTACTCTGTAACATGTGAGGGCAGTGGCAAACAAATTACGGTACTGTACTGTACTGTGATGACGTAGTAATCTGCATTTGAAAACTAGTAATCCTGCAGTCAGTAATTGTGAGCTAAGGTACATACGAGCCTTTACTAGCGAGCCATGTAGAAAAATAGTTTTATCGATTTTGCTTATCTCGTACGAGCTGAGTTCCTGGCATTACTACTCTGCACTTTGGCACAAGTGCCTCTCACCTCCATGTGTCTGCACTCCCCTTCGAGTGGATCTGCCGCTCCCACTCGGGCGCTCCCCTTAGGAAAAAAAAAAAATCTTCTCCCCTAACTCAATGTGCTCCCTGCCCTCAAATCGTTCCCTTCCTATGGTGCGAGTGTGACGCCAAGGCGGATCCACTCACATGTTAGGTAAATATTTGAAAATATCTTTTGACCATTCATGATCTAGGCAGTTCTTGATTTTTTCCCCCTTCCAGCACAACATGCATGCATCTTTCCTCGATTGAAAATTTGCTGCAAATTAAGTTCCAATCAATTTGCACTACACTTAATGTTGTAGACTATCCAAACCTGATGTGTAGGAATAAAATTTATCTTCCATATTTCAATGAGGCAATGCTTACAAGAATGGTTGATCGATATAGAATCATGCTAAAGCAATAGGAACTACCCAAAGATTCTACGACATATGCATAATAGGCTTGCCAACATTAGAGTTTGGCTTCCTTTTGATCCATGTTGAGCCTAAGATGGCGATTGTAGCATAGCAGAGCATGGGCATGTACCTAGTAAGTGCTACTAAGGTATATTCCATCAGCTAAATAAAAATCAATCTGTTTGAAAATGTAGAGCGATGCGCAATCACATAAGTTTTTTGCAGTTCAGTGTCGGATTCAGACCTCTAGTCCAATAAACTAATGCTAATAGGGATAGCAAGGATCTTCTTAATGATTACAGTATTTTAGATTAGATAGACGAGCCAGGTTGCGATAAGAGGAGAAGGGAAAGGCAGCGTACCCTTCTGTGCGCTCCGCCATCAGTTCGTCCTCCTCGATGATGCGTGGTCGTCGACCCTTGTGCCTGCGCCCGGCCCCCTGGCCGCCGCCGTTCTGCAGCCGTAGCTGCTCGTCGCGGGACAGATCCGGCAGCAAATCCTTCAACGCCGGCGCCGCCCACTCTATGCGTCCCCTAAATCCCGTCGCCGATGAATCCATGGCCATGGGATCCACGCATCGATCTATCTAGTCTGGAGAGATAATCCCAGATCCCCTTCACGAGGAGGCTCTGGCCCTGGGGATTTGGGGGAGGACAGTGGACAGGAGAAACAGGCGGTCCCAGCACCTCACGGGAAAATCATTTTTCTTCTATAAAAAAAAAATCTGGAACTCGATATCTTATATTTGGAGGCTTTTTAGAAAAATGGATCTTTTTCAAAACAAGCATTTTCCACTGATTTTCCATTTATTGTCATCTATTTTTCAAAACCTGCCAGTCATATTACTATTGTCATATTACAAGCATTTTCCATTTATGTGATTTTCAAAAACTATATTTAACCGTCTTATTTAAAAATTTGTACATATTATAAAATAAATAAATTATTTTTAAATTATATTAAATAATAAAATAAGTTATAACAAGATATATGATATTTATTAAAAAATTAAACAAGATGAATGATCAAACATGATTTTTAAAAATTCTAGAATAATATTTTTTTTTTTAGACGGAGGGAGTATTTTCTATAGAGACAAATATCTTGACTAGTTGTGGCGAACCTTCTAAATTATATGGCCCACAAGCACTTGATATTGTCCTTAAGACCTATCGGCCATACTTGTGTACCACATAACTTCGAGAATGTTACGTCGGGTGAAACCCCGATGACACCACGATCCTCCAGGATCAAATTCTTAAAAGATATTGTAATATTACAATCTTTTTTACCCAAATACAATAGAGTAGCGGAAGGTTTACAAAAAAAAAGTATAACATTTGATCAGAGTGTGATTAAACAAAACTTAACCGAATTCGCGGAAGCAAGAAAGAACTATAGATCACCTGCGAGAGAACCTCTCAGACTGGAGATATTCGATCATGCCAAGCCCACTGTTATGACCGAAGTCAGTAACACTAGTCAACACCTGCAATAGAGGTTGAACAAACCCTGAGTATAAAAAGTACTCCGCAAGACTTACCCGACCAAAAAATTAGCGAGAAGACTCAGGAATGCTGGCTAATGGGAATCAAGGTGAGGCTTTAGCAAGATCAAAAGACACCCTTTTGCGAAAAAAACTAAGCCAGTCCTTAATAATCAATCACTTGTCAACCATATGTCGAATTCAAAACTTTCATTCTCACACTTTCATTATTACTACGATGCCGGGACTCGGATCAAGTCTCCCATATCGTAGAGCACCGACGATTCAAATCGCTTTATATACCCAGCTGGGGCTTCCTAGCCACACGATGTATGCAGGACCCAACATCTTACATACATCAACTCAACGCTCAGATTTCTTCATACCAAAATGGGTGTACAGTACACCACCTCTCTATAGCCGCTCGGTCACTTCGGCGGTGCGCATCGTAGGATGGGTACACGCTACTATCCGTTTTAGTAACGAATAGTCCAAGTGGAGCTTACCGCCATTAGCATGCGACTAGTACTATCCAATAACCTCATGATCGCAGGGCCAAACAACGGACGGTCCTTAACCGACACAAGTGGACGACACTACACCAGGGCACTAGCCCTTCCTGATGCAAGTTACTCCACCGACGTCTCGAGTTACTCATCATCATGTTCTTGTTGTATATCATTGACCCCGTCGGAACAAGGATAAACTACAAGCAACATCAGGTTTTCGTAAATTCCTTTCAGGGAGTATTGTGATCACCTTTGAAAATAATTTATCAAAACCTACACTAGTAGCAAGGCTAAGCGTAATCGAGCATTTCAAAATCAAAACAGTATCCAGGGTAATGTAGCAAGGTACGGTAAATGCATCAAAGTAGGATAACACACAATTCCTACACCTAATGCATTATATCATCACATGAAATCATAAGAACTTTCGAAATACAAGGATGGGTTTGAATGCATCCGGGGCTTGCCTGCGTTGCAGAGAAGGTTAGGATCCTCAGGAGGATCACACAGGTCAGATGGCATCAACACTTCTGGGCACCTTCTTCTAGAAACACCTTCTCCAAAGCTTGACCAACGCTATCCAACTCTCTCGTATACTACACGTGATAATGATGTATGCTTAACATAATGACATGTATGACATGATGCTAGACAATATTAGATGAAACCACTTAACTCTTTATTAACTTGAGTACAACTTTCCTTCACGGTAAAGCTGCATTAAGAGATCACATGTAGCAACAACGACGACATCGGACAACACAACATAATTAACATGAACGAATTTCCAAAGGTCATTAGGGTTAATGACCTAGGGTTCTCAATCAATCCTAAAGTTAATCAACCCTATGGTGATTAAGGTTATTTACTAATTTATTAACCATTTTTACAGTTGTTGAAAGCCGCTAATTAAACCTACTAATTAATTAACTATTACTACACATGTGATGATGACTACAACTAATACTGCACAACCAAGCCATGGATCATTAAAGTGAATAATGGTCCATGGTCTTTAAATCATATCAAAATGGAAAAGCATTTATCATTTACCTAAACCATTTTATTAATTATGAAACATGTGGGCAATATTATACAAATGAAACATACATGACCATGCCTTGGACCAGGAAGGGTTACTGATCCAAGGTCTCCAAATAAAACCATAAATCAATCAATCATTTAATTAATCAACTAATTAGCTAAATAGTTATCTCATTAACTATTTTTATAATCATTAATCAAGGTCGAAATTAGTCATTAAACTAAACTTCTTTGAAATAGTACCAAAATTTTAGTGGAGGTCACTTTTCACATGAAAAGCTTAACCCTAAAATTCCATGATTTTTGGATTAATATTTTGCTCTACAAAAATCAAACATCATTTCTTTACTAATTAAAGCATGGAATTATTGAGCATAACAAAAGTGATTAACATGGCAAACATAGATTTTTTTCCATGAAACTACCTATCATAAGGAACACATAGATATTTTTCTCATATTTTTTATTTTGCCTAGAATATTTAATTATCAAAATAACAAAAGTCCATATTTAAATTTATAAAAGAAAAAAGAAAGAAAAAAAGAAAAACCTTTCTCTCCTTGATGGGCTACTGTGCGGCCCAAACGGCCCGCACAGCCCACCTCCCGCGCGCGCCTGCAGCCTCCGTTTCCCTCTCTCTCTCTCGCTCTCACTGACAAGCGGGCCCGGCTCGTCAGTCGCTCCTCACCCCCTCTCTTCTTCTCCGTTTGACGGAAGGGTGGCGGCGGCTAGCCGGCCGACTAGCTCACCGACGGTGAGTTCAACGACGATGCCGACGGTAACTCCGGCCTCTACTCGCGGGGCGAACACAACGAGCACCAACACGGCTTCGATTGGTGGCCGGAGCAAGAGGATTGACGACAATGGCGGCCCGGCCTTCCCTGCTCGCCTCCGGCGAAGTCGCCGACGTCGGAGAAAGCCACCAACGTGACCCCCCACGACTTGCTGTGGCAGAACCTTCTAAATTATATGGCCCACAAGCACCTGACATTGTCCCTAAGATCTCATCGGCCGTGCCAGTACCACCACATAACCTAGAATGTTACGTCGGGTGGATCCCGATAAACCCACGATCACTCCAGGATCGATACTTACGAGACATCACGGTATTACAACGGTTTTCATACAAAATACCGAGTAGCGGAAGACTTACAATAACTTAATTTACAAAACTTTTATCAAACTTATACAAACCAGAGTAGCGTTATTACAAAACAGCGGAAGTATCATTACTTAGCTTTATTACAAACACACAACGAAAGCGCCCTGCCCATGGGCCACACAATCTATTCCTCGTCAGTCACTTCATCAACGACCGTCATGCAGCAAGGGCCGTAACACACTTGCTCACGCGGTTCACCTGCAACAGGGGTTGAACAAACCCTGAGTACAAAAAGTACTCCGCAAGACTTACCCGTCCAAAAATTGGGGAGAAGACTCAGGAATGCTGGCTAATAGGAGTCAAGGTAAGGCTTTAGCAAGATCAAATGACACCTTTGCAAAAGAGACTAAGCCAGTCCTTACTTTACTACATCAATCACTTGTCAACCAAGTATCGGATTCAAAACTTTCCATCATCAACTTCCATTATTACTACGATCTTTGGTGCTAGGATCACGGCTCCCATATCGTGGAGCACACGACGATTCGAATCGCTTTATATACCCAATTTGGGGCTTCCTAGCCACACGATGTATGCGAGGACCGGACATCTTACATACATCAACTCACGCTTGCATTTTTTTCCCGACCAGCGGGTCCTAGCCACGAGTGTACAACACCCATCTCCCTACGCCGCGGTCCCCTTCCACGGTGGCCCGTAGGATGGGTACACGCTACTCTCGTCCCGGTATCCGTTCTCGTCAAAAGATAGTACAAGGGAGCTTACCGCCATTAGCATGCGACTAGTACTATCCAATAACCTCATGATCCAAGGGCCAAGGCAACGAACGGTGCTTAACCGACTCACAAGTGGACGACACTACACCAGGGCACTAGCCCCTCCTGGTGCAAGTCACTCCACCCGGTCTCAATTTACTCATCATCATGATCTTGTTGCGTACCCTTGACCCGATCAAAGTGAAGGGATACCAACAAGTAGCATCAGGTTTTCATAAATGCCCTCAACGGGGATATTGTTATCACATTTTTGGAAAACGTTTCATTTGTAAAGCCTAGGCTATCAGCAAGACTAAGCATACACTAGCATTTGCGAAATCAAAACAGGTATCCAGGGTGTATAGCAAGGTACGGTAAATGCACCAAAGTAGGATATCACACAACTCCTGTTACCTAATGCATCATATCTGGAACATACAATATAAAGGATTTTCGAAATACAAGGAAGGGTTTAAATGCATCCGGGGCTTGCCTTGGGGCTCGACGAAGTTAGGTGCAGTGATGACACCGTCGAGATCGGGACCAACCTCTTCACACCGAACACCTTCTTCGGATGGCACGGCTACACGATTGAGATGCATGATCACAATGCGGTGATAATAAAAGAGCATGCGATAATGATGCAACGATTGTTAACCTATCTTGAGTACAACTTTCCTTCACGGTATAGTTGCACTAAGAAGGTATAACTACCGTCGGCGACGGCCGGATTAACGATACGCAATCAACATGAAATGCCGGGAGGTCATTAGGGTTAATGACCTAGGGTCATCACTCAATCCCAAAATCGGGGCAACCCTAATAGTGATTAGAGTGATTACTAATTTATTGACCATTTTTACAGTCGTTGAAAGCCGCTAATTAACTTGCTAATTGGGAATTAATTAAACCCTAATTAACCACATGATTAATTAATTAAACATTAATTAATTAAAGGGTTAATTAAGCATAATACAAAACTTAGTCAAAACATGATCAAACTTCATAATTAAGATCATTATCATCTAATTAGCACACAAAACAAAATTCATAACTTTTGGACTTATATTTTAATTATTAAAAATCATGGAAGTGACATTTATTAATTAAAAGAGCAAATTAAAGCATAAATAATTTTTATTAGAAAAACAGAGTTAGTATTTTTCTTATGTAGATCATAACACAGGGAGCATGCACATATTTTTATCACAAATTTATATGCCCAAATGAATTTATAGCAAAAAGATGAAAAACTGCATTTGGAAATTAAATTTGAAAAAGGAAAAACATAACCCCTCTCCTTCGGCGGGCCACTGCGCAGCCCGACGGCCCAACTCGGCCCGACCTGCTTGCGCCGCAAGCCTTTAGCCTGCTCGGCCCACTTCCTCCTCCTCCTCACTCTCTCGGCCCGCCGACAAAACCGGCCCCGCGCGATCCCCTCCCCTCCCTTTCTTCTTTCTCCGACCGGGCGGAGACGACGGCGGCGCTCTCGCCGGCGACGACCCCTCCGGTGAAACTGGCCATACCATCGTGCTCCCCTCACCGAGACGAACACCTCAAGCTACTACACGGCTACTGCTCGCCACTAGAGCTCGTACGGCGGCGGCCGCGGCGGCTCGGCACGACGACGAGTGGCGGCGCAGCGGTGTTCCGACCAAACCACTGCGAACTAGACGCAACCATTACCCTAGATCGATTTAGTAGCTCACCACTGCTTCAAAACAGGGACGTCGCGAGCTTGAAGGTAGGCGAAGGATGATTGATGGCGGTGGCTACGGCTGCGGCGGCGTGAACCGAGAGGTTCAGTGATGTTCCAGCTCGTCGGAGCTTTGCCTGAGGAACGGGAAAAGCTGAACATGGTCAGGAGTTCAAGGGGATTCTGAAACAAGATAAAGGAGAGCGCGAGCGGCTCTGGGCTACCCTATCCAAGACGAGGTGCCCACCCGGCGGCGATCCGGCCGAAAAAAAGACGGCGGGCGTCGCCGTGCTACTCGGCGATGCTATGAGACAAGAAGTGGCTCGATCGGTGCGCAAGGGAAAGACGGAGCTGTGTGCGGGATGAATTGGACGATGATCAAGCACGAAGTGTGAATTGCCTGACGGGAACGGCGGTGGCGGCGGTGGCAATGAGAGAGAAAAGAGAGACAAAACGGCCGGCTCGGGGGTTTTTATAGAGCAAGGATGGTCGACGTGGTCGCAGGGCGGCGCCTTGATGATGGCAAGGTGGACGGCAAAGCGTGAAAACGGGGAAGACGCCGGAATTTGCCACGGCGGCCGGCGAGCCCATGCCGAGCACTGTAGCTCCCCATGCTGAACACTGTAGCACAGAGCCAGCTCACCATCTTCCCTTTTCAAATTACTCTCAACTTTTGAATAAAAGATGAAAAATTCCCAAAATACAGATTGTGCAAAATTTAATTCTCTACAACTTCTATTTAAGAAGTTTTGTCAGATTTCAAATAAATTTTGAATTTGTATTTCAAAATTCAAAAAGAGGGCAAAACCTTAATTTTAAGGATTTCAAAATTACTTTTAAAATTTGACTAAAAGATGAAAATCTCCAAAAATAAAAGTTATTTATTTTCTCAAGATCTACAACTTTCATGTAGAAAGTTTTTCATGAAACCAAGTAATTTTTGAATTGGAGTTGAAAAATCAAAAGGGGATATTTTCCAATGTGAAGAACTTTTGAAATTAGTTCAAATTTTATTCAAAAACTTGAAAAACTTTATATACCAAAGTTGTAGAGCTCAAAGAGATGCACAAACTTTATTTTTGGAGTTTTCCCAAATTTTGAATATTTTGAGATGAAATTGAAAAGGGGGCAAAACACTTTGAAATTTAGGGTTTTTGAAAAGGAATTTCAAATTGGACTTTTGGGCAATTAATTAATGATATTGTGGAACTTTTTTAAACCCAACCAATAGTACACTTTCAAAGTACAAACTTCATACTTTGAAATAGTGTCATTGGTTAGCAACTTTTATTTATAAAATTAATTATGGTTAGCTCACCGAAATTGAAAATGAAATTCGAATTCCAACACTTAACCACTAGGGTTAGGGTTTGGGATTCGGATCCCAAATTCAATTTTGGTTCTCGCTTTTACATCATTTGAATTGTAAAATACGGTTATGGTGTGAGTCAGGGTTAGCCAAACACTTGTACATACCAAAGTTGCTTTTAGTTGCTCACATTTACAAAACTTGATTAAGCACTTAAGTGAGATTTAAATGGTGTACACATACACATACGATATGAAAGAGCGCAAACAACCCTAGAATCAAATAAACTCATTTTGGTCATTTGCATTAGTGTTCTCTAATGATGAATGCTCATGCAATAATGATGATGACATGGCAGGTTTAGTCTAACGTAACACCGGGGGTGTTACATTATATTCCCCTTAAAAGGAATCTCGTCCCGAGATTCAAAGCTTAGGGCTAAGTAATGGAAAAGGAAATGTATCAAGTAGACACACCTTACATGGTTTCATAAGGGAGGTAGAAGGGTTCATATTACAAGTCTCATGTTTTCGGAAAGTCACAATTCTTAGAAACGAATCGTGACTTAGGAGAAAGGAAGAAAGAACTTCCTGAAAGGCTCATTCAAGAATTCCTTAAACCAACTTATTCCAAAGATCACATCTATGTTTTGATCCTTCAGATACCATCGAATTAAGGAGATAGAGATATACTCCAAGAAATATAGAAACTTGATATATCATCTCTCGTATATGTATACGCCCTCCCGGCAATTGTATCAAAAACTTGTCTTTAATTTCTTTCATGGGGATTTCATGCTTTGTAACAAAAGTACGATTGATGAATGTATGCGATGCACCAGAATCAACAAACGTAATTGTAGGGTGACTGGTGACAAGAAACATACCCATTAAAACAGATTCTCCTTCAAGAACATTCCCAGCTTGAACGTGATACACACGCCCAGGTTTCCTTTTGGCATTCACCTTCGGGACATACTGTGATTTACCTCTGCCTTGACCCTGATGCTTCTGACTGCCCGACCCTTCTTTGGAGGTTGGAGGTATTCGGATTGGGTAGGGGCAATATCGAACATAGTGTGGCTCTCCACAATTAAAAACAAATGACCTCTACCAAAGGGACGAAGTCCAGGGGAGCCGGTGGAGTGGGAGTTCGAATATCACAGGTATTCGGGTGGCCGAGGATAAGTTGTGGCAAAGATGGTGAGTGTTCTCATGTTGCCTTTGGGTTTGTTGTTGCTTCTTTGTGGGTGATGATGGCTCTGTTGTTCTTTGTGGTGGGTAGTAATAAGATTGATGGCTTTGTTGGTGCTTGTTGATAGCGGGATGGCTGGTGGTTATCTTTGAGTAGGGTGGAATATAACCTTCGACGTTTACGGTTTCCGCCCGGATGGGTTGGAGAAAGCACGCCGCTCTTCACTCTTCTGTTTAAGCATGGATCTTTCATAAGATATGGCGATATCCACCGCCTCATAGAAAGTGGCAGTTGGGTTGGCAGTAAGGTGAGTTTCAATATCACTCTTTAAACCACGAACAAAACATTTCTTCTTCTTACTGTCAGTGTCCACATGCTCAGGTGCATATTGTGATAGTTGACTAAACAAGTTCACATATTGCACCACTGATCGACCACCTTGTTTTATTGCTAGAAACTCTTCCAGCTTGGCTTGCATTACTCCGTCAGGAATGAAATGCTGACGGAAGGCATCTTGAAACATAGCCCAAGTGACTTGTTGTCCGTGGGTTGGCGTGCAAGGAAGTTTGCCCACCATGCGGATCTGGGGGCCTCTCAACCTGTTGGGCGGCAAACTTGGGTTTCAACAAGTCGGGACAACCCTCTAGCGTGTCAAACTTTAAATTTATAATACGAAGCCGGTCATTAGCTTCTAGAGGTTCCTCGGCCCTTGTGAACACCGGCGGGGCGAGTTTCAATGAAATCCGATATGTGATTTCGTCGTGATTACGACGACCATGATTCTCATGTGGGGCATTCTGATTTTTCGACTCATTTCCGTAGCATACGGGCATTCTCGATGGTGGCATGGACTAAAGGCGCCCACGGCTTCAGCCAAGGGCGGTGGTGCTAGTGGTGCCCGAGGGACCTCACCTCCCTCGTGTGAAGAACCAAAGACGAGTGTTGCCGGACATCTGTTATAGACAAGATTATATTTATACACAAGCAAAGCCTATAAGATGGAAATCCTAGGGCTAGCAAGAATAGGATTGATTTTACTTAGCCCAACCACTTGTTATCGGGGATATGATTCTTTAAACAAATGAATTAAACATGATGCATGATCGAACCTACGGATCAAGCAAAATACTTTTTAAAGTAACATAAGCATTCTTTTAGTAATATAGGGCAAAAAGAAAACAACATGATACTCCGCTTAAGACTCTTTTAAATAGCACCTAGAAAGGCTACTAGAAAGAATTAAGATGGAGCGAGAAGCAATTTGGACCAAACCACCTTTAACTTTTGGATCCAAAACATTTTGAAGTTTTCGAAAAAGTAACACTGTGAGTATCTTTGCAAGTACCGCTCTGATACCCTCTGTGGCAGAACCATCTAAATTATATGGCCCACAAGCACCTGACATTGTCCCTAAGATCTCTGTCGGCCATACTTGAGTACCACATAACCTAGAATGTTACGTCGGGTGGATCCCCGATAAACCACGATCACTCCGGGATCGATACTTACGAGAGACATCACAGTATTACAACAGTTTTCATACAAAATACCGAGTAGCGGAAGACTTACAATAACTTAATTTACAAAACTTTTATCAAACTTATACAAACCCGAGTAGCGTTATTACAAAACAAATGGAAGTATCATTACTTAGCTTTATTACAAACACACAACGAAAAGCGCCCCCGCCCATGGGCCACACAATCTATTCCTCGTCGGTCACTTCATCAACGACCGTCATGCGGCAAGGGGGCGTAACACACTTGCTCACGCGGTTCACACGCAAGGGGTTGAACAAACCCCGAGTACAAAAAGTACTCCGCAAGACTTACCCGTCCAAAAATTGGGGAGAAGACTCGGGAATGCTTTGGCTAATAGGAGTCAAGGTAAGGCTTTAGCAAGATCAAATGACACCTTTGCAAAAGAGACTAAGCCAGGTCCTTACTTTACTACATCAATCACTTGTCAACCAAGTATCGGATTCAAAACTTTCCATCATCAACTTCCATTATTACTACGATGCTGTGCTAGGATCACGGCTCCCATATCGTGGAGCACACGGCGATTCGAATCGCTTTATATACCCAAATTTGGGGGCTTCTAGCCACACGATGTATGCGGACCGGACATCTTACATACATCAACTCACGCTTGCATTTTTCCCGACCGAACGGGTCCTAGCCACAGGTACAAGACACCATCTCCCTACGCCCGCGGTCCCCTTCCACGGTGGCCCGTAGGATGGGTACACGCTACTCGTCCCCGTATCCGTTCTCGTCAAAGATAGTACAAGGGAGCTTACCGCCATTAGCATGCGACTAGTACTATCCAATAACCTCATGATCCAAGGGCCAAGGCAACGAACGGTGCTTAACCGACTCACAAGTGGACGACACTACACCAGGGCACTAGCCCCTCCTGGTGCAAGTCACTCCACCCGGTCTCAATTTACTCATCATCATGATCTTGTTGCGTACCCTTGACCCGATCAAAGTGAAGGGATACCAACAAGTAGCATCAGGTTTTCATAAATGCCCTCAACGGGGATATTGTTATCACATTTTTGGAAAACGTTTCATTTGTAAAGCCTAGGCTATCGGCAAGACTAAGCATACACTAGCATTTGCGAAATCAAAACAGTATCCGGGGTGTATAGCAAGGTACGGTAAATGCACCAAAGTAGGATATCACACAACTCCTGTTACCTAATGCATCATATCTGGAACATACAATATAAAGGATTTTCGAAATACAAGGAAGGGTTTAAATGCATCCGGGGCTTGCCTTGGGGCTCGACGAAGTTAGGTGCAGTGATGACACTGTCGAGATCAGGACCAACCTCTTCACACCGAACACCTTCTTCAGATGGCACGGCTACACGATTGAGATGCATGATCACAATGCAGTGATAAAAGAGCATGCGATAATGATGCAACGATTGTTAACCTATCTTGAGTACAACTTTCCTTCACGGTATAGTTGCACTAAGAAGGTATAACTACCGTCGACGACGACGGATTAACGATACGCAATCAACATGAAATGCCGGAGGTCATTAGGGTTAATGACCTAGGGTCATCACTCAATCCCAAAATCAGGCAACCCTAATAGTGATTAGAGTGATTACTAATTTATTGACCATTTTTACAGTCGTTGAAAGCCGCTAATTAACTTGCTAATTGGGAATTAATTAAACCCTAATTAACCACATGATTAATTAATTAAACATTAATTAATTAAAGGGTTAATTAAGCATAATACAAAACTTAGTCAAAACATGATCAAACTTCATAATTAAGATCATTATCATCTAATTAGCACACAAAACAAAATTCATAACTTTTGGACTTATATTTTAATTATTAAAAATCATGGAAGTGACATTTATTAATTAAAAGAGCAAATTAAAGCATAAATAATTTTTATTAGAAAAACAGAGTTAGTATTTTTCTTATGTAGATCATAACACAGGGAGCATGCACATATTTTTTTATCACAAATTTATATGCCCAAATGAATTTATAGCAAAAAGATGAAAACTGCATTTGGAAATTAAATTTGAAAAAGGAAAAAACATAACCCCTCTCCTTCGGCGGACCTTCTTGCGACCCGACGGCCCCAACTCGGCCCGACCTCTTGCCACGCGCGCCAAAGGCCTGCTCGGCCCCACTTCCTCCTCCTCACTCTCTCTCTCGGCCCGACAAACCGCCCCAGCCCAGCCCCTCCCTCCCTTTCTTCTTTCTCCGACCGGGCGGAGACGACGGCGGCGCTCTCGCCGGCGACGACCCCCCGGTGAAACTGGCCATACCATCGTGCTCCCCTCACCGAGAGACGAACACCTCAAGCTACTACACGGCTACTGCCGCCACTAGAGCTCAGACGGGCGGCGGCCGCGGCGGCTCGACGACGACGAGTGGCGGCGCAAAATGTTCCGACCAAACCACCGCGAACTAGACGCAACCATTACCCTAGATCGATTTAGTAGCTCACCACCGCTTCAAAACAGGACGCCGCGAGCTTGAAGGTAGGCGAAGGATGATTGATGGCGGTGGCTACGGCCGCTGGCGGCGAAACCGAGAGGTTCAGTGATGTTCCAGCTGTCGGAGCTTTGCCTCGAGGAACAGGAAAAAGCTGAACATGGTCGAGTTCAAGGGGATTCTGAAACAAGATAAAGGAGAGAGCGCGAGCGGCTCTGGGCTACCCTATCCAAGACGAGGTGCCCACGGCGGCGATCCGCCGAAAAGAAAGACGACGGCGTCGCCCGTGCTACTCGGCGATGCTATGAGACAAGAAGTGGCTCGATCGGTGCGCAAAGGGAAAGACGGAGCTGTGTGCGGGATGAATTGGGCGATGATCAAGCACGAAGTGTGAATTGCCTGAGGAACGACGGTGGCCGGCGGTGAGCGGAGAGAAAAGAGAGACGAAAACGGCCGGCTCGGGGTTTTTATAGAGCAAGGATGGTCGACGCGTGAGTATCGCAGGCGGCTTCGCGATGATGGCAAGGTGGACGGCAAAGCATGAAAACGGGGAAGACGCCGAATTTGCCACGGGCGCCGGCGAGCCCATGCCGAGCACTGTAGCTCCCCCCTCGAACAACGTGTAGCACGTGAGCCGCCACCATCTTCCCTTTTCAAATTACTCTCAACTTTTGAATAAAAGATGAAAAATTCCCAAAATACAGATTGTGCAAAATTTAATTCTCTACAACTTCTATTTAAGAAGTTTTGTCAGATTTCAAATAAATTTTGAATTTGTATTTCAAAATTCAAAAAGAGGGCAAAACCTTAATTTTAAGGATTTCAAAATTACTTTTAAAATTTGACTAAAAGATGAAAATCTCCAAAAATAAAAGTTATTTATTTTCTCAAGATCTACAACTTTCATGTAGAAAGTTTTTCATGAAACCAAGTAATTTTTGAATTGGAGTTGAAAAATCAAAAGGGATATTTTCCAATGTGAAGAACTTTTGAAATTAGTTCAAATTTTATTCAAAAACTTGAAAAACTTTATATACCAAAGTTGTAGAGCTCAAAGAGATGCACAAACTGTATTTTTGGAGTTTTCCCAAATTTTGAATATTTTGAGATGAAATTGAAAAGGGGGCAAAACACTTTGAAATTTAGGGTTTTTGAAAAGGAATTTCAAATTGGACTTTTGGGCAATTAATTAATGATATTGTGGAACTTTTTAAACCCAACGAATAGTACACTTTCAAAGTACAAACTTCATACTTTGAAATAGTGTCATTGGTTAGCAACTTTTATTTATAAAATTAATTATGGTTAGCTCACCGAAATTGAAAATGAAATTCGAATTCCAACACTTAACCACTAGGGTTAGGGTTTGGGATTCGGATCCCAAATTCAATTTTGGTTCTCGCTTTTACATCATTTGAATTGTAAAAATACGGTTATGGTGTGAGTCGGGGTTAGCCAAACACTTGTACATACCAAAGTTGCTTTTAGTTGCTCACATTTACAAAACTTGATTAAGCACTTAAGTGAGATTTAAATGGTGTACACATACACATACGATATGAAAGAGCGCAAACAACCCTAGAATCAAATAAACTCATTTTGGTCATTTGCATTAGTGTTCTCTAATGATGAATGCTCATGCAATAATGATGATGACATGGCAGGTTTAGTCTAACGTAACACCGGGGGTGTTACACTTGCGCACATCACTAGAGGGCTGAGCAGTCGGATTGCGATCCGATGAGCACGTGGCGACGGCCATGGTGACACTGCGGGATCATGGCGGCGCTTCGGCCGTTGAGGGAGAAGAAGGTGGCGCCGCGGCTGCCCTGAGAACCTAGCTTGCGATAGGCGGCTCAAACGCGTCGCGCAGGAGTGGCGGAGCAAAGAGAAGGTGGCGAGGGGGTGGTGCAGCGTGCTACGCCAATTTGACCGGCGAGTGGATGACGGCGGCGGTAGAGCAAAAAAAGAAAAGGGGCGACTCCGACCGGCCGGTGAACCGCTTTTATAGGGCGAGAAGGTAGTCGACAGTGGGTGATGGCCTCGCGAGTTCGTCCAGGTGTTCGGTTGCGCGGGAAAACCGGGAAGACGCCAGAATGGACACGGGCAGTCGGTCGGCCGACATGGGCACGGCAGAGAAGAAAGGAGGTTTCTCTTCCCCCCCTCTCGGGTTACTGTAGCAGGGATATTTTCTTTTTCTCTTTCAAAATTACTCCCAAAATTTGAATACAAGTTGAAAAATTTCCAAAATACATATTGCTCACAATTTTGTGCTCTACAACTTTTATTAAGGAAGTTTAGTCAGATTCTAAATAGATTTTGAATTTTGAATTCAAATTTGAAAAGGGGCAAAATCTTAACTTTTGGGATTTCAAAATTACTTTTAAATTTTGAATAAAAGATGAAAATCTCCAAAAATAAAAAGTTGTTCTATTTTTCAAGATCTACAACTTTCATTTAGAAAGTTTTTCATGAAACCAAATAATTTTTGAATTGTAGTTTAAAACTCAAAAGGAGGCAAGTTCCAATTCAAGCCACTTTTGAAATTACTTCAAATTTTATTCAAAAACTTGAATAACTTTATATACCAAAGTTATAGAGCTAAAAGATATGCACAAACTATATTTTTGGAGTTTTCCCAAATTTTGAATATTTTGAGGTAAAATTGAAAGGGGGCAGTTTCACTTTGAATTTCAAGCTTTTGAAATGGATTTTCAAATTGGATGCTTGGGCAATTAGCTAATGATGTTATGACACTTTTCAAACCCAACCAATAGTACACTTTCAAAGTACAAAGTTTATACTTTGAAATGGTGCCAATGGTTAGCAACTTTTATTTAGAAAATTAATTATGGTTAGCTCATCAAAAGTGAACTTGAAATTCAAATTCCAACACATAAGATTAGGGTTTTGGGATTTGGATTCCAATTTCAAATTTGATTCTTTCTTTTGCATTTTTGACGTATAAAATATTGTTAACATTTAAAGTCAAGGTTAGCCAAGCACTTGGACACACCAAAGGTTGATTTTATGTTAATGACTTTTATAAGCTTAATCAATCACGTTGAGGGAAATTTAAGTGCTTTTCCACTCTATTTCCATTAACAAGCATAGCAAACTATATTAAAGATTATTAGGCATGATCAACATCTCAAAATCATATAAGACAAAGTATTAATCATGCAAGGGTTACTAATACCATGAAATGCACTAATATACTTAATGCTTGGTGATTAACTTAATGATGCATATGATCATATGCTACTTGCATATTGAACATGATACTTAATGCATAACATGATGATATGGTGGGTTTATGGTGGGTTCAGGTTAACGTAACACCGGGGTGTTACACTAGCGATGTTATCTAGCCCTAAACATGTTTTTATATACCTCAATACTTTTACGTAAAAGTTGTACTATGGCGTATAAACTCATACCCGACACACGTACACCGAATTGCCTTAATATTTTAAATACTAGAGGAATTCCCCGCGCGTTGCTGTGGAAATTAGCGAAGTAATAGCTCTCATACTACATTATAGCGCATAAAATATTTAAAACTGACTTTAGGTATAATTTGAAAAGATGAATAGCTAGCTTGCTATTGGACAACTCAACTATTGGACAACTCATAAATTATAATATACATTTTTTCACTAATTGCTATTGTGCAAAATATCATATAAGTATTAAAATCTAAGATCTAAATTTTATAAAATTGTACATGACTACTTGACAACGCATAGAAAAAGAGATAGAAAAGTGGAATAAAACTAAATGAAACAACGTAATACATCATCCATGACCATAAGTCTCAATCGATAAAGACATATAATGATAGTACGTAAAGAATTCTCATCCATACCTCATCTATTATTTGGTATTAGTGAATTGTAAAAAAAAAGTTATCGTAATATATCCATGTGGGGTCTTGTTTTGAAGAGTTTTTTGCGAGGAACACTATGGTGCAATTGGATTTTAATTATGATACTTGGTTTAGGTGCTATGACTTTTTTCTATTTCAAAAAATAGCTAGTGGGAGATAATTAATTAAGACTAAGTGGAGGTAACTCCTTTGATGACATCATCATACATCACTTTTTGAAAATCCTTATTTTTGATTGGAGGAGGCCCCTTAGTGGGTCTTAAGATTATAGGAGTATAGGATAGATTGTAGTACTTGGATTTGTGTATAAACTCACACCACACGCACGCACACCGGACAAAATGCATCAATTACGAGTTAGAGTATCTAAAATTGTGTACACACTCACACGACGCACCACACATACGTGCACGCTGAACACAATCGTGGCAGACACGACACCTTAACCATTGTAGAAACACTAGTGAACATTCGAGCTTGAGGCTGAAAAAAATGGGGGAAAACTCCCGGTGTAAAATCCATGCTGAGAAGGGTTCAAACTCCGACCTTGGCTGGTGAATGCCATTGTTGTAGCACTGTGCTCTTCCCGTCCATCATATTCATCTCCCATTGATTCGTTACTGTCTATTCAAGTGAAGCCAGAACCGATGGCAGTAATTGGCCAGAAGCATTAGGTAAGTACGATTTTCACCATATTTTGGCTATGAATTTGAGCATTGACAACTATGGGGTCCTTTGAATGGTTGGAACTGATCCGTTTCTCAAGAGAGCCGCAAGAATCAGTGTTAACGGCTTTGTAGTGGCAGATGACAGAAATAATTTGAGGTATGGCGAAGTCGATAACAAAGAAAGTAAAATATAATTCAAAATTAAAATGGTTCGAGAGCACAACAGGTATAATAGCACAAATGTCAACTTATATCAATCTTTGCTAATTGCAACATATAACTCTAGTTTCCCTTTGCTTTTGGATGCACCTATATATATATTTATTGAAGCTCCAAAGATTAACCAATCAAAATAATTAAAATCCAACTAATAATTAAACAAAAAACTGAACAATGGAGACAGAAGAATCAGGATTTAGAGCTAGGCCATACACTGTGATTTGTACACTGACCACAGCGTACACTGGCCAAATATCTATGGTAAGTTAGGCCATCGAGCAGGCAAAGCCCATGTGCGGACAGGCCATAGCCACAGGCCTAAAGGGCCCAAATGTATATATAATGGAACCTCGTGTGTTCAGCGGACAGACTCAGAACTCGCGCCCACGGCCCACAACATGGAACTATGAATCCTATTCTCACAAAAAAAAAAGGGAACTATGAATCCTCAAACATGATTGATCTTATCTGTAAGACCCATACTGGCATAATCTGTTCACACACAAAAAAAGAAAAAAAAACACTGGCATAATCAAATGATGAATGGCACGGCGTCCGAAACTTTAATTTTAGAATTCTAACATAACATCGCCATCATGCATATACTTTGCCTGAAACTTCCATGCACATATAGGAAACATAGATCATGCATAGATCACACACACACACACAAAAACACGCACAAATAATAATAAAAAAAACCATTCGCAATGCACATATGAGTACGTAGAACATACATGAAATCGATCAATTACCAGAACTGAATAGGCTTTACGCAAAATAGCGCATACTAGTACTAAGGAGTGTCAACAGCTAAAAAATGAAGATGATTACATTTACTACTACTAGCTAGTACTAATAACCGCTCACTGGGTAAAGCAGTGGGGGATCGCGGTGCCTCAAGAGATGATTGCTAGGATCAGACAAGGCCTCTACGTACAGCACGTAGAAAGCATCAAACTCCTCAAAATCCACACACCTGACAGGGCCTGAAGCGCGTTCATTGTCGAGAATGAAGATACACAGCCGGCCTGTGCTGCTACGGCGGTAGGCGAAGCATACCACGGCATGCATTCTCGCGGCCGGATCGTTCGCCTCCACCTCTTCTCGGTCCTCCCTGGGGCAGCCTCGGAAGACGGCGGGGGGGTTCTTGCTGCCCGGGATGACGAAGCTGTCGAAGAAGAGTGTGGTTGTGAACAGCGTGCCGATGCACGGCCCACTCTCGTAGATGAGCCGCGCCGCCGTCTCGGCGGTGAGCCCGCCGTCATCGTAGCCGTACCTCTCCCAGTCCTCGAGCGGCAGGAAGAAGGGCGCCGGCGGGGCGGCGTTGGTGGTGCGAGCCCCGCCGAGGCGCTTCATCATGCGCAGCACCCGTCGCAGGTCCGACACGCCGTGCTCTGGGTCCCAGGTCCGCTCGTCCTTGCCAGTGGAAGGATTCCACTCCTTCTCGCGGAAGCACGCCTGCCGGAGCTTCCTGGGCGCGGCGGCTCGGCACGCGAAGGTTGCTGCCCCGTGCTCGGCCTCGAACTTCCGCCGATGCTGCGCCTCCATGCACACCGTTGCTGCGACAAGAGCGCAGGTGCCTGCAATCACAATCACACACAATCGTTAGTTAGTTAGGTAATTTGCCGGCGAATCGATCGATCGGAGTTGGAGCTATCTAATCATCGTATCGTACTAATTAACTCACCGGGAATGGTCTGCACCATGGGTAAACCCATCACCCCCACCCAGGAGAATGCAGGAGGCGCAGCGGCAGGATAGTAGTCGGCGGCGCCGCCGCGCAGGCGCAGCGGGTAATGCGTAGCGCACACCTCGTCCACGTTGCCGTGCTGGTGGTGGAGGAGGTCGCCATCGCCGACGTCCCAGTCCGGGAGCAGCCGCGCGCGCGCCCCTAGCTCCTCGCCGCCGTCCCCGTCCTCGTCTCGCTCCCCGACGCCGACGTGCAAGAGAAGCCGCGCGCGCCCTGTCTCCGGGGACGGGTCGAAGAGGGCGTCGATGTCTATACTGTTTCTTGGTCGTGCGCCGTGGAGTAAGAGAAACGCGCCGACGAGGCCTCCGTTTCTTGGTCGCGCGAGCTCGGCGCCGCTGAGGAAGAGGAACTTGACGAAGTCGCCATCGCGGTCGGCGCCGGTGGAAGAAGAGAAACCCGCCGCCGACGTCTCCGTTTCTTGGTGGCGCGAGGTCGGCGCCGTAGGGGAAGAGGAATCCGACGAGGTCGGCGCCGTGAGAGAAGAGGAATCCGACGAGGTCGCCATCGGGTTGCCGCCGTGGAGGAACCAGCCCTGCTGCTGGTGCTGGCCCGCGCGGAGGTCGTCGCCGACGCTGTCCCGGTCGCGGTACCCGTCCTCGTCGGAGAGCTCTAATAACACCACCATTTCTTCCCCGTCGCGGCTCCGCAGCTTCACGGCCTGGTGTTTCGTATCGCCGGCGTGGCGCGGCGTCGTCGGCCGGTGTTGTAGCGCCGTGGGCTCGGCGGCGGCGTTTTCTTGGTTTCTTGGCTTTGGCTAGGCGTTCCGAGCGGAAGAGGAACGAAGAGAAGGGGAGGAAAAGAGCGGGGCGGCGCCTGCCTTAAATTTCAGGCTGACGAGGCAGGTCGGTTGACCGGTGGGCCCGTCTGTCAGACTGGTATACAGAGAGGAGGACTGGCCGGTAGGCCCCACGACTCCGTCTCCTGCCTCTGCTGCCGCCGCCGCCGCCGCTGCCCGCTTCCTCTTCTTCCCCTACGGCTGTGGCGGGGCACGGTCGCCCAGTCGCCGGCTCTTCTTGGCGGTCTGGCGGAGTCGAGCGCCCCGATCACTAATCCAAGCAGTTGGACCTCACCCAACCCTTCCTCCAATGGCGATTTGCCGTGACTTGGTACAGGAAAGATGACGGGCTCCATAGATCTCCCGGCCACGGGCGGATTCGCGTTCGACCTGTGCCGCCGGAGCAACATGCTGGAGAAGAACGAGCTCAACCTCCCGGGTTTCGGGAAGACCGGGGCAACCGTGTTGATTTACATAAACCTGGGGGAAAAGGTATACATACTAACATACAATTTATTTTCGTCCTGTAATGCAGATATTCTCTTGAAATGATTCTCTGGCAAATCCTAATCCCATCTTGATTTGCATCAACCTGTGATTGAATAACTTTGTGTTGTATTTGAACAGGGATTGTTTCGTATTCATTGAGGTTAGCATTTCAGTGGTGTTCCTGGGGCAGGCAGTCAGGCACAAGGGCAACTTAGGGGCCTATAGTTGCTGATAAGAACTGTGAGAAGATTCACTTTGTGACGCCAAACATATATTGCTGAGGGAGCAGGAACTGCTGTTGACATGGAGGCTGTTACAGGTAGATGATGACAACAGTGAAATCTTGCTGCCCTTTCAAACTCTCAGTTCTTCCATTCCTTGCTGGCCTTTGCCTCTTTTACTTCAGACATGGTCAGCTCCCAGCTACAGCTGCACCGTTATGCAACGGCCGTAAACTAAGAATTGTAGCTGCTCTTACACTGCTGAAATCAAACCTCTTCAGGTGAGCTCCTCTCACAGCCACATGTTCAATTTTCTTGTCATTGTGTCAATATCTGAACTGCATATGCCTCCTTATGTTAGGTATCAAGGGCATGTCATTGCTTCCCTAGTTCTTGGTGCAGTGGATTCTACTGGACCACATCTTCACGCTGTTAGTAACTGAGTTCACCTATTTGTTACTTGTTGAAAGTGAAATATTGGTGTAGTGACATTAACTTTGGAATCTGCAGGTTTAACCACATGGATCCACTGATACTCTTCCTTTTGCCACAATGGGTTCTCTATCTCTTGCTGCAATGTTGATCTTTGAATTGAGGTACAAAGAAAGGCTTACTGTAAGTGAACCAGAGAGACAGTTCATGCATTTAACTATGTTTATTTTTAGGGGAATTTGCATTTAACTATGTTGGTAACAGAGTACTGTCTTCTGTAATCTCTGGTGACTGAATTTGATATATAAATTCCTTTTATCTTCTAGAGGGAGGAGGGATATATGTTTGCTTTTATACCAAATGACAGTTTATGCATGGACATGGAACCAATCTGATATGAACTAGGCCATTGTAGTTCTGTTTCCTTGAATATTTTTAGGTTCATGCTGTGATGACATCCATTCTCTGTATTATGGACAGTCAATTGTCATAGCAGCATGATAGGCTGGCACTCCTCCTTACGTTCTTCACCAAGCTCCAAGCACCAGCTTGGTTAGGGACTGCAGCCCTGCTTTTCTTTGATTCTCTCCCCCACTGCAGCATAAATTTAGATTTTTTACTTGTTTACTTGTAGACACTAAGGGAACTAGATGAAGCAAGTCTCTGCTTTGATAGTTGTTTGCTGGTTATGAGCACCTATTGTGGACTTCTGACCAGATTATTTATTTTCTCATTTTCCCTTTGAAATTGTTTCCAAATAGTCAACCTATGCTGTGGCAACTCAATGGTAGATTGTCTATTTCTATGTACCATGTATTTTAGTTGAGGCATGTTGTTAGAAAATTGGAATAATAAAATGGAGATTCCCTCTTTTCTTCAGTGTAATCTGAAATGATCTATGTTGTAGTGCAGAGTGATTCTTTATTATATGTTGTTGTTTTTCGTGCATTATATCCTGACATCCAACTCACAACAGTCTCTCTCCCTCTACTTTCAGATATAATTACAGTTGACCTTAGTGTTCAAATGATGGCCAGGTATTTTGTTTCCCATTTCTCTTCAACTGTTGTCACATTACTAATATTGGTCCATGCTTCGCTGCAGTGACACGCAATTGACCACAGAGGAAGCAATCTCATGTTCCTAATGAAAAAGAAAATTCAGAGATTTGGAGTTAAGGAATCCAACCAGTTTTTTCCCTTTCAAGCTTGGCTGCAATAAACAGGAAGTGCCTTCAACCCTTCATAGTGCAGGTTGCAGTTTCTTATTAGTTGGTTGCAATTACACATTGATGATGCATGATAAATCAGAAGGCTATAAGAAAAAGATTACATAAACAGGTACTCTATCTGAGCACATCTCTTGTGTTTTTCCCTGCCATAGTGATGGGTCCTTGGTGGGGGTTTTAGAAAATATTCAGTGCCTTTTCTTCCCTGCACGTTTTTGTCCAATGAAATTGGTATGCCTCATCACTAAGGACATGCCCTATCTTATTTAATTTACTCACAGGCTGCAGCTTATGCCACTTGCACTCTAATATAATGAGGTTTAACAGGGTTCAGTTTAGTATTTGTTAGTGCGAGATAACAATGTGTTCTTGGCATTCCCTACCAATCTACCAGAAGATGTTTTGCATAGATACTGACTTTTTGAAATAACGATATTCATTTGCTGCACGAATCAACAAGTTCCATTGCAGTGAAAGGTATTCTTTATCCCCTGCGATATATGAAAAATGCTAGTAACTGCTCTTTTGGTGCTTGCCCATTGCTTTCTGTTATGAGAAATCTTTGTGAAAAAATGACATACTGCTATTCGATTCACTGCTGCTTCCTCTTTGCAAGGCATGTGCTATTTTTATAGGAATTATTATGTCTCAATTGCTACTTGGTTGTCTTAGCTTGTACCACATTGTCAATGTAAAAAATTATTTTACCTTGTCATTGAATCTCAGTATGGTTAGGCATTCAGATCGTATCTACTAATACCACCTACAAAAAACAATGATTATGCCACATGGAGTGCACTCTTTTCTGTGCTGGTCTCGATTAGTATGGGTAAACCAGTGTTACTAATTTTGAGATCCTTTTCATCATTTAAAGGCAGATCAGTGTTACCTACTTTGATATTCTTTTCGGCATTCCAATACTGTTAACATCTTTTGCATAGTTCTGTAAAGCCACATCAAACAAATTGTCATAATATTGATTAGTGCATCCTGTTTCTCTATGGCATTATATCACGTTTCAATAGTAACTCAGCTGAAACATTCATCATAGCTATTCATGTAGAGTACTGTACCCTCCTTTCTCTGTTTCTGAGTGAAGCTGAAAATATTCTTTCATCTAAATAGGCAGGCTGTGGAATGGATTTGCCCTCTCATATTTCGTGAGCAAGGGCTGCATTATCAAGGCAACAGCCTATCTATGTTGGCATATTGAGAACAAGTGTGTCCTGTAATATATTATGTTCATATCAACCTATTATATCAACATAATGCACTGTTACTAAATTCTGGGACTTTGAGCGTTATTCATTCTTTGTCATGGTTATTCAATTTATCAAATATAATACCCTAAAGTTATCTTCTGTGCGCCTCGTCCCACGACTTTAATTTGTGCCACCAATCCTGATCTTGTCCCTGACCCTGAAGGGAGGCAAGTCTCCCATGCCTAGCAGACGCCTTGCGAAGGACCTGGCGTCGAAGGCCTCCAGGTCAGCGACATTCTCCCCGGTGCCGATGAATATGATGGGGATTTTCGTAGCTGCCACCGCGCTGAGCGCGCCGCCGCCCTTGGCTTGGCCGTCCATCTTGGCGACGATGACGGCGCCAACGACCCCAACCGAGGCGAACGCCAGCGCCTGGTCGAACGCAGCCTGGCCGATGCTGGCGTCCACGACGAGCACCACCAGGTCCGGCCGCGTGGCCTCCCGCATCTCCTCCAGGTCCAGGAGAGCGGCCTCCTGGCCGTGGCGCCCGCCGCTCGTGTCGACGACGATGAGGTCGCACTCGCTCCGCCTGAACCTTTCCACGCCCTCGACGGCGATCTCCACGGCGTCCGACTCCGTGTAGGATCCGTAGAAAGGGATGCCAGCCTTGGCCGCGAGCTGTTCCATGGCGCCGGGGCCGGGCCGCGACGTGTCGGCGCACACTAGCGCGGGGCTGAACCCCTTCCGGCGGCGGTGGTAGTCCGTGTACTTGACGCAGGTGGTGGTCTTGCCGGAGCCCCGCAGGCCGACGAACATGACGACGCTGGCCGGCTTCTTGCCTCTCGTTGGGGCCAAGGATATCGGCTTATTGCCCCCGGCGCCGGGTCCAGCATCCTGCGTAACTCCGCCTCGACGGCCTCACGGATGGCGCGGCGCCTGTTGGTGCCGGTGCCGGTGGCAGCCAGGTCGACGGCGCCCCTGATGCTGGCCTGCACGGCCCGGACCGTGTGGAAGCGGACGTCGGCCTGCAGAAGCGCGCGCGAGACGTCGTTCAGGCAGGTGGCCAGCACCTTGTCGTCCACCTCCGGCGCCTTAGCCATCCGCACCAGAGCGCTGACGATGCTCCCGGCCAGCTCCGCCAGCGCCACGTCGAGCGAGATCGCCGGCCGGTCAGGTCACGGCGACGGATCTCCGAACCTCTTCTACGTCCTCCTCACCAGAGCGGCGGGCCGGCGGCAAGGGCGCTAGCTAGCTCTTTTTTCGATCGGACGGAGATGGATCGGAGCAACACAACACGTACGTATGAGATATATAGGCCGGCTTGCGAGGTGATCGCGTCGCGTCGACGGATCGGAGTCCCGAAAACAACTCCATCGGCTGATCGATCTGCCCCGAGTGTCCGAGTCCCGAGTCAATGTTGCCCGACCGACCGCCTGACACACGAACCCAATGTCCGAATATCCCTTATGGAGACACGTCAGCGGAAAACGGCCAGCACATACCTTATCTTTGCTTCAAGGCTTAGTAGCCCAGGGCAACAACATTGTCTGGTCACAACCTTGTATCCGGCAGGTGTGCTGTTGCCCAAGCAATGAAAATCAAGCGTGCTTTGAGCGCTTGTCTTACCTGGTATAGGCATAAACAGAACATCCATTAGATGAAAAACGGGTCCTTCATTTTGCTACTTTGTTGGACAATATTTTTGTCTGCTAAAGCAATGTGAAGCAGGTATTGTTGGGTATGGGTTTGGTTATGCTTATGCGTTGGAGGTGGTCTTAAATTCACCGCTAGAAAAGCGCCATGCATCGTGTTAGCTTTTATGTCTGGCTTTTTCACTTGTATGTTGTCTGGGTCTTATTTGGGAGAATTGACTTATACTATCGAAAGATCACGACGTTTAAAAAAATACTATCGAAAGACGTCTGTCACGTAAAATACCGCTGAAAGAAAGAATGACTGTTACCTCCAAATAGCATTCTGCAATGGTACACACTCTTCTTTCTCAGTCCAACAGCATCTCGGTTCACATGCAGGAAGCGCAGCGCTGTGCCCTTGGCCAGCAGATTTATCGTCGGGCTCGAGCCAGGCTGTCCTCTGCACATTGCGGTGTTCCCATGCATGGCTCGTCTTCGGTGACGGTCACATCATCCCCGGCCCTTCCTCGAGCGCACGGTGTTCTTGATCTTCACTCCGACCAACATGGCGTCCAAAGGAGCTCAATGACGCACCCGTGATCCGCAGCAGAGGACTTCACCATTTTCGGGCAACGATCTTCATCTTGGCTAATAAGCATGTAAGGCTGGGATTCAACTGGATGGAGGAAAAATCAAGGCAGGAGCGGATCCTGACCATCAGAAAAAGTGATATCAAGGCGGAAGGGGCAAGTGGTGCCCAAGCCGCGGCTGTGCGCGCGCCATGGAGTTCGTTGTTGCGCCGGGACATGACTGCTGAAGCTACGGCAAGGAGGCGCACCTGCCGGTGTCATGCGACGTGTGGCTGGCAAGAACGTCGATCTCCAACTCGGAGACGGCCATGCTGCTGGTTCACACGAAGCAGCACTGCGGCACTGCCCCAAGTGCCAGGCTGCCAGCGGCCAATTGGTAAGAACAAGGGATGCAAGCACATGACTTTTGTAGGGTCTGCTGCTGCCACCGTTTGTGCTTGGATCCATTGGGAGCCCGTCACACCAGCTTCCAATGCTACCAGCTGCGGCCAAAAGGTCAACGCCGGCGGCAAGGACTAGCAAACGGCAACAGCAAGCCAATGTGTCGTTGGACAGGTACCTGCTGTGTACCGCTACGAGCACTGGGCGGCCAACCACTCGTCGCTGCAGAACAACAGAAGACTGATTCTTCTCGCAGAGGCGCCACGACGCGAGTTCACGGAGGCCGCCGCCGGCGAGCGCCGGCGCTCTGCCTCGCGCACTGGCCACCGCGGGTGAGAGCCGCCGCTCCTACCATGGGCTGGGCGAGCACCGTCGTTTCGGCCGTCCGGCTTCTCATGCTCGAACAGGATCTTGAGCATGCATGGTCTGATATGATCTTGTGCGTGCTCCCCTCGCTGCCGCGTAGGTCGCTGCGGCGCGCTCGCTGCTGACCGCGCCATCCGCCGTGTTGCGCGCCGCCAGCGAGGCTGCCTACGTGCCCCACAGCCAGGGTTACGTTAGTGCACAACTTTTTAATTACTAAAACACCTGAAGGTACCAAGATATTTTAAATTAATTGCGCCATCCGCCTTTATAATATATTTTAAATTAATTACTTAAAAATAGAAAAAATGAAAATACCTAAAGGTACCAAGATATTTTTCCAACCAGTCTCTTCTTTGAAACTTCAGTTGGGAGCCTTTGCAACACCAGAAGGTGCAGAACTCTGCAAGTAGAAGAAATAGTAAAAAGGTGAGACAATCTTCACAAGGCAGAGGAAACAAGTACTTTAGGCTTCTTTTGGGGAGGCTCCTCGTCACTTTCATCAGAGCTCTCATCGCGGGGGGGGGTGGGGGTGGGTTCTATGGAGTTTAGAATTATATTCAGGCATTTTTTCAAGGGAACGTTATCTAGTGCAAACTAAATTTCTGTGAAAACCCATGCAAACCATAATAAAAAGTTATCTAAATTCACCAAAAAATTCACACATGTAGTTGATATGGTGATACACAACCTTACAAAATATCTTGTCTAAAATCAACTTCATTTGTGAGATATAAAAATAATAAATTTCAAGCGAGAAAGTTGTCCGGATGATTTGGTAGAAATTTGTTATTTTTATATCTCATAAACAAAATCGAGTTTAGACAAGATATTTTGCAAGGTTGTGTATCATTATATCATCTATATGTGTGATTTTTTTTGGTGAATTTAAATGACCGTTTTACCATGGTTTGCACGGGTTTTCACAGAAATTTAGTTTGCACTAGATAATGCCTCCCTTTTTCGAATATTAATCGACATGATACATAAAAGCATTTTGAAATGCGAAACAACTCTTTTGTACACCTAATATAGCAGCAATTTGATGGCTTAGTTGACTTTTTTCATATCAAAATATACCTTACTGAAATGGCAGAAGGAGTATGATGAGTCAAGAAAACAAGATTACAAGACAGAATACTTGTCATTCTTCTTATTTGTTTTTGATGAAAAGACTGTAGGGGAGACCCCACAGTTAATAACTCGGTCTGAAATTCGCTCCAATTGGGATTCGAACTCAGAACCTAAGAGGTGCCGCTGGAGTGAATAGACTAACTGATCTAGCACCCTTTGACATTCTTCTTAGGCTATCTCCAACGACATAGGCAAAGCCTTACCCGTGTTTCTGGTAGTCTGTCTCCTTGATGCATGCACGGAGGCTGCAGCCTGCACGTTAGAAAGACACGGCTTAGGTTAGGGTTTGCTCCAGCCGCCACCGCCGCCGCCATCGCTGGTCCCCCTCCCTCCTCCTCCGGCATATCGCCGGAGGTCGGAGGGAGTGGGGATCCATTGTTTTCTAGTAAGTTTTTCTATTAGATTGAGTCTTTAGGTTTAGGGTTTCTCTATGCCAAGTTTCTTAGTATTGGAGATTTATCTCTTTCTCCTGCTCTTCTCCGGCAACGGCGAGGATGTGGGGTGGAATCGTTTTCTCCATGGCGGACATATTGAAGATGAAGGCGGCATCTACAGCATCAGCATCTTCATCGACATGACGACATGGAGACTTGTGTTTTGCATTAAGGCGGAGATGTTGCCGCCGCTATGGAATAATTTTCTCCGGTCCCTTCTTCGTTTTGTTGTGGTTGGATCTGGCCACGATGAAGGACTAGGGAGAATAATTTTCAGATCAGTCTTCCTCGTTCTTCGGTGGCAGAAAGAAGAAAAAGGAAGACACAAGGAAGAAGAAGTTTCTCAACTCCGCCTACAGGAATGTTGGCTGTCCGTTGGGCATCTACTGTCCGGCCGAAAACAATTGTTGCCGAGTATTTGCCTGTGCAGTCATCTATACAAAGCGTCAAATAGGTTTGGGTTTGAGATCTGGAGCTATTCACAGCGTGGGTATAATTTAGATGAATTTCTGGATATTTATGTAATCCAGAGAAACTGTAATGTGTTGATGTACCCAGCTATTATCTAATATAATTCTTCTTTCGTCGCCAAAAAAAAAGGCAAAGCCTTACCCAAACGCAAATTGCGTCGTCCACAGTACTTTGCCTCCCCAAAACAACCCTCCAACAGCGAACGCAAACAACTTACCTATTTTGCGCGTGAGCCGCAGGGGAACGCATATATGCATCTCCTCTCTCCTCGACGCAATTCTCTGGTGGTGGGCCCGCAACAGGGCGCGGCCGCCGAGACGAGGCAAGCCAGCGGCGGGGACTCGCCGGTGCAGTGAGCGGGCCTACAACAAGGAGCCGGGCCGGCAATCTCAAGCGGCGGGGGAGTTGGCCTCCGTTGAATCGGGGCTCGCGCTCGCGGATGCGAGGTCCGCGCTTCGTCGGTGCCGTCGAGGGCGACGCGTCCCGCCGCTGCTTCTGCCTCCGCCTCCGCCGTATGCCTTGTCCGCCTCCGCTAGCGCCTCGGGCTCCGGCTGAAACGACCAGCGATTTCCTCGAAGGGAAGTCCACAGTACATCATTTACGCTTGATACCACAGTTCATACATCGCATGAGGTACAAGTTACAAGGTTTACAGCACTTGGAGACACACCTAGGTACAACGCATCCTAGCGATATACACAAGAAGGTCTTCATCAGAGTAGGCGTAGCGCCATAGCGGGTGAAGGCTCCTCCTTCACGAACGATCATCAGAGTCGGGGTAGAGTATCAGCGGGCGTAGACTTGATCTCCTTAACCAAACTTGAGTGTAGGGACGAGGCCACCTAATCCTTCCAGCTCCATAATCGTCGTAGTCGTCCTCGGGTACCAAACCTGTTCAACTCTATCAGTACGATTTGTACTGGCCACTGACTCCCACCCTATGCTTTGCTTTGCTATGTGGTAAGTAGAATGCAAAGGCAGAGAGAAAGGCCTATATTTGGCTGTAGTTTTCCTACGCCAGTTCATAAAGTAAAAATAAATATAATGTAGTTCATCAAGTTTTAACCCATCTCATCCACTCGTCCATCATCCATCCATCCACATCCTCATCCACACATCTCACCACACTCTCACTCTCATGTCGGCAAGGAAGACTCCCCGCTCCTCCTTGCCTCAACGGCCTAAGCCGAAAACCAACAACACCCGGGGGGAGAAAAGAGAAGGACACCTCTCACTATAACGAACGTGTGGTACTCACAGAATGTCCATACCGGGACACGGCTATACGTATAGATTTAGTAACTCTGCAGAGCTTGTACACTGAACCACAAGATCACCATCATCGACGATGCCTCGTCTAGGCCGATACCAAGCTACCGCCTAACTTGCCCGATGCCACTCTACCACTCGGCTCACAGGGCACCCCGGAGATCCACCGCACGCTGAGATCTGTGAGACGTGGTACCGGATCCCGGTGGATACCACGCTGTCTCGGGAGGGTGTGGGTCTCGGCACCCGCACCTCCCTACACTATCACCTATCAACCTAGTAGTAGCGGCCAGGGGGGGGCCGGCTAGTCGTCAAGTCGGACCCCGCCCATTCGAGACGAGAGTGGTGTGCACGAAAAGGTCCTGTGAACCGGACGAGCGCCAAACCAGTCCTTAGAAGGACCGGACAGATATCTTCACAAGGGCTCGGCGCCCGTGCCTCGGACGGCACCTCCATTCCGGGGATTCGTCCCACAAAGACACTCCTCCCGGAATCTACTCACATCACATGTACCCGCCACGGGTACTCTCTCACATAGGGAGTGCCCAGATCACACTCCACCGGCAAGACTTGTCCCCCGACTCGTCGTAGATCCCGTCCCCGGATCGACACAACCCTCACCACACACACCCAAGACACACGCCAAGATCTCTTCCATGTTAACCCGCTTATCCAATTTACGGCACCACTTGCCTTAGCCACACACAAACATGTATGAGTAAAGAGTAAGTGTGTAGCAAGTATCATGAAGTAGGCGAAGGTCTATCCTAGCAAATGGTGTGCGGGGGGAAAGGTTGCGTCAAGGTAATGGCTTATCAAGCAATCTACCATGCATCCTATCACAATTATTTGCATAAAGTAAAGCACTAGCAGCTATATATTGCATGTCTAATAGGATTCTACGAGGTTGGGTGGAACGTGGCACCTGTTCATAGCAATCCATAGTCATCCACCTCTCAGGTTGCTCTTCGCATCTCCTCCTCCAAATGGATCTACGGTCTATTCATCGTCATCGCGATGCAACTACCTCGATATAGCGACAACAAGGCAAAAGAGCAATCAATCCCTAACCAAAATCCAGTACTCCCCAAAAAGGCAACAAGATACAGAAGGAACCAGATAACTCCGAATAAACACTGAAAAGACTTAGCCCTCGGGCTCAAATAAGGAGAAGTGGTTGTCTGCTAAGCACAAGCCCGGATCATGACCCTAGTATAGCCGCGTACTTCCTGGGTCGACCATGCGGCTTCAAAAAGAAGAGGCCTTGATCCTAGCTTAACTTAACCAAACACCATGATTGCGACCTTCCAATCCGGACGCCATGGAAATTGGCGGGGCCCTGAGGATCACAAGGAGAGAAAAAGGGAAATAGGAGCAATAGGGTTTGGCCCTTGCGGCCTTTAACCCGCAAATCACGTCTACTATATAGAATTCGAGTAAGAACGATTAACATGAAATAGAGGAATTGTGACTTGGTTCCGAGGCTCTTTGGCTTACCTGTCATGGTCGCGACGGTAGCAAAAGAGATTGGAATATGAACAACAGAAGAGCGGCTACAGGTCCTCTCGATCCACACGACACAACAACGTCGGGAGCCGAGAAGAGAGTAACACAACAGGGGATAGAGAAAGAGAGTTAGCTAGGCATGTCCATGCCACGATCTCGGTCACATCCTCGACGAGGATGGTTTTCGAACGGTCGATCGGGTCGACTCACACGGTCCGAGAACGAGACATCGACCATAGCTTCACTAACTAGAAGAGATAGTCCGGTCTTTGATCCAATCATCATGGCTAAGACGGGATCGAACAGAACGGGCTAGCGAGGAAAAATAAAGGGTAAAAAAAAGAGAGGGAGCGGTGGTCTACTCCTTCCGATGCACATGCCACGGCAAAAGGTAGGGCATCGGAGAGGGGCGACGCACAAGAGAGCGCGAGTGCCTAATCCACATGTAGGGTACCTCGACCAAGGTGCACTAAATGCACTAAGGCGCCCCTAGAGCTCCTAACGGTGCGGTTGTCACCGCGAGAACTCGGGGATGTCATGGTCTATTCTAGGCACACAAACATACGAGGGGGTTAAGCACGAAGGACCCAAGAGAGAAAAGGTGAGATTCGCCTTCCTTTGATCCACTCGCCATTGCAATCGACGGGAATCAGAGGAATGGAATCAAAATAGCAAGAGCAATAGAAGAACACCGTCAGGCATAAAAATCAAAGAAGAAAGGATTTGGGTCCCTACGACACCTCGATCTACGTGACATAGTAATGGTCACCGATCGAAGGAGCCAAAACAAAGGACTCGATCCACGCCTTTACTTGGATTAGCGAGAATCGAAAAGAGAACAAAAAGGGGAAGAATGGTTCCGCACTCTCTCGACCTTCCCATCATGGCTAAGGACGGTGGTCAGAGGAAAAGAGACAAAGGTCTCGCACGGTTCCGCAATCCATACCAACTCGTAGGGCACCACGACCTCCGTGCAACCAAAGCGGCAAAAGCTATTCCTCGGGTTCGTAGCGATGCGGTTGCCATCGTGAGAGAACGGGGAATGCTCCGGTTTAGGTGGTGCAAGCATACGAGGTGGTTTAGCAAACGAGCGATAAAAGGGAGAGAAAGAAAAAAAGAGGTAGAGCCTAATGGTCATGGCGAGGTAACTCGCGGCCATAAGCTTTACCTACATGGGTTGGCTCCCCGCCGTCCCCACGATAGTCGCCTCCTAGTTCGCCTCCCACCGGACTAGGTCACGAAAAGGCTCGCCGTGTACGGGGTAATATCCGTATCGCTAAGTCCTTAATGACCATGCCCTAGGGTCGAAGGTAGAAGCTTAACATTCGGGATACAACGAGGACAACTAAAGCGCAAGAGAACGAGTTACGCCGGCGTCGCGATCACGGCGGGATGAACCCACTATCGAAACGCCCGAGCGAGGTTCGATCCCTCGACCGGCTCGAAGGCGCGGTCCACAAACAATATCGCACAAACACACAAGAACCAATCCCACATAAGATGACCACACGGAGTAGCACATATCCATTGCATGATAGAGAACCGACTCGAAGGCACGGCACAGGCATAGATATATCATCAAGCATGAAAAAGGAAAATAAATGCGAGGGTTTTGTCGATGTCGGGAACGGCATCGACGGGGGTTCCAAAGGATCGACCTCGTCGGTGGGGAAGGGCGAGGCCGGCAGGACTTCATCGGAGTGGCGCCGGAGGTGGCAGGAGGGCTGTAGCCAACCGAGCTTGGCCCTGGCCAGCCGTAGCCTGCTGCGGCCAGTCGTAGCCACCCGTGGCCAGCTCTGGCCAGCTGCTGGTGGCCAGCAGCCAGCTGCGGCCAACCAGAGCAGGCTGCAGCCAGCTGCAGGTGGCCAGAGGTGGCTGCAGCCTGGCCAGTAGTGGCTATGGCCAGCCGGAGGCGGCTGCGGGTGGCTGAGAGGCAGCGGCGCTCCGGCGAATGGCGCTGCAAGGGCATAGCTTCCTGCGGAGGTGAAAACAGCGGCACAAAGGCCGGTCTCAGGTGTTGATGTCGTCGGGACAAGAGAAAAGAGGGTGCTTTTGGTGCGGGTGGCTCACCGGCGGTGGAAGAGGAGGTCCAGGGAGGTGGTATGAGCGCTGGAGCAGCGATGGCCATTCCTGGCCTGTTCCAGCCTGCAGCGGCTAACCCTGGCCTGGCCTGGCCGGCCGTGGCCAGCCTGCAGGGAGCTCTGGCCAGCCGTGGCTAGCTGGAGGCGGCCATAAGGTGGCTGGCACGGGCTGCCTCTGGCCGAACGCAGCAAGGGGCGGTTGGGAGGCGGTGGGTCGCCGGCGAAGGTGCAGCAAGGTGGTCGGGCGTGGATGGGCGCTGGGTGACGGCGAAGACGTGGTCGCGGCTAGGCTGTGACGGTGTCGCTGTATCGCCGCCGCACGGTCGTGAAGGAGCCCGGAACAAAGGCGAGGACGAGCGTAAGGCAGGACTTGACGAAGAACGCGGGCGAGGCGACGCTGTTGTTGTCCACGGCCATGGCGAGGCAGGCTTGGCGCCGTGGGCGGAGCGGGCTGGTGCGGTGGCTAGCGCCGTGGGCGACGCCGTGGTGCACCGCACGCGGGTCATGGCTTCGGGCGCCCAGCAGAAGGGATGACGGCGGCGGCGCTGGCCGCTTGACGCCGTGGCTGTGGGCAGGGGTTCCTCGACGGGCGCTTTGCGACGCAGCTGCCGCGGGCGCAAGCCGAGGTCCGGCCGACGGTGTGGCTTCGCCGCCTTGGTGAGCACGGCAGGGCGGTGTCGCCGCTGGTGGTCGTCGGGCGTGCCGCGGCGCCGATGGCGCTGTCAGCGGTGCTGTTTTCGTGCGGCGCGGCACCGTCGCGAAGCGCGGAAGAGGTGAGGCGGGCGTGGTACGGTGCCGCGCTGTCATCCGCTGGGGGACGGCCGTCGTGGGCAGCTGCCGCGGTGGCGTGAGGCTCGACAAAGACGCCGTGGTGAAGGCTTGACATGGTAGCTGTGCTCGCCGCGACGACGGCGGGCACGGCGCCGGGCGCCGGCGCGGTCGGGGCTGGGAAGACGACGCTCGGGCGCCGCTCGCGGGGTACGACGCCATGGCGCGCCGGTGCGCGTCACGGTACGCCGGGATGCGCGCGGCGCGACAGGGTGTGACGCTGCCGCGGGCGACACGGCGTTCGGCGGTGGAGTTTTGGCCGCTGCTGCGCGCGCGGCGTAGCGCAGGTGCTAGCACGTGGGAACGCAGGCAGCAGGAGGAAGAAGCGTAGTTTATCAGCGCCGGGAGGGAAAAGAGGAGGCGCCGGGCGGGCTACGGTGTTTTTATATCACGCTACGCAGGGTTCCGCGCAGCTGATCTCCTCGCGTCCGCTCGGCTCCGGAACGCGTGGCGCGCATCCTGCACGGACGCCGAGGGGCTCGGGCGTGCTCCATCTCAAGCGGCGGGCGGGCCGTAGGGAGCTCGTGCTCCCCTAGGGTTTGGGACGGGGGGCACGGGCGCATGGGCAGGGGCCACAGCGGCCAGTCGCTGCTGGCCGCTGGTGGAAAAGGAGTGGGAGGGGTAGCAGGCCGGGCCACCGCGTTGCTTGGGCCGCGAGAAGAGGAGGGGAAGGGAGGAGCTGGTGGGGGTGTTCGGCTGGGCCTTGGGCCGGTTGGGGCTGAAGGGAAGGAGGCCGTGCGGGCTTTGCTGGAAGGAGGCAAGGGCTGGGCTGCACAACTGAAGGAGGAAGGGCCTCCTTGGTCCTTTTCCATTTCTATTTGCTAAAGGATTAGAGATAGTCTCCAATATATGATGTGGAAGGGATTCATACGGGGTTAAGAGGGAATTAAAATGGGTCATGATATTAGAATGGAAAGAGGAATGGAGTTGGTCTTGAGAGGGGGAAAAGAGGATTTGTAGAGAGGGATTAGCTATGGCCTTGTGCACTCCAACATGAAACATTAATCCAAAAGAGGAACTCCGGCGAAACACCTACAATCAATTCTATATGATGCAACGTTCCGCTAGCAAGTCTCCCGACATTTGACCTAGCGGCTACATGCACCACACTATGCAAGAAAAATTTTAAAAAGTTTGAATTTTTGGTGTTCTGAAAACATGGGATGTTACACCGGCTCCTCTCCTCCTTGCCGTCTGGATCTGCACAGGCTTGCACGCTCGCCGCATGGGAGGGAACAAGCATGGCAGCTGGCGGCAAGCACGGACGACCGGCGGCGCGGGAGGGCGACGGCGCATGCGCGACTCCGTGAAGAGCCACGAGCCAGCGAGGAGAGAGGAGCGGCTTTTGCCTTTGGGTCTTGCTGTTGGAGAACGTGAGATTTGGGCTGTGGAAATTTTTATTGTGCGCGATGCAAACCATAGGATGGGTATTCGGTTTAGGTACGTTCTGTTGGTGATAGTCTTATTTGTTGCTAGAGGCCTTTTCGCAGGGACAGGGGTGAGAATTAAAAACCGCATAAACCTAAATAAATTTATAATTAAGTTATACATGATTCAATAAATTTATAATTAAGTTATACATGATTCAATGAGTATGAAATTTTTACTAGAGATCAAGCATATAATAATTAGTTTCTCTGATACTCTTAGACTTTGCACGGCCTTCCTAATGGCGATGGTTGTCCCCTGACCCCCAATGATCTAAGGAGCATAGCAATAGCACCTCCACTTCAGAATCAGAAGAATTCTCCTCAGAGCTGCTGCTCTCAACTTTCTTTGGAGGGGGCTGCTTCTTAACCGGCATGACCTTTTCAGGTATAGTCTTTTGCTTCTTGGCACTCACAACCTTCCCATTCTCATCTTCTGCATTTCTCTTCCCTGCTCATTAAGATTAAAAAAACTCTTGTGACACCGTGAAAAGTGTGGTACATCCAAAGCAACAAGACAGAAACATAATCAGCAATTATTCCAATGCAGCAATAGAGCTATCAAAAGCCCTAACTACAGATTTACCCTCTGGAACCGAGAGAGCAGCAGGTGCAACCTCAAAATTGGACTTCTTGCTTTACTTACCCATAATGCCTCAGCTAAACTCTGCAGAAAAAATATGGGAGCAGAATAATCCATAAAAACACTAATAGAGTACATACACAACAACAACAACAACAACAAAAACATATATGAATATAGCCATCCTAAAACAGGCAGCAGACACATGTTAACATAAAGGAAAAGTTTTAAGTCCCACTACATCGTAAGTATTGGTCAAACCAGGTGTAACATATTTTTTTTCAGTCCAACAGCATCTTGATTCCACTAAACGTTTGTGGACACGTACCATAGCTTCATGAGCAGTAAGCTTCTTGGCCAACATCAAACTTTGGAGCCTGAGCCAAAGTTCCTGAACAAAGATAAAGATGGTCTTTCATGTTAATCTGGTGACAAGTCCACAACAGATGCTCATAACTAGCGAACAACTATCAAAGCAGAGATTTGCATCATCTAGTTCATTAAGTACTGACATTATTACAAGTAAACAAGTAAAAAAAACTCCAAATCTATGCTTCAGTGGGGGAGAGATTCAAAGAGCAGGGCTGCAGTCCCTACCGAAGCTGATGCTTGGAGCTTGGTGAAGAACGGAAGGAGGAGTGCTGGCCAAATCATGCTGCCATGACAATTGACTGTCCATAATACAGAGAGTGGATGTCATCACCGCATGAACCTAAAAATATTCAAGGAAACAGAACTACAATGGCCTAATTCATATCAGATTGTTTCCATGCATAAACTGTCATTAGGTATACAAGCAAACATATATCCCTCCTTCCTCCAGAAGATAAAAGGAATTTAATATCAAACTCAGTCACCACAGATTACAGAAGACAGTACTCTATTAACAACATAGTTAAATGCAAATTCCCCTAAAAATAAACATAGTTAAATGCATGAACTGTCGCTCTGGTTCACTTACAGTAAGCCTTTCTTTGTACCTCACTTCAAAGATCAACATTGCAGGAAGAGTATCAATGGATTGTGGTTAAACCTGCAGATTCCAAAGCTAATGTCGGTACGCCAATATTTCACTCACGATAAGTAACAAATAGCTACACTCAGTTACTAACAGTGTGAAGATGTGGTCCAGTGCAATCCGCTGCATCAAGAACAAGGGCAGCAATGGCATGCCCTTGGTACCTAACATAATGGCATAAGCAGGTTAGATATTGACACAATGACAAGAAAAGGTGGCTGTGAGAGGAGCTCACCTGAAGAGGGGTGATTTCAGCAGTGTAAGAGTAGTTACAATTCTTGATTCACGACCTGTTGCGTAACGGTGCAGCTGTAGCTGGGAGCTGATCATGTCTGAAGAGGCAAATGTCAGTAACGAATTTAATGGAATAACTGAGAGTTTGAAAGGGCAACAAGATTTCATCGTTGTCATCACCTACCTGTAACAGCCTCCATGTCAGCAGCAATTCCTGCCCCTAAGCTGCCCTTGTGCCTAGTCCCCTAATATGCCCTTGCGCCTGACTACCCGCTCCAAGAACAATAGTCAAATGTTAACCTCAGTGGATATGAAACAATCCCTGTTCAAATACAACACAAAGTTGTTAAAGGAAAAATTATGGCCCATTAGATTTAGATTTAGCCAATCACTTCTTTTTTTTTGAAAATAATGGCAGGAGCCCTACCCTTCAATTAAGGTAAGAAAAAGAGGTTTTTATGTACAAAACATTATTCCGGGACTCGGCCAAGAAAATGAATGACCGAACACAAGAAGTCACTGAGGAGTTACTAAGCCAGTCTATCTGTGGCCCTCTTCCTTAACATAATGTCTTCAATCACAAGTTGATGCAAATCAAGATGGAATTAGGATTTGCTAGAGAATCATTTCAAGAGAATTTCTGCATTATAGGATGAAAATAAATTGTATGTATACATTTTCCCCTGGTTTATGGAAACCAACACGGTTGTCCCGGTCTTCCTGAATCCCGGAAAGTTGAGCCCTTTCTTCTCCAGCATGTTGCTGCGGCGGCACAGGTCGAAGCTGAACACCACGCCCCGGTGGCCCCGTGGCCGGGAGATCTATGGAGCCCATCCTTCCTACACTGCAAGTCACGGCAAATCGCCATTGGAGGAAGGGTTGGGTGAAGGTCCAACTTCTTGGATTAGTGATTGGGGCGCTCGATTCCGCTCGGCCGCCAAGAAGAGGCGGCGACTGGCGGACTGGGCGACCGTGCCCCGCCAGGCCGCAGTCGTAGGGGAGGAGAAAGCGGGCAGCGGCGGGCGGCAGCAGACAGCAGAGGCAGGAGACAGGGGTCGTGGGGCCTACCGGCCAGTCCTCTCTGTATACCAGGCTGACAGACGGGCCCACAAGTCAACCGACCTGCCCCGTCACCCTGAAATTTAAGCCAGGCGCCGCCCGCTCTCTTCCTCCCCTTCTCCCCTCTCTTCTCCTCGGAACGCCCTAGCCAAGAAATCAAGAAACGCAGGCGCCGAGCCCTCGGCACTACAACACCGGCCCACGACGCCGAGACACGCCGGCGATACGGACCTCCAGGCCGTGAAGCTGCCGAGCCGCGACGACGACGAAATGGTGGTGTTGGAGCTCTGCGACGAGCATGGGCACGGCGGCGAACGGGACAGCGTCGGCGACGACCTCCGCACGGGCCGGCACCGGAAGAACGGCTGGTTCCTCCTCAGAGGCTACCCGATGGAGACCTCGTCTGCGCGCTCTTCTTGCACAGCGCCGACATCGCGCTCTTCCTCCACAGCGCCGACATCGCGCCACCAAGAAACGGAGACCTCGTCGGCGGGTTTGTCCTCCTCCAGAGGCGGCGACCGCGATGGCGACTTCGTCAGGTTCGTCTTCCTCAACGGCGCCGAGCCCGCGCGGCCAGGAAACGAAGACCTCGTCGGCGGGTTTCTCCTCCTCCATTGCGGAGGTACGTCGTCGGCGGCCAGGAAACCAAGAAACGGAGACCTCGTCGGTGGGTTTCTCTTCTTCAACGGCGCACGAGCAAGAAAGAGGGACGTCGTCGCCCTCCTGCACCAGAAGCACGGCGCCGCCTTCTTCGACTGCCAGCACGGCGACCCGGGCGTGCACCAGCTGTCCCAAGAGCTTGTGCGGCTAATCTTGAACGCCGGGGACGGCGTCGAGGACATGGACTGCGGCGAGGAGCTTGCGACGCGCGCGCGGCTGCTCTTGGACGTCGGGGACGGACACGACACCGGCGGCGAGGATCTTGCAAGGCGCATCCAGGGCGAGGAGATCAGGAGGCACGTGCGGCTACCGATCGCCGCGTGCCAGCACGCCGGCGATGGCCTCCCCGGCGGCACCATTTGGTCCTACTACTTGTACTCCGACGACGACTCCTCCAGCGAATTTAGCTGGAAGCACGTGCTCGGATACCCGATGGTGCAGACGATACCGAGTAAGTACATCATCATATCGATCGATCGAGCTCCGTTCCTTCGAATACTGCTATATATGATAATAATTGGCGCTGGCTGGTTGCATTGCAGATACGTGCGCTCTTGTGGCAGCCACGGTATGCCTGGAGGCGCAGCACCGTCTGGAGTTCGAGAAGAAGTTCGGGGCAGGGAGCCTCCCCTGCCGAGCTGCTGCCCCCCGCAAGCTCCGATCGGCGTGCTTTCGCGAACGAGTCTGGGATCCGCAGAACGGGGCCGACACGGAGCGCGTTCTTGAGATGATCATGCGAATTGGCGGAGCTCGAACCACCAATGCTCCTCCACCGGCGCCCTTCTTTCTCCCCCTCGTGGACTGGCAGCGATACGGCTACGACTCATTTCTCACGCCGGACACGGTGGTGAAGCAGCTCTTTGAGCATGGGCCCTGTATCGGGTCGTTCTTCGTCACGCCGCAGTACTTCTCCAAGACATTTGGGTCGAATCCGCCGAATGCCGCCTTCCGGGGCTGCCGCCGGGAGGATCGAGACAAGCTCAAGAAGGAGCAGGAACAGAACCTGGCTGGTATGCATGCCGTCGTTTGCTATGCCTATCGCCGCAGAAAGAAGGGTGAGGGGTTTGACATCCTTGTTCTGGACAACCAGAAGCCAATAGGCGTCAGTAGGTGGATAGAGTTCGAAGAGTTCGATAGTTTCTTGATGCTGTACGTCAGCCGCCTGCCGACCCGCCACCTGCTAGGCCGAGCTCTCCCCCCGCAGTACCCGTTCAGTATCTAGCCTAATAAGCTAGTGCAGTAGCTACTACAGTAACTCGATCTAAATCTAAATAGTAATAGTAGTAATATACATACACACTCCTGTATGTGTCGTCTCTCATGCATGCTTGATCTTATTCTTCATTCACTTGCATTATTATTCTCATATCATTATGTGTCGTCTTGCGTGTGATATGGATACACATGCTGCGAAGGTTCGGCCAACGTACAATCGCAGTGCATGGTTATTAGTAATTTTTCTTCTTGTCATTCGATGAAAGTTTCAGCCTGGTCTGAAAACCTATGTGAAATGCGATTCAAATTGCATAATTACGTACCGAGAGCGGATGACCTTCAGCAAACGTTTGCCGAGAGCCGGTCATTTGACTCTCGGCAAAGAGCCAGTTTGCCGTTTGTACAGTAGCCATGAGCACTTTGCCGTGGGTTGCTCATGGCAAAGGTGTTGCCGAGAGCATTTGTTCGTTTGCCGAGAGCCAGGCTCTCGGCAAATCTAGCGATTCAGGTAGTAAGTAGCCGTTGAGCTTATTTTGAAATGGTCCAATTCTCTTTATACGTGGTGTGCTGCTTGTTTGTTTAATTCACTGTGTCCAACACAAGTAAAATTTAGTAGTGCAATATAGTGTTGCACACATATCACATGAGGACGTGAACCATTCAGTGTCTAGCTCACTTAGCTAGCTAGGAGGTGCACCGGGCCAATCAAGAGGAGAGAGCTAGTGATGGAGGAACCACTTATTAGCTCGCACGTTTCTAAAGAATTTGCTAGTCTCTGATATACCACCAATTGACATTTTATTTTTTGAATAGTTTTTAGTCTACACATCGGCTGTCGATTTACCAAGACCGTTGCGTGAGGGTATGTTTGGAAGTCCGGTATTTAGACTAAAACACTTGTAAATTATAGGTTTTTTTTTTTTTTTCCAACCCAAATCGAATTTACTGTTTGGAAGACAGGTGCTCTCGCCCTTTTTTTTTTTCGTCATAATCAACCAGAAAAGGGTAAAAAACACCAAGTAGGATTGTAAGCCACATAAGGAGAAGCTTTCTCTTGCGGCCCAGTCGGCCCAATAGCTTCTCCCTTTCCCCTAAGACATCTAATCCAATGTTTTCCGTCGTCGCGCTCACGCCAAATGCAATGACTTGCTAGCTACTCCCTCTATTTACTGTCGCTTTTTTACCAGAGAAATAAATACCGGTAATTTTTATAAATATTAAATATCATCGATTAGTATCATCAGAAAGATCTTTAAATCTAGTTTTTTAACAAATTTATTTAGAGATATAAATATTACATATATTTTATACAAATCAAGTTAAACTTGTGGCACGCATCCCACAGCAACACTTATTTTGAAACGGAGAGAGTAGTAGCTACGAATAGGAGTACATACATATATACACGTGTATATTCTTGAGTGATCGAGCTAAGACCTACACGCATCACACATCGACTACTCCCTCCGTCCCCAAAAAGACTGATTTCTAGAGTTGTTCTAAGTTAAAATTTTTTTAAACTTTTAAATTTCTAAAAAGCATTAAGATTTATGTTATCAAATTAGTATCAATAGATTTATTATAGAATATATTTTTATAATATATTTTATTTATGTTATAAATATTATTACTTTTTTTATAAAATTAGTTAAAGTTAAAAAAAAATTGACTGATACCGTTTCTAGGAATCACTCTTTTTAGAAATAGAGAAAGTACATTTTGGTGGAGAACGATGGCTACATGCATGTACTAGCCACACTAGGTATGTGTGACCCTATATACCCGGATACTATGCATATGCTAGCTACCTAGCGCTAGCCCTACATACCCGGATTATGCATCCAACAACACTCTTAGCCCTCCATCCTAAAACAAATGTCTATATATTTACATATTAACAGTATTTGTATCTTTATAAATTTAATATGAAAATTGATTGATAATCTATTTAATGATACTAATTTTGACTATAAATATTAATGTTTTTGTGTATATTTGATTAAAGTTAAAGATATTTGACTTGTCAAAGTGAAAATGACACTTTTATATGGGACCGCGCGAGAGTGGATGTCAAAGTAGATGTCAAGAAGTAAACTGCAGTTATACCGCCGGAAGCATTTCGTGGTGTATATATAACGTTGTCGTAAAAAGGTCCCACATAATAAAATACTACTGCTCATTCCCACCGTAAATATAATCCAACTTTGTCTACACAATCTATGTCTTTCAACTACTCCATCCATTCTAAATTATAAGTTGTTTTGATTTTTTAATATATTCATTTTACTATACATCTAGATATAATAATAAGTCTAAATAAATAGAAAAATAGATGAACCAAAAAATTAAAATGACTTATAATTTAGAATAGAGGAAGTACTAGTTTCTTCTATATAACCTTGCAAATACAAATACAAGAGATTTTGTAACTAGTACTACTTTAATTGCAAATCAACAAATATATATAATTCACATGTTTTAAAACTCAACGTATAGGTAGGGAGTACGAGGATTATATTCATGAGTCATAAGACGATATAAACAACAGTACTGCGGGATGAGGGTCATCTCCCAAATTTGGCGCATGTGACAAAAAACGATGTAAGAAAGGTCGACAGCGCCTACTATAATTTTCACACACCAAATTTTAGAAAGTTATGGCAGGCATGTATCATATATAGAGTAACATGGCATATATATACCAATGCTGGGGCTTACCCGTGGTTATGCATCAGTCAGCTCTAGCTAGTTTAGTTAGGTAGTGCCTTGGTTATTATGACCCTATTTCTAAAACTAACCAAGTGATGTAGAGTTGCCTCATTATTGATATGTGTTTAGGCCATTGTATATCGATACAATTCAGATAAAGGCCTGCCCAAGTCCAAAACAATCCTTGCATATTTTGGAGAACGAAGGGGATGGATCTAGTAAAATATATCAGGATGTGCTCCTTTCGATTATATTCTAATCATCACTGGTGCATTCTCTTCAAAGCTTCTACGGCTGAAAATTTATAGGAGTGGCTTATGAGGGGATCCATGCTCCATGTAGATCCGCCGTCCATGCATGGGACACTCATCTATGCATCAAAACCTAACACAAATGGTAAAAGAACTCACAGACCAACAATATGCACAACAAATCCATTATAATTAGGCAGTGCTTAATGTAATGCTAGATATGTTATCATTACCTGTTATACATATATTTTCTTATCATTTTGGACAAAATGATGAGGTCAAATTCAAGAACTTTCATTGTCGATAGCTCTTAAAATTATCTTTAGAGGTACTCTAATCAATTTATATATTAGTAGATTTTTTTTTGTCCATATCACAATAGAAGATCAAAATCCAAATATATCTTTGAAATAATTTGATTAAAAAAACCCTGAATCGTGAAACCACAGGAAATAGTACAAAAAAAAACAACTAACATTAACGGCGGTACCTGGTATTGTGGTATATAATACCCCCAAAGGCCCAAATTAAACTTTATTGACAAATTATGCAGGAGCAGGACAGAGCAGAATAGATAAATTATCTACTTACTATATCTATCTCCTATCCATGGATTTGAGCTCCGAATCTCTTATTTATTTGTAACTGGTGGACCAGAAAGAGGGTACGGTGGAAATGTGAAATGAGAAAATTCTTTGCGATTTTTTTCGAAACGTTTTGATTTGATCTCTCTCTCTCTCTCTATCTGGAATGTTTAATTTCTGTTCTGGGATTGAATTTGCAAATCTGTTTTTCTTAGGCTAATCTTTACAATCTAACTCAAATCTTGCCAAGAATAAATCGTTATGAAGATCTGCCCACAGATAAACATATCCCTGTTCATAAATAATACATCTTCCTCCAACGTAGATGTAGTAGTATGATGAAAATGAAAGAAAGATATGAACAGAATCCACCGCAAGCAACCTCACAACAGTCACAACAACCAAGCATTGATTTTCGTTCAAAAAAAAAACAACCAAGCATTTATGCATGCACATGGATGTATGCACACTGATATATATACGATGAAATTACCAGCTTGCAGTGGCCACTCAAAACTGTGGGACGATACTGCTGGTAGTCTGGTACACTAAACCGCTTGCTATATCTACTAGCTAGTATCAGACATGCAATCCGCGGCGGAACGTCAGCAAGTCCGTCCACTGTGAATGAATTGTGTTGGTACCAGCAGCAGCAGCACAGCTGCAAGGAGAAGGAAGAAATCAATCAAAACCCAACCAAAAACAAGCCGGCAAACGATATATCAACGATCGAATCAGTCAGTCCCTCCCGTGCACGGTTGTGTTCCATTCCCATCTTTCTTTCCCGATCCATCCATCCAAGTGCAGTTGCATTCGATCGGCACCCACCCACCTCCGTCTCCGTCTACCTCTCCATCCAGCCCCGCAAGGATCTGATCTGATGGCGTGCGCGGCCATGCATCTCTCAGCATTCTCACTGCTGCCACGCCGCCATTAATAACTTCTCTCCGCTCTCATCGACTTCCTATATATACAACGACTACCACACAAACCTTGTAGTCACCTACACTTCTTCTCCTCCGAGTCAATCTCCATTGCATGCCAACGCGCTCTCCACCCACCCTTCTTGCCGCGCGTGATCGTGCATTGCTGCTTCGTGCTCGTCTACGCGGCGGCGGCGGCGGCGGTGGTCTACGGTAGATCGGAGGGGCTCCAACCGAAGAAGGTTGAGTACACATGGAGACGAACGGCGAAGATCGGCAAGCGGCGGCGGCGGAGGAGGAGGAGGAGATCGTACTGGAGATGCCCGTCAAACCAGCGCCGCCGCCGCCGTCGCCGGTGAAAGCTTCACCGGCGGGGGCGGGGGCGTCGGCCTTCGAGACGGCGGCGCTGCCGCTGAGCATGGTGGCGGTGCAGGTGTTCACGGTGGTGATGCTGCTCCTCTCCAAGCGCTGGCGCTCAACACCGGCATGCGCCCCTGCGTCCTCATCGTCTACCGCAACCTCGTCGCCACCGCCGCCGTCGCACCACTCGCCTTCTTCTTCGAGAGGTATATACGTCGTCTACATCTAAAGTTCCAGTACATACCTACAAGTTAAAAATTCTTGTCATGCATTGTGTGTTATTGTTAGTTTCCTTCTTATTGATTTCTTTCTTTCTTCGTTGCTTGAAATAACTAGTTGCAAATATGAGTCTAACATTCAATCTGCTAATTCACAAGATACATAGATATATTGTACTACTAGCTAGATTAATAACATAATTAATCTAGACACATTTCTTCTCATTATTCTCTCTCCCATATATACATATACATGCGTAGTAGGTGGTTACCCGGCGCGGCCCTAGCAGCTAACTAACATCACCTATGAATCTGCAGGTGTGATGTGCAGCATCAAACTAATAGAAATTAAACTGATGAATGCACTGCACACACACACATATAAACATGTTTATTTCCTGTTGCTTCCAATTATTAATTTACTCCTTGCTGCATGAATTCCTTCTTGCGTGCGTGCATACATACGTCATAATTATATGTCGATCGACACGAGTAGTACTACTAGCTAACTACTACCTGCTTCAATAATATAGATTTTTTCACAAGATTACTTTGACTTGAACTGAATCCGCGCCCTGGTCGGCGCATGGTTTTTTTTTTCGTTTTATTTTCCTTTCTGAAATGGCATGGCAGCAGGAGTCTCGTGCACATTTATTTTTCCTTGAAATTCCATGACAACAGTCGTCGTACGTACACGCTTTATTCTTGGATTGGAGGCATGGTTGACAACAGCGTGCACACGCATGCACGACAGGACCTTTTTTTTTCTCTTCTCATACGTACTTACGACTGTACGAGAAGAAAAAAAAGCATCATCAAAGAAGATTTTGTACGATTATATATAGTTATTATATATCAAATATGATATATACTTTAATATTAGTATATATTTGGTCCTTGAATTGAATGAAGAGATAGATCACTATTTGCATCCGCGATCCAAGGGGCAGCCGCTACTATCTGTTGACTGCCAACTGTACATGTAGCCTGCTTTACTCCCAAAAGGCCAAAAGACAACACAGCCTTAACCTGCATGCAAATGCATTGCCGTCCGCATCATCTCCATTGACCGCTGCTGCATTCAGATACGACGGAACCGCAAAATTTCAAACCAATTTGATCTCTGTCTTTGTCCTTTTGGACTAGCTAGTGCCTACGAGCTACTACTAGAAGCCAGCTATAGCTAGTTCTCCGATGAACAGAGACAGGATATATAGAATGGCTTTTTATTGATGTGCCTGGCTGCCACTAATTGCAGTGCTAATGGGTGATGCATGCATGGCCATCTGATTCAGCATTTGTCAGTCACAGGAGACAGAAAATCGAAGAGATGTCTGTGTCAGACTCATGTCGCCGTCTCGTCTCAAGCCTCACAGACAGATATAGCGACCCAGCCGACCCTCTTGTGGCCGATGACAGAGATCATGCCTTTTGGCTGTCTCTATAACCAAAGACCCCCATGACTCTGCCCTGCTGAATGCCAAATGCCAACCCACTTGATTGATTGTTACTGCACTGTCAGCGCCTGCATATCATTATCGTTATCGTTATCGTGTGGTGTCTAGTTCTCTGCATGCTAATGCAAAAGATATGGAGAAGGCGAATTCAGCTTTGCTAGACTAGATACAATGTGTACGTGTGCCAAAGCTTGATGACAGATCGGTACCTACCACTTCCATTTTCAGTGTATTCCAATGTTATTACTCACTTGTCTCTGTTATACGACATACTTGTGGTTCGTCATGGTACGAAAACGATGTACTGACTTCTTGTTAAACAGCAGTTTGAAACTACTGTTGGTTATATATGCAGTGTTTTTAATGAGATTAAACCTGACTTCTGATATAGCACGATCGATTAATCTTCTCCAATTCCTTTCCATGATTTGTTTCCATCTTGGTCTGTTGTTGCAGAGAAATGTGGAAGAAACTGAACTTGGCTGTGTTGGGCTGGATTTCCCTAAATGCTACATTCGGGTGAGCACTCGCACTCAGCCTGATTTCAGTTGTATACTCCCCTGTCTTTTTCCCAAAACGAATGCCAGATATATACAAGAGAAGAAAAAGATGTTATGGCAACCTTTATTACTTCACCGATCTATACATACATAACTTGATGATCAGCTTGGAAGTAAAATTGTTCTTACATATGAATATATGATGCAGAGTCGTGTTGGCGATGGGGCTGTACTACTACGGCCTGCAGACCACAAGTGCCGCGTACTCCGTTGTCTTCCTGAACCTGATCCCCATCGTGACCTTCGCCATCGCCATCTTGGTCAGGTTGGTAAACAATCCGAGAAGCATAGATGGATCTTTGGTGGTATGCATGTCTTCCCTTGTGTGATGCGTTTGTAAATGCATTCAGAGCCGAGAAGGTGGCGCTGGGGATGTGGCCTGGCAGGCTGAAGGTCCTGGGCGCCTTGACGTGTGTGGGTGGGACGATGATCGTAAGCCTGCTCAAAGGCCATCTTCTCCACCTGTGGCCTACGCACCTGCTGAAAACCTCCCACGCCGGTGCACCGGCGAGCGGTGGCCATCACCGTGACATGCTCACCGGCACACTGTTCCTGTGCGGCAGCTGCCTGAGCTACGCCCTGTGGTTCATCGTGCAGGTATATCTAGTCTTTGCTTGAAGAATTGAAATCCACATCTCCCTTTCTCTCTGAATGAGTGATGACTGATGGCTCCATCATGCATCCAACATGACGACAGGCAAGGCTTGGAAAGGTGTTTCCATCGAGGTATTGGGCGACGATGCTGACCTGTCTGTCAGGAAGCATACAGGCTTCCATCGTCGGCGTGTTCCTCACCCATGACAGGGCAGACTGGAGGCTCAAGTGGGACCTGCAGCTTCTGACAGTCGTCTACTCGGTAATTATACATACTTACTGATAACTAGTTAACTAGTATAATAAATAGCGTGATGCGTACACATGTATCTTGTGTTGATGATGATGGATCATCAACAGGGCGTGTTGAACACAGGCATCACCTTCGTCCTCATCTCATGGGCGGTGAGCCGTCGCGGGCCGATCTACCCTTCCATGTTCAACTCGCTGTCACTGATCATCACCACGGTGATGGACTCGCTGCTTCTAGGCACCAAGATCTACGTTGGAGGGTGAGTGAGTTGCATCTACGCACTGCATCTTTTCATTTCAGGCCTGATGCTACTGCAACTGTAGCAAATCCGACAACTGAGCTTGTCTAGTGGCCGTTGATCAGTAAATTTTGAGATGACATATATATATGTATTTATTTATAACTACTCAGGTAAGTGGTGTTTATATATGTGCACGTGTAGGGTGGTAGGGGCGCTGATGATCATCGTGGGGCTGTACGCGTTCCTGTGGGGGAAAGGCAAGGAGCTGCAGGCTGCAGCGGCGGAAAAGAAGAAGCTGGAGCAAGAACAGGAAGAAGAGGAGCAAAGGCGGGGCGAAAACGAGATGACCTAGCTTAGCTAGTCTCTAATATGTTGCTGGCAACAACCTGCTTTATATATGAGGGTGCTAGCAACTGTAGTCTAACTATATACTGGTGAGGACTGAGGAGGCAGTTCTAAACCTAGTGGTGGTAAAGTGAGACGACTGATGATGTATCATCGATTATAAATTGAACACCCGAGAAGAGAAGAGATTGCAAATAAAGAAACAAAAGCATACAGAAACATGTTGTATAATGCATACCAGGCTACAAGCAAATATATATGTGCAAAATGCATGTAGTTCAATACATATATATGACGTACTTAAAAAAATTCAATCCACGGGGGTAAGTCAGCCTCTGGATATTGTGCTTAATAAGGGAAAAAAAAACTTCTCATGCAAATCAAGAAAATCTCACCTGGATATTGTACTTAATAAGAAAAAAAACTACTCATGTAAATCAAGAAAATCGCACCTGTAAGATTGGTCCTTAGACATGTGATTTTGCGTGGGGCAGACCACCTACCCCTTAGGATTTGAACTCCGGCCGCAAGGATGCAACACGATAGCAGCTAGCCAACTTGTCTAGCGCCCGCTTGCACGTACTTAAGGTTAGCTATATTGAATTCCAATGAAGCCTGCTTTGAGGGTGGACGCGTTTCCCTCTATGCATGCATGATGCATGATGCATGATACATGATGCATGATGCATGATATATCTATGAGTCTTGTTTCAGTCTCTTGAAGTTTGCTCCAGGCTAAAAACTTTTTTTTTTGATGAAAGAAAAATTATATTATATGATAGCTAGATACATCAACACGTTACAAACACTCTAGGTTATAGAATACTCCCTCCGTCCCAAAATAGATGTCATTCTCGCCTTCCCGAGTCAACATTTTTAAAATACCGGTAATTATATATTAAAATATATAAATATTTATACTAAGTAATTAGTATCATTGGAAAGATCTTTAAGTCTAGTTTTTTAACAAATTTATTTGGAGATGAAAATATTGCACGTTTTTTTCTACAAATCTAGTCAAAGTTGAGAAAGTTTGACCGGCACGTATCCCATAACGTCATCTAATATGGGACGGAAGGAGTAGCACTCATGCTGTGAATAACACAACTGAAAACCTAACCTGTTAATAGCTTCGTAGTGTAGATGACCGCACAGGCAAACACTCGGCAAATGGCCTGAGAACAAATGCCCAACAAACGGCGGCCAACATTCCTGTAGGCGGAATCTTTCAGATGTCTTCCTTCTTCTTTCGCCACCAAAAAAAAATGAGGAAAACTAATCTAAAAATTATTCTCCCTAGTCCTTCATCGTGGCCAGATCTAACCACAACAAAACGGAGAAGAGACCGGAGAAAATTATTCCATGGCGGCGACATCATCTTCGGCCGAGGCCGCAGTCCAGAAACAAAAAGTCTCCATGTCATCGTGTCGATGAAGATATTGACGCCAAAGTTGTCACCCTTCATCTTGAACGGAGCCACCATGGAGAAGACGATTCCACCCATCCCCTTCATCATGACCGAAGAGGAGGAGGAGGAAATAAAACTCTAATATTAAAAATTTTGACATGGAGAAAACCCTAATCCTAACGACTCGATCTAATAGGAAAAACTTATTAAAAATAATGGATCCCCACTCCCTTCTGCCCCCGGCGAGATGCCGGAGGGGAAGGGAGGGGGACCAATGATGGTAGATGGTGGCAGCGGCGGCGACGTGAGGGGTGGCGGCGCTCAGAAACAGCACCCTGCGAACTCGGCTTTCTTCCCACGGAATCACAGTATCGATAAAAACTATGTTAATATATAAGCTACCCATAAGAAATGTGCATGGCAAGATCATATTTTCATGCATAATATGCATGACACAAATCATATCGTCGATGATCCATTGGTGCTTTTCTTATTTTCAGCCTTGATTTCAGGCCGGGGACAGGGTGGAGATGAGATGCAGCTTGGCCCCTCCTACTAAAGGTATTCATGAACCAATTGTTGGCGACCTTACGGCGAGATGCTTATATGATCACGTGACTCCTAAAGTCTTAACATACTGGCTAGTTAGTTTGTCTCGTAACTACCGTCGTCACGAAAAAAGAACAAGAAAATTAATGGTTGGTCCTCGAATTTAGCGTGGAATGTCATCCAGGTCCATCAATCCATTTACTGCAAAAATGCTATTTTGGGTCTTTAAACTTGATTTTGGGTTTTCTTTGGGTCGAGACAGGCCTTAACCCATTCTGCGCGCTGATATGAAATGCTAACTATACGACTAACATGTGGGACCCATATGTCAGCCACTTTTCCTACCTCCTTTCCACCTCTCGCCGTCGAGCAAGCGTTGGGCTACCTCTCGTCGTCGAGCAAGGTTTAGGCACACCGCATGTCCTTACTAGTATGCAACATGCAACCTCTTGCTAAGCTAGTGATGCCGTGGCGGAGCAGGCGGCTCAGAGCCTCTCCTGATGAGTAGCTGCTTCCAAGCGAAATGAGGTACTGATAATGCAACGTATGGACTATACCAAGGGTCTATCAACTCCATCTGCGTTGGAGCTACATGCCTTTGACAAGCTCTTCGATGACAACATGAGTGCGCCCAGTGCCGAAGCGCTGGATGAGCTATTCCCGACCATTGGAAAGGGTCCATCTAGACAGATGCGTAGATGTAAGGCCACCTCCTAGGTTGTGTTGATGTTTATTGTTTCCTTTTATATAATATCGAAATAAGAGGTCTTTTGTCAGGATGATCCAGCTATAGTTGTATTAGGTCGAGCTTTTTTGGCGCTCGATAGGGCGCGTTGTTAATGCAATGATGCATAAAGCTTTTGCGTATTCAAGGAAAAACATGCATGCATGGCCGGTCCTCGTCCACGTGTCAGGTTTCACGTGGTGATGTCGTGACTATTAATGTTGAGTCATGCTGTGGCTCGTGCCATTCAGCGTAGAGTTGAAGAAGCCTATGCCTGTGTGAGCGAGGACGAGCGACAGCGACGCCCCAAATGGTGTGGTGCGCCTTGCGATGGCAGCCAAAGAACGACGCATGCATTGCATATGCATGGGTTCATGTCTAACTCTTGACAAGTATGCATGCATTTCAGTGACACTAATTAAAGCACATACTCCATCTGTCCCATATTAGAATATGCCCTAGAAGCTGTCCCGGAGATCAAGGTGAATGCAAAAATACTCTAACACCCCTATGGGAATCTTGCCCTGACGGTGACTGTGTGCAGCATGTAACTTGGGAGCAGTTCTCCGGCTGGTAGTTTCCTCCTTCACCGTCTGCTCTTTTCATTTTTTTTATTCATATATACCGAATGATAATACCTGATGGATGAACACCTCTTGTACTTTACATAGGCTGCTAGAAGCTAAAACGTCTTTCTTTGTAATAATTTTTTTGAATGCTTCCACGATCTCTATTGAGGGACGGAGGGAGTACGCTGTAGCTAGCCCCTAGACTACCTCTTGCCTAAGGTATTTCATATGGTCATCAAATTATTTTTTTTGATGAAACTGGAGGGGTTTACACCCCTACGAGGATTGATATAAAAAATAAAACAAAGGTAAAGATTACAAGACTAAGAAGGGGCAACACGGGGGAGGGATTAAGATACAAAGAAATTAGAGAAGAAAATAAGAAATAAGACTGAACCAAGCCTGGCTAAGGAAGATTTGCAATCCATTGCTCCAAGGGGTGATAAAGACTTCTTTTGATCCTCAGTAAAAGAAACTGAAGTTCTAACTTGAAAAAGTTCATGACCGATTGCAGATTTGGATCCTCTTGACGGAAAATCTTGTTGTTTCTAACTGTCCATATGGACCAGCACATCAGAATAATGATCTCCATGGAGAAAGGTATCCTAAGTTGGTCCCTGATCGACTGCAGGATCTGAAAGGGATCAATATTCCAATTGAACTGAATACCAATCCAGGCCCAGCATTAAGAAGCAAACGAACACTGAATGAAGAGATGAAGAAGGTGTTCATCTGTCTGCTCAGAGCAAAGGACACATGTGTAATCTTGTAGAGTCTTGTTTTTCCTTCTCAACAATTCTCTCGTGCTTAACCTGTCTTTGATCAATAACCAGAAAAAAACTTTGTGTTTATTCTGACAAGCACATTTCCACAACCATTTGTATACTGGGTGTAGGATCATATGGCCACTTAAATGAGAATAGGCCCTTCTTACTGAATATGTCTCAGAATTCCAGATGTAGGTCCATTTGTTCGGTTCTTCACATAATTGAATCTGGTCTAACAATACTGTCAAATGAGAGAGTTGACTATGGGCTTGCTGAGAGAGGGGAAGGGAGAACATACTATGCCTGGGGGCTCGATTTATTCCATCAATAATTCTAGTGTCAGTCTTCTTGGCATAAGAGTGGAGCTCAGGAAATTTGGAGTGCAGTGGCTCATCATCCCATAGATCCTCCCATAAAAGGCATGACTGGCCATTCCTTACTTGAACTTTAGCCAACCCTTTGTACTTCATTAAGAGCTTGAGGATATCTCTCCACCAAAAGGAACCTTTTCTATTTGTAGCAGGTAACTTTCCTGAGCTATAATATTTTTCCCAAACTAGATGAACCCAAGGGGTGTCTTCCTTGTTGAAAAATTTGTGCAGCTGTTTCAACAAAAGAGCCTCATTTTGAGTTGTGAGACTCAGCACTCCTAGGCCTCCCTCCTCCTTGGCTCTGCAAACCATAGTCCAGGCTGCTTTCGGTTGCTGCCTTGCATTAGCATCTGAGCCTCTCCAGAGACATATTTTCCTAAACTTGTCAATCTGCTTGATCACTGTTGGTTGGAGGCGAAAGGTGCTCATGCAGTACATTGGAAGCGCTGTGAAGATGGAGTTGGTGACTTCCAGTCTCCCTGCCTGGTTGAGGAAAGTTGAGGTTGCAGCTAGTCGTCTTTCACATCTACTTACAATTGGAGAGAAGTCAATCACTCTTGGTTTAGTCAAACTGGGTGGCAATCCTAAGTATACAAAGGGCAGGCTTCCCATTTCACAGTTGAAAGTTCTTGCCAAGTGTTGGAGCTTTTCCTGGTTGATGTTGATAGGGACCATGAAGGATTTAGCATAATTGACCTTGAGACCAGTTGATTCTCCAAAAGATTGAAGGAGGGCTTTTAAGGTCCACAGCTGTTTTCCACATGCTTCCATAACCACAAGAGTGTCATCTGCATATTGAATTACTGGAAAATCACTACTGCATTCCAATGGAATGGGGAGTTTTAATAGACCCTGATCTTTGGCCTTATTTATGATAGACTGAAGAAGATCTGCAACAAGAACAAAAAGAAGGGGTGAAAGGGGGTCACCCTGCCTAACCCCTCTTTTGCAATGGAAAACTTTTCCAGGCACCCCATTTAGAAGAACAGCCGATGTCCCAGAGTCCAAGATTAATTCCATCCATTGGATCCATTTCTGCCCAAAGCCCTTTGCTCTAAGGATTTGTAGTATTGCCTGATGTTCAATTTTGTCAAAAGCCTTCTCAAAATCTAGTTTTAGGATAATTAATTCCTTTCTAGACTTGTGGCAAATATGAATATATTCCAGGGCCCAGGCCAGACAATCTTGGATTGTCCTAGTTCTGATGAAGCCATACTGGTTTTTGTGAACAACCTTTTTGATGCAGGCTTGCAGTCTATTAGCCAGTACCTTTGTTAGAATCTTTAGGGATGAGTTAAGCAAGGAAATGGGCCTATAATCTGAGACCTTCAGTGGTCCATCTATCTTGGGGATGAGGGTAACAAAGGAATTGTTGATGCTTTTTAGACATATCTGATTGCTATAGAAACCCTGACATAACTGATAGAAATCATCTGCAATGAGAGGCCAGCATCCCTTTATGAACTCATTTGTAAAACCGTCTGGGCCAGGGGATTTGTTATTGGGAAGCTGAGCAACAACACTGTCTATCTCATCCTTAAGCAAAGGAGATTCTAAGAAATCCAAATCATGGCAAGGTTGAATGAGATCATCTAAATTGAAGAGCATCTGGTGAAAATCAGACCTTCCCATCCTCTCCTTGAAAGCATTCCATAGGATTTGTGCTTTACTTTCATGATTATGAAAAGTATTACCCTGACTGTCTTGTAGGGAGGGTATTGAATTTTTCCTATTTCTTATAGTTGCATGTGCATGGAAAAACTTGGTTCCAGCATCCCCCTCTTTTATCCATCTTATCTTCCCTCTTTGTTTCCAATAAACCTTCTGCTGCTTCAGGAGAGATACCAGCTGAGCAGCTATAATATTCCTAAAATTCCATTCAGGTAGGGAGAGATCTCTTGTCATCTCAATGGCTTTCAGGAAGAACAACAAAAGTTTTGTACTCTCAATAGCCAGAGTAAGCTGTGGTAGCCTAGTTTTCCATAGTTTCAAGCCCTTTCTTAGATTCTTAAATTTTGCTGATATTCTCTTAGCTGGGTCTGAAATGAATTGAGGTGTCGACCAGCCATTGACTGCTACCGAGGTGAAGTCATCATGGCTAAGCCAGTAGTTCTCAAAACGAAAGATATTGCATTTTGGGATCTTTGAATTTATCTGAATAACACATGGCCAATGATCAGATGTTTCCATAACTAGAGTGCTGACAGAGGTATTGGGGAAAGAGCTTGTCCAGGAATTTAAGGTGAAAAACCAATCCAGCCTTTCTAAAAGAGGGGGGAACTGCTTGTTTGTCCAGGTAAACTTCTGAGTTCTGAATTCCCCAGGCTGCCTTCCAGAACCAACTGCTCGGCCTGGCAGCGATGATCTGCTGTAGCTAGCTCCTTCGTGCCAGAAGCGAGTGGATGGTGGCGGGAAACTTGGACGTCGATTGGTATCTTTTGATTGATTCTTTCCTATGACCTTTCTAATTAATTAAGCGTGTGGACTCACAGCAGGAGGTCCATAATACGCATGACTGCTACTATACGTTGGAGTTTTTCTGGTGGTGCTATTGAAACCAGGTCGAGATAGCTCCGACGACCGGCGACCAAGTTTTCCTTTTTTTTCCCCCTCCCCATGCTGGGCAGCTGCATCAGCTTTTCTTCTTCAGTTTCTTCATTCTCGTCTATAAAAGCTGGCTCCTCTGCCCTGTTACAGGCTAGCCACTTGACAAGTCGTTCGTGGACATGTATGCATGCATGTGATTATTATTGCTGCTGGTACTGTATGTAGTAACTGGATCGGACGGAGGTACTAGCTCCTCCTCCTACGTGCCCGTAGCGAGTGGGAAACTTCCGATGTCGGTACGTACTCTTGACAAGTATGTATGCATATCTGATTATTATTATTATTATATTATTATTATTTTCTTCCAACACATACAGAAGAAGTGCGTGCCATTGCATTAAGGTAAAAAATATAGCTTTTACAATGCATAAAGGCCTGCTCCTGAAGGCGGCGAACTAATATTATTTTTAACACTAATAAAGCACAGACCAACCCTAGACTATCCCTAGCCTAAGGTATGTGTACATTGGTCATCAAGCAACAAAGGTGGTTCTTGGCCCCTACCAAAACCCACTGCTCGACCTCACGCTTGATGACTGACGACGACGATCTGCGCGCTCTGTAGCTCGGTCGTCGAGGAAGCACCTTGAATTGCATGTGATTATTGTCGCTACTGATGTAGTACTGGATCGGAGGTCCTCGCAACGTGCCACAAGCGAGTACGTGCTGGGAAACTTCCGACATCGGTATCTTATTTTGAATGATTCTTTCTTTCTGAGCGTGTGGATTCACTGCTACTACACTAGCAGAGTATGGACGGCAGCTCGTTTACAATTACGTGGATGGAAGAATAACTACTTTTGTGCCCTTTGTGAGAGGAACCTGGAAACTTCCTCGCGCACCTTTTTATTGAATGCCCTTTCACCATGGTATTCTGGACTTTAGTGGCAAACTGGAGCGCTTGCCATAGCCTACATCCATCGAGATGGAACAGAGCGCTGCATATAGAAGATTGGTTCTAACAAATAACAATTAGCAGGCAGAGTTGACAAATTTTCACACTCTCTGACGATCTTGACTGTTTGGACAATTTGGAACCAGAGAAATAATGCAATTGTTTTCAGAGAAGAAAGGAAGACTACCCATGAGGTTTTCAGGATCATAAAGGATACGGCCTTGCTCTGGGCCTCAGCCGGGGGGGGGGGGGGGGATGGGTGAGGCACTGCAACCTCTCTTAGTTGTTCAGTCTGTTAGTGTGTAATAGGAATATTCTTTTAAACCAAATACCATTGCAGCCTAGGCCGTCATGGTCAGCACTACTAGCGCATGTAATCTGATTGTTTCTGCACCTTCTACTTATTAATTCAAAGCCGGTAATATTCTGGATTTTTCAAAAAAAAAAAACACTAGCTACGTTGGAGTTTTCCTGGTGGTGCACAGGTGCAGCACGCGAGCGTGTGCTATTTCTATTTGCGTGGATATCCAGGTCGGGCTCCGACGACCGGCGACCAAGTTTTTGTCTTTTTCTTCCTCCATATATGCTGGCCAGCTGCATCATCAGTCCTTCTTCAGTTTCTTCATTCTCGTCTATAAAAGCTGGCTCCTCTGCCAGCCCTTTTTTTGCTTGTTCTTCTCATTTCTTTCTTTCTTTCTTTCTTTCTTTCGGCCACAAACATATATACAGTAGTACATGGCAGATGTAGAAGACCCCTCTTGTCGTCCTCAAGGTGAGGGCGGATCCAGCACCAGCAGGGTCGTCGTCATCTCTACGGTTCCGACCATGGACGACGACATCCCGTCTGATCTAGGTACCAAGTGCGGGTGTTGTCCGATTTTGGACGCTTGGGGCTCGACGTGCAGCCTCTCGTTCCAGGCTGCTGCCCGATCCACGGTGAGCACTTTCAGTAAGGTCTGGACGACCTGGATGAGCTTCCCGTTTTATCAGGCTGCTGCTGTCTGGTCCAGGCTAAGCGCGAGGGCGAGAGCAGATATTCGGCATGGTTCACTCGTGGGTTTCCTATGGCTTCACACCCTTCTTGCTCTTGCTACTGATTGCCTACCCATGCAGATAGCGCTTTACCCGGCCATTGCTTGTCTCCACATCTGGAGCTCCTCCGACCGGACTCGGACCGAGAAGATTGTTTCCGGTGCATTCCTTGGTGCACTTGCCCTGCTTGCTGTGGATCTATCGGTCGTCGTTAGCACTCGCGTCTTACCGACCACCACCCTGTGGTTCATTGCCAATGCTGTGGCTCTATCCTCGCACTGCATCTGGAAGCTCTATCCCGTTGCAGTAAGGCCTTGGCTCCACCCCTACTGCATCATCGTCTGGGAGCTTTACCTTCATCCCATCATTGTACTTGTACGTGCACACCTGCACCCTTGGCTCCTCCCATACCTCCTGCCTGTTCATCGTCTAGGACGACCGTTCTTCTTATTTATGAATAGGGAGAAGAGCCTTCTATTTCTGCTGCATGCTTCAGTCATTGCTATCCTACTATTTCACATCATCTTTGCTCTTTTTATTGTTGATTGTCTAGCCATGCAAATAGTGCTCTATCCTGCCATTGCTTGTCTACAAATTTGGGCCTCCTCCGGCTGGACCGAGATCATCGTTTCCGCCGTATCTCTTGGCACACTCGCTCACGTCGTTGTCTTCGTCTCAATTGGTGCGAAAGGATTGCACAATCCCATCATGTTCATGGCCAACGTCGTGGCTATATCCTTTCACTGCATCTGGAAGCTTTACACGGTTGCACAGCCATGGCTTCACCGGCACTGGAGGACGAAGCTGTACCCAATCGCACGGCCTTGGCTGCTGCAGTACCTTTCCACGCTTGCGCCGGCGTGGCTGCAGCAGGGTGAAGAAGCAAGCCGCCTTCTGCTCCCGCGGCAAGGTGCGGCCGCGTTCCACATGCGGGAGTTCTCCTACGACGAGCTGCGCACCATGACGCAAGACTTCCAAACAATGGTGGGGCAAGGCGGCTTCGCCCAAGTCTTTCGGGGCGTCCTCGACGACGACGGCACGGGCACGGCTGTGGCAGTCAAAAGGATAACGACGACCACAGGTGCTGGTGGTGGTGCCGTCGCCGTCGCCGACGACGACTTCCTCAGAGAGATCTCCATCGTCTCCAACGTGCACCACCGCAGCCTGGTGCGCCTGCTGGGCTACTGTCTCCCGCGCCAGGGCAGCCGGTACCTGGTCTACCCCTTCTTCGAGAACGGGTCGCTGGACTCGTGGCTCTTCCACGGCGCCACACAGGAGAGGCGGCGGCTCCTGCCGTGGCCGACCAGGCGCTGCATCGCCGTCGACGTGGCCAAGGCGCTCGCCTACCTCCACCACGAGTGCTGGCAGCAGATCCTGCACCTCGACGTCAAGCCGGGCAACATCCTGCTGGACGCCGACCTCCGGGCGCACCTCTCCGACTTCGGCATCTCCATGTCCATCACCCGGGACATGAGCCGCGTCGACACGCGCGGGAGGGGCACGCCGGGATACATGGCGCCGGAGATGCTCGTCAACGCGGTGTCCGCCAAGTCCGCGTCTTCAGCTACGGCATGACGCTGCTGGAGCTCGTCGGCGGCCGCCGGAACTTCGACCCCGCCTCCTCGTCCACCGTGGACGATGGTAATAATGCCTCGTCGTCGGCGACGCCCGACTTCACGCGGGACTTCTTCCCCTACATCGTCCGGGAGAAGATGGCGCGAGGAGAGCTCATGGACGCAGTGGACGCAGCCATGGCGCTGGTGGACCAGGAGGAGGTGGAGGCGGTGGTCAAGGTGGCGCTGTGCTGCATCCAGAGCCGGTGGGACATGAGACCCACCATGCTCACTGTTGTGGATATGCTCGAAGGCCGAGTCGCTGCTGATCTGCCTGTCCAGAGCCGTCGTCTCTCCACCACAAACTTCTCGGGTCTTCTCTCCACCTCCTCACTTACGCACGGCCGGTAATTAGCTACTAATCAGTTAATTAACTACTACTATTATATAATGATTATTTTCACATGCAAGACATGAAACACAGCGATTTGTTTAATAAATGGGTCGGATTTTTTGTGGTGGTACTCGAATGAATTTATACCATTCACATGCTGCGTGTGTATATATCCCAGCGTGTGTGTAATGGATGCTCCAATTTCAAGTTTCTCGGTGTTTTATTACTCTTTTTTAAAAAGGGAGATCTTAATTATATTAATCGACATGATTATACAAGGGGCTAAAGTTGTCGACATGCACCCCGTGATGCCATTAGCAATGAAAACATCACAAAGCTGTGATCTCTTGTATCAAACCGACACAGCTCACGGGTATACTTCGGTGGCATTTAGAAGCTGAATTTCTAAAAACACCAGAATGCCCCACGGGGCGGCATAGGGGTGACCAGGATTGTCAGTGTATAGGTTGCAATTGAGTGTTGCTATACAGATTGTTGTTACCCGGCGGGTATCGCTGCCCCTGTCCCCTTGCACCTACTGTCCCATCAAGTATGTCGTGGTGCCAGCGCAAGATGCGGATTAGAGGTTGTCCTCTGACTGTCCGATAAGTCGCAGCTGCATAGGAAAATAGTGGGCTTCATCATTATGCTCGTTATCCTGGTGGGGAGTCGTGGGGTTAGTGTGTAATCGGCTTGTCATGGTAGACTGTTGCGTCGTTGAACCCGACCATATATAAGCGTGCGGGTCAAGGGTCTTCCGACCCGACTAGTTCCGGAGGGCATGGCCCCTGATCACACGACCCACACCAAGGGTAGGCATGGCCGTACACCCGCTCAACGCTCATTGTGTTAGGCGTGCCCATAATACGTGTTTGTACTGACCGATTCTCTAACCATAATTCTAGACATACATACATAGCAACCGATTTGAAGCTGGTACAAATAGAAATAGTGACTTATGAATTGTTAGAAACCTAGCGACTCACCCTGGGCACGAAAAACCGAAAACCGAGTACCGAACCGAATTTACCGAGAACCGAACCGAAAGTACCGAAACCGAAAAATTCGGTTCCATATTGACAGGAACCGAAATAACCGAGGTATTTTTGGTTCTGGACCTCGATTTACCGAACTACCGAATCAGTACCGAACTACAAGAAGCAGGTCATGTAACTCGCTAACTATGTAAGCCCAACAGCAGCCCATGAACTTATCCTCCCATGAAACCCTGCCTCACTCGACAGCTCCAGGCTCTAGTAGCGCGCCGCCGCCCAAGCGCTGTGCCTTCGCGCTGCCCGTCGCCCACCACGCCTTTGCCTCGCCCGTCGCCCATCGCGCCGCCCGGCGGCCGTCGGCCGCTCTGGCGCTCCCTGCCTGCTCTTTCGCCTGCGGCGACGCTGGCTCGGCCTCGCCCTCACGTATCGCTGCGCCTCGCGCTACTTCCATTCCATTGCTTCTTGCGACTCCAACTTTCATTCCATTGCTTCTTGGCTTCTTGCGACTCCAATGTAAGTCTGATTTGAGTGATGTTTGATTAGACAGAGCAATTTGGTCCTTTGTTTATTTTGACTGAAGACATTGAACAACAAGTCGTTGATGTCTATCGTGGACAGCCGTATTTGGATTTTTATCTGTATGATTTGGCACTATTATTCCAAATAAAATCATGTTAAATTTCTGTCAAAATTGGCTATTGAACTTGATGTTACATGCTATTATACCATGTTCGGTAATTTTGGTAAATACCGGAACCGAACCGAAAGTACCGATACCGAATTTCTTCGGTACCGAGTATTTCAAGGAACCGATCGGTACCGAGATCGTCAGGTACCAAATTTGTATGGGTACCGAGAAACCGAACCGATCGGTTCGGTAATACCGAACGCCCAGGGTGACTAGCGACCGATTGGTGGTCGTTAATATTCCTTTTTACCGACCGTTGTCTTGTCTGACGCTATAGATTGGGTGTGGTATCGTGCATTGACGGTTGCCCTGCCATGGATTGATCCTTTAGAGGGGAGCGGTCCGAGGGGTGAGCCATAGGAGGAAGCACAGTCCAGAAGACTGAAATCAAACTAAGCATGCATCACCATTCATCAGATATCTAAAAAAATGTGATGCGAAATTAGTATCTTTGTTGTTCAAAGAGTAAAATGCATCAGTAGTCCATTACCTTGTGGCCCTGTATCGATTTAGTCCACCAGCTTTGAAAATGCATATTTTGGTCCAAAACCTTGATTTTTGGTACATAAACAGTCCATGGCATGCCCTGACAGGATTTTTGCTGACGTGGACGGCCACCGTGGCATCCAACCTGACGAAGACAGCCCGTGCGGTGCACGTGCGCGCCCTTTGGACGCGCAGTTTTTGCAATATATTCACCCCATCCTAAAGCCATTCAATCGCGGAGTCGCATGCCCCCAGGGGCGGCCACGCACGGGCCATGAAACCGGCCGCGCCTTTGCCGGGGCCACCTCGCCGCTGCATCGGCTTACGGAGGGCGCGCCGGCGAACTCGCATACACCCGGGGCAGCCACGCACGCGCCGTCGAACCGGGCGCATCCAGCTTCGGTGAGCTGACCGCTGCGACGCTGGTCAACGGGCCAAGGTCACCGTGCCGCCGTGCTGGGGCAGGTCCACCCCGCCATGGCCGGGGCCTGGGTCGCCGCGCCGGTGACCGGTCTGCGCACCGGCCCCTCGCCTAACCCGCCGCTGGCGTCTTACTCTGTCTGCTGTAGCGCCACCTGAGGACGCCGCGCCGGGGTCACCGTGGGAGAAGGCCCGCCGGAGCTGGCGCGCCCGAGCCCCGCGCCGTGCCGGGGTGGTCTGCGCAGCCGCCATGGCGCGCCCTCCGCGAGGCACGGCATGTGGAGACGGTGTCGTGGGTCAGGCCCGCCCTTTATCTATAAAGAGCACCAGTGACCGTTGTATTCTCTAGAAGAACACCAGCTGGAGACAGGTACGATCGTATCTCTCGAAACATTGGCTCGATCCCTGGTGCACGTGCACCCGGCCTTGTGAAGAGCAAGCTAGCCTGGTTCGTGAGCAAGCCGGAAGGCTCTACAACCTTGTGAACGTGGCCTTATGAGAGCTGGATACGTGGCAGCATAATAAGCTAGAGCTGATGGGGCAACTTTCGTCTATGTAGCTCCTCCCACTCTCAAATCCTTCTTGCCGCAGGGATCCAGAGCCGCCCAGAGCATCTGCTCGGCGACGAGCTCCGCGTCGGAGGCGTCGCCGAATCCCTCCCAGGCGACGCGGGAGCCAGACCAGGCGCAGTAGAAGACGTGGGTGATGTCGGTGAGGGGCTCGAGGGCCGCGGCCACTGCGGCGGGGTCGGCGAGGTGGAGGTGGAGGTGGACGACGTGGATGGCGTCGGGGGCGGCGCCGGCTCCCGCGGCCGCGGACCAGGGCGGGAGCGGGGGGCGGGAGAGCGCGTAGACCTCCACGGCCGGGTGGACGCGCTCGGGAGCATGTCGAGGAGAGCAGCGCGGTCGCCGCTGCTGCGGCCTCGGCCTCGGCCACGGCAGCCGCGCGTTCCGCGTCGTCGCACAGCCTAAGCGAGCCGTGATTTCTCGACGGGATTATTTACAGCCACCGTCTGCTGGATGGATCTCCCATCCGTGGAATGGACGTACTGCTAGCTGTTGCTTGCTACACGTACGTACGTGCTAGGTGCTACGACCTCGCCGGCGGGCCGGCGCCCACGGCGCGCGTACGTACGACGGCGTACCACGCTGTAGCCACCAGCGGCCAGCGCGCGGCAGGGCGACGTCATGCATGGCGCTGGCTGTACTCGCGGCGGCCGGCGACGAGGACGCGGCCGTCTGCCGTGTGGACCGTGTGTGTGTCGCGCGCCGGGGACGGCGAGAGGGACCATGCGTGTCTCCGTCCCGTCCTCGCCTGGATATTTTGTCCGTCGGGCGCGAGCCGTGATCTCCGATCCAGCCAGGGCTACTCCAAATCATGCATGGTACAAGGCACACCGAGTGACGTAATATACTGCAAAAACTTGGACGCGCACGTGCGTCGCACGGGCTGCCTTCGCCAGGTTGGATGCCACCGTGGCCGTCCACGTCGGCAAAAATCCTGTCAGGGCATGCCATGGACTGTTTATGCACCAGGAATAAAGGTTTTTGACCAAAATCTGTATTTTCAAAGCTGGTGGACTAAATCGACACAAGGCCACAAGGTAATGGACTACTGATGTATTTTACTCTTGTTCAAATTATGTGAATTTTCGAAGGAGCTGTTACGTAGACGTATGTACTAGGCATGGCTGATGGCTCCAGCCTCCAGGTCTCCAAGAAGCTAGTCATCATCCCTACCTGCAGCCTCCAGGTCCTGTATGTTTAGGGTTTTTTTTTTTTTTTTGAGTTGAGCGGAACATAATGGTATGTTTAGTGGGAAGTAAATTTGATTCCGAGTGGTTTAAGGGCTAAGGCCTCTCAGGTTACGCGGGCCCTCGACTTGCATGGTGATGGGCCGACCCCCGAGTAAATCGTCAAGGAATGGAACACCCGGCCGTCAGGGACTGCAGGCCGCTGCACTGCATTATGTATTTCATGGGCCGCAGCCCACAGGTGAAACACTTTGCCCCCTCATCCCATGCATGCACCTATCGTAGCGGCGGCCGGCGGCGGTGGCTTAGCAGTTTGCAGGCCGGCCGGCGGTGTTTACAATGAGGGAGTCGCGTGCAGCAGCGGTGCCGCCTGCCGGAGATGGGGAAGAAGGAGACCGTACGTGCGTACGTGGCAAAATAGACGAGTGAGATGACTGAACATGAGGAATGCGAAACCGGTCGGCCGGTCAACGCGCCGGCGCGGGAAGTTCCTTGTTGCTTCCTCGGCTACGACCAGTCGACCATCGATATGATCCATATATAAATATGTAAAAATCCATGTATAATTTATATATTATTATTAATTTCTGGCTTCAGCAACACATATACATGCATTCAAGTTGAGGGTGTTTAACCAACTACAGTATTGTTGTATCCAATTGGGAATTGGGAATTGGGATTGGGTTCGATCAAACACCGCCCTCTCGATTTCAAGCATGCATGCTAGCTAGGAGTTGGAGTATGCTACAAGAATCGAATCAAATTCTCGAGAAAGTTGCGTCGTCGTCGTCAGAGCTGCAGATCAAGCAACACGGGCTCCGTACGAATCTCCAGCAGGTTGACGCCGAACAGCCGGAGCCACCGTCCGTGCTGCTGCCGCGCCTCCTCCTCCTCTTCCTCTTCCATGGCCATCACCTTCTCCACCAGCTGGTGCTGGTGCTGGCCTGCCGCGGGGAAGACGACCAAGCTCGCCTGCGGCTGCAGGTGCTGCTGGTGCAGTATTGTCGTCGGCGGCGGCACGGCGGCGAGCATCGCCGCCGGGACGACGACCGCAGCAGGCACGGCGCCCTGCTCCCCGCCGGTGCTACGACCGCTACTCCTCCGGCGGCGGCAGTCGATGAAGAGCGTTGCGCCGTCGCGGCAGAAGGTGACGGTGTCCCCGGCGGCGAGGCGCTTGTCGCGGACGTAGCGGTTCCAGCCCTTGGTCATCACGTAGCTCTGGCTGCTGCTCCAGTAGGAGTAGCGGAACCGCCACGCCGGCGCCCCCGGCCCGCCGCGCGCGTCGTGGAAGCACAGCACCGTGCCCCGCGACCGCGCCGCCGCGCCGCGCAGCGGCAGGTGCCGCTCCGCGAACTGCTTCGGCACCACCAGACGGTTCAGCTTCCCCACGTCGCTCGGCGTCACCACCTTCTCGAACATGCGCTCGCGCCTGCTGCCATGGCTGTGGCTGTGGCTGTAGTCGACGACGTCGCCGACGATTCCTCCTCCACCGCCGCCGACCGCCGTCGATGGCTCCAGCTCCAGTGTGAGCGTCAGCGCCATCTGCATGCAAAGCCAATATATATGCAAGCGATCCGTGATGGATGCAGTGCAGTGGATCTGCTAGGTGATGGTGGATGATGAATCCGCTGCGCTGCCTCGTCTGATCTGAATTTATAGGGAAAACATGCAGATGCAGTGCCCATTTAGTTGGACGGACCTGCTGAGGTCTCTGACTTTTCTACAGGCATGCTATGGATCGGGATGCGTTGACAAGCAAGCAAAGCAATCCGGCCGCATCCGTTGGGGCTTTGGATCCAACGGCCTGCATGGACCGGAGACCGGACCACCTACGCTGCGTTGACCATACGTACCTAGCTATAGGCCGCCGCTCCAGCTAGCTTGTTCGTCGTCGTTTATCCATGACTCCATGAGGAGAGGCCGGGCAGAGACTGGACAGGGCTTCCTTAAGTCGGGTTTGAGGAACAGAAAAATGGGGGGGAAAAATATACTATGGATGTTTCATTGTTTCTATCTAACATGAAAAATTGTTTTACCAAACATGCATTTTCTTTAAAACAATTTCAGTTACACCAGTAGAGTTGCTTGTGGAGCTAAAGCCCAAAAATACTGCTCGATCCACCGGTGAAGCAGAGTTGTTACACATATACTATTGTGTTTTACTTGGTTATTACTTGTTCAATTCCGTGCTCACTCGTTAACGAGGAAAGTTTCTTCACCGCGGTCACAAGATTATACTAGCTTATATTACCTGCTATGTGACCTAGCTAGCTAAGTCGTGCGCTCGAAGCAAATTCATGCAATCTTCTGGAACGACGAAATTGGGGTCAATCAAATAATTAAACAGCGATGTGCTATGTCAATTTCTTTCATCATTTCATGATGCGCTGTGGTAGAAAAACAAATGTGAAACCATGAGTTCCTGGTCACTGACTGTAGTGAATTCGAGCTGCTGCTTCCCTAGCTAGCTTCTGGATGAGTCATCGTCAGCTATAAATATATGCATATAGTAGATCTTCCATTCCAGTAATAACCTCTCAAACTCTTTACCTTCCTGTCAATATAATGCAAGTGAAATCAACGCGCAGGGTCTTGGTCGGCAGATCAGTTAGTTTGTCAAAAATGACTAGATCGTCCATGGCTAGGATAGGAGGAAGCAGAACAGGTCATGTGTGTATATGTATGTACGGGCATATGGCCAGGTTAATGCACAAGGGGTTAGAGCTACTAGTAGTAGTTAGCAATAATATAATGCGACGGCTGGTGTTATGTTTATTCTACATAATTTCCATTTGCAGGCATAAGCCAATCATCATGGTGTTCGTGCCCACCTATACGTACTAGTATATTTACTAGTCGTAAACTCTTGAATAATGGTCAAATTGATTAACAAAGTCAACTCCTTGCTTTGTCGCATTGTTTGAGAAGTCTTTGCTCAAATTTTGTACTTACAAGTACTGATGCAAATGCATGAGAGATGAGAAAGCTATGTAATATACTCTATATAGCACGACAAGATCGAGATGCCAGGCATTTTGCTCTTGTAAACAAAGACAACATGGCAGATATATAGCGCGCCTATCAATTTATATATAGCTTAGAGTGCAGGAGATACTAATGATGATGAATTGATTAGGCTTAGATATGAGCTGCATCAGGCTGGATACATATGTATGTATGCACCTGCAAGTCTTAGAGTATCAGTTACTACTGCTTTAGGCTTATATATACTGCAATTATTGAGAGCGATCAATCAAACGTGTGAGAGGTTTATCGACAAAGCGCGTATTTAGCAAGCAAGCTGTGATCCAGCCTAGACAACAGAGGAAACTATTATTTGCATTGGTATGGAAGAACAGTCAAACAGTTGAGCTCTAGCTAGCTAGTTAAGTCTGTGTCTGTCTGATGAATATATGCAAATAAATTCTCTCCCTCCCGGATGAATATGAAACCATTCTGAACCAAACTGGCTTTGACATGGGGTACATCATCCATTAGCTTGTCTGAAACTTGGAAACCTTTTTAGTGATAAAACTTTCTACATATAGACGATACATATCCATATCGCTAAATCTGTGTGTTGGAGGCTGCTAGTGAACGCTGACCGGTCAAAGGGTTCATGCATGCATAAACTGATGGCAGGTCAGCAACTTTCAAAACTAAACACAGCAAATTAAGGGTACTAGCTATTTTGTTCTATTATCAATCTGCATAATTTGAACTGCAGCAAATTAAAAATGAACTGAATGAATGAAACATTATTGCAATTTGGGTATGTGCTGTGTGGTGGGGGGCTTGTCTGCCTCCTACAACAACCATTATTATTATTGCATTGCAACTGGGAGTAAACAATTTAATCTTTCAGTCACAGAAAGATGAGGAGTGAAATACTACTAACAAATAGCAATGGACACATGTACAGTTGCAATATATTAGAGTGCTGCTGGCCAGCCTGGTGCATGATGTCACCCTTGGAAAGGTGGTGTATGTCATCCTACTAGTTAAGCTATTTGTCCCTGTTGGTCATGTCATTAGTCAAACAAAGTTCAGGGATTCCAATTAGCTGCAGGTTGGTCCTTAATCAAACACCCAGTTGTTTATGGCACATGTACACCAATTGTTTATGGCAATTTTTTTTCCTTCAAATGAGCAGGTTCCTTGGCCAGGAGATTGTCTAGCTACAGTGCACAGGCCTTGTTGCCTTTGGAGACTAGTCGCCACGCATTTTTTGCAGTAGATTAAGAAGCACTTGATGCATGTCATAGCACGTAGTGCACTGCATTTGATCCTATCTGTATCTGTATCTGACTGAAACCAGGTTTCAGCTTCAGAGGTTTTGGTGATTGTTGGTTTCTGGTATTGGCCGACTAATAACTAATAACTAGCACCTGCATGCCTGTGTTGTTCTTGAAAAGTCATTATGACTTGGCAGTGGCTCCTTATTATTATTAATTAACTTAGTTAACTATCCAAGGCATGCATGTGTTCATACATGCATTTACCTACTCCTGCCAACTTCTCCCAAAATAGGATTACAAGAAATAGTCATTCAATTCAATTTCCATTTGTTTCTGATCTGAACACAAGAGATCGATCAAATAAAATGATGCAGCACAAATTAAAAGGGCAGGAAGCAGCAAACAATGCATGATTCAGTTTCTGTCCTCACTTTGTTATTTCCACATATATAAGATCAGAGAGAGATTCGGAATCGGGTCATGCAAGGCAAAAACAACCCTGGTTTATTTTTTGTTAAAAGAAAAAAGTTGGCCAGACTGGTATGCTCCCTGAGTGGCTGACAGTCATAGATAACCATTAGAATTCAGGAAAATTCTTTCATTTGCCACAAGTTGCGATAGTCTTCTTTCCATATATATATATACACATGCAGTTGTACTCCTACCCTATCCTATTTAAGCCAGCTCGTTGACTGTCCACTCGCTTCCCTCCATGTCATCTTCAAATCCTCAAATGGCATTTTTTTTCTCCCTGGTTTGAAGTACATGAAATTGGTGGTTTACTCAAGCTCTGTCACCTTTACAAAGACAATTTCCATTTGCTGAATAACAACAACAACAATACGATTTATTATTCATCCTGCCACCACTGTTCAAACAGGAGGACGAAGAACAAGATGCCATTATTTCATCTGATTTCAATATATATAAATGCAGGCCACTCTAGTGCGGGTGCATATATCATACACCAATTTGATCGAATCTCTAATTCTCTATTTGTATTTCAACGTTACCAAAGGCATAAGTGATGTTAATTAATACAAATAACAATGCCAGCAGTTTCCAAATTATCATGTTGGTTATATATAATTTTAGTTTGGATTAAAAATGGCGCTGGCAGATAACCCACGAGTAATGGCCATGTACATAATGGGCCTTGACCCAGAGCATGTACACACAAACGACAAACGAGCCCAGCGGGCTGACAACAGTATTCGAAATAGTGAACATGGGCCGACACGACCGAGTAAGGGCTGAATGCACGTAAGCGTTTGTAGTTCGGCTGACTTCCATGTCACAATTGCGGTTTCAATCAAAGATTGATCTTCTTTTTACAAAAAAAACACATACTCAATTCGAGATGAATAAGAGAAATTAACACCACATGGATAGATCCTTCCTAGCTATGAAACCAAAACAGAGAATGCAGGAAGGGGAGAAACAAACTGACGATATTTTAATGTGATGATCGATACATGAATATATAAGAAGGAACTAATATAATAATCAATAGAAGTTCTTGGATCCCTGGTAGGAGAGTCCAGTGCTCCACCAGGCGGGGATGGCGTCGTCGATGACGATGGTCTTCCGCGGCGAGCTGTAGCTGGTCATCCTGACGACGAGGCCCTGCGCGTTTCCGAGCGCGGCGAACACCTGGTGCGTGATGCCCCAGTTGTGCGACGCCGGCACGTAGCTGCAGTCCGGCTCGCCGGCCCTCTTGACGGCCAGGTCGGAGACGTCGCCGCTGCCGGCGACGTTCATGACGTAGAGCAGGAGCCAGTAGTAGTTGCCCTGCACGTAGAACCTGACGCCGCCGGAGCGCTGGCACGGCACGCGGCGGAACTGCACGGGGACGATGCCGGCCACCCGCTGCGCGAGGACGAGGAAGGACGGCGGCGCCATGTCGAAGTGCTGCCGCGGCGGGTTGCACCACCCGCCGTTGTCGCTGGGGAGGTACCAGTTGGGCGGGCAGAGGTTGGTGCCGGTGATCACGACGGACGGCGACCCCGGGTTGCACCACCGGGAGTTGACGCACCGCAGCTCGTAGCACTGCCCGCACCCGGCGCCGCCCGCGAACAGCGGCGTGCTCAGCGCCGCCGTGCGCGTCCAGTAGAGCGACTGGATGTCGCTGGCGCCGTACCCGCACGCGCCGCCTGCGAGCATGCGGTCCAATGCAATGGTCATATATCAATGGTCATATATATATATATATATATATATATATATATATATATATATATATATATATATATATATATATATATATGCCAAGGCACAAACACTTGGGTGACCTTATTATGATCTGAATTAAGCGTTCCCCCGCAGCGTATGGTTACAAAGGCGACTATTCACGGATCAGGTAATCTAATTTACATGCTCCGGTCTCAACCCATTGGTTGGTGACATGCTTGATTGTGGAGAACAGCTTAGAACCAAAACAAAGTTTTAACCCCTAATATATTTTACTCTTTATATACTTATATACAAGCACACTCCAATTAATAATTAAGCGGCAAAGAACGTACCGAAGTCTGCGCCGAGGCCGGAGTCGTCGCCGTAGAAATGTGGCGCTGCCGTATTGCCAGTCCGACGTCGTGAAGGGCGCGGCGCTGGCGGGCGGGTAATAGCCGCTGCCGCTCGCGAGGTGTGCCGCCGCCGCCATGAGCACGGCCGCGACAACGACGATCACCGGAGATCTCGACGCCATTGTACACACTGTAATGTAATGTCTGAATAGAGCTAGCTCGCTAGCAAGCTCGCCGCCGACGTACGTTCGGCCGGCCGACGACGACGACCCTCGGTCGATGGTGATACAGATACGATCGACGTGTGCTGTGCTGGCCAGACGAGCGGGTTGACGTCGTTTATATAAAGCACCAGCAGTTAGATTATATTGCCCGGCCGGCCGGCCGCGCGCTACGATAGATGTGCTGGGCAGCACGTTGGGGTCAAGGGGAAAAAATTAAATGGAATATACACACACCTGCACAGCTGGTCTTCATCTCCGGCCGGACTACTCCGGGAGTTCGTTGTTGGGCGCACGATATATATATGTTTTGCAAATATAATTCAGTCGTGTCGTCCATGGCCCGGCGAGAAGCGCTTCCCATTACAGTACAGCAAGCGCAACATGCTAGGCACGCATTGCATGTCGGCTACTCCAGCATCAGGTGGCCGGGCGTTTGTTATTTATACATGTAACTCTCTTGTGTTGTATTTATTTATTTCTTGCCGACATCACCGACATCTTTGGTTACTGGTACGGTGTGTGGATTTCGGGACTTCTTCGTTAGTTGCATATTACCTTCCATCAAGAAATGATAGGCATAACACTAGTAGAAAAAAGATTTCTCTTGACACACTAGAAATATATTTTTACTTGCATTTTTTTAAGAAAAAACAACCACTAAAACTGGAATTGTAAAATTTAAAATTTTCAAATGACGTCAAATGAAGAAACATTTTGCATGAAAGTTGTCGATCTTGAAAAGTTATAAAACTTTAAAGTTGGAATCTTTTTTATTTGAAACCATTTAGTTGAAGATAATATCCTCTAAAGTTTGGACATTTGAAATTTATTTTTTCAAAAAGCCTCAGATGGAGAAACACTCTAAATGAAAGTTGTAGATCTCGAAAAGTTATAAAACTTTGTAGTTTACTACTTTTTTATTTGAATTTGTTTAGACCCTCAAATATTCAATTTATGGTTGCTTTTCTCTAATAATATGTGGGGTAGAGCGGGCTACGTGCGAATGGAGGTCACGGGATCGAATCCCACTGACCACATAGTGCGTGATTTTACGTGAAAAAAAAAATACACGACTTGTGACTCTTTTTGCTATTTTTTTTTTTTTTTCAAAGCCAAAATCGTGATCCCGACAAATATTTGTATTGACGGTTTTCTTAAGGGAATCGTGAAAAGCGATGTTCACTGGCCTCTTCTAATGGCGGGTTCAAAAACCGGCAGTAAAAATGCCTATAAAACCACCACTATAAACCTTTTTTTTACTAGTGTAACAACTTTAATACAAGAGGGTGTAGAGATAAATATGGCGCCTCAAGCTCGTCATCGACGGAATTACTAGTTAATGCGTAACACTGATAAATCTTAAAAAATTCCTAGAAAAAAAATACAAGTACTAAGATTTAATCTCTGGTGGGTAGTATCCTACCACTGGACCATATGCCCATTTACATGTCATACAATGTTTTAGGCATGCTTCGTACAATGCATAACAGTTTTCAATGATTTCCTGTCAAAAGGTAGGTAGACTAATTCGAAAGTATACGTAGGACGGAAACAGTTTTCATCATATTCCGATGAAGATTATTGACCTTTTTTATTTTCTTTTAGGGACGTACGCAGCCCATATCCACTGAGCAATGTGGGCCTTGAACATCCGGCCCATAAACTAAAAGCGACGTGGTGGTGGTAATGGTATGTCTCAAAATAATTTTCTGCACACAGTTTACAATGTATTGTCCAAGTTCCTGTATGAGTTACATATATTCAACTAATCTCTATTAGACCTTGTTTGGCTGCACCTAAATACACTGCAATCCTTACGGTTTTGAGGGAATTAAAATGTATTTTTTGAACTAAAATACACTTCAATCCCCTCAAAACCGTAGAGATTGAAGTGTATTTAGGTGCAGCCTTACGGTGCAGCCTCTTTGGCTGTTGAAGAGAAAGCTCACAAAAAGCTGGAAAGGATAAATAAATAAAATAAAATCTAACAATAGCTTGGCACTAAGCAAAACAACCATCCACACTTGGCAAAAAAACCTCGACTGCCGTTGTCTTCACCATATGACAAGCCTATTTTAGCCAGGTTATCATTCTCTTTCTGGAGGATGGACCAGAAGCACGTCTAATAAGTAGCCCAGAAATAGGTTTGACAAAAAAGAATACCATAAATAAATTATTTGCCTTAAACCGTGCAACATGCTAGCTCCTTTTCATTTTGATGATGTTTGATGGGACCGGCCATAGGAGGGAATCTGGCTAGAAATAAAATTTTCCATCCACAAAAAGGACCGTTGCTGACTTTTCTTTATTGTCGTTGTTTCAGCCAACTTAAGGCAACATTATTTGGTCATTTTTATGTTTTATAATATATAGTGTATATATGTTTCTTTCATGTAAAGTTATCTGGTTGATGGTGGTGGTTATCCCAGCCTAGATCAAACGTGGTCGGCTTAAGGCCTTTCGTTCCCACTATCTAACATGGATTATGTCATTAATTGAATTTGCTCCTACAATTTTGGGGAGCCCAATTCTGCCACGTCCCCTATTCGCCTCTCATCGCGCGGGGAGGGTAGAAGAGGTGGATGGCCATATCCGAGCATGGTGCACTGAGGCGATGGGGCAGGACATTTGTGCCCTTAAGAAAAACTCTCCAGCCCTCAATGAGCAAAATCTCAAGAACTAAGCAAAAAAAAAAAAAAAAAACATTCATGCCAAGATCATCAGGGAAAAGGACACCAATGCTAGCGCATGCATAGCATCAATGAACGGCGAATCGAGGGAAGCAAGAGATGCCTGCTGCGCTCCACTGAGAAAGGGGATTCATAGAACGACCTCCAACAGAGGACATCGACATCGGAATCTAGATATAGAGGAAAGCTAAGAAGAAGTATAATAAATAGGTTGTAAGCTGGCTAAATGCTAAGATAAAGAAAAGAAGGAAGAAGAGAGAAGAAAACGGGTTGTAAGCTTTACAACCAGCTTGAATCAAAATAATCATAAGTGAGATAAGTAAACCATGTATTAATAATGAATATCTAACTATTATATGAGTATGTTGTGAGAAGGCTAAAAAACTTTTTTTTTTTTTTGTGAATAGGCTATAAAAAAAAAAATGCTTACAACTACCATCTGGCTATACTATTAACCTTGCGGCAAGGCCGTCGGAGGGGGAGGAGGAGCTAATAAGCGGCGGTGTTGAAAACCCTAGCTAGCATTGGACAGGTTCTATCGCCAAAGATGTAGGGTCCACTAGTACGTAAAATGCTGCATGCGGGGCGGTGGCTAACCTATTTCTCTTTGGCGGTTTTGCCAACCGCCGATTAGGGAAAGACCAGTGAAAATGATCTATTTCCATTGGCGGTTGTTTGAGAACCGCCAGAAATCGATTTCTGAAGGCGGTTCCTAAGAGAACCGCCTGTAAAAATCGCCCAAAAAACGCAAAAAAATAGCAAAAAAAAATATTTTTAAAATCGCGCGTGTTTTTTACGTAAAATCGCGCGCTACGTGGCCGGTGGGATTCGAACCCGCGACCTTGGCCTCGCGCGAACCCTCCCTTACCACCACACCACACACTCACTTGTGTCTTTATCTCATTTTTTTTTCCTCACATATTATACAAACCCAACGGAAAATTAAATATTTAAGGGTCCAAACGAATTCAAATGAAAAAATGTTCAACTACAAAAGTTTTATAACTTTTCGAGATCTACAACTTTCATTTAGAGTGTTTCTCCATCTGAGGTCATTTGCAAAATTTGAATTTCAAATTTGAAAATTTCGTTCATAGTTTTCCATAAAAAGATGATTTCAAATGAAAAAGTTGTCAACTACAAAGTTTCATAACTTTTTGTGATCTACAACTTTTATTTTGAGAATTTCTCCATCCGAGAAAGTTTGAAAAACTCAAAAAATTAATTCTAAATTATTTCTACCGGCGGTTCTCTTAAGGAACCGCCAGTAGAAATAGAGCCGATTTCTACTAGCTGTTCTAAAGAGAAACCGCCAGTAGAAATGAAACGCTAGTGTCAAGAGAAATGATTTGTGTACTAGTGGTCTGAGCACGATACAGTGACAAGGGATGGAGATCTCTATAGTAGCATGCATCACACACACAACATATATAATAATAATATCTATATATATAATCAGTTTTGTTTGCCATCACTCCGGAGTTCGGACCTAGCTAGGAACTGAAGTATGCTGTCGTACACACCATATCATATTTATGAGACATATCATGGTACAGAACAAAAATCACAGATAGAATAATTTAATTTATTGGATCCGATAATTAATCTGCACATATTATATGTGCATATATATGTCCACTGCAGCATGCATCAGAGGGTGGTGCACCCTGTGAACAATACATTCAATTCATTATCATTATATATTCACTAACAACACATCTGTCGAGCTACTAGCTAGTTTTAAGGCGTGACTTGTGACCCGGCCGGACGGGGGGCGCCCTTTCTTCCCTTAGATTGCATTGCTTGGTTGCGTACGTACGTGCGCTGAAGGCGACGTGAGCACAGAATTGAGCCACATGCACAATTAAGCCTTATTCACTGCTGAAAACTTGAAATTCCCTGACCAACGTCAGGCAAAACTGGAATTACCCTGTCGAGCTAGCCCTGACGGTATTTTTATTTTCCCTGACGGTAAGTGCACCGTAAGAAATTTCATAGCGATATTTTTATTTTTTATGACCATACGTACATTTTCATATATTTTCTCTGACGGTAGTGCACCGTAAGGGAATTTCAAGTTTCCAGTAGTGATTAGGCATTGCGTTGGCAGGCAGGCAGGTCATTTCATGCGTAGCCATCATCGTACAGCCGTGTAGGGTCCTTGATGCGCCCAGCTCCAACTAATTTTATTGTAGTCGACGACGTCGATCCATCCAGATAATATCAGCATGTAGTACATAGGAGATTATAAGCGCACGTGGAATTATTCAGGTTCATAATAATAGCTCAAAAGTAATAACAAGTGGTTGTTGCTGACTTGCTGTATAACTGCATCTAGAAAAAATTACGAGATGTGGACCCACACAGGTTAGTTCTCCATGGTGAAGCATCATGCTGGCTAATTCGTAGTTTTGAGGAACAGGATCATCTCTCCAATTGAATATTCCTCGTGTTCGAGGGCAGCTCTATCCCTAGAAAAGAAGGAATAGGCTTGTCCCTCTCTCGGGCCCTGTTTAGGAGAGCTTCGCTCTTTTAATATTAGCTCTACTCCTTGATTCTCCGATGGATTGATTCCGTTAGATTTATAAGTGGGAGCAGGATGGGCATCATGTTTTTAATTAATAACAATTATATTCACTAAGTACAAAAATGATTTGATGATGCGCTACTCTTTTATTAACTATAGCAGTAAAAAATCCAACTGTCACGTAAAATACCAGGGAATTAACCGTGGCGGTCACAATTAACTGCCTCGCAAAATCTATTTACGGTGACGGTTAAAAAATAATCGCCACCTAAAATCAATTAACCGAGGCGAGCCCAATAATAAGAGACCCGCCATGGTAAAACAGCCTAAGGTCCATAGAAAATCCAAAAAACCGTTAACAGAGATTCATATATAACTTAGGGTTAGGGTTTGTTATTCCTCCCACCTCTCTATCTCCCATCCTGCGGCGCTCTCTCTCCCACCTCATGGCTTCCTCTCCCTCTCTCTCCGATGGGCAGGATCTAGGCCGGACCCCTGGGGGGGGGGATTGGCCCCGTGGCGGCAGATGTCACAAAGATGGGGAAGCATACATGGGTGATGGTTGTTTATGACTAAATCATAAAATAGTCGCAAGAGCTTGTCATCAATTAAAAAATTATCATAAACACATCATTTCTATGACTAAAAAGTGCTTTGTCATATGAAAATTGTAACATAAAGCCCAATCTCTTAATAGTGAGAATTTATTTTGTAATAATTCTCACTAGAATATAACTAGGAGCAGGGTGAAATAGGTTTTTAGCTCCTAGCTCCCTATGTAAATGGAGTAGTGATCCACTCATGATCCCCACCTAAATCAGTTAGCACTTCTATAGTTTAGCTAATTGGAAGTGATTCTCTTTGGAGAAGCTGAAGCTCTCCTAAAGAGCCCCTCACATCATTACTCTTTGTACCCCCACGCTCGCTTGCCCCAAAGCTTGTTAGCACTGCCCACTTGTTGGCCCATCATAGCCAAGCTCGTGCAACACCTGCTCCATCTCTCCCCCTCAACTAACTATAAGAGGAGATCTTGAACACATCGTGAGCCTGAGTTGACCCATAGCAGAGCAACAGGAAGAGAGAGGCAGTGGGCTCAGACCCAGCCCCCACCCTGTGGTGGCGTTGAAGAGAGGCAAACAGTCAACACAATGACGAAGGAGGTGAGCAGTGACGGAGGAGGTGAGCTCAACCCAGCATGTGTGAGCTCACCTATGACCAGGAAGGAAGGAAAGCAATGGGCTCAGCTTTAGGCTTAGCAACAGTGAGGCGACGATGGCCGAGGCCAAGGGCGCCGATAGTGGATAGGGAAGCCATTGGGAGGGGGTGCAAACGAGCAGGTAGGAGGAGCACGAATGCGAAGGGTGGTGGTGGAGAGGATACAATGAAGAAGATGAAGAGGTTGATATATGGGTCCTACCAAATGATTGTCAAACTAACTGATCCCAAAATACCTTGTCTCCCCATCCCTCATACTAAACACAAAACAAGGATATTCAAATCCCTGTTCCTAAAAGATAGAATAGACACCCGTCCAATCCCTTCTTGTACCTAAACAAAATATGTACTCTTTTAAAAATCAAAGGAAATATATGTAGGTACACATACATATAACTAACTCCCCTCTCATTTCTTATTTAATATTTACTATGTACTCCCTCTGTTCCTTTAATTTTCAAGTGTCCCTATCGTATTCGTGCTGGTCAATTTTCTTGAATTTAACTAGGTTTATAGAAAATATTAACAACATTTGTATATTTAAATAAGTTTATTACGAAAATAGATTCAACAATATATATAACGATACTAATTGTGTAAGACAAATATTAATATTTTCTTGTCTATATTTAGGCAAAGTTGAGTATGTTTAGCTTTTAGAAAAAATGATAACAATGGTTAAAAAGAGTTGGATGTAGGGAATACATTTATATAATACTTTCTCCATCCAAAAATAGTGTCACTATAAGATTTGTGTTGGTCAAACTTTTTAAGTTTGATTAGATTTGTGGAACACACTAGCAATATTTATCTCTCAGTAAGTTTACTATAAAAAGATCTATGCACCGATTTATCTAATGATATTAATTATATATCATAATATTTTTACTTTATATATTTATAAAAAATACTTTTTACTAGCTTGATGCATGGTCACATGCACAAACCGCACAATGAAAATGCTAATAAGTGGCTTGTCCATTTTGGTCATACACGCACATGTACTCATTCGTGTGCCGAGTTGCCGACAAGCACGAAATTTGGCCACACCACACCGGCCCGGCCGCCTCGCTCGCGCGCACTTTATTATTTCCAGTGTTCTGCACAGGAAATTGAATGAACGCTGTTGGACGCTACTAGCTTATTACAGTAGCTAACTGTTTGACGAAATATATATTAATTCCTTCTGATATATCAATGGATGACGAACTATTTTTTCCTTCAGATATGGTACAGGCAAAAGAGGACTCAAATGCCATGTGGGTAACGCTTCTCACCTCTATAAAACATACACAGCTAATAAACAAGTGGCATAGCATTGAAAAAATATTTAGTCAAAAAATTAGAGCACCTCTCTGGTGAGTCAGAAACTCAATGGTGAGTCAGAAACTCAAAGGTAAGTGGATAAATTCCACCACAACAAACCTAGAACTAGGGAGAGAAAACACTGAAGAGCTTCACACTTTACATATCTACTATGCATACATATTTACCCGAGAAATGTGAAAATAAGTGCAGTATTGCTGGAACATATGACCAAATCCATTTTTCTGATGAACAGTAACAACAATGAGTGTCGGAAATTAAGGGAGGTGGACTATTATGCTTGAAACATATATAGGTGAAGCGAAGTGTGGACGACAGATGCTGCACTACTGTAGAACAATGCAATGCAAGCTACAGGTGCATTATTTTTTCTCTTTTTCTCGAATACGCAAAAGGTTTGCGTATCTTTTATATTAAGAAGAAGAGTTTAAAACAACCGTACAACGCACCCTAGCGAGTGCCAAAGGAGGTCAACAACACAGCCGTAGCCGGACCGTCCTAACTAAAGTTCTCGTGGTTCGATATTACATAAAAGAGACAACCGACACGGCGCGGCGACGCGACCTAGGAGGTGGCCTTACGCTTTCGCGATCGCCTTGACGCCTCCCTTCCAGGGTCCGCGAAAAGCGCCTGCAGCGCCTCAACGTTGGACGCCGTCATGGTGTCGCCGTAGATCTTGTTGTAGGCCTCCAGCTCCAGCGCGGACGGCGCTGATGGACCCTGGATGTAGCCCATGCGCCGCATGACGAGAACCTCACCTCGCTTGGAAGCCGGTATTCGGGAGAGGGGCCGAGGCGCCAACCGCCGCTCCCGCCACGGCAAAGATCGGGCTTGGGAGTGGACTGCTTGGGGGGCTCGCCGAGCAACGAAGGCTCCGTCTTCCGCAGCACCATGTTGGTGAAGCAGTCGAGGCGTCGTTTGAAGGAGTCGTCTTCGCCCCCGATCCCCTCCGGCGGCGAGCTGGAACCACCATCCACAGGCGTCGAGGCTGTCACGAAGCCTGGCGGGTGGCAGTGGTCCGTGCATGTATCCGGCGAGTGCAACTCCCCCCGAATGGGCTGCGGGAGGGGCGTCCACGGCTCACTGGTGGTCACCCCCGCCAGTGTCGCGTCCATCGGGTGTGAGGCAGGCGTCGGCAGGTCCTCCGGCTGTGGGACGTCCACCGTCATCGGTGAGTCCTCCGGCTGTGGGACGTCCACCGTCGGTGCGGCCTCCCGAGAGGCAGCCGCCGATTGGTCCTCCGGCTGTGAAACGATCGGTGTCGGCGCATCCTCCTGAAACTGGGGGGGGGGCACGGCAGTCGCGCAGGGGGTAGCGTACGCCACCGGTGGTGGAGCGGAGAGCGAAGCTCCGAACTCCTCCCACATCGGGTCCACAGGGCCCTCGCTAGCGGTGCCGACGGTGTCTGCTAGCGCGAACGAAGCTGAGAACTCCTCCATCATCGGGTCCGCAGAGACCACGCGCGCGGTAGTCCAGGCCTCCGAGCATTGTGGAAGGAGTTCGATGGGATCGTGGTCGATCGCAGCGCTGAGAGGAGGAGTCCGCCGCCGGGTCCGTCTTTCCTCTTCCGCGCCGCCTCGGCGCCGCCGCCCGCCGCCAACGAGCAAAGCTCGGGCGTTGGACGGTGTAGCCATAGCTCCGCCGACCCCCGCCGGCCAATGTGGGCAGCCGGCCGGGCGGCCGGCCCTCCCGGGACGCCGCCGTGACACGGGTGCCCAGGTCGGGGAGGAACCCGCCGCCCGATCGTGGTGGCGGGCGATGGTGCTCGCCGTGGCTCCACCAAGCACGTGGCCCGGCTGCCCGGCGCCCGCCGCCACACGCCTTGATCGCTTGCGTCCACGCGATGTGTGCGGAGGCCCTTACACCGCAGACAAACGCCGGGGCAGCTTGCGTGTGCCCACCCGGTCTCGGAGGAGAGGCGGTTGAGGCACTTGCCGTGGAGATCTGCCGGGATGCGCCTCGTTGATTGACGACTTGCTGGCTGACCCCCGCGAGCTGGCCCAGTGGCACTACCGAGGCGGTCGCTGGACGCATCTCCTGCCGGTGGAGGATCTCACACCACCCATCAGCGTCGGGGCGGAGACCCGGCGACGGCCGCTAAGGCGCCGGGCGTGCCGGGTGCGGCCCTCCACCACAGGCGAGCCGGGCATACTGCACCCGCCGCCCGCATGTCGACGACGACGCCGCCCCTCCTCGACCAGCACCACGGGCGGCCCGGGACCACACCTCCATGAACCAAAGGCTGGGCCGGGGCGTGCGGCAGGGGCACCGCAGGCCTTGGCGACGACCTCGACGGTTGCGGCTCCCGACGAACCGCGTCCAGGTAGGGCGCTGAGGAGGTTGGCGGCGATTCCGCATCGGAGGCGTCCATGAGTTCCTCATCCGCCCAACGTCGCGACTTGGGCCGTCCCGCCGTGCTCCCCCCAGGTTGGAAAGGGGCGGCCTCGGGGGACAAGGTGGACGACGGGCTTGGAGCGGGGGCAGACGGGTGGATGAGGAAGGTGTCGAGGCCGAGGCTCCCCCCAGCCGGAGATGGTGAGGACGCCCACGCAGCAGCACCAGAAGACGGCGCCGATGCCGCCATCCTTGCCGACATCGCCATCCTCGCCCCTCACACTCCGTGACATCCTCGATGAGGACCGACGGCTCAATCAGCTCAACCACCACCCGGGGGCCTGAACAAGCCACAACCGCCGTGGATGGGGGGCGCCGGGTGGAGGTCGCAGCGGCGGCGGGCAAGCGAGCCGCGAACGCCCGCCAGACGGCGGCGGGCGGCGGGGCGGGGCGCATCGGGCCTGCATCAAGCCCCGCATCGCAGCTGGGCGGCCGCGGGGCGTAGACGGCCGCCCCGACGGCATGGTGCCGGCAGCGCGGGAAGGCCGCCTCGACCGCGCGAGGGGCCGGCCGCTGGGCGCCCACCACACCCCACGAGCGGCGGTGGAGGGGGGGCATGCGGTGGGGAGGTCCCGGTGGCGGCGGCGCGCGCGGGTCGGGAGGGGTGGCGGCGGTGGCGGCCGCGCGCCCGGGGTGTCACGGGCGGCGGCGGCGGCGGCGCCTGCCCCCGCGCCAGCCGGCTCCCGCACGTGGGCATGGAGGGGAGGAAGGGGAGGGGAAGGGAAGGGGAGGGAGGGGCGGCCGGGTGCGCCGGGCGGCAGCCGGCGGCGGCGGCGGGGTGGGAGGGGCCCAGGGGGCTAGGGTTGGGATGGACCTCCTACCGAGATTATCACGCAAACCACTCAACTCGCTACAGGTGCATTATTAATCCGGGTTCTTGGTCTCTCATGATGACCTATATATTTGGTCGACACTTAATTATAATTAGTTGCATGATGCTTTCAACATTGCAGGGGCAGGTACATTTTCCTGTCACACACTCTCTGGCCACAGGAAACTTAGACATTGGATCGTCGGAGCATTATTATATATATAAATATAAATAAATTGTTTCATTATCTCGAGTTGAATGGTCCGTACGTCCCTGTGTGGCCAATCGGCATCCACTGCTGGACGCAGATGACAAGCAGGAGGCCAAGAGAGCTAGCTTAGCTGCTAGCAGCACTGCAATTGAATTGAAATGGCGTCGCAGTCCAAAGCTTGGACCACAAGAGGCAAGTTGATGGGAAGCAAACAGCAGGTCCACCGCCCGGAGGGATCCATCCATGGATGTAGAGGCGAATAATTCACTGGAAGAACATATATGCCCTTGTAGCACCACAACCAAATATATATATAAATATAATTCATTGGAGTATATATTGTTTTGCTGGAAACCTCAAAATGCATCTTTTTGTATATATTTAATAGTGTGCTTCAGTATTTGAAAAGAATGAGCTAGTAGCAGCTACACTACTTGCTGGCAAAACCTGATTTGAAGGAAATAAATATAATAGAGTTGGGAAGGGACCGAGAGAGGGAGGTATAGAGATACAGTATATAGCCTAGGTAGCATAGAGTTTATTTCTTGGCATGTGAAGATGATGCTGATCCTCCATATCCATACATCCTAGCTAAGCTAAGAGAGGAGACCACCGCATAACAACAAGTGCCTGAAAAAGCATTGGCCACAACATCTAAAGGCATCACTTTGCAGCAAACAAACAGTTTGCAACAATAGGGTGTGTGAATGATTCCTAGCCCCCACTTATCCAATACACTCCTAGTTGAAGTACTTTTGAACCCCCACCTCCCTCACAAAACCCTACCTTCAAATTCTCCTCCATTTTGGTCGTGTTATTTGCAACACACACCACACACATATGTGCTGTTTGCACTAATTGGAGCACTTCACACGCTACACAAAAGCTGTGCTATCTGTGTGTATGCACTCTTTAATTAGTAGGTACATGTATTTATGTGGTAAGGATTAAGGATAGCCACAAGCCCCACAAGGAAGGAACACATGCATAGTACACGCTTGCAGTAGCATCTTTGCAGGTTCTAGACTTCTAGTCTTTAAGTTGTACAGAAAAAAAGTGGTCAATCTAGTCTAGCAAGCTACAAAAGCTAAGCATAGCAGTGTGTGGTCTCTCCCCTGCTGCTGGCTAATTGATCCAACAAGTTAACTGTGGTGCGGCCGATCGCCCCCATGGCCGTCCACCATCCACACCTCCTCGACTTCTCGCCACCTCCGAACACGGTGGCCATGGAGGCGCCGGCACCCCCTTCGACCACGGCCACCACCTCCTCGGGCTCCACATCGACGGCACCGGCATGCCCGTTGGTGGAGGAGGCATGCCTCACCGCGTCCTCGCCGACGACGCGGTGGCGACATGGGCGCCGCAGGCCGCAGTGTCCCTCTCCCTGTACAACTACGACAACACGGCGGCGGGAGGGTCGTCGCCGTCGCTGTTCGGCCATCATGAGGCAGAGGCACAGTTCGCCGTGCTCCCGCCGGCGGCGGCAGTGTCGTCGTTGGCTCTGCCTAGCCATCACCAGCTGCCGACGGCGACGTCGAGCATGCAGCAGCCGCTCCAGCTAAGGAGCTCCAAGTACCTGGGCCCCGTGCAGGAGCTGCTCACCGAATTCTGCAGCCTGGAAGGGGACCTGCACGCCATGGACAAGAGAGCTCCGAGAACAGGAGCAGGCAACAAGTGGGACGACGTGGAGACGTCATCGTCTTCCTCTGGCCTCTGGGGGCACCCCTCCCTGAGCTCCATGGATATCTTGGAGCTTGAGAGGAGGAAGGCCAGGCTCTTGTCCATGGTTGAAGAGGTAGGCTAGCTAGCTGTAACATGTGCATGGTCTTTTTTTACTCTCACATACATACATGCAGCAAGCAGTTTCTGTACTATTTTTTTCGTTTTTTGCTTCAAATGATACCATTGAGGTAATTATTACTTTACCATATATAGTAAATAGTAGTACTCCTGCTTAACACTGCATGGTGTGCATGCATACATTTTTGTTTTTTGCAGTTCCATCCAGCTAGATTTTTTAGTTTCAGTCGTTATTATTGTAGTCGTCGGTTCTTGGACCATGCATTATTGTTAATCACTGTTGTCTTTTGATGAATCCTTGGTCACAATTCATGTTACGTTCCTCGAAAGGAATCCACACATGCATGTCGACATTGGCAAATAGTGGAGGGCTAGTGACACGGCCACTATATCTGTACTTTCAGAACCTCCTGTTCTCACTTATCGCCTAGCTTTATTTTCACCCCATTTTGAGGCATCTTGCTTGCTATATGTCACACATGCAAGACTAATACTACTAGCTACTGATGTGATATGTAGGAGTACTGCCTTTTGATACCTCCTCTTCCTTCCCAGGATTCTTCCTTTATCAAGTTATATACATAATCCATATTCCCTACTATAGCAATTTTCTGTCGTATTTATCCTCTCAAAAATGGAAAAAAAAGGATTACCCTACTAGAAACTTTGATTATTATTATTATGTTACACTGCAGTTACCTACCAATTAATAACCTAAAATAAAATATTTGTCTGTCGTACGTTGACAAACACGTCCCCTAATTTTTCTTCCTTTTCTCATCTTAATAAGAAAGCGATGTATCAAATGACCGCCTAGAACCTTAATTATTACTAATATCGACCTGATCAGCTACTATGAATTATTGTACTCATTTTAGCATTTTGATAAAATTTATCTACGCTGTGGATATGTATATATAAAGTGAATTCATAAGCATATATGCAAATTGCAAACCGATCGATGAACGAATCATGGTCAGGTGGACCGGCGGTACCGGCGATACCGTGAGCAGATGAGGTCAGTGGAGGTGTCGTTCGAGGCGGTGGCCGGAGCCGGCGCGTCGCAGGTGTACACGAGGCTGGCGCTGCGGGCCATGTCGCGGCACTTCCGGTGCCTGCGGGACGCGCTGGTGGCGCAGGTGCGAGCGCTGCGGAAGGCCATGGGGGAGAGGGACGGCGGCCCTGGGGCGGCGGCGGCGGCGACGGCGGCGGGCGCCACCAAGGGCGACACGCCCAGGCTCAAGGTGCTGGACCAGTGCCTGCGGCAGCAGCGGGGCGTTCCAGCACCCCGGCACCATCGAGAACTACCCGTGGCGGCCCCAGCGCGGCCTGCCGGAGCGCGCCGTCGCCGTGCTCCGTGCCTGGCTCTTCGAGCACTTCCTCCACCCGTACGTCGTCGTACCTCCCTCCCTACCTGCATTCATCCCTACTCTAGATTGTTTTCATGTCTTTACCAATTCATTCAGATTAATTAGTTAACAACAGCGCGCGCGGTAATTAAATAAACCGATCTGATGATGATGATGATGATGATGATGAACTGATGCAGGTATCCAAATGATGTGGACAAGCATATTCTGGCACGCCAGACAGGATTGTCAAGAAGCCAGGTAATTTATAGTACAGTAGTATTTCCCAAATCTATGCATTCATGAGCTTTCCAATTCCTCCATCAGTTTATGTACTGTTACTTTTTTAGATATAATCTAATGTAACTTTTCTAGACAGCTCTACTAAATTTATAACAGTTCGTCAGGTACAAGATGAGCTAACCAGACATATATATACAACGTGCTTAATTCACACACTGCTTGTTACTGTATATACTACACCGGCCAAGTACCCAACCACCACCTGTATCTGTCCCTATTATGAACGTGTGGACTAGATTTCAGTTTTTTTTTCTTTCCACATCTTCAATTAATACTTGATGGAACAAGTTATATATATGTCGCCATTTTCTACATAGGTAGCGTAGAAGAGAACACAGTAATCAGTGTCAGAATCTATCTGCATGCTTTCATATGATTTCACAAAAAAAAAAAAAAACGATGTGAATGAATACATTATTTTTTTGTTTTCTAGGTTTCCAATTGGTTCATCAACGCCAGGGTGAGGCTGTGGAAGCCAATGATAGAGGAGATGTACACGGAAGAAGTGAATCAGAAATCAGACGCGACCCAAAACCCGAGCGGCGGCGGTGGCAACGTCGGCGGCGGAGTCGTCGTCATTAAACCTGAGCAGATGAACACAACAGCTGCGGCCGCCATTGGAGGAGATCAGAGTCACTTCATCCGAGCTAGCGCTGGGAACCCTGGCAGCTCCATGATTTCGTCCTCCATTTTGACTGCTGACGGCGGCGGCGGTGACCATCTGTTTAGTAGTTATCCGAACATCGGCGGCGCCGTGTCGCTTACCCTAGGGCTCCAACAGCAGCCGTTTCCGTCGCCGACGATGATGCACCAGCGACCATTGATATTGCAAGGTGACGAGCAAGAGCCGGTGCTGCCGTACAGAGACCTTATGGGGTCCCAGTTGCTGCATGATTTCGCAGGGTAGCTGCAGGCCTACTAGGAGGGGTGGTTAAAGCAAGAGAGGTAAAATGTTTAATTTCATGACTATATAAAACACACAAATTGGTTCCTAGCTAGCTTCCCGCCGGTCCAATCATCCATGTTGTATTTAATTTCTCGAGCAAGCTGTGCTAATTTGTACCACTATATATGTTTAGAGCTAGTTTATTTTCAGTAAAAGTGCAGCTGCTCTACTCATTCAAGTAAAGCACACCAAACGCCAATGTATATAGGAGAGTGTCATTTTTCTGTCGACAATTCACCCGTTTATGTTTGGCAAAAGGTATATATTTTCCAGATGAGGAAGTACTTATTAATTAATAAGGGGGGTTGTTATATTTGGAGTTGTCTTTAACACAAGACATTTAGGTAAATTCATCTTACCAAATATTTTGTTGTTAAATACTTTTGTGATTGTTTGAGTTGTGTAAATGATGATATGGATGCCCATCAAGTCCCAAAATTCAAGATATTGTGTGTCCATGATATCCACTTGGATTTCCATAAGAGAATATCTATATCAACCTGATGCTAGACTTCTAATTAAAATCTAGCCAAAGGAATCTGATTTTTTTGGACTCATGAGTTGTGAGTTGTGACAGAGATACAAATACAATATAATCAAAGGATTTGCGTGTATGAGTTGTAAGATTACGACTTAGATAGTCTACTAGCTAGAAACTTACTGAAGTTTAACATAAGAATTTAAGAGGGAAATTGGCCTAAAATCTCCAAGTAGCTAGATGATGTTTCTGTTGTTTTTTGGGGGCTAAAGTAATGTATGAGCAAATTACTACTTTGCCAACAAATATTCTGTTCTAAAAAGCACCACAAATCTTATAGAATTCGCCATCTATAGTTGTCTAGCACTTCTTGAGAAAACCACCATTTAAGCCAACGGGTTTTAGAACATATTAGAAGGAAGGTTCTCCATTACTCTTTCAGTTTCTTCTTTGGTGAAAGACTGAAAAGCAACTCTAACCTAGATAATCAGCTTGAATTAGGTATAGGTGATTTTGGTAAGACAAACTCTGTTTACTCAAACCGAGAGGTTCCAAGGCCTTCATATATGCTTCCAATATAATCCCAAAGGATAGCTGCCTTGAACCCATGCTCAAACGGGATCCATAAAAATGCGAGATGGCATTTCAGAATGCTTAATTGTAGTATTCGCACACACACAAAATTATGCACACTTAGCATCAAACTAAAACATTTTTATTCAGGAGCTATTCCAAGAAAACCACTTCTCCTTCATGTGGTGCATATTCTGCACAGCTAGTTAGGGTAGTATTGCGTATCAATGATCAGGACTCCCAATTCCACTTAATGAAGAACGTGCTTTAGCACGTTTTCGGAAAAAAAAATGAGATCCACTTATATCCAAATACAATATCTATAGTTACCTTATGCTTGTAATTCATAATGCAACCTAATTATGTCTTTTTGTTTTATAAGACTTGTGATAGAGATATAAAGACTCAAAGGGCCATCCTACGCTATCCTAGATGGAGCACAAATTGTTTTTGTGTATGAGTTGTAGGATTACAGCTTAGTGTCTATTATCTAGAAGCCTATTGATAAGTTCAATAGAGGAATTTAAGAGTGAAATTGGCCTAAAATCTCCAATTACATCAAGGGTTTCCTTTTTGGTTTTAAAGTAAAGTAAGAGGAACAATAGACAAGCAGATATTATCTTCCGAAAAAGCATCATAGAGCTGATGGTTTTAAAGGGGGAGGAAAAGAAGTTGACATATGGAAAGAAAACAATCAACAAGACTAAAAAGAGGCGATGGTCTACTGAGGCATTTATCATCAGTTCTTATGGTGTTAATTAGTGTTGTCTCTTGTGTTTCCTGCTAGTTTTGAACCTGCCTAGCTGGCCTGCAATAATGGTTCTTGCAGTTGCTTTTGATGTTGGTTGTACACCTTTTGTGGATGTTGCTTCTTCGATTGACTATGTTTTCATAGACGATGATATGCATAAAGTACTTACTACTTTCTGTTTTTCCGATGACACGGATCACACAAAACAAATAAGAGATTGGAAGAGATAAAAATAGTTGAGATGTAGTATGACATAACTTGCTTCCAAGAAAGCATCATGTTGTCATGCAACTGAAAACATTTGTTTCATCGTTTTATGCACAACTCAAAACATAAGAGAATACACGAGTTTATAGTTAAGTAGGTCACAGGAATGATGAATCAATGGGATTAGCACAACGACTAGTCAATGACAACTTAATTGAACTCTGTTTGCTCCTCTTTATATATACAGGCAGAACAAGTTGTGCTAACTTACTAGTAGTATTACAAGTACGTGTATGTATACTCCATATATATTGTGCACATCTTGTATACATATATATTGGTAGCAGCAGACATATATACAGTAAGTAGTTAAAACAAACAAGCAGGTAACTAGTAGTTAGTAGATTGTAGTGAATGGATGGAAGAAGGCCTGTCCATTGGTCATGAAGTGGTGGTTGAGCTCCCCGGGCCTGGCCGTCTTCTGCCACATCTGGTCCTGGATCATCTCGTCGGTGAGCCCAAACGCCCTGAGCTCGTCGGCGGTGTGGTGCACGAGGAGGCTGTACCTCCCCCCATCGCCGGTCTGCATGACGAGCGCGCCGCCGTTGGGTAGGTTCTCGAGGCCCTCGAACTGGCGGACGGTCCACTTGTACCAGCGCATGAGGAAGACGCGGAGGGTGAGGCCGTGGGAGACGAGCACGAGGTTCATGTCACTACTGTTTGTAGTGGTGGGAGACGACGGCGACGAGGAGGAGGAGAAGCGGCCGATGTCGATGTCGGCGAGCAGGGTCTCCCGGAATCCGGTGATGCGGTCGTAGACGTCCGCCGCCGACTCGCCGTTGGGGAAGCGGTAGAAGAAGCGGCCGTAGCGCTCGCGGATCTGCTTCTCCACACGCATCTGCTCACGGTCCTGGAAGTTGCCTGGAATGGAATGCAGTTGAATGGAGGCCCATTGGGCCGGACGGATGAGTATGTGATGAAGTGAAGGCCCAGTAAGTAAGGCAAAGAAAGCAAGCGTGCTCACCGAAGTCCTGCTCCCGGAGGCGTGGCTCCTCGCGGACGCCGGCGATGCGGTGGGGCTCGAAGGCGTGTCCGATGCCGCGCAGCGTCTCCAGGGACCGGCGGTACGGCGACACGTAGAAGTAGACCTTCCAATCGTCGTCGCCGTCGAAGAGGTCGCGGAGGCGGCGTCCGCAGTCGTCGGCTTCGCGCCATCCCTTGGCGGTGAGGCCGATCCTGGGGTCCGGGACGCGCGTGTAGGCGGCCTCGTCCACGTTGCCCTCGCTCTCGCCGTGCCGCACCAGCACGATCCGCCGGGGCCTTGAGGGTGGAGGCGGCGCGGTCACCGCCGGTGCCTGCTGGTGCTGGTGGTTCAGGTGGTGCAGCCCGGGGATGGGCATCTGCTGCAGCCGGTAGCGCGGGACCCCTAGTGTGTCCTCGCAGCACCGGCACCTTAGCCGCCGCCGCTGCGGGGACGACGACGGCGGTGCCACCACCAGCGCTGCTGCCGACGGCCGGCACTTGCTCGGCGCCGCCACCATGATGATGCTGATTGCTGGCTGGCCAACTGCAACTGCAAGCAAGGCACTACTAAGTAGTTTTAGTTAGCAGCTAACGGTTTCGGTTATGGCAGCTTTGCTTGCTTGCGGGAAATGAAATGGCTTGCAGGCTTGGCCGTGTTCATGAACAAGTTCGTTGAAGAGATGGAAGATGATGAGCTAGGCTGCTGCGTGCATTCGATCGCCGCCTGTGCACAAGCACAACATGGGAGATGCTTGCACGTATAGGTATGGGTGTCTGTGCAGTGTCCGTCCAGCTAGCGACACGACACGGCCACGCTCGCGGCGTCGTCTGTCCTTGACTTTGGCCCTTGCATTTTCTGTGGCCAAGAGGTCATGAGTCATGAACACGCGGCCCGGCCACTGGCTACCTCTGCCTCTCTGTCTCTGTCGTGTCGTGTGTGCGTGCCGAGTGTACTCGCACTAGCAGTAGCAGAGCAGTCGGCATCTCTGGTTGCTGAGCTCATCTCACTGGACGGACGGCTGGAGCCCCTCCAACAGGAATATTCCATTCCATTGCCGACTTGCCGTTGGCAGGCTTCAAATTTACAAGAAGCCTTTTGCCGTTCCAGCCCAATGGTCTCTTGTTAAATGGGCCCCCAGTAGAGTTTTTCTTCCCAAGTAGCCCATGTACCTCTGAATGCCACGAACACAGATCATTCATTCATGTAACTAAGCTCATAGAAAACACTAGTATCAACATTAATTTCTTAATAACTTATTCTGTATGAAAATATACTCTCTTTCTTATATAATGATACTCATTCCACTTCACAAATGTTAATATTTTTTTTTTACATAGATCCAGTCAAATTCAGAATTATTTGACTCCTGAGATGAGAACCGGCACTTTTTTTCAGAACCAAGGAGCCAGTACAAGTGTTGCCAGACATGCTACCCTTTACTCTATAGAATAGATCTTCATTTTATCAAGAAGGAAAATATAGTCTTTTTTTCTTTTCTTTTCTGCGCACGATATGTCTTCACAAAGATAACGTAATGATGATTTGAAGCTACACAATTTACAACTTGCGTACCACACAATACAAATTCATCCAGGTAAGGTAATAAGCCATCCCTATTGGCTATCTCCAGCCACTCCAATAGTAACATCTGACCCACAAAACAGTGAAATCATGGTAAGTATCATGTATGTATATCATCTCCACCCACAGAGGAGAGAAAACAAAAAGCACAAAAAATATTGAAAGAAGAAAAAGAAAATGAGCAGAGCCACATCTCTTGCCAACTTGCTCTACCTACTACTACGTGTAAGTACTCTTTCTATTTAATTTTTTTCCACTAACAACCTAGTTAAACTTGTGTATCACCACCATCTTTCCTCACTTTCTCCAGACTTTAGCCTTTTCCCAGAGCAGAGGACACTGGAGCCTCTTTGACACGGAGCCCCCTGTAGTTGCTCAAAATCACAAAAAAAAAAAACCAGAGAGACCCCCACCCACCTGTGGAGAGGTGCCGGGTTATTGTTTTGCACAAAGGCCCAAGAGGAAGGAAGCAATTCGGATCATGGCTACGACGGCGGCAGCGGCAGCGGCAGTGGCAGGGGCAGGAGCAGCGGCGGGAGGAGCGGCGTCCGGCAGAGCGGGCAGGTGCGGTGGCCGTGCGCGGCCCAGCGGTCGAGGCAGGCGCGGTGGAAGACGTGGCGGCATCCCTTGGCGCGGCGCACCTCGGCGGCGGCGTGGAAGTCGCCCAGGCAGACGCAGCACCCCTCCGGCAGCGGCCGCGGCGCCGTCTCGCCGGAGGCGGCGGCGGAGGACGAACCGTCGCAGGACGACAGAGAGTCGAAGCGCACCGCCGGGGAGTGCTCCTCCAGGCGCTCAGCCGCGGCGGCGGCGCAGGGGTGGAGCGGGTGGTCGGCGTCGGCGTTGGGGTCGGTGACGGCGCCCCCGCCCGCGCCCGCGAGGCGGAGCAGCCAGGAGGAGAGGCGGCGCAGGTGGCCGAGGAGGAAGAGGAGGTGCAGCACCAGCTTGGGCATCTCCGAGTACCCCACGGGGAACCCCATCAGCATATCTCCAAGTCCAAGCTGGGCTTTCGTCGCGGCAACGAGCGAGGGGACGAAGCCAAGAAGCACGGAGCAGTGCGAGTGCGGTTGGATATCGATCAGTTTGGAAGATGGAGGAAGGAGATGATGAGATGATAATGGCCGGCGTCTGCTGTGCTGACTGCGGCGAGTGTGACCGGCGGGCGGGGCTTTAAAAAAAGGAAGCAGGGAAGGAGACGGGAGGAGCAGAGGCACAGCAGGCAAGTGTGCAGGTGAAGGTGAAGAAGACAGGGCAAGGCAAGCGAGCAAACAAACAGGCGGAGCAAACAGCTCATTAATTAATTAAAGTGATGGGAGGCGCAGGACGGTGACACACACAGATGTACTACTATTTGTACATTATTCGTTTGGATACATACACTACTGTCCCTGCATACGTATAAACAGGACATATCGTGGATACACAGTACGTATTCGCAATATATAGGCTTATCTATAGCTGCACTTTAGGTATGAGAGGAGCCCACTAATCCTTGGCCTTGCAACAATCTAGTACTATATATTTCTCTGGTATAATCTTCTTCAGCGTTCACAATTGCTCTGGCTTAGATGATGATACACTCAATTACGCCGTCTTACAACATGTTTGGTGTGCCGGATTGTTAGGTTCAGAATCATCCGAACCCAAATCCAAGGCTGAGAATGGTGTTTATTTTGTGTTGTCAGCCCATGCCATGAGTCACCAACTTATTTTGCCTTTTAATATATAACTCCCATAGGTCATCAATTTGAGGAGCCGATCCATTCCTCGGTAAAGTGATCGAAACGATCTGATTCTACATGTATGCAGAGCGGACCCATATCAGGCGGACCTCATAAATAAACACAACGCATTGTTAGTGGATGTCTATGGCCTTTTACCCCATGTTAGATATTCATATTAAAATATATTCAACAAAAACTCTAATGGTACTTATTTAATACTATATGATATTGCTATTTTTCTATATAAATTTGGTCAAATTCGTTAGGCTTTGACTTACTACTTCGTTAGCAAAGGCGTAGGATGGTTGTCTCTACAACGAACGTTGTGTAGAGTCCTAGTAGCTAAACAATTTGTGGGGATTAGGCCAAATAACACCATGATCATCTGGGCCTAGAACAATGTTCTCCACACTAGCCAAATAACACCATGATCATCTGGGTCTAGAACAGTGTTCTCCACACTAGACATACACACGCATATATTGGGGGGGGGGGGGGTGAGAACTGGTGGACATATCCACCCCCCCCCCCCCCCCCAAAAAAAAAACAAGTGTTTTGAGGGATTGAGAGCACCAATAGAACCCTATTTTAGCCCCCCAATGAGAAATGATGTTCTCAGTCCCTCAACATCCATCCTCCAACCCCTCAAAGATGAGGGAAACTTCATCGGCGCCAGGGATGGGGAAGAGGATGATGACGACAAAAAGATGTTGGTCGCGGACACCATGGCCGGGGGAGAAGACACCCACCTTAATGTAGCTTCTTTGTTCCGTATTGCCACAGCTCCTGGCACTCCACTCTCGTCGTCCGAAGGAACGGGATGGGAAGAGAAACGGCGGAGCAGGATGGGAAGGGGAGCGGCAGAGAGAGGTGGATGGAGTATATGCAGAGGAGTCGTGAGAAGTGTCATGGCGGAGGGGGAGTCGCGAGAGGAGTCGTAGCGACGGGGGAGTCGCAGATGTGTCACTCGGAGCAGGGAGGGAAAGACAAAGAGGCGGGTGTTGAGAAAAAAAAGAAAGTTATACTGAATGACAAATGGACCCTACATATTAGAGGAGATATTGGAAATGAGATTTTTCTCATTCTACTCTCAAAGGAGGCTTGTAGCTCCTCCAATAACTATTGTTAGAGTGGTTAAGATTTTCTCCTTACGCTGGAGATGTTCTGGTTTAGGCCGGTTACTATTAGGGTATATTGGTGGGTGGGTCGTGGGGATAGCTTAATTACCTCTCACAGGCTTCCCTTTCAGGGGCAGTACCGATCGATGGGGGGTGTGCCTGTGCCGAGCAGGGCAGGGCAGGTGCGCTTGTCTGCCAGCCTGATGCAGCCTGCTTCTCCAATAGCGCCATCCATCACTGTTCATCATCCTCCGATCGTTTGCCTGCTGCTGCTTTCAGGAATGGGATCGTCCATGGCCTCGTTTAGATTGCACTGCAAAGCTGAAAAAATTTCAATTGTGCAACTGTAGCATGTTTCGTTTGTATATGACAAATATTGTCCAATCATGGACCAACTAAACTCAAAAGATTCGTCTCGTGATGTACAATTAAACTGTGTAATTAGTTATTTTTTTTACTTACATTTAATGCTCTATACTTGCGGGTAGAAAATTGATGTGATGGAGATGTGATGGAGAGAGTGTGTGATGTCTTGCTGACTATCCCCTGTCAGTCAGTGTGGACAGGATCAGCTGCCGCGTCCGCGTCGCTGCCGGTAGGACCGCCTTGTCTCCCACGATCGAGAGAGAGAGCTTGCTTGCCCTGCACTTGCAGTACAGTCACGGACGGAGAGCTCAAAATCCAATCGTATTTCGTTATAAATTCCTTCGCATTCACACGTACTCCCTCTGTCCCATGGAGTTTATCGCTGGAAAACCGTGTCCCCCTCACAAACACGTTTCCCGGACGACGTTCTCCATGACACGGAGGGAGTACTACAGAGTATTTGACCATTGCCGGCCGGACATATAGATAAACTGAAAAGTAGCAGCCCAGTAGTTGAGATACTCACTTGATTGAGCCTAGGTGCAACTGCATCCATGCCGATGAACCGGCTACTGCAGGTATACACCAGGTTTTTTTTTAGATAAAGAGGTATACACCAGGTATTCAACGGTTGTAAAATACTGTGCTGTAGTTACCTAAAAACGTTGCAGCTGCTGCAGCTTTCAATACGCGTAAGCAAGGAGAGGAAATCAGTAAAAAGGTAGTGCACGTACAGTTCTTAGATAAAATGTAGGAGGAAGGGTAGGGCATGTACAGTTTCGAAAAAAAATGTCATAGACTAATTATTTCTCTCTAGTCTCTATGAAAAGATAATAAGCATATTTGGAAAAGAACATAAAACTCTATAGATTTAGGTTGGAAGTGGCTTTGACTTGATACTAAGGACACGCAAAGTGTCGAGCATGGGAGGTGTTCCACGAGGACCACGGCCGGAGCCAAAAGCCCTATAGGCTACAGGAGTCAGGCGGAGCCATTTTTTTGGTCCTCCGGCTTTAGGACCAAAACTAATCTAATCCCGTGAAACGGGAGGGTGGAAGCACTCCTCCGAGTAATCTCATTTGGTGTGGCTTTAGCTGTTCCAATGCTTTATTAGTTAGATGTAGAGCCGATGTAGGAGCCACACCAAATAGATACTATTTTTTTTAGCAAGTAACCATATATAATACAAGAGAAATTAAGAATTAAAATATATGTCTGTTTAAATAAGACTTGTCAATGCTGGCTGGCTGGAGCTGGACAGCAGCTGCGTTCGGTTGGAGCTGGCTGTTTCTCCACTCAGAAGTTACTGTAGCTACGGACCAGCTCCAGCCGAACGAACACAGCCTTAAGAGAAAGAGGCAGCACGCTGCACATAGAAACACGCAAGGGCAAGGCATGGTGATACACGTCGTTCCTAGTAACATGGTTGTACACTCCTGCAGGAGACATGAGCAGGAGGAGAGGACGTGGCCTGGGTTCCTAGCTGTTGGCGCTGTTGCTGCCTGCTGCCTTTGCCTGCTGTACGAAAATATTCCCCTGGTCTCTCAGTCACTCACACGTCACATTTTCCCAGTAGTTCTCTATAATCACGTGCACAAACAACGATTCTTTTTGGCCACGCACAAGATGAAACTGATTCTGGACTTTTGCTGGTGTGCCAACTAATCTTAGCAATAAAATGCAAGCATATTCCACAATTATTTATAACTTGTTTATTTGTTTACACCTAAGCTTAAGTTCATGTGGCCAGCAATAACAAACACCCCAAAGCTTATATAATCTATTCTCCCAATTCTAAATTATAAAACGTTTTAGTTTTGTAAATATATTGTGTTTACTATATATATATATATATATATATATATATATATATATATATATATATATATATATATATATATATATATATCTAGGGTAAATACATAGACAAACAATATATTGTATCTATCTATAAAACCCAAAACAAAAAAAATGCAGGGAGCACTTCCAACTTCCCCCTCCACAACTTAATTATGTGATCTTATTAGCTGAACTTGATTTAACTTTGCCTTCCACATATAATAAACCAGCTTATATCTAGAGTCTACATAAACCAGCTTATTATAGCCATGAATTTGGTTTTGATTTAAGTCTTTCTTATGAGCAAGAAAATTGCAGTAATTCCTTGTTTAAGTTGTCATAATGTGGATTATTATTCTGTGTCAAGTCAAGAAGTATGAAGCCGACTTTCCTCTATATCCATTATGTAGAGGAAGGAAGGGCCACTGTTGCTGTTGTTGCAGTTGTACTGGCAGCTCTTCATATACATATACATATACATATACATATACATATACATATAGCTTGCTGCTATTATAACACTGGCTCAACACTGAAGAGGGGATGGTCCCTTTCTTCCAAAAAAAAATGCAAGCAAGTAGTCCTAGTGTTATTCATCATAATATAGTGACACATACACGAGACACCCATACAACAATCCACGATCCACAAAGTTGATACATACTTAGTTTTGTTACACACATGTACTTATTCTATCTAAAAACAGTGCCGTTTTTGCTATGAATCTGCATAAAAGTCAAATTTACTATCAATAAACTTGGATATCCAGATTCATAGAAATACTATCAAAATAGTGGGTTTCTCCTAGTGTTTCTAAGTAGTAATAGAACACTACCATTAGTCAAAGCACATGAACATAATCCTCACTAGAAAGTGTTTACTAGAAAAAAATTGTACTAAATTTTGAATACCAAACTAGAAGATGTTATAGAATCTGGTTCTAAAAAAAGAAGATACTTCCTTTTTAGGACGGTGCCACCACACCTGTATGTACTGGCCATATGCCTACCATGTTGTCTCGTACTCCCTCCGTCCCTTTATACTAGTCGTTCTAGGGGCAAGGGACAGCGTCCACCTTCATTCAGTCTTGAATGCATCTGCGTACAGAGCATGTCCACGTTCACGCCATCATTGCTGTACGTTGCCAACAGCCAAAACGTCTTGTATAAAGGGACGGAGGGAGTAGGCTCCTAGCCTACTGGAGACAGAAAGGCGACATGGCATGTGAATCTAATGAGCGGCACTAATCTAAAGATGCACGGACCAAACAGCTAATTAATAATATGACACAAGTTTTGTCGAGCATGCATGCATGCATGGCGACGATCGAGGTGTACCGTGTACATGATAGTACTAGCAACGTAGTTAGCTTATGTAGAGGTGAGAGATAGAAGCAAAGATTATTTTCACAAATTTTTATTTTTTATACTATTAGATCCATGTGCTTTTTCTCTTATATTTTTAAACTAAATATAAAAAAATCACTTATTTTCTCATCGCTAATGACTATATTTTCTTTTTTTTTTTTTTTTTTTCTACCACGTTAAATCTAGCTAGCTGTTGAAAACGCCTCGAGAGATGGTTGTCGTGAGATAGATGTACGAGGTTGTTTGGTTGTCCGCCGTAATTTGCCTCATCATGTGTGGCGACGCCGCAACTTTTCCCATTTGCATGTGGCTTGCCACACTCGCTACAACGACGGCGCTGAAGGTAAGGCAATGAAATTTGCTCACCACAGGTGTGGTGTGTTTGGTCTACTAAGAGTAGTATGGTAGCCATGTAACTTTTACAGGAACCGAACACTTGCTGCAGAATTGATGGCGTAACATACAGGAACCGAACACTTGCTGCAGAATTGATGGCGTAACATGTAACGCTAGGCCGGCACAATTGTAACAAACTCTCTTCTCCTTGATGAAATACGGGTATAAACCCGCTCGCGAAAAAAAAAAAAACTCACGAAAAAAAGTCTTTAGCGTGGCGCACATCGGTAAGAAACAATCCACTCCATGGCCTTGTTCAGTTTGAAAGTTTTTTTAACCTGAGCAACTATAGCACTTTCGTTTATATTTGATAAATATTGTCCAATCGTGGCCCAACTAGGCTCAAAAGATTCGTCTCGTGATTTACAATAAAACTATATAATTAGTTATTTTTTTCACTAACATTTAATGCTCCATATATATGGGTAGAAATTAATGTGATGGAGAGAGAATGAAAAAACTTGCAACTTTCATTCAAGAGAACAAGGCCATGAAGTTTTATGCGACGATGGATGAGAGAGAGAAAGTAGCTAGCAGCTAGCTAGTAACAAGAGGGAGATATCTCTTGTGAGCATGTGTCTATCTATGTGTAGGTAGCTTTTTTTAGATAATGGTTTATGTGTAGGTAGCTAGGCCGTACGTGCTGGTTGGATCGGTCGGGAGTAGTAGCAAGCAAGCAAGCAATGCAGCAAGGCTTTCCATCGATATGATGCATGCATTGGAATCGGAACTGGATCATATATAGCCACCGACTCGGCCGTCCGGCAGGCCATGTGGGTGCACCTGCTGATCACTATATATAATTATATATGTTAATAACCAACTACCCTTGTTAATTAAGCTGAATAATAAACTAATATTACACTATGTTAGTGGACAGTGGTCCTTGTCGGGCACTTATAACAGCTACATATATAGAGCATACTTTATATCTTGTACGTGTCCTTCATCGCTGCAGGCAGCAGCTAAGAAAGATAGATGAAGACAAATAACCTTTTCAGATTATAAATCTTTTTAGGTTTTCTAGATACACTATTCATCAAAATACATATTATACCTAGATATATAACATTTATTATATATTTAGAAAATCTAAAAGAACTTATTTGGAATGGAGGAAGTAATTATTATAGCCTTAGTCCTCCACTTTCCATACATTCCCAACTAGCTGAACATCATCCATGCATACTACCTCTGTATAGACAGCGAAAAGCTGGCCATAAATATATACATACATGCGCCTGTGCATTTGTACGCACACCACCGGGCCGGCCGGGGCTCTCTACAGTTCGGTCAATGGATGTGGATGCACGACTGATCATCCAGAGAGTCATTTTCTGGACGACGTGTGGAGCACGTATTAGGAGAGAGTGATATGAAGTCCCTCCCTCTTATTGAACAGTACAAATTAAACGCTACGTATCGATTAAATGATGATTGTGTATATATTATTATTATATTTGTTTCTTATCATCACTACTAACAATAATATTTTCACCAATTTTTTTTCTTAAAAGCATATGTGACAATATCTCACACCATTGGTTCTTATCATGAAACCTTCGGTGAAGATCATAGAGATTTTCACCAATGGTTTGTTGTTGGAGAAAATGAAACCTAGTTAGCTTCAAATAAAACACTAAATTAAATATCATGGCCCCTCGTCATGTCCATATCAGTGGCCAAACTCATACCCTTCCTCTCCTTCGCTCCCCTTTTCTCGACAGCCGCCCTCTCCCTCTTCTTCACCACCCTTCTACTACCCCCTCACTCTCTCACGGAGTCATGATGTTCTTGGCGACAAACACATGGCCTTTTCTGGCCACTCATGTGCGCCCCTCTTGAATCAGACGATAGCAAGCTAATGTGGGTTACCAGCGCCTTCCAGACCCAGTGGTAGTGGCACAAGTGTAGGTGTGGACAATGACTGCCCCTGGTAACCTAGGTAATTAATTCTTTAACAAAAAAAACTGATGATAATAATTACCCTTATCACCACCGACTTTCATAGATGGGTGATGAAATCTCTCTAGAGCAGTTGGTAATGAGAGCCTGCTCTAGTGAGCAGTGCATCTTGTGTACGTGTAGCTATGTATATCTTATTGATTTACTTAATTCTCCTAATGCAGCTAGTATGTACTCGATCGAGGGCGGTATGTGTATCATTAGAAGAAGCATGTAGAGCAACCTTGAGATGAATAGACGATATTTGAATCGATATAGATGACAGTTAGCATGTGTCGTCATCATAGGAGAGCAAATATGATATATATCTAGAGACCGATCATATGGATATACAGGGTGGATCTACAGCTGGGAGGCTCAAACCCCCAACCCCACCCCCCCACCCCCTGCCCAAAGGGGAAGGAGGAGAGGAGGAGGACAGAGGGGTAAAGGAAGAGGAAAAGAGAAACAAAGGGTGGAGATGGAGGGAGAAGAAGGAGAGAACCTCCCCTAAACTCTAAACTTGTCTCTGAATATAGATCTAGAAAAAAAAAAGATTGTAAAAACACATACGTCATGTTCATACAGATACAACACACAATTATATATACATACATACGTGTTTACAAATAGCTGCTTTATTACTACTACTTATAACAGTAATGTATTGTGTAACTCTACCTACACAAATAATATATGAGACACACGCACGCACATATGAATGCAACTAAAGTTTGTCGAGCATGTATGCATGGCGACAATCAGAGAAGGTCGTGAGATAGATGTAGTACTCCATGCAAAGTTTTATGCGATCGATGATGGATGAGAGAGAGAGAGTAGAGTCGTAGCTAGCTTGCAACAAAAGGTAGCTATCTACTTGAGCATGTGTCTATTTATGTGTAGGTAGCTATAGGCCGTACGTGCTGGTTGGATCGGTCGGGAGTAGCAAGCAATGCATGCAGCAAGGCTCTGATCGATGATGCATGCATTGGAATTGGAAGAATTGGTCATATGTATGGCCACCGACTCGGCCGGCCGGCACGCCATGTGATGCACTTTCTGATCACTATACATATAATAGTATATGTTATTATCAACTATAATTGTTAATTAAGCTGAATAATATACTAATTAATACACTATGTTAGTGGACAGTGGTCCTTAACCTGTCGGACACTTATAACAGCTACATAGAGCAAAGAAGTCTTGTCCTTCATCGCGGCGGGTAGCAGCTAATAAAAGATAGATGAAGCCAGATACTTTCTCCTTTTTGACCTTTCTAGCATATTTTTTTTGTTATCTATCTAAATCTACACTATGTCTTGACATAAAGTTTTTACTATATATTTAAGAAAGCCAGATAATTTATAATTCGGAACCAAAAAAGTAATTATTAGCTAATCCTCAGTTTTTCTTACATTCCCGCTACCTGAACCTCGATATAATATACATAGGCATGCATACGCCTTATCGATGTAGAAAAATCGGTCACCATGGGGGCAAATGGGTCATGGCTACTGCCCATGATCTTTGGCAGATTACCAAGCCACCAGTATGGAAAGTTTGTGAAGATGACCAAGAATCGATGGGAGCCACCAGATGAAGGATGGACCAAATGCAATATCGATGGTGCGTTCTATCCAGAGAGCCGACGGGGGTGACAAGAACTGTTATGCGGAATCAGTCTGGTTGTCTTTTATATGGTAGAGCGCGTTGGTACCCTCACTACCTAGAGTCCTAGACCCACTACGGATGGAGGCCAGCCTTTGCTTGTGGAGATGGGACCATACTAGCTGAGGAAAGAGGCATCCAGAGATTGAAGCCGGAGACGACAGACAGTCAAGATTTGGTGAAGCTTTGGGAGATGGCACACTTTCACTTGTTGCATATCTCACCGGTCATCAGAGAGATCAAGCACTGGTAGTGCTGTTTTTTCTTGATTTCTCTTCAGTTTATGCTAGCTAATAGAACATGTATGTAACCAAGTAGCACGTATGTTAGCTAAATAGGTCACAGAGCTGGCACTAGGGTGGGTGAGTGGCAATTAGCCCCACCCTGTGTTCTTAATCTGTTGACTGCAGATGATTGTAATCTCTCTAATCCAGGGTTAATCAAAGCAACCGAGTCAAAAAATAAAAAGAATACAAATATTCGCGCTACCTGAATCCTTCTCTATTCAAACAATATGACATACATATATAAATATTCTTGCTCCTGAATCCTTCTCTATTGAAGAATACGCCAAATTTAAGGTTAAAAAATCAAATATATTATAATTTAAAACAGAAGAAGTACTTAATTATGGTGATGCAGCAAATCTATACTCGATCGAGATGGCACACATATATATCATCAGAAGCTTGTAGGTACGTCGAGATGAATCGGCACCGACAGTTCAGCTAGCATGGTCATCATCATAAGAGAGCATCGACGATGATATATAGCCAGATGTAGATATATCGATCCAGAAAAAAAGGTGCAGAGATACATGCATGCCTCACGTTCATAGTGATAGTATCCCTGGGCCGGGTACGAGACACAGACAAGATGGGATGGCCGATGGGGCCTGCCTACCGTGGACCCGCATGCACGGCCATCCCGTCGGTTGGCCGTCGCTCTCGCGCGCGTGCCTTTGCCTGCCTCTGACAGCAACCTCCTTTCTCTCTGTCTCTCGTACGTTTTGCAAAGGAAATTCAGCCCAAGGCCCAAGCAAGGCATGCGTAACGTAGGTAAGCTTCATTCCACTCAAAAAAGGGCAAAACTCAGGCCCAAGAATTTGCAGCATAAGGCCCAGTAACGAAGACTATAAGAAAATATAATAGTATAAACATATTTTATTTTTTGTTTTTATATATATACTAGCAAATATACTGTGGCGTTGCAATGGGAGGTATAACTGGATTGAATTCCATTCGTATAAACATAATTTCGATTTTCTTGTAAAGTATTTATTTTATTTGAAAGACTCGGCACCGACTCTCGCTTATATAGAGAACATATTGAGTGGTCCAAAAGAAAAGCTATCGGTACCATGAAATAAATTTAGGTTAAAATGTTTTACTGAATTCATGCCCACTTTCATATGACTTTTATAATTTATCTATGGAGTATATATAAAATATAGAATAAATTATGTAATAAGAATGAAAAGATGATTGAAAGTCTCTCTCAATGGTCTAGTCCAAATCCGTTATGGGCCTAGGCCTGTGTTTGGCCCAAACAGGAGGCACAGAGGTGAATTCTAAGCTTTATTAATTAGTGCCACATCGTCTACAAAAACTATGTGCTCCACGGTTAATAAACAATGATTTGATCCTGATGATGTGTAGCAACTATTAGTTAATGATTAATAATAACTGAAATAGAAATATAAATCACATCCTTTTACTTTTGGATAAAGAAAGTTAAAGCGAGAGTGTGAGTGTAGTGATTGATTTGCATATTCACGAAGTTAGTTTGGGAGGCCATACCAAAAAAATAGGAAGAAATTTTGCCTCTTTATAAATAAGAGATATAGAGTTATATAAATAAACATATTTTAGGAGTGTACCACCCCAAAATAAAGAACACCCTAAAGACGGTTTAAAAGGCTTAGTGTAATTTGTTTTCGACGAAAGAAGAATTATATTAGATAATAGCTGGTACATCAATACATTACAATTCCTCTGGATTACACAAATATCCGGAAATTCATCTAAATTGTACCCCACGCTGTGAATAGCTCCAGATCTCAAAATCAAACCTATTTGACGCTTTGTATGGATGACTGCACAGGCAAATACTCGGCAACAATTGTTTTCAACCAGACAGTAGATGTCCAACGGACGGCCAACATTCTTGCAGGCGGAGTTGAGAAACTTCTTCTTCCTTGTGTTTTCTTTTTTCTTCTTTCTTTCACCAAAGAATGAGAAAGACTAATCTAAAAATTATTCTCCCTAGTCCTTCGTCGTGGCCAGATCCAACCACAATAAAACAAAGAAGGGATCGGAGAAAATTATTCCATGGCGGCGGCATCATCTCCGCCTTGATGCTGCCGCTTGGAAACACAAGTCTCCATGTCGTCATATCGATGAAGATGCTGATGCCATAGATACCGCTTTTATCTTCAACATATCCGCCATAGAGAAAACGATTCCACCCCACACCCTCGCCGTTGCCGGAGAAAAGCAAGAGGAAGAGATAAATCTCCAATACCAAGAAACTTGGCATGGAGAAACCCTAACCTAAAGACTCAATCTAATAGAAAAAACTTACTAGAAAACAATGGATCCCCACTCCCTCCGACCTCCGGCGATATGCCGGAGGAGGAGGGAGGGGGACCAACGGTGAAGACACCGAACGGCGGTGGCGACGGGAGTCACAGGCCGCGAGCGCAAATTTAACTTGACAGGCTTAGTGTAATTTTAAGCTATTTTTTCTACCCTATTTAGGAGACCCAAACAACTAGAGAATTGGAAAAGGTTTAACAGCTCTTCTTTTCCGTGGTGTAAGATTTTCTACCTTTGTCGCCCACATGGCTTTCAAAAAAAAAAAAAGATTTTCTACCTTTGTGGTAACAATAATTTTGGACTATTGCCTCATTTCTCTAGAGATCATGGTAATATTATTTTAAAAATTCCCCTTCATTTCGAATTGCAAATTCTTTTTGGCTTTTTTAAGTACTTAGCTTTTTATATGCATACACAAATATACCCGATGTCTAGGCATATAGTAAAAGTTTTGCATCTAGAAAAGACAAAACCACTTATAATTTGCAATGGAGGATTGGAGGGAGAGATAGCCGTGCAGCATTCTTATACAATTGATTTGGTAATAGTATATTGGGAAGGTCTAGCAGCATGTACTGATCAGTGATCACCTCTAGTAATAATATAAAGCCACCGTATCTCTTCTTGGCAACTTTACAGGGATGGGATTGGGAAGGTTAGTTGCTAGTTTGCCTTTAGTTCGTTCACTTCGTGCCAAGACTTTTATCATATACTCCAACAGATCGAAAAGGGGCCTGCATGCGTCTTCCGAGAGGTCGAAATAAATAAAGGCAAATAAAGATGTGAATAATTTTACACTTTTGTCCATGATGCCATGCCATGCCGTACAATGAGCAATGCATGAAAGGATATGAATCTGACGACCATTGGATCACAATTCACAGTGTAAGTGTAGCTGATTACAATGCGCACTAGCATTACGGTTGTTTATATGGTAGCTGTTAAAGGCCTCTTTTTCGTAAGATGCCCTGTCAGTGACAAGAGCTGATCCACTACCAAAATCGGGTACGCATGATCTCTTTTCCCCAAAGAAAATCAAGCAGTGACAATGCCAATGCATACAAAAGACAAAATGCTTTTGTTATGTTAACTAAAGGCCTAATAATATACACAAGCTGCTTTACAATAGTAATCCTCAGTAGGGAGGGTATGCAGTAAGCACTTCGGTGGCTAGGGCATGGCCACAAAAGCCTGCGCCTCCTTTTTATCTTTTCCTTGCTTTTCCATTTCTTGAATGTGCTATAATCCTCTCTTTTTTTCTCTCTTCAGAGTGAGAGTGGTACCTCCCTTCATGTAGCTTTGCCCAGCTAGGCCTGCAACTGCAAAGATGGAGAAGATATTGCTGTTGGAACACACAATCTCCAGAACATGGGACGAATTCTGCTTCAGGATCGTGTCTGAATTCTGAACCTAACCACTGAAAGTGACCATTGTTGCCAGATGCACGTATATATGCTGCATAATGTTTGCTGGTGCAAGTGGATATTAACTTGCATGCAGTTACTAGCTAGTACCACTGAAACTGAAAATGACCATTGAGCAGGTGATCACTACACAATGTGCTGCGTCCTGTCTGCAAATGCTGCTAAAATATCCAAAAAACGAAACTTGGGTGGAGGTGCTGTGCAAGTGTAGCTAGGTCGACTACCGTTTGTCGGCGGCAATGAAGAGCCCCCGGTCCATCCAGGTCATGCTGGTCACTTCTTGCAGCCAAGTGCAGAGGCACAATATGTTGGCATGTGTCGGCGCTTGCGCATAGCGACAATCGCTCTCTCCTTTCACTAATACTGATGCACCACCAATGAAACAGGAGTGAGGTAGGTAAGTACTACATCTATGTATGTACAGGTGATCTGATCCCAATGGTGGATGAGGCAGATAGCTTTCATACGTTCATGGATATACGAGGTGATCACCCCACTAATTCTCCTGCTTTCCCTTGGATTGGGCTGCTCCTGCTTTCCCTTGGATTGGGCAGCGCCGCAGCGGCGCCTTTCTTTCACTACGGAATGGTACTGCATGCTCATCACTGAAGCCAAAGGAGTGGAGCTTATGCAACAGGCAGGACTTTCCAACTCTCACCAAAGCGTGCAAGAGCAATTGGGCCTGCGTGCCTGCTAGCTGCTTCCATAACCTTCATTTCAGTCAGTAGTGCTGAGTGTTCCCTACTTTTCCATAATCTTTTTTCCACTCTTCTCCACTCCCATTCACCTCCACTCTCGAATTCAGGACAAAATTGAGAAGACATTTGTGCGGTATAAATGTTTTGGCAACTTGCATGGTAACTTTTCGTGGTGCTAGCTCAAGAGCTAGAGAATTATATCAGCAGGATGGACTGTTCCAGGACTCTTCACTTTCACATTATCTTATTCATTTACACGACTGATTTGCATTGATTCTTGATGTCTCATATGTGCCCTTACCGGCTGAATATACACATACACATGCACATATTATTTATATGTTTTTTCAAGTCATCGATCAGCAATAGACGAGCCTTTATTGCCTTTTGTTTGTGGGTAAAGGGTGACTACGCATATGCTGTCACATCTCTTTTTATCAGGAGCACTACGAAGCAAGTAAATAAAAGACCTATAAATAGTCCATTGCAGCAGCATTGTTATGGCAATTCAGGTCAAGTGAAGCCGGTGGCCAAACGTTTACACAGCACACTCGAATCAAGCAGCAATGTTGGGGATGGCGCGCATCAACGAGTGGAAGCCGGTGATCGCGATGCTAGTCTTCGACCTCATCTCCGCCGTAACAACAGCCCTGATCAAGAAGGCGCTGCAGGAGGGGCTCGACCGCCTGGTGCTCATCACGCTGCGCCAGCTTGTGGCCACGGTCTTCCTTGCTCCAATTGCCTACTTCAGAGAGCGGTACGGTGCAAAAAATTCATGTGCCACTTTTTTCAGAGAACTGAATGACCAAAGTTCAGATCCAGCACCAACCTTGCCCACCTAGTTTAGGCTGTTAATTGTAATGTGATGCTAATGCTGGTGCATTGTGACTCCTCTTTTTTGTCTTTTCATGCAGAAACACGAGGCCTAAGCTCACACTGGAGATCCTAGTGTACCTCTTCTTCAGTGCAGCGTTTGGGTACGTACAGTCACAGATTTTCTTTATGATGAGGACACATTTTTTTTTCTAATTCTGTCTGATTCGCTATTCCTTTTTTTGCTGCATCTGTCCTGTCCGATCCAGCGCTGCTCTCTCACAGTACACCTTCTTCTACGGGCTTCAGTACACCACCGCAACGTTCGCCATAACTTTCACCAACGTGGCTCCTGTGCTCACTTTCCTCATTGCAGTCTTGCTAAGGTTCTCTTTCCAGCATCATCGTTCAGTCTCCTGCACCTGCTCTTGTATGATGAAACTGAAAGTCTGAAACTGCTGAACGTCTGAAACCGGCCCTTTCGTTTATCCATTCAGGGTGGAGTCACTGAACATGAAGAGCAAGGCAGGAGCAGCAAAGATCGTCGGAACGCTGATATCGTTCGCCGGCGTCATGCTCCTGACCCTCTACAAGGGCGTTTCCCTGACGCACCTAGCTGAAGATGGTAACCACGGAGCAGAAGCAGCAGGGTCGTCGTCGTCGTCTGACAGGAAGAGCTGGACGCTGGGCACCCTGGCATTGCTCGCCAACTGCCTGTGCTTCTCCTTCTGGCTGCTGCTGCAGTCCAGGCTCACCAAGAAGTACCCGGCGCTCTACTCTAGCACGGCCTACATGTTCCTCATCAGCTCGCTGCAGGGCGGCGCCCTGACGGCGGCCATCCAGAGGCGAGCTTCGGTGTGGGTTCTGACGAAGCCGCTGGAGATCGTTACCGTCTTATATACAGTAAGCTGACGATGACCCGACCTTGTTTTCCTTTTCACTTTCTGTCACTATTATTGGTATCGTTCTGTTCCTGTGTGTTCGTTGTATATAGAAAAGAAACTAAAAAGCCATAGAACAGTAACAGTACTTTGATAAAAACTGAAAGTATTTACACTTAGTTCTGTTCCTGTGTGTTCGTTGGCAAAAGCATCATGGGCACAGCAGTAACAGTACTTTGATCAGTTCTACGTAGCCTTTTTCAGATAAAGTGGACGCTAGCAGCATTTTTGGCATAGAACACGAAGAATCTTGGAAGCCAATCCTAATTAAAAACACCTGTAGCTTTGACTTATGAAAGGTAGTAATAAAAAAAACTTAGACACAACTCTTGCCACCTTTTCTTCGATATCTTTATCTAATATTAGAGTATATATGGAGAGTTTATTATTCTTCTATCCCCTCACAATTATGACAAGTGGGCACCGAGCCTTTATGCCTCATGTGCAACCATGGATGTTGTATAAGAGTCGGATTCCCGGTCTTCAGGTACATATAGAGCCCGTTTGGTAGCTCGTCCAAAGATTAGTCTAGCTAGGAGCCAGATATAGACCTAGCTAAGTTGGTGTGGACGCGGCCCATCTTGTTTGCTTGCTAGGCTAAACATGAGCTAGACTAGGCCCAAACCCGTTCTTTATTTGGTTTTCTATTTTGCTAGCCTGGATCGCATGAAAGGTTAGGCATCCGCACGGGCTGCGTGCTAGCCCAACTGAGCTAGGCTCTGCAATAAAGATTGATTTCCTTCCACTCAATAAAATATTGATTTCTTTTCCATATTCCCCTTGGGCCAAACCACAAGGCCTTCTCTACACATCCAGAGCCAGGCCACGACCACAGCCCCGGCAACCAATGCAGCCATCCTGCAAGCCATAGGCCTTGGGGGCTTGTGCAGGCTACCAAATAAACCCATATTACCTTTCACTGTCCATCCATCCACTCTTTAGTGTTTGGAGCATAAAAGTTAACTGATTCTACTAAGAATAGTAATACATGATGAACTAGACATTAGAGTTCTAGTTGGTTTATTATCCTGCATGTGACCCATAATCCTGACATATACACATACAAGTTAGAATAGTGCATGTTTTCTCAAGTTTCTTCCAAGGATGCCCCATGTGCGACCATAGCGGTTATATACTTTATTATCCTCACATACATTCACTATCTGTATCGAAATTCTACTCTATCATACTCTTTTTCCATCTATTCATGTGTTCTTTCAAAGAGTTCTAACTGATTTCACTAAGAGTAGTAATATGCGATGAATTAGACATTAGAGTCTCAATTAGTTTATTCTCCTAATCTCATGTCCATGACCTAAATTCATGACCAGTATGAGTTAGAACAGTACACGTTCAATCATGATACGAAGTATGATTTCAACAAAATATTAGAACAGATGACACAAGACTTGTAGATTTTGTTGCAACACACATATGTGTTTGCTAGTTTATAGTAATGGGTAATACAGACTTAGACCCAGGTGGATAGAAGGGCACAACCGCTCACTACTCTGATGATTAGCGATGTCTGGTGATACTCTCGGTCCTGTTCATTTTTTCCCTAAAATCGAAGGGATTGGAAGAGATTAAGGGAGGTTAAATCCCCCTACAAGACATAATTCTCCTCGATACCCTCCAATTCCGATGCAAAGAGTACATAATTCTCCTCGATACCCTCCATTCCCGATGCAAAAGGTAGAAAATAATATGGCCTGCCAAGTTCTTTGTAGGTTATATGCATAGCAGTCAGTTAGATTACTGAAATTAGTGTGTACTCCTAAGTAATACAGACAGATCAATCCTCTTGTTTTTTTTTTCCAATTTCCTATCATTTTAATATAAAAGTAGATGTATTTTTTTCTTCCACCGTACTATTTCTATGAGTATACGTCTCTCTGCCGACGAGACGTGGGCACCTGATCCTGTGGAGTGACTGGAGTCCCACCCACCTATGCACGTGTCCATCCCTATTGCAATCTCTATCTATATATAAGGGGGGCCGATCGTGGAAACCGGGTGCATGCAAATCGTCGTCGACACACACAAGATGTCCATGGATTGTTCTCATGAACGCCTCACCACACGTTGGCTTAGCTAGCTAGCTAGATCATCAAAGCAGACATGCATGAGCTATATGAGTTAGATCAGCGTGCGTGTCAAAAGATACATTATTGCGGAGTCGATCTGATTCAAGAAATAGTTGGAAATCTCGCTCGAAGCCTACCATGCCTATATGGCTATATGAGATAGAGAAGTGTGCGTCTAGGCAAGCTACGGAATCCGATTCTAAGACAAATTAAATTGGTATGGAACACACGACACGATCGTTGAATATAATCTCTGTTGGGGGAGAGTACCTACCCAACCTCCGCTCCCAGGCGAAGGCCCGGCAAGAAGAAGCTAGCTTCCACTTTTCCTCTCTATTTTTGTCCCTTTGGCTGTGTTTTTCGTGGGAATGGCCTACATGAGGCGGAGGTAACCTACGAACGGCGGAGGTTCGGGCGGAGGTAGCCTACATGAGGCGGAGGATCAGCGAAGGTCGGTGCGCACGCCACGGAATTTCTAAAGAAGCGGACCTCCGCCGGGCGCAGCCCCCGGGGCGGAGGTCGCCTCATCCCGCACCACCAGCGCTCAACGACGGCATGAAGGCGAAGGCCCCGACCTCCGACCAGGGTCCGGCCCAACAACAAATGGATCATACTTGAAGCTAAATGCGGCCCAGCCCACGGCATGGAGGAGGAAATACCGGTGCAGCCCCCGCAGCCAAAGATAGCGGTTAGGGCCGGGACCAAAATGCCCCTAGGGTTAGAAGGGCAAAGATGTAATGTAGAAGGAGACCTCAGTACTGAGCCACCTATAAAAGGAGGATCTCAAAGACTGTTGAAAGGGTTGGTGAAAAATTAATAAAGTCATTCATTTCCCCACTCACCATACTCGTACACTGCCTGGGACTGGTTTTATTCTCACCGACCGAGGGTCCCATTTCGGGCGGAGGTCCTCATCCCGAGAGTGAGCCTCCGCCCATCGTTCGGGTAGCCTTGCAACATTGGCGCCCACCGTGGTTAGCCAACAAAGACCCAAACATGCCACCAAGGAAAAAGAAGACAACCAGGCGCTGCGCAGACGGAGGTACCTCACAAGGAAGACCAAGGAGAGCGGTGCGCAAAGACCTACGCAGATCCTCCGACTCCTGAAACAGAGCAAGTCACAGAAGAGGACAATACCGCCGTGCCTCCGCGGGGCAATGAAGAACAAGCTAACGATCAAGTGCCAGAACCGGCAAACGCAGCGCAAAGAGGAAGAGCCGCAAAGAGTTCAAGTTCAGCTACAAGCCTTGCAAGCGAGAGGGAGAGAGTCGCCTGCAGCCTTCAAGGGCGAGACAGAGGGCGCTTCAAACCACCCAAAGCCGTCATCAAGCAAGGCAGCGGATGGCGATCTTGCAAGCGGAAATACAAAGTATGCTAGCAAAGACAAAGCACGAAGGAATACCAAGCCAAGGGCCACCTTTCGCAACCTTCGCCGCTACTCAGCCACAAAGAAGGCGCACCCACCCGAGGCCATCCTTCGTGTCCTTTGGGGCGGCTCAAACACGAACAGTGGACCCAAGATCTCCACCGCCGGAAGGATCGCAGACATCAAGATGGCCAATGGGCTACAAGCCAATCACATTACCAAAGTTCAACGGAAAGAGACCCCTTTACATGTTCATCATGAGCTTTGAGGCAGCGGTAGCCTCCGCGAGGGGGAATGATACAGTCCTTGCCAAATCCTTTGTCATTGCAAAATGAGGGGGATGCACTTGCTTGGTACTCCATGCTCAAGCCAAACTCAATCTACTCGTGGGAGAACCTCCCGCGACAAAATCATGACCAACTTCAAAGGATTCTCTAGTGAGTCACCGACGACTTCAGACTGTTTCATTGCAAGCAAAAAAAAGATGAATCACTGAGACAATACTACCAGCGCTTCGTCCAACTAAAAGCGAAGGCTCCAAATGTACCGTAAGAGGTAGCAATAGAAGCAAAGATCAAAGGATCAAAGATTGGCCCGTTCGCAAAGACATCCGGCCGAGAGAAGCCTCGAAACCATGGAAGCATTATACTCGAGTTCGAAAAGTACCGCAAATCGGACAACGACCTCCGAAAGAGGGTGGAGGAACAAAACCAATACAAGCGGTTTCAAAACACCAACAGGGCAAGCGGCCGATCCAACCAAAGGCTACAGACAAAGAGCGGCCTCAAAACAAACAAGTAATGGGTATTGACCAACAATCTCAAAGAAAGCCAACGGCCAGGTTCACCGGCGCCTCCATGACCCGCTAGAAATCAATCGAGACAAAACACAGAAGAAACTGGAATAGCAATTCCAAAGAACAAATGAAAAGAAGCCGTATTGTTTTTTCCATGGGGAAGACAAAGGGCATGTCACAAAGGAATGTCCGGAGGCAAAAGAAACCCAAGAGAGGATGAAGAGAAGGAAAGAAGCGGAGGCACCGGCGCCCCAAAAAGTAAGGGAAGTCAACCATACCTCCGCACCAAGGCGGGCAAAACCAATACGCCCAAGATATACCCAAATTCCTAAACAAAGACCCGGATACATCCCTCAACATTAGCAAAGTAGCTTACTTCCCAAGCCACCTACCCGCATGGCGCCAGATACCTCCGCATGCGGCCACAACGCCAAACACCGGCCAAGATGCAGACTAGAGCAAACACCAGCCTATACCCACCCAAGGCCGCCCAAAGATAACCTATCTAGATACCCAACCCCGAACGAACATACGAAGCTCTACCGCCACCTCCGGCGCTTCAACCACAGCTGCAAATACAGCCTTCGCCTCAAGCAAAACAAGAGCCAAACCCAGAAAACCAACACAACCCCCATAACCCACTGCCAACCATTGGCCATATACTACCAATTAGCGGAGGCTCGGCAATGGAATTCCAGACCAAAAAACAAAAAAAGGATCACCTCCGCCTAGTAAACAATGTGGCAGTTCAAGGTCCCATAAGAGCGACAGAATGGTCCAGGGTGCCAATAACCTTCACAGAGCAAGACCTAAAACTTGAAAGCTACCCTCACACTGACGCAATGGTGATAACAAAGAAACGTAGCAAAGATGGGAAATAAAAAGAATCTTGGTGGACTCGGGAAGCTCATGGACATACTGCTCGCAAAACACCTTTGACAAGATGCGGCTTGGCGTAAACCAATTAACCCTTCTAATCCCACTTGGTCGGATTCGGAGGAAGAAGGGTGGAAGCACTAGGAAAAATAGCACTCCCAAGATCCTTCGGAGATCAAAATAACGCCGAAACGTAATACATAACCTTTGATGTCGCCGACCTCAACTACCCTTACAACGCTATTCTGGCGCAGAGGTTTCTCTAACAAATTTGGGGTGGCAAATCCACATGGGCTACCTATGCATGAAGCTACCAGCATTGCATGGAATAATAACAATCCATGGAAGCCGAAAAGAGGCAAGAAACATTGAAAAAATGATACACGACTCAAGTAGAAATGTCAACTCGTGGAATCAAAGCCAGTGCAGGGAAGAACCTCCTGACATGCCCAAAGGAAAGACAAGCTTCAAAGCCGGAAGAAAAGACGAAAAAAACAACAAAATCGGGCCCGTTGGAACAATCCAAGCCCCGACAGAAAAGTCACAATAGCCTCAAATTTGACGGATCAAGAAGAAAAAGAGCCGATGCAAGCCTTGAGGGAGAACAAAGACGCCTTTGCATGGTGCGGAAGACCTTCGGGAGTATCCGGAGATATCATACAGCACCATTTAGATGTTAACCCGGGCACCCGACCAAAAAAAGCGTAAACAAAGGAAAATGTCCGAAGACAGGGATAATGGCGCTAAAGCGGAGGTGCGAGACTCCTAGACGCGAAGGTAATAAGGGAAGTCAAGTACTGACCGGCTAGCAAACGTTGTGCTAGTACCCAAGAGCAATGGCAAGATGAGGATGTGCATAGACTTCACGACCTAAACAAAGCATGAGAAAAAGATGCGTTCCAGTTACCAAGAATAGATACTTCCTTGGACAGGGCCCGCAATTTGCGGAAGATTTTCCCTCCTCGATTGTTTCTCGGGTACCATCAAATTTGGCTCAATAAAGAGGATGAAGAAAAGACAAGTTTCACAACCCCCTTTGGCACATACTGCTTCCTCGAGAATGCCGAAAGGCTTAAAGAACGCAGCTCAACCTTCGCAAGAATGACAAGCAAAGTGCTAGGCAACCAATTTCAAAGAAACGTCATCGCATATGTCGGCGACATCATAGTCATGAGCAAAGAAAAGAAAAGAGCACATCGGTGACTGGGCAGAGACCTTCGCCAACCTCCGCGCATGCAGGCCTAAAACTAAATCCGGAGAAGTGTGTCTTCGCAGTAAGCCAAGCCAAGATACTGGGATGTATTGTAGGGCCGGAAGGAATCACAGCAAATCCAGAAAAAACGCAGGCAATACTAGCAATGACAGAACCAACTACCAAAAGGGAAGTGCAGAAGCTCACAGGAAGAATAGCGGCGCTCAACAAGTTCATCTCAAAGTCGGCAGAGAAAAAAGCCTACCATTTTTCAAAGCACTCGGAACCTCCGACAAAGTCCAATGGGGCCAAGATCGGTCTCGAAGCCTTTGACGACCTCAAAAAATACTTAGCCAACACTCAAAAGTCACAAGACGAGCAAGACGCCACATTACTCTTATATGTGGCAGCATCGATCACGCTGCGGTCGGTGCGGTCTTGGCACAGAAAAAAAAAATGCAAAGGTCAAAGGAACCAAAGCAGCCGATGTACTATGTTTTACGAAGCCTGGCAGAGCCAAGCTGAATTATACTCAAGCGTAAAAACTGGCCTACGCCATCTTAACCGCCTCAAGAAAACTCAAGCATTACTTCCAAGCCCATGAAATAATAGTACCTTCGACACAACCCCCGGGAGAGATACTCAACAACAAAGGAAGCCTCCCAAGCAGAATGGAAAATGGGCCACGTAATTATCGCAATATCTTGCATAGCCTATGTCCCAAGAACAAAGAATCAAATCTCGAATCGCGGACTTCATGGCGTATTGGACACCTTCGCCGCGAAGGTTACACATAACCTATCCGAACAAACTTGGACACTATTCACGGATGGAGCTTGGGGAGTAAATGGCACCGGGGCAGCGGTGGTGCTATTATCCCCAACCGAGCAAAGATGAAGTACGCAGCCCGTTTGAACTTCAAAGCAACAAACAACGTCGCCCGAGTACGAAGCACTCATCCTAGGCCTCAACAAGGCAAAGGCCTTGGGGATCCAAAGGCTACTAGTGAAAACAGACTCAATGGTTGTGGCGGGACAAGTCGAGAAAGAATACCGTGCCGAGAACCACAGGTTAACAAGATACCTTGAGCAAGTACGAAAGTTAGAAAGAAAGTTCCGTGGGTTCACCCCAAAACACATCCCAAGGGGGGAGAACACAGAGGCGGACGAGATAGCGAAGGCAGCAAATAAATAACTGGGAAATGCCCGAGGGAACCTTCTACGAGCAAATCAAAGAACCCGCAACCTCCGCTAGAGAAACACTTGAAAAGCACATACTAGCAACATCGAGCAAGATCAAGTGACGAAATAGCGCAAATGCTTGAGGGGACATTCAACCCACATCAAAAGCGCATAAAGAAAGAATGAAGTACGAGCAAGATCATATGTGCTACTAGATAAAAAATTATACAAAAAAGGGGTGGTTCAGCCATTGCTCAAATGTGTATCCGAGTTTAAGGTAAAGAGTTGATAAAAGAGATACATGCGGGAACCTGCGGGTCTCACATAGGGCCAAGGGCCTTATCGGCAAAGGCTTTGAGGCAAGGGTTCTCTTGGCCAACCCATGCAAAGGACGCAAGAGCTAGTCAAAACATGTGAAGCCCGCCAAATGTATTCCGTAAAAGCAACCTTCGCCGTCGGTAGAGCTCCGGCCCATACCACCCGTCGGCCATTGCACGGATGGGGAATGGATTTGGTAGGACCGCTTGCCGCCAGACTCAAGGAGGGCTTAAGTTCGCAGAGTAGTAGCTGTGGAATACTTCACAAGGTGGATAGAAGCAAAGCCGCTAGCATCAATAACCTCGAGAGGCGCCAAGAAATTCTTTTGGCAAAACATAATATGCGGATTCGAGTCCCAAAAGTGCTAACCGTAGACAATGGCAAGCGTTTCGACTCGGACAAATTCAAAGAATATTGCAAGACCATAGGCACAACACTAGCCTTCGCGTCGGTGTACTACCCAGAGTCAAATGGTGCGATGGAAAGGGCAAACAGAGAAATATTCTCAAAGAATCTCTAAGGTACTTGTTCAATCTGCAAGAAGGGAAAATGGGCGGAAGAGCTACCAAGAGTAGTCCGGTCACATAATACCACAACAACCAGAACAACAGGATACACTCCTTTCAAACTTATGTATGGAGAAGAAGCAATGACCCCTAAGAGGTGAAACACCAAAGCCTCCGCGCAACTAGCAACACCACGTAAGAAGAGGCATGCTCCAAAGAAAGAATAGAACAGAAAGGTTGCGGGCCCTCAACAACATCATAAGATACCAGGACCAAACTAAGGCATGGAGAGATAAAAATATAACTAAAAGGCTCATTGAGGATGGAGACCTGGTGCTTTGCGAAGGAAACCGAACGCCAAAGACTGTGGGTAAGCTGCAAAAAAATGGGAAGGACCATTCATAGCAAAGCAAACCGCAAACAAAGAAGCATTCAGATCGAAGATAGCGAAGGCAATACCTCCGCGCAAGACACTTGGAACACCGCGAACCTCGAAAAATACTACATATGATGTAAGAGGACCTCCGCATGATATAAGCGAAGGTTTCTTATTTTTTTCTTTTAGCTTTCTTCTTCTCCTTTTTTCTTCGCCGGTTGGCGAAAGGCCCCGCACTCTTTTCCTCACAAGGGGACTCCTAAGCGTAGGTGAGGTTTTTTAACGAGGCAGGACCTTTGTAAACAACCTCTAAAAATATAAAGAGGCTTCCCCCTAGATAACAAAGACTACGCAAGCAAAGAGTCGAAAAGCCGCCAAAGACCGGGCAGCAGACATTCGACAAACCGATAAGGTGAAAACAGAGGACCTCATCGACGATGCCGGCACGCCTGTGCACGCCCAATCGGACCTCCGCGGCAAAAACAATCGCCCGACTAAACCGGTGAAAACCTCCGCAAAACCACTTAACACGGAAAAAAAGACCCCGCCAAAGGTATGGGCACGGGATAGCGCAGTGAAAACCTCCGCAAAACCACTTAACCTGGAAAAAGACCCCGCCAAAGGTATGGGCACGGGATAGCGCAGTGAAAACTCCTCCGCAAAACCACTCAACCTGGAAAAAGACCCCGCCAAAGGTACGGGCACCAGGCCGCAATCGAAAAAAAACCTCCGCAAAACGCCAAACTTCCGGACACTAAGTCAATACCAAGTATAACCTCCGCCCGAAAGCCGAAGGACGACAAAACGGAAAAATAAATGAACTATATGCCGACTGCACACCATCTACCAAAATTAAATGCCACCTAATCGCGATGAGAGCAAGATCTCAACAACCTCAACCACCAAAAGATCAATGGCAATTATGAGTTGAGGCCATATAAAAAGCCACATCCCCCCCAACCTCTAGGGTCATTCGGAGAGAAGGAGAAGGAAAGAGAGAGAAAGATGGAAGCAAAGGCGTTTCCCCACAACACAAAAAAATAGCCGGTACCACGCAAAAGCTTGTAACCAAAGCGGGGTGGCACTCATATGCGTAACGAGCCTAGAAGCGGGGGGGAGATACCACGCAAAAGCTTGTAACATCCCCCCCCAAACCGAAGGTCCTACTTCAAAAACTCCCAAATAAAACGCCACCTCCGCCGGCCGTGCGATACCACGCAAAAATTTGTAAAGATTGAAGGGGAAGAAGCAAAGACAAACCAAGAGCTGCGCCAACTAAACATACCGGGAACCAAGCACGCGTTCTTTGTGCGAAGGTTCCGTTGCGAAGAGGAAACACGTGAAAGTGCAAGCACGGCTTCAAAGACCTTCAAGCGCAGCTCCGGCTCTGCCTCGGGGCGGAACAAAAGGGCCAAGCATGAGTTCAACAACCGCAACTTGATCACAAACACGACCGCCGAACCGGCGGGATATGTATGACCAGAAAACATACATGGCATATGCAAATGTAAACGCGGAGGCAGAATTATTAATAATAAAGATATCAAAGTACAACTTAGCACCCTCTCAGTTTGACATCAATACAACACTCCAAACATATATGATAAGGATATCGTATCCCACAAATTAAAAAATTTTTTACAACAACAAAACACGCGGAGGTACAAACCACATAGCATAAAAACATGTCAAAGGTCAAAGCAAGTTAAGGAGGAGTACTAGGACCTCGCCAGGCCAAAGAGCGTATAAAATCACTACGCGGAGCTCCAAGCTCCTCAATGACAAAATCGAACATATCGTTAACATTGTTATCGGGCCAACAGTCAAGCATCCGCCCACTGACATAAATTCCGTCCTTCATCATAGTTAGCGGAGGTACATCAAGCACTTGCGCAGGCCCCGACAAGGTCACCTGCGCAAGGCAATTTAAAATTAAAAAGAGTATCAAATAAAAGATAAAGCTCACCCATCAACCTATACCCATAAGCCAGACTAACTAAAACTGCACAACCAAAAGTCTAAGGGTCAGCTACGCCTAATGCTCCACCTCCGCATCATCGGCGGTCTCCTCCTCAAAGACGACGAGAGGGCCCTACGACGCCTTGACTCCTTGTCTTTTTTTCGCCGCTCGGCCGAGCCTCGGCCTAAAAAAGGTAAAATAGCAAGGAATGATGAGAGTCTAAAGGAGCAAACCAAACAATGGGAACAAGGAAAACCACGCTCACCTCCGCATTGCGCTCCTCGGCAATGTCATGAGCATAGCTGCGCCAAAGCGACTCCAAGAATACATCATGAAATCGCGAACAACGCCAAGCATAGGCGAGCGCGAAGGTTAGCCCACACAACATCCTTTGGATCGGTGTAAGTGGCTTTGCCCTTCAAAAGATGAAGATGGTCGCACCGACCTCCGTCAAAAGCATTCATAAAATTCTTAGCACAAGAAAGGGCAAAGAAAGTCGGCCAATCCATCCGCAAACTTAGGAAATTGGGAAATCCGAGGCGCATCCAATCCATAATATCGGAGGTAGAGGCATCGTCGCCAAGGGGGGAGCAACACCACCGTAGCGATGTATCGCATCGAGAATAGGCACCGGCCACGGCGGAAGCGAGCCCCCTTGTATTGTCAAGCTCTTTACGAAGCGGCTCCACTTGTTTCCTCAAGACCTCGAGGACCGCCGCTCACTCTCAACCTCCGCGCGTAGGCTCGCGTTAACATCGTTGATTTCTTCAGTTTCTCCTCCAAAGAAGGAAGAGGCCGACGGGCACTAGCAAGCTCTCTCTCTGTCGCCTTGAGCTTCGCGTCAAGCTCTTGAGAAGATTTCTTAAATGGGCGGCGCCGCCGCAAGATTAGAAATCAAAGATTTCTTCTCGGCACTCAAAGTCTCAACCTCCTCCTTGAGAGCGCCCGGCGCCTCTTCACGCTTCAACACCTCGTGCGAGCATCGAAGCTTCCATAGCCTCCGCAATGTGATGACTCTGCAGGAGAAACGAAAACTTCGATAAACTAGCCAAGACCAAAAAGTAGGTAACAAAGATGTCAAACTACAAGGAAAGCGAGAACACAAACCACGCCTGGCTTGCTCGAGGTTCAAACCTCGGAAGGCTGAAATAGTCCAACCGCTCCGTACTGCGAGTGCCCCCGATGCCAAACAAAGATTCAGGCAATAAGAAAAATTATTTGACACAAACAAAAAAAAAAAAGACAAATCAAACCTCCAAGCTGCCGGTGCGGGGCTATGGAGGGCGTAACTCCACCCACTTAGGGTTTGCATAGAATCACCGCGCAAAGAGAAGGCATCGAGTGAACCATAGGTACGCAATATAAAAAAATAGCGAAAACAACCCGACAACACAAGAATAAGGCACCAACCTTCGCCAGGGCCGCCGAAGCCACCAAATGGAGTACCAAAGAAAGGTGGGATGCACCGGAGGAGTCCGATCCAGCCTATTCGACCCATATCAATATGAGGAGCAGCCTCGCTATCCCTCGCAAGCACTTGGGCAAGGCCCAATCGAGCAACGCCATAACATGGCCAAGAAAAACAAAATGTAACAACAAGTAGAGATATGAAGCTTACATAAAGCGTGCCTCGCACCGGCTTCAAAGCGCCGCCAGGGCCTCCGGCAATGCAGGGATGAGCAGGTGCGCCCGATACAAATGGAGGCACCGGTGCAACCTCAAGGGAGGAACCGGAGAAACCTCCGGAGCGGGACCACCGTCAGGCGAAGGTGAAGCCCCCCGCAGTGCTTGGGCACCGAACTTTGAGGAACAACCTCCGCATCACCACCAAAGATCGACACTAGCATGAACCGAGTCCTCCGTATCATCGAGAAAGCTCCTAGAACACCGGCAAAAGGGAGCAATGTAAGCCGATGCCCTTGCGGTTGCAACCGGCGCTTTTGAAGGGGCGCGCTCCTCCGGAGGTGGGGGAGCTTGCAACATGGCCTTCGCCTCATCACCACGATCATGATGGGCCGGAGAAGTAGCGGTGACCCAGAAGAGTCTGCTGGATGCAGCTGACCAGCCAGACGCATCCACGAGCTCCGACGCCTCCGCAGTTCCGAAGCTTCAATGCTGCGAGCGGAAGAACGGGCCCCTCTTCCCACGACCTGCACCGGCACCGCACTGTAAGAAGCCCCACGGCGTTTCCGAGCCGCGGGCTTTGGAGCATCGCCCGGGGCGTGCCTCCTCCGGCGGCCAGCCAGCGGCCTCCTCCTTGTCACGGATCGCTGCGATAAGCTTCGCGAGAAATGGGTGGTCACCATATGTAACTCCCATCTCTTCAAAGACACGATTTAGTCGGGGCATATTGCCACCTCCGCCCCGGGCGGGCAAGGTATTCCTTGTCTGAAATCTCTCCAACAATCTCTCGAGCCTTCGCCTCAATTTCACGAACGGCGGCGGCGTCGGTCTTGTTCTCTCGGACGCTTCAAACCAAAACGAGGGAATGGGACGCCACCAGGCGTCACCAAAGACAGAAGTTGGACTCTATCCAAGCGGAACGAAGGTTTGACCTTAGCCAATGGCCAGCCAGCTTGGTCGCTACCATCTCCTCAACCAAATCACGGCCTCCGGAATATCGACAGGCAAGTCACGAAGGCCCGGTTGCACGCAACATGAGAAGCGGTGGCCTTAGAGGGAGCAGGAATGGAGTAGCGCGGCTCCAACGGCGTCATCACTGAGGCAAGAGGATATCGAGTAACCTTCTTGCCGTCATCCTCCTCAACAAGATATCCGAGTCCTCACATAGAACCGCCCAAAGTCCAGTCCTTATCCCACTTGTTCTTTTGGCGATAAGAAAGCTCGGACACTGGTTCAACCTGTTTGCGCTTTGGGAAGAACGAAACTACCATATTGACGACGACTCCGTCAAACTTCTTGTCTTTGCTTTTGCAACTCATAATGCCGGGCAAAAAGCTGTCAATGTCGGCACACAAAGACCATAAGACTTCGCACGCCCAAGCAAACTTGCTTTGAGAGCAAAGAAATGCCGTTGGGTGTCGGTGATGAATCTGCACATTGAACTCGTCCCAGGGACCTCCCTAAAGAACCGGCGAGGAATGAAGCGAAGGCCGCAGTTGAAAAAAATCACGAAAAGACCACCGCATAGTCCTTGCCGGGAGGTTCGAGAAACAGTCTCCAAACCAGAAGAATTACCTTATCCTTCTCAAACCAACCCTCACCGACCATGTGATCTATCATCATTTGGTTAACAATACTGCGACCAAGCTCGTAGGTAATCCTCTCGTTCTTGCCCGACATTTCTAAAGGGGGACTCGGAGGTACCAGATCGAGGCAATGGCTTCCACGCTGAGAGGCTTTCTTGATTTCCTTGGCCTTCGGCGCTATCAACCATGCAAGCTTCAAAGCGACAGGCCCAACCGGCTGGCTCTAACACGCAAATCAACCGAGAGTAGGGACCCGAGAAGGAGACCCTAAGCGGAGGCGCAGAAAGACTCGGAAGCCACAACTTTGACGGGAGCGAAGGCGTAACAATTGGTGTACGGTAAGCGTAGCATTGAGACCCCTTTATATAGGCACCGGGGGGGGGCCTCCTCGGGCGGAAGACAAACCGTCAAATCATGTCACGCCGCACGACGCACCAACCAGAGGCGACACGTGGGCGGTGCACGGGAGACCAAAGGGGGGAGGACAAAGGGCCTCCGCCTCGGCGGATAGTTACCGCAGAACTTTGGCCTACCCGCGCCCGGCCCAGTGCTCTAGGGGGGAAATGTTGTGGGAGAGTACCTACCCAACCTCCGCTCCCAGGCGAAGGCCCAAAGAAGAAGAAGCTAGCTTCCACTTTTCCTCTCTATTTTTGTCCCTTTGGCTGTGTTTTCGTGGAATGGCCTACATGAGGCGGAGGTAACCTACGAACGGGCGGAGGTTCGGGCGGAGGTAGCCTACATGAGGCGGAGGATCGGCGAAGGTCGGTGCGCACGCCACGGAATTTCTAAAGAAGCGGACCTCCGCTGGGCGCAGCCCCCGGGCGGAGGTCGCCCTCATCCCCCGCACCACCAGCGCTCAACGACGGCATGAAGGCGAAGGCCCCGACCTCCGACCGGTCCCGGCCCAACAACAGCGGATCATACCGGAAATGCGGCCCATGCGGCCCACCCACGGCATGGAGGAGGAAATACCGGTGCAGCCCCCTGCAGCCAAAGATAGCGGTTAGGGCCGGGACCAAAATGCCCCTAGGGTTAGAAGGGCAAAGATGTAATGTAGAAGGAGACCACTGCACTGAGCCACCTATAAAAGGAGGATCTCAAAGCACTTTGTTGAAAGGGTTGGTGAAAAATTAATAAAGTCATTCATTTCCCCACTCACCATACTGTACCTGCCTGGGACTGGTTTATTCTCACTGACTGAGGGTCCCATTTCTGGCGGAGGTCCTCATCCTGAGAGTGAGCCTCCGCCCATCGTTCGGTAGCGCAGCGCAACAATCTCCGAGCTGTAAATCATCATTATAACATACAGATATATTTTTAATAGTAAAATATATAGTGCAAATGAAAACACAGAAGATATGTCTAGCATTATACTTGATAGTGCAGACGAAGTAAATCCAGACGGGAGAGTACACCGACCACAAACAACAACAACAATGCCAACATTTTATTGGAAAGGAAAATATAGTACAAATGCCTTTTCCCTTAGAAAGAGACTTACAAGCTGATAAATTCGCATCCATCTATCTATTCTTTGATCACAATTTAAAGCAAATTTACATTTCAATCACATATATATGCTTATGTTTCAGGGAGTCATGGGGTCCGGAGTGGGCTACGTGCTGATGACGTGGTGCGTGGAGAAGAGAGGGCCAGTGTTCACGTCAGCCTTCATCCCTGTCATCCAGATCATGGTTGCCATGATCGATTTCTTCTTTCTCCATGAGAATCTCTATCTTGGAAGGTAAGCTACCTACTTTATTACGATGTACTGTAACAACCTCATCAGCTGAAGAATTGAAGCTAGCTAGCAAAATGGCCTCCAGCAGGTCATAGGAAAAAAAAAAAGCAGGAGTATATATCCATACTAGCTAGCAAGCCTACATATATATACATCACGTTGAAGTGATGATGGCATGCAGCTAGCTGGGTTTTTGGAATTGCAATGGATGGACTAAATTTCATCACTTTTTTATTTTGTTGTTATCCATGCATGCAGTGTACTGGGATCCATACTCTTGATTCTGGGCCTCTATATTCTGCTGTGGGGAAAGAAGAGGGATGCCTCATCAGAAGCATCATCATCGGCTGCTGCTGCCAAGGAAGAGGAGGAGGACAAAGAGAAGCAAGTCAGACCATGACGACCAGCAGACCACTCTTATCTTTTTTTTTTTTTTCCAAAACAAAGCAGGATGAGGACCAAAAGATGCAGTTCTTTAGACTGTGATCGATACTCGACATATATACTTATAATAATTTCCTGCTTGATTTCCTACTCCTAGATGGAACTAGTATTACTGTACTAAGAAGGATGGTCTAATAATTCTGCTAGTAAATATAGTATTTGTTCAATTTCCTTGTCAAATTAGTATATAAGTAAGTATCGAGAATGGTCAGGCTGACCGAGTGGTTAGTCCGCCTCAGTACCTTCTCTCAGGAGTGGTTGGAGTTAGAGTCCCAAGACTCACTTTTTGTGACATTTATACCACATTTGACCATAGAGGGAAGAAACTCCCCTCTTCTGTCCTATGTCTGAAGCACACTTCTGTGGCCATCAGCTCATCTCACGGTGTTGTGTGATGCCATTGTGTAAGTGTAGAGCAAGGATTTGCGGGTTTTCTCCATTTGCGTAAGAAAATCTCTTTTAAAACCAGAATAATACCTACCAGCCGCCCGACGCCTAACCACCGTGGATCAAGTATATATAAGAGTGATGCCATTGTGTAAGTGTAGAGCGCCGACATCTAACCACCGCGAGTATATAAGAGTGATGCCATTGTGTAAGTGTAGAGCAAGGATTTGCGGGTTTTCTTGATTTGCATGAGAAAATCTCTTCTTAAACTAGAATAATACCTAGCAGCCGTCGACGTCTAACCACCATGGATCGAGTATATAAGTAAGTATCTGTGTTGTTTCCTCTGTAAAAATTAGAAAACATTAGTATTTCATTTCCCATAAAAAAAGATAGCACTTTGTATTAACAAGCATATATATGTGTTTTTGCTTACCCTAATTAACCTAATTTTCTTAGTGTACCCAACCGTACCATGATGCAATTAATCTCTCCAAAGTTCAGAGTCCTAGCTAGGATCTAGAGAAGGGGCTGTGGGCAGATGTCACCCATAGTTCGACACGTCAGAATGTCTTTTTCTGTCACATTGAACACGGAATTGCATTGGGTGGGAGGAAGAAAAAGAAAGAGAGAAATGCTCTTCATGCACACCCGGCGGTTGTCTTGTACCCCAAATTCGCCATTCTCCTATGAGGGCGGCGAGCGAGAACCGATGCTCCGGAGATGTGATGTGGACGTAAAGAAACGTATGCTAATGAAAGAAGAGACAGTGGGCATTGGATTTTAGTCCTTTCTCATGGAAAAAGATGCATGTTTTTTTTTTTTATTTCCTAGCAACATGATGCATGTTCTTAAACAGGTCGTAAATAGAGGCCATGACAATGCCTGAGTGCTCGATCAAGCAGGCAGCATCCAATGCCCCTACAGTAGAAGCGATTGACGGATGCAGATGCAGGACATCTAATCTAATCTAATGCAGCATCACGGCGGGGTCAGGTCACAACTAACCTGCTTGCCAAAACTGATAAAAAAGATGAGGAACTTTTAAATGTTCGACCCACTGCACTGCACTACTACCTAAAGAGCTGGGTATTCTGTTCACTTGGCTGCAAAATTTGCTCACCAAACATGCACATCTTCCAGATTGCAAACATAAGATTCTCAGGTCAGCAAAGCAAATAGTGCAAGCACCAGGCTAGCCAATGGTTGCTAAGTGCTTTGTCCTGTACCCAATGCAAAACCCTAGTCACAACTCAAGCTACATACGTACCTTGATCACGTGTTACGAAAACGAAATGAAGCCGATTGGGAACATCCTTTCAGATGCCAATGCCATGCATCATCAGCACCTCAGCAGCTCTAGCTAGCACCACTATAAAACCATGACATAACCAGAAGAAACTGCTCATCACACAAAGCCATCAGATCAAAGCAAAAGCTCAAGATCGAACAGCTAGCTAGGGCTCTCTGCAGCTGGTGGTTAGTTGCTGCTGCTTGAATTGCGATGATGTGGAGTGCAGGATGCATGGAACAGTGGGCGCCGACGGCGGCAATGGTGGCCACCAACGTTGTGATCGCCGTCATGACGGCGCTGATCAAGCAGGCACTGAGCCAGGGCATGAACAGGCTGGTCCTCATCACTTTCCGGCAGATGCTGGCCACCGTTTTCCTTGGTCCCATTGCCTACTTCAAGGAAAGGTAGGTGCATGATGCTGTGGTGTGTCAAAAAGGCATGCAAAGGGGAAATATGCATGAACAGTCGATGGTCGTTTCATGCATGGCAGCATGGGTGTATATTGCACTATATATATTATATTGTTGACGGCCATTGATTTTTGTTTTTCTTCAGGAAGATGCGACCAAAGTTCACTACCGAAATCTTTGTGTACATGTTCCTCAGTGGAATTCTTGGGTAAACACCAACTCCACTCATCAGTACACACTGCTATTAATCAATAATGACTCCGTTACCTGTCCTTAATTCATTGTTCCTGGACTAATTATGTAGTAAATCGTTTCTTAATTTCACTTGTTGCCTGCTGCAGGCCGGTGCTGCTTCAGTACACATTGTTTGTCGGATTGGATTACACGACAGCAACATTTGCTGCAACTTTCGGAAATATGCTTCCAGTGGTTACTTTCCTCATATCACTTGCTTTCAGGTAAAAACCCAGCTTCTCCTTTCAGCAGCTTGATGAAAAGGTCCACCCCCCTCTTCTTCTTCATTTTGGCAAAATCTCTATGAAGTTGATATAGTGCTATCACTGCTATGGAACCTTATACTATTCAAATCAACTAGTAGAAGTACTGTACATCCTAAATGAAGTCCTAAAAAGGAAACTTCAACTTTCTTCCCAAGACAAAGTTAGCTGATTTTAAAATGGCCCCCACATTAAGCACATGCTACAACTAATGGTCCCCAGCAGAGCAAATTAGCTCAACTCTTGATCTATCAGGGCACTCACAATGCAGAAACTACTCGTAGTATGGATGGATCGCTGAATTAAGAGCTTTCTGTAAAATATTTATAGTCCCACTTAATTATATAGGCTGGTTCACACAATAATTAACTTCATCAGATTTGAAGCACTCGAGCCGAGGAGCAAGTCAGGGAGTGCCAAGATTTCAGGGACGCTCATCTCTCTCGGCGGCGCAATGATGCTCACTTTCTACAAGGGTTCATCCCTGACCCACACCACCACGTCGTCGTCGTCGTCGTCATCCTCCGGCAGTGGCCACATCAGGCAATCCGGCGAGCACGGCACGGTCCGGTGGGTGCTGGGGTCCGTCTCCATGCTCGCCAACGTCGTCGGCTTTGCTCTTTGGCTGCTCCTGCAGCGGAAGTTCACCCGGAAGTACCCGGCCGTGTACTCGGCGACGGCGTTCATGTCGCTCTTCAGCTTCGTCCAGGCCGGAGCGCTCGCCTTGTCGGTCCAGAGGACCAGCCTCGCCGTATGGGCTCTCAGGGGCACCGTAGAGATCGCCACGGTGGTCTACTGTGTAAGATTTCTTCTCGTGCAGACTGCAGAAACATTGTTACTGTTGTTGATTCTTGGATTTATTTGCTAATCCCCATGACTATATAGAGCTGATGCAGAATTCATGTTTAACATTTGTGGTGCGTGCAGGGTGTGGTGGCATCTGGCATTGGATACCTTCTGCTCACATACTGCGTGGAGAAGAGAGGCCCTGTGTTCACTGCTGCCTTCAGCCCCCTCTCGCAGATCTTCGTCGCCGGCATCGATATCTTCATCCTCCATGAACCTCTCTACCTTGGAAGGTGAGGTCACAACACAACACAATGCTGCTCATTTCATCTCCCAGTTGTGATTTGTGAATTTTAGGAAATGCTAGCTGAACCTGAACTCACTGTTCCTCGGTTTTCTTCATCTTGCAGCGTTCTAGGATCAGTGCTGGTTATTCTCGGACTCTACCTTGTGCTGTGGGGCAAGAAAGAGGAAGCTGCTGCTGCTGCTGCTGCTTCTGCTTCGGCGAAGCCAGTTCAGACCGAGTTAGAACAGCAAGAGTTAGAACAGCAAGAGAAAGTGTGATTTTTTTCAATTTTTTTTGTATTGCGCATTACAGTGTGCCAGAGCAGAGACCATAACTAGAAGAAGCCTGTGTGAGTGTTACTCACAGTCACAGAGTGCATATGGTCTCCAAGCTCTTACTGCTGATTGTATTCTAGTACTGATTGTGATCCATGTAATGCAACAAATGTTGATCGATCAAAATGCTGTGTTTCCTGACTTCTCCTTAACGGAACACGTGCTATATGTTCTCGGGTAAAAACTGAAATGCTGTAAAATTCTCTCAAGTGCTGAGAGAGAGGTTGGCACTATTCTTTCCAAAGTTCAGTTCAGACTTCACTGTTTCTGTCTTTGAGAGCTAACAGCAGTCAGTATCCACTAGTGGTCGGGCCACTATCCACGTGTACGCCGCTGACAAGTGGGACCAGAGAACGAGAGACCAAATGCTCGCTCAAGAATAGCAAAGCACTCAGTAGCTGTTGAATGGTTGTGCTAGCTCTGTCGGTCAGTAAAGTTCTCTGCATCGGACACTTGTATCGCCCCCTCCGACAAGAACTCATCGCCTCCCAGCTCTTAGCACACACACGGGCGATAAAGAGCGCAAGCTCACTTCTTGCATTCTAAACCAGCAAGATCATTGCAGTGAGGATCGATCGAGCACGTTCGGATCGACGAACGAAGCCAGTCGCAATCGCAATTCACAACGCAATGCAAGAACGCCGCCGCAGCACCGCCATGGGTGTCAGTGCCACCTCCAGGACGACGACGCTCTGCCTGGCCGCCGCCGCCGTGCTTCTGCTGGGCACCGCCGTGGCGCCGTGCGGCGCGCAGGTGGTGGTGACCATCGAGGAGGCGTGCCGGATGGCGGCGAGCAGCGGCGGCGGCGCGGCGGGCGTCAGCTACGACCACTGCGTGGCGTCGCTGGCGTCGGACGCCCGGAGCCGCGACGCCGCGGACCTGCACCACCTGGCCGCGCTGGCGACGCGGATGGCCGTGGAGCACGCGGCGGCGACGGAGGCCAAGATCGAGGACCTGGGCGAGGTGGAGGAGTCTCCCCACGCGCGCGCGCGCCTGCACCACTGCCTCGACCTCTACAACGCCGCCGCCGACGTGCTGCGCGACGCGCTCGACAACCTCCACGCGCGTGTCTACGGCAAGGCGTCGCAGCAGCTGGCCGCCGCGCTGGGCGCCGCCGAGAGCTGCGAGGATGTCTGGAAGGGCGAGGAACGCGTCCCCGTCGCCAGCCACGATAGGGAGTACGGCCGCATGGCGTTGGTCGCGCTCGGCCTCACCAGCGGCATCGTGTGATCATATCCCCTGTCGTCTCAACTGCTCATCATGGCATCGTCGATCGGTCAGCCCTAACGCCATTGACGACGATATATATGGCTGTCAAGTCGCGTCATCATAAGCTGAAATCGCATCATCATCTATCTCCTTGGAAGTTGGAACGAAATCCTGTGACACATTATATATGTGATCGATCTTTTGTCTGCGAGCATATACCACCATGACCTTGATGTGATTTTGGCATGCTTGTAGACTGATATTATTTGTTCAGCTATTAATTTTGTTCGTTTTCCTTTCGGTCCATGCCTTCTTCTCTATTGTTTGAGGTGTTAGGAAGAAAGGGCATGCATGCATGTAGGGGGATACATATACACTCATATTTGTTGTTCACTCTTTGGGTTATTTGTATTATTTTTTCCTCGAACACGCAAAAGGTTTGCGCGTCTTTATGTTAATGTAGAGAATAAGTTCAATACAACACGTCTAAATAACGCCTAGGGAGGGGGCATCAAAAGATGTACATGAGCGCTTAGGCCCTCCTAGTGTACTACAAGCTATGCTATTTACTTCCTCTATTCTAAATTATAAGACGTTTTGGCATTTTAAGGTACATTGTTTTTGTTATGTATCTAGAGACATAATATAAATCTAAATACATAGCAAAAGCAATGTATCTAGAAAAGCTAAAACATTATAATTTAGAACGGAGGGAGTACATTAGAAGTAAAACAACCCAAATTATAGCGCTGGCTAGGAGGCCTAAGTCTGGGAGGACAAGCAGTGACGGTGGCACGGTAAGTATGTACTCCTTCCATCCTAAATTGCAAGTCATTCTAAGAATCTTGAAGAGTTAAAACATTCTAAGTTTGATTAAATTTATATATAAATATGTATCATTAGATTCTTTATTAATTATATTTTTATAATATACTTATTTGATGTCATAAAATCTTTACAATTCACTCTATAATTTTGGTCAAACTTGAAATACTTTTTTGACTCTCCAAAATTGTTGGAATGACTTACAATTTGGAATGGAGGGAGTATATCACATCTTGAATCAACTGCCCATAGGGTCTTGCCAGAGCAATTTTTTTTTTACTCTGCAAGGGCTATTTTCTCTCTGTTTCTATCTATCTATCCTTTTATACTCCATTGCCATCTTATCTTCTTAATATTACTAGCATGGCTTGAGTATCACCGTTGGTGTATAGTAGATGCGTTTGCAAGTGAAGCATCCTAGGGAAGGCGTGTTCTATCTTGGTGTGGCAACAATACACTTCTTACTATAGTTTACACGCTTTCTAAGGCTTCCATTCCATTAGAAAAGATTAGTATATAACAAAGCCATCCACTTGTTCCTCGTGGATTCGATATAAACATTGGGTTGGAATTAATACTTTGAGGAAAAAGCTACAACTTCACCACCATACACTTGCGGTTCACGATTAGCACCTGGGCCGGGCCAGGTAACACCCCTAAGGTAAGTTAAGGTTTAGGGTCATTGTATCTCACAAAGGTTTATTAGTAAATTGGAATCTCTTTCACAGATGACACGTTCCTATGCTCAATTTCAAAATACAAATAATTAATTATATTTCCTTCTCAAAATCCAGACTTTTGTTGTAATCTTTGGATTCGTGGAGGGGGAGTGGTTGTCAATCATCGATTGTCACATGACCTGCTTATATGTCAATAAACAAACTATTGGTCATTAATAATCCACCAAAACCTACATCTAGATCCACTATCATATAGTATGCTAAATGGCAAATTGATAACACATGGAAAACATGCAAGACCTATAGTGTTTCGTTACAGTTGACAATAGATAAGATAGGAGGAAACTCACCCTCTTTATTCCGATAGAAATCTCTTATAGGAAAGCAGCACACACACATATATAACTTGATAAGGCTTTCTTACTCTACATGTGCCTTATGCAACCAAATTTGTACAAGTGACTATGGAAGGCATATGCTGTGGTATAGTGTCTCAAATAGCTTGAAGAAATTAAAGGATACAAAATACCAGCAAAGGCCCACCACAAATCCCACTATGAAACTCAAGCAAAAATCCATTTCAGCCCAGCCATTTTTATGGTGTATGCTGGGACCCCCTTCAATTGGCTGATCTTCGGGGCATTGATTTTGAAGGGGAGGCCCACAGAGACCAGGATTACCCATATACAAGGAAGTCGGATCAGCTATGTTCAGAGTGTCTAGTTGATTTCCATAGGGTATTCTGCCTGATAAATTATTGTAGGACATGTTTAGAAAGCTCAGTGAAGTCAAATTTGATAAGCTCCAAGGAATCTCACCAGAAAATTGGTTATTTGAGAGGTCAAGAGACTCCAATAACTGCAAAGTGCCAATTTGTTTTGGAATATGACCACTAAAGTGGTTCCATGACAGATTCAAGTTTATCAGTCCAACAAGAGAGCCTATTTCCTCTGGAATTCGTCCAGCTAAATTGTTCCGAGATAAATCTATGCTCATCAGAAATATTATATTTTGTGTATAGTTAAGCTCTTGACCTTTTGTTTCCACTGTAAAACTGTCATTCGCCAGTCCCATAGTCATGTATCCATCTTCAATAACATATTCGAATACAAAAGGATTTTGTCCTGGATCTAAAGGCTTACTAGCAGTGAAAGTTGTTAAGTGAACTAAAGATCGTGGTATTGTCCCAGATAATGTGTTATTTGCAAGATCCAAAAAACGAAGGGCAGGAAGTTGTGTCATCTCAGCTGGAATGTGACCAAAAAAGGAATTGGATCTCAATCCAAGAATAACCAAATTTGGCAATTCAACACTTATCCATTCAGGTAATTTTCCACCAAAATTATTGTGGGAAAGATCAAGGATAGTAAGGTTTTTGCAAATTCGTAGGAACAAGGGAAATTCACCCGAAAGGTTGTTGTCACTCAGAAGAAGAGCATGGAGCTGCAAATTTGAAGAACCTGCAAGGCTATAATTTGCCGTTGAAGGGTTTATGGTAGAGGAGTTCCGCTGTTTCAGATCATTGGTGCTGCAATCAGGAAGCTTCCTTTCCAGCAAATTTTTTGATAGATTCAGTACTCGCAATTGTTTCCACTGACAAATTGATGCAGGAATAATCCCAGTTAAATGATTGGAGAAGAGATGCACAATCTGTAACCATGGTGCTTCGAAATTTAATGATAGTTTCCCATTTAAAAAGTTTTTTGAGATATCAAATATCCTTATTGTTCTAGGCAACCGTGGTACTGAACCTGTTAGATTATTTGAATGGAGAAATAGGAATTCCAATGACATAAAGTCCAAATTTGGGGGCAGCTCGCCACTAATATTGTTATAGGAGATGTCCAACTCAGTAGCATTAGAAAATACAATCCAGAACCACTCTGGAATTCTTCCAGTGAGACCTGTGTTTGAAATATCTAGCGACTCAATATGCTTTTGCCTCCGAAGCCATGTAGGAAGTCCAGGGCCCATGTGACAAGATGCAAACCTTGCACTACTCAGTTGAAATGGTGGCACCCAATCAAAATCAACTTTAAACTCTAGATGATTATCTGATAAATTGATATATTCCAAATTTGTTAGGTTAGCAAAGTGTTCCTCTGATATTACACCACTTAGATAGTTGCCATATAGATCCAAAAAAGTCAAGTTTGTGAGTGCTCCAATCCCCACCGGCACAGAACCGGATAAATGGTTTAATCCTAGATCAAGAGTGTTCAAACCAGTTAGGTTTGCGAGGCAATATGTTATATTACCAGTCAAGTTTGCATTACCCAGATACAACTCCTGCAATTTCCTTTGTAGACAACTTGGTAGCCTCTCCATCAAATATGTTATGTCCATACCAATGTCATTTGAGGAGAGATCTAGAGAATTCAGATTGCATAATTTTTGAAATGTTGCCGGTATCATCCCATTAAGATGGTTGTTGTACCCATGAAATTTTTCTAGTGAGGTCATGTTCCCCAATTCATCAGGTATGGAACCAAATAGACCACAAGAACCAAGCTCAAGGATCTTAAGGCTAGTCACATCCCAGAACCAGTTGGGCGCAATTTGACTGTTTATGGAGTTCCATGACAGGCTGAGCTCCTCAAGAGTTGTAAGGTTGGAATGTAAAAGTGATGCAGCAGAATTCACAATACCGCATCTTTCTAAGCGTAGCACTCTCAAATTAGGAAGGGTATTTACTACATGAGCCCAGTCAACCACTGTGGTAATGTTTACCCAACCCATGTTGAGATGCTTCAGTGAAGTGAGTTGCGCCAACCATGAAATATCTTGTGAATACACATAGCCAAACAAATCGAGGTGGTTGATAATGTCAATGTAAGGGTCGTTGTAAATGTCAAGGCATTCTAACTTGGACAAGTTGCCTAGCTGAGGTGGCACCCTACCAACAAAATTTATATAGGAGAGGTTGAGATACTTCAAGGACTTTAGAGAGCCCAAGAATTCAGGTATTGGTACACCTCCAAGAAGATTCCCACTGAGGTCTAGATACATCAAATGTCGTAGGCCAAGCAAAGAATTACTTATCTGTCCACGCACCCAACTGACGTTGTCTCTGCTAGGAAGCCAAGCAGCAGCAGGCAAATAATAAAGATCAATGAAGTTGTTGTTGTGGAGGTCGAGCTTTATGACATGGCCAGTCCTGTTGCTGCACATGATACCTCTCCACAGGCAACAGTCATGGCCTCGCCATGAGCCCAGCCGATTCGCGGGGTCATCGGTTATTCCTGATTTGAAGGACAGCAGCGCGGCCCTCTCAGACGCGAAGCAGCTGCGGCTAAGCTCTGGAGGAGCGGCCATGACAGTCGCCGATGTGGTGGCTGTCACAGCGGCTGTGGCAGCGGCCATGAGTAAGAGGCAGAGCGTTGCAGCTTGGTACAAGGAGGAGGATGGTTGTAGAATTCCGGCCATTGTGCTGATATTTTGAAGCACAGGCTATGTTTGTAAGGCACTAGTACTCTACTAGTACATTAATATTAACAACATACAGTCAAGAGTCCACTTCCTCCAAGTCAGTCAAGATGGCTGCGTCAGCTCCATCAACCTCAATCGGTAGATGTCTGGAATTTATGTGCCGGCGACAACCCTTTCTGCCAGGGAACTGAGCAGCGCCACATATGGATGGAGATTTCGAGGTCAGGTGCTAATAACGCGGTTGGCAAGTATGGATGGAGCTTCAGTAAAAATAAATAAAAAAGAGAAATTGGATCTTTTGTCATGTCTTGGTGTTTATAGAGAACAAAAAGGAACTAGCACAGTTTCAAAATAAATCACCTTTTAGAATTTTCATCGGTCAGACTATTTTTAAACTTGACCAACTTTATAGAAAATAATATCAACATGTATGACACCAAACACTAAGAAAATATAATTCATGATCTATATAATAATATCAGTTCTGTGACATAGATACTGTTTTTTTAATAAATTCTGATAAATTTAAGAAAGTTTGATTTAGGGCAATTTTAGAAGTTGAGTTGTTTCGGGAGAGAGAGAGAGAGAGAGTAGTATGTGAGCAGTAGAAAACGTTAGCCATACGGAGTACCTATCAATCAGTTTCAATGAGTCCCGATTCCAAAGTAAGTCATGATCACTTGCATTGGTCTGGGAGAAGAATCTTTGCCATCGGGCATCGGCTAATAATCAGTCATTTACTACTAGAAAATGAGATATACTTAGCGGCCATGGCTAAATTAAACCTTCAGCTGGCTGGATTTTGGTCTTGAAGAATGAAAAAAATTCATTGTTTTACATGGACAAAATCTATATCTATATCTATACCTAATAATAAAGAGGCAAAATTTCTGCCTCTTTTTTTAAATCTGGCCCATTCTCATTTGGTCTAGCTGTTTCTAGCCCACTCTCTTCTTCCACTTCTACTCGCATCTAGCCCATCCACAACTGTTCAGCCCACTCTTCTTTCACTTCCACTCACATCCGGCCCACCAACAGGGCCCAATCCAGCCCCCCCAATGGTCCAACCACTCGCGCCCCACCTGCTCACGGGGAAAAGGCCAAAAAATACGCTGCTAAGCCTGAGATTCGATCCCCGATCTTTAGATCACACAAGCCGGCTTACCACCACACCATCCAACAATTGCTGATATTTTATGAAGTTTTTTTTTTTATCGCTATTAGGTATAGATCTATTGAATTACGTTTTTCGGGTGTTCTCTTTGCGTGACGCTTACTTAAATACTTTCATGTGACTCGGTATGGCTCAGAAAAAAATATGTTGCTAGGGTCTCAAAATAATTTGCTTTTCTTATATTGAATAAAAAATCAATTTTCTCAAGGCAATGCATAAAAATATGTTGTTAGGGTCTCAAAAATAATTTGCTTTTCTTATTCAATAAAAAATCAGTTTCAAGCAACGCATAAAAACATGTTGCTAGAGTCTCAAAAATAATTTGCTTTTCTTATTGATAAAAAATTATTACTACTATGGTAATACAGTCCCTGTTGCCACGCATAAAGTTAAAATTATCAAGGATTACTTTATTGTTTATTTTCATGCAACGCATCCCATGTTAGTAATTCATCCTCTATCATTCAGATCACATAAGACGCCGTTGTCTCTACAATCCATATCCAAAACCACAAACATAGAGAAAGCCCCATAGTGAAAAAAAAAGAGAGAAACAAGAAGAAAAATAGTTCAAATAAATAAATCTCCAAATCTCAGAATAAAAAAATAGAGAGAAAACAAGAACAGAAATAGTCCAAATAAATCAATCTCTAAATCCAATCAAAAGAAGCTCCTAACCAAAATAAAAAAAAGAGCAAAACATTTCTATCTAACTTCCAATATAATTAAAAACACGCATCTCTGCAACCCCCATAAATTACAATGTTACTTTTTGCCATGGATATGTCCACCTTCTGCGCTAGCTGTATGCCTCCTTTAGCAATCTTAGCCGGAATATTATGGAGGCGCGTGCGAGGAGACTCCACAAAGACAGATCGAACCTATTGCGTGAAATGACCTGGACAATGGAACCGAGACACGACGATAGCGACTTGGACATGAACCTTACCGCATCTCTTCTTCCCTGACCGATCAACTCCAACAGCTCCATGGCCATGGCCACACCCACACCCTTTAGGCGGCGAGCGACACCTTATACGTGTCGCCCTGCCCACGATTGGTTAGCGTCTGCGTGTGCGTTATGGTGGTCGAGTCCCCAACGCCGTTGAGTAGGCCACCAAGAAGGACCGGGTAGTTGAAGCGACCCATGGAGTAAGTCGCTCTCGGCTCATGCGTACTCTTGGCTTCGTGCTACGGTGGCGATTGTGGTGGAGCTGTAATTGAACACGCACAAAAAATCCACAGTCGTGGGTGCTCCGCTCGTACACTAGCCCCGAATCGAGCGGCCAGCGTGGGTCCACATAGCGTCGTCTTTGAATGGCATGGCCGCCCCACTCCTACCAGTTGCCGTGTCCAGCTAGAGCAACCCGCCGCCAAAGTAAGCTGGCGTGTGCCGTAGACCCCGTAATCATGAGAGCCGAGCGTACGACAGCGGGCCTCCCAACACAGTTATGAGCATAAATAGATAATTACTTTAGCTTTCTACTCTTAAGAAAAAATTGAATGAATAAGTTTTTGTTATCCGTTGCAACGCACGGGCATATTTCCTAGTCATAATAACAATAGATAAAAGTGGTAAATTTATTTACGAGTGAAGAACAATTCAAAGAGGATTGCAAAATTCTTTTGTGGGCATAAAGGTTTTCTTAAAAGGGGTGGTGGTCATAAAGGTTGATTGGGCCTTTCAGAGGTTAATTTGGGCTTTCTTTGGGCCTTGCAACACATAGCCAGCCCCGTTGGATTGCAAAAAGAGAAGGAAGGAAGGAAGCATCAGCCCGGCAGCTCCGCTTCCGGCCGCCGTTGGATTGCACTTGGACGCTGCGCCCGCCCGTGGGTCTGCGCGATTAATAAGGGTTTTGGCCTGGCCGCCGCCGTCCCCTCTCCGCCTCTCGCCTCTCCCCTGCTCCGTGGCACGCGGCAGTAGCGACCCCGCGTCACGGCGCCCATGGCGAAGCGCCCGCGCCCGCGCCCGCGCCACGCCGGCAGCGGCGCCCGCCGCTCCCAGTTGACCAAATTTGAGGTGAAGCTCCAACACCTCATACTCAACGGCGGCCTAGCCGACCCCGGCGCCTCCGCCGAGGACGTCGCCAACGCCATCCGCATCCACCACCCGGAGTACGACCGCCAGAAGCAAGGCCCCTTCGTCGCCTCCGTCCGCCGCGCTCTCGCCTCCATCCCCATCCCCATCCCATCCCCCTCCTCCTCTGACTCCTCCGACGACAGCTCCTCCGCCTCCCACCGCCGCCACCGCCGTCACGACGCCCACGCCACCACATCCTCCTCCACCTCCGTCTCAGACGCCGCCGCCCACCCGTCGTCACCAGCTCCCAAGGACGACCTCACCAAGTCCATGCTCCGCTCAAATTACGTCTCCCAGACGCAGACGCTCAAGCGGAACCAGCAGCTGGAGATCGAGGTCGCCGCCGAGAAGCCGCGCCGCCTCATCACGGCCGACGGGGGCGGCGGCGGCGACGCTGCCGGAGGCCGCCTCGGCTGCTGAAGGGTTCAGCAGAGCGGACAAGGGGCCGAGGTTCTCCGACCTCGGCGGAATGGAGGCGGTGATCGAGGAGCTCATGATGGAGGTGGTCGTGCCCCTGTGCCATCCGGAGCTGCCGCACCGACTTGGAGTCAGGCCTGTCGCGGGGCTGCTGCTGCACGGACCGCCCGGTTGCGGAAAGACCACCCTTGCCCATGCCATTGCTAATGAGACTGGCGTGCCGTTCTACAAGATCTCCGCGCCGGAAGTCGTATCTGGGGTGTCTGGTATGTTTTCTCTTTCCTTGCGTCAAAAATAATCAGGGAGAAAGCTTGATGCTTTGCTTGTACAGAGTATTTTGACAAATGAGTTTAAGCTGCTAGTCATGTTTGGTTCTGAATATGTGCTGCCTGTGCCCTTTACTTGATCAGACAACATTAGCGCAGGTTGCAACATTTCTAGTGCTTTCTGGATTCAGCATACTAAACTTAGCTGTGGAAGATTGGTGTTCCTATTATTTAGCACAACCAAGGCATTGATAAAAAATCCTGGATGAAATCTGTTTAGGCACTGTCAATATGTGGACAAGACCACCCCCACCCCCCCCAACAAACCACTAATATCAGTTTAGTGCTCGGTAAGCCAATAGTATGTTGTTACTAACAAGGTACTCCCAAATTTTAAACCTGGTTAGCCATCATGAAATCAGAATCATACTAAATAGCATAGCTGCTGAAAATTTTAGATGTGAGGATATATTTCCGAAAGAGCTGGTATTGATCCAGCTTTGCAGCCACCCTTATGGCTTAGCCGACAGATGGGAGAATATATATACTCTCTTTTTGTGGCTATACACATTCATTCCTGCACAAGGACAAATTTAAATTCCGTCAGGATTCATGCGGAAGCCCACCTCATTACACCTATGTTCTTGCAGGAGCTTCTGAGGAAAACATCAGGGGCTTATTTCAGAAGGCCTATCGGACTGCTCCCTCGATTGTATTTATTGATGAGATAGATGCAATTGCATCCAAGAGGGAGAATCTACAACGAGAAATGGAACGGCGTATAGTTACTCAACTAATGACATGCATGGATCAATATCACCAAAATATTGGATCGGGAAGTGGCAACTTGGAAGCTGAATCATCTGAAAAGAAGCCTGGTTATGTTATTGTCATTGGAGCCACAAATAGGCCTGATGCTGTGGACCAAGCTCTGCGAAGGCCAGGAAGGTTTGACCGAGAGATATCTCTTGGTGTCCCAGATGAGAATGCACGAAAGCAAATATTGAAGATGCTTACTCAGCATCTTCGACTTGAAGGCGAATTCGACTTGTTCAAGATAGCTAGGGCGACACCAGGTTTTGTTGGTGCTGACTTGAAGGCATTAGTCGATAAAGCAGGGAATCTAGCAATGAAGAGAATAATTGATGAAAGAAGAGCCCAGTATCGTCGTGAGCATAATGGTAGTAACAACCATGACTGGTGGAGACATCCTTGGGATGAAAGTGAGGTGGAGGGACTACATATTACCATGGATGACTTTGAGGTGAGCTTTGCACCTTTTCTGTGAAAACCACGCGTCCAATAATTCTATTAATTTCATCCAGTGTAAGCTAGATTTGGATTATGCCTTGATCCATGTTTCCCAAAACCTTTATATTCTTATTTTGTTAATTTTTAGGACATGTCTTTCCCCAGTAACCTTTGTATTTTTCACTTCTAATCTTCTGTCATCTAAGCTGCAATATGATTGATTTGTTTTCATTTTGTGCCACCTCTGTATATCATGGGCATGCCTTTCCCTCTAGTTCTATTCTGTTGTTAGAATTTTATCCGATCTATGGACTATCATTTTTAATAATCTTCACTTGCTATCTGAAGGGAGCAACAAAAATGGTTCAACCATCTTTGAGAAGAGAAGGGTTTTTCTTCTGTCCCTGATGTCACATGGGATGATGTTGGAGGTCTTGGTTCATTAAGAAAAGAGTTTGATCGCTGCATTATTCGCCGTATTAAGCACCCTGAAGACTATGAGGTGAATACTTAATTGAATTTACTGTCCCAGTGAAATTTATTTTATACAATTCTTAATTCTTACTTTGGTATTTTGTCTAGTATTCCATCTACTATTGTGATACCGTAAGAAGTTGAGAGCACTTGATTATTTCTCATAAGTACATACACATCCATACTGTTTTTTTTAGCAATGACTGTTAACCTTTGATATGCAATTTATACATTTGAGTATTATTCTCATGCCCTCTTTGTTTTATGCTTTTCAAGGTATTTGGAGTGAATATGCAAGCTGGCTTCCTGCTGTTTGGACCTCCTGGTTGTGGGAAAACGCTAATAGCAAAAGCAGTGGCACATGAGGCAGGGGCTAATTTTATTCACATCAAGGTGGTTGATGTTTGAACTTTCATATTTTCACATGAGCTTTTCAAAGGCATACAAAGTAGTTCTAAGATTTTTTCTTTTTCTGGTTCATTAGGGACCTGAGCTATTGAACAAGTATGTTGGGGAGAGTGAATCGGAAGTTAGGAAAATATTCACTCGTGCACGGACTAACTCCCCATGCATCCTATTTTTTGATGAGGTAAGAGATCACATGCAGCCGGCCCTGTAATACATTTTGTTGAGGAAAACCTGTGCTGGTCTCTTAAATCGTGGTAACAATTTATACATCAAGTTTTGAAATACTGCATATGCCCACAACAATTGTGGGTTCATTATGGCAGGTTGATGCTTTAACAACAAAAAGAGGGAAAGAGGGAGGATGGGTTGTTGAACGTCTCTTAAATCAGGTTTGAGTATTGTACTATTTTGTGCACCTGCCTCTTCATTCCTTTGCTTTGCTTTTCTGTTCTGTGTTATTCATATTCTTCTGTTCACAGTTACTTATCGAACTTGATGGTGCTGATCAAAGGCAAGGTGTCTATGTGATAGGAGCTACAAACAGGTAATTTTCAGCAGCTGGCATGTCTGCTATTTTACACGTTTATCCCTGAATATTTTATTGATAGCTGCAACCCCTTTCTGGTGTAGGATTGATGTGATAGATGATGCTGTTTTAAGGCCTGGTAGATTTGGAAAGAAACATTATGTACCTTTACCTGGTGCAGACGAGCGTGTTTCAATATTAAAAGCACTTGCTCGTAGCAAGCCTGTCTCGACTGATGTTGATTTGGATGTACTTGCACGTCGTGCTGAATGCAACAATCTCACTGGTGCCGACCTAGCATCACTGGTAATATCGATGATAATATTTTATTTGACAGTTGTTCTTTATGTTTGTCCAATAGGAGCACTAGTGCTTCAGTTTGCACAATGAATCGTTCCTTTTTTAGGTCAATGAGGCAGCCATGGTAGCATTGGAAGAGAGACGGGAATTCCTTGAGAATGGGACATCCTCAATGAGTTCATCTTGTTTGATTGAGATCTCGCACTTTGAACGTGCTCTATCAGAGATCAAGCCATCAGTATCTGAACAGGTATGGGCAAATGCCGGAATGACTTCTGATGTCAGTGCTAATTTTTCTGCTCGCCATTTTGCTACCATTTCGCCTATTTCTCCCTTTGATCTTGTTCTCTTTTGCTGCAGCAAATCAAACATTATGAGGCGTTGTCAAAGAAATACTCATCAAACTGATCTATCACCATGTCTCCATCTTGTTGTGTTGTGTATGCGAGGACCTTGTGAAAAATGTGCTGTCTGTACCATGTTTGCAAGGAGCGTGCACCGTCACCAGCTTACCCATTTCTGAAGCGCATAATCTCGTGTTAGCTCTTGTGGGAGAATAGATTATAGACATAGAATTATGTATTTTTTCGCAATCAGTTTTGTTTTCACTTTTCTGTAACGGCCTACAGGCAATTTCGTATGATCTCATCAAGATACATCATACACGAATGAGTTCTAATTCAATTATGTGTGGAAGTGAAATATAGCAAGAAATTGTTTTTCGCTACTAGTACTTGTGTTCCTCAGCTACAGCTGTGCATGAGTTCCATTGGCCTCAGCAGCAGCAGCTTCAGGCTTGGCGGTGTCCAGTTTGTCCAATGCCGCCCAGAGCTTGGGGTCTTCGTAGTCCCTGATGACGAGCGTGGCGCCGACGGCGAGAAGCTTGCCCTCCCGGCTCTCCTCGGCGATGGCAACCACCGGCATCCCAGCCGCAACGCCGGCCTGCACGCCGGTGGTGGAGTCCTCGAACACGATGGTATGCTCCGGCGAGACGCCGAGCAGCTCCAGCGCCCTGAGGTACGGGTCCGGGAAGGGCTTGAATCGCTCGCACTCCTCGGCGGTGACGACGAGCTGGAAGAAGTCGGTGAGGCCGAGGATGGAGATCATGAGGTCGGCGTTGGCCCTGGGCGCGTTGGTGACGGCGGCGCGCTTGAGCCCGCGGTCGGCGGCCCAGCGGCAGAGCGCCGTGAGGCCGGCGATCTCCTTGAGCCCCTCGGCGGCGTACTTGGCGAAGAGCGCCTCTTTCTCGGCGAAGAAGGCGTCGAGACGCGCCTGGTCCCAGTCCGGGAAGAGGAAGCGTCCGATCTGCTCGTTGCTCCGGCCGGCCATGTGCGTCATGCCGAACTCGTGCGTGATGGGCACGCCGTTGTTGTAGCCCACCTTGATGAGCATCTCCGAGGTGGCCCGGTGGTGGAACGGGTCGGAGATGGCCATGGTGCCGTCGATGTCGAAGAGCACGGCCTCCAGGCGAGCCACTCTGCCGATCCCACTGCAACCAGAGAGAAAGAAGAGAGATAAACTGGGATGGCCATGGTTGCAGAGAACCCGGTTGGATTGAAATGAAATCTTGGCAGTCTCTGTTTTCTCTGGAGGGGATACAACTGAATGAAATCAAGCAGAAAATACTCGAGATGATGATGGCTGTAAGCTTGTAGGCAGGATTACCTTTCCATGGCCGCCGGTTGCTGCTGGATGCCAAACTGGGGCTTCTTTTGATCTTGTGGTCACTGCTGATGAGCTGATGCTGTGCCTGGACATTTTATTAGGAGAAAACAGGACACACAAGAGGGTTGGTGGTGGTTCGGTTGGCGCGGTTGGTGGCTGCTATCCTCATCTCATGTTCCACACTGGCCTCGTTTCAGCATCTCAGCAGCCCCACCTTTTTCTTCCTTTTGACCTGTGGCGCGTTCAAATTCTGTTATTTTTTTTGGACTCTGACTCAAGTTTATGAGCAAATAACAAAATGCTGCATAGCCCCATAAACCGCTTTCAACACGGTTTCCATAGCCACAGCTAAAGTTCAAGTGAAAAACAATGATGAATTTGGCAATCAGCATGGCTCATTTCAACACATTTTCCCAGAGAGAGGGAATTCCCATCTCAACTTTCATTCAGATTAAAGATTACTCAAAGACTGCTGAAGCAACAAGTCAATATACAGAGATGGTATGCAACAAGGCGCAACTGCTTAGTCATTTTCACAGAGCGAATCACATACTCGCATCCACTAAACAATCTTAACCGCTGGCAGAAGATTCGCCAGTTCTTATTTGGTCTCAGTTCCATCAAGAAAAAAAAAAGAAAATAATATACCAAGCTAAGAATCTCAAAAAGACCCTGATGAGATCTCTCCGCTGTTACTCAGTCACAGCTGCAGCATAACTAGTAGGAACAGAACTGTATTTGTTTGAACCAAATTTGATTGGCAATAAATCTAATTAATCGATTGTTCATCATCATATCATATCGGATCATGTGCTGGCCTTCAGCTTAGCTTCCTCTCTGTCGATCTCCTCAAGCACTGCCCAGAGCTTAGGATCTTCGTAATCCTTGATGATCAACGCGGCTCCGGCTTCCACTAAGGAGTTCTCTGGGTTCCTTGTGGCTACAGCGACGACAGGCATTCCTGCTGCGACGCCTGCCCGTACACCAGAAGCAGAATCCTACACCAACCAAAATCTCTTATCAGTGACTACTAAGAGTACTATATAAGTATGATACAATCAGATCAAAAAAATCCCAGTCACAAAGCAGAGTTTGATACCTCAAAGATGAAGGTGTGCTCTGCAGACACCTCAAGCTCCTTGAGGGCCTTGAGGTAAGGGTAGGGTGCAGGCTTTGGTTGCTCACATTCACCTCCAATGATAATAGCCTGGAAGAAGTCTGACAGGCCCAGAAGGGAGATCATGAGCTCCGCGTTGATCCTTGGGGCATTGGTTACAGCTGCACGCTTGTAACCGTGATCTTTCACCCACTGGACCACTTTCTCGAGACCTTTTACAGGCACCAAGCGCTCTTTTGCCAAACTGAAACAAGGGAACAACTAGAAACATTAAGTCCGTCGTGTTGTCGTAACAAACCTATCAGTTGTCAGATGTAACATAATGATAAAAGGATCACATTCAGCAGCGAACGGGTGCTGTAAGAAATGGCAAAACCCTCAACAACCTACCAATTGCTCTCTGAGTACCAAATGGATGTTCTTATGTGAGATGGCTCAAATGGATGTTCTTGTGTATGTGCTACGGCACACAAACATGTTACTGCTGTAATAATGGATAACACTCTGATTCTCTGAATCATTCAGAACTGAGCGAATCACTACTACGTATGTACCTTCTGTATTTAGCTTCCTTGTCGTCCATGAATTTGAGCCCTTTCTCAAGGGGCCAATCCGGGAACAGATTCTGGACAGCTTCAACATCGCTCCTCCCAGCGATATTCTTGATGAAGAACTCCTCGTCTATTGGCACACCGTTGTTGTACCCGATCTGCGTACACATAAATAGAGCCAATTGGCAATGAAAGGAGTGTGTAGCGCGCACCGGTGCCGTGCAAGCTGAGAAATCCATCCATCCATCCATAGATGGTACCTCACCTCAAGAAGCAGCTCTTCGAAGGCGGCATGGTGGAGGGGATCCGAGTCGCACAGCGTCCCGTCGATGTCGAACAGAACCGCCTGGACCGGAACGGTCGCCGCGAGAGAGCTGCAGATCATGGCAAGCATTGGAATCATCAGCTGATCAGGGAATTGGAACCAGTGTGTGTGTGTGCGCGTGCGTGATAAATCCCACGCTAGCTGTAACATGCTTGCATCGGTCGATGGTAGCCAGTCACGCAACTCAATGGTTTCAGAGAATGAAAATGAACGAACTTGGATCCATGGCGAACATAGATCGCCGTCTGTCCTTTACTACGGTTACGGGCGTCAGAGTACGTATGACAAGAACAAACAAACAAACGAACAAGGGATAGTTACTGTCGCCGCATGACGAAAACGAGACATGCGGATCGATGGCGAGGAGAATCTAGCTAGCGCGATTCCGTTGTTGTTGGAATCTTTGGAGGAAGAAAAAAAAACAACAGGAAAGGAAAATCAAAAGGAAGGGGAGGGAGGCGTACCTGCCAGTGGGATTGCCGTTGGGGACGGAAGCCGCCATGGGCGACCGATGCGGAAGCGGACGGGGACCGGGCGACTGGCCGGCCGGCGAAGGCGCGAGAGACGAGCAGGCTCTCCGGATCGAGGAGGGCGATGAAGAGAGGAGGAGGAGGCAGCCGCGCCGAGCCGAGGGCCGATGCTGCAGCGATGGGCGGCGAGCGAATCTGTTCGTGGCTCCCGTGGGCCGTGGCGCCACCGAGCTCCTCCTCTTTATTGTATTTCTTTTTTCCCCTCTGGGATGGCCGGATGGGATCCCAGCAACCACAGGCACAGGGAATTTTGGATCTCTCTGGTCTCCCCTGTTTTGTGGCCTGATGACTCGTTTCGTCGTCTCGCTCTCGCCCGCCTTGGTCTCCTCCTGCCTTTTGGGCCCCACCCAACGGTGACACTTGTCCATCCTTCGGCTGCAAATCAGCGCTGACACCTTCCACTCCATCCTTGTGTTGCAAGTCCTTTTTTCAAGAAAATGTCTCTCTTTATTAGTTTATTAGTTTATGATAGAATTATAAACACCGTCAGTTGGCGACAAAAACCATACATACTTCCCTAGAGCCAGAGAAATTAAGCTCTTCGCTAGTTTATGAGTGTCCACATTGAAGCTCCTACCCTCATAAACAAACTCAGCATATTGGAAACTAAATTTTCTGGCTTTAATCTCTCTCACAAATGGACCATATGGTCCAAAACCCTCTCCTCGGATATTGCTGATTGCATTAACACAGTCACTTGCCACCCTTGTCCTGAGCAACACCAGGTCCTGTGCCAACGTTAATCCTTCTCGACAGGCTACTGCTTCTACTACTTCTGCGCCGATCAGTCCTTTCAAAACAACAGCAGAGGCCCCTAGAAAAATTCCAGTATCATCTTTTGACATCGCAGCTGCAGCCGAGTAGCTGGAATTGTTGGCAGCAAAACCACTACCGTCATATCTGCCATAGTGTAGAAGTGCACGGTTTTCAAAATTTGAAGAAGGTTATTAAAAAAGCCCCAATACTTTTGTTTTTTGTTTTTTGAGTAGCAATGACCGAAATAGTTGGTAGTTAATGATTACAAAAAACAGAAAAACCGAGTGACAAACAGAAATTCCCTACATTATTGGACTTCTTCTATTCATTTTCATACTCGTATATGGAAATTCCTATTCGTAACCAGTACTCAGAATACAGGCTGAATCTTGATAGGCCTCCATGTAAAAGCCCATCGACGCCCCCAAACATTGGCCGAAACAAAAGCCCAGCACGAAAACTGGCGCGGACGTCGCTTCTTTCTTCTTCCCCAATCCAACTCCAACTCCAGTGGGAAAAAAAGAGGTACCCCCGCAAGCGGAAGCCTCGCCGCCCGCCACTCTCGCCTCGCCTCGTCTCCGGAGCGCACGTCAGATCAGGTGCCCCTCCCCCTCACCTAAGCTGCGACGAGCATCCATCCACCAGGTACCGCCGCCGCCCCTCCTCCTTCTTTCCCTCCCTGCTGCGCCGCGGAACCCTGCAATCGATTTGTAATTGGATCTCACCCCGCTCCTTCCCCGTGGTGTGGCGATACGATTCGCCGTGAACTTGATCCGTGGCGGTGCAGGAACGATGACGGGCTCCATGGATCTCCCGCCTAAGGGCGGGTTCAGCTTCGAGCTGTGCCCCCGGAACAACATGCTGGAGAAGAACGGGCTCAAGCTCCCGGGGTTCAGGAAGACCGGGACGACCATCGTCGGCCTCGTCTTCCAGGTGCGGCCCCCTACTCAACTCACGTTGTGTTGCCTTCTGGTATTTTCCGGCAATTGGTGTGGCTTCTGCTGGTTCAGAGCTACCTGTGCCCGCGAATTTGAAAGGCATGAGCCTTCTTGTGCTGTTGTTTGTTCATGTTAGTTCGGTCTAAAAAATTCTGGCTAGGAGGCTGAGTAGCTCAATTGAACCATTAAATAAAAAAAAATGTCTGATATCATCAGCCACATGCTGCATACACTTGTAGTGTTGCCTTTTCGTATTACGGAATTAGTTTGTCTTCTGCCGGTTCATGTCGCCCGTGTCTGCGAATTTGGTTGCCATGAGCCTTGTGCTCTTGTTTGTTCAATTTTGTTATTAGTCTTGGAAACTTATGTTTAGGGCGCTGAGCTGCACAATTGAACCCTGATATGACATGATTGTTAACAAACATTAGCCTTCTGTTACCAATGCTCACGTTGTAGTTCACATTAGTGATGCAAACTTGAATATGAAAAAGTATGCATACAACCTTTTTCATCCTAATAATGCAGATATTATTGTCTTCAAATGATTACCTGCAAATTCCTTATTGAATCCTGATTTGCATCAACTTGTCACTGAATAAATCTGATGGCCCATAATCTCACATTAACAGCTTCACGAAAACTTTGCATTGTGTTTTGAACAGGGATTGTTTCATATGCCCCATATCCGTTGAAGTTAACATTTGACTAAACCATGCTTTGTATCTAGGATGGGGTTGTTCTTGGGGCAGACACAAGGGCAACTGAGGGGCCTATAGTTGCTGATAAAAATTGTGAGAAGATCCACTTCATGGCACCAAACATTTATTGCTGTGGAGCAGGAACTGCTGCTGACACAGAGGCTGTTACAGGTAGATGATCGCGAGAATCAAATGTTACTGCACTTCCAAATTCCCATTTCTTCGGTTGAATTCCTTACCAACATGTGCTTGTTTTACTTCAGACATGGTCAGCTCCCAGCTACAGCTGCACCGTTATGCAACGGGCCGTGAATCAAGAGTCATAACTGCTCTTACACTGCTGAAGTCGCACCTTTTCAGGTGAGACCCTCTCACAGGCAACTTTGTGTCATTGTGTCAACATCTGACCTGCTTATTATGCTATTATGTTTAGGTATCAAGGCCATGTCAGTGCTGCCCTTGTTCTTGGTGGAGTTGATTGTACTGGGCCACATCTACACACTGTTAGTAACTGAATATACATGTTTGTTACTTACTGTAACGGTTGTTTAGGGTAGTTACATTGACTTTGCAATGTGCAGGTTTATCCACACGGCTCCACTGATACTCTTCCATTTGCCACCATGGGTTCTGGTTCTCTGGCTGCAATGTCAGTCTTTGAATCAAAATACAAAGAAGGGCTTACTGTAAGTGAACCAGGCACTTGTTTCTGTATTTAATTATGTTGGTAATGGAGTACTGTGTTCTGTCTTTTGTGGTGACTGAAGTTGCATTTGATGTCGTTTGGTTTGATGGCAAAAGTTTAATATTAAGTTCCTTTTTATCCTCTAGAGGGAGGAGGGTATACAATTGGTGTCCGATGCGATCTGCGCTGGTATCTTCAATGACCTTGGCAGTGGCAGCAACGTTGACGTCTGTGTGATAACAAAGGTATACATTTTCAGTTTTTATAGAGTTCCAGTCTTACAGAGCCAAGTCCTGGTCTGAATCCATTGCAAAAGACCAAATTAGCATGTGTTTACAAGGTTTTAGAGCACAACATCCTCATCTCGAGGGACATAGATCAACCTCAACCTCAAGATGCATTTTTTGTTTATTGAGTGAAATTGACAGAACAATGCAAGTGTTGAATAAAAATTCAAAACAGAATGTATTATTTACATTTGCTAAAAAATAGAATGTATTATTAACATACATATTAGAGAATGAAGTTTCAAACTATATTCTTAGCATTATATTTTTCAACTTTGATATGATATATGTTGCACTTACATATGGTTTGATTTACACTAGAGGTCACTAATTTGCAATAATGCTCATTTGAGCTAACTGTGTAACACTGCATCCCGCATGCTGCTTGTCAGAGATGCCTATTGTCATTACCAACACCTATTGTCATTTAAGCAAATCGAAGAGCATGAATATATTATTAGTAGCCCTTCAGAGTGCTTTGCTGACCAACACCTATTGTCATTGCCAGGGGAAGACAGAATACTTGAGAAACCACCAGTTGCCAAATCCCAGAACTTATGCTAGTTCAAAGGGATACAGCTTCACCAAGGGGCAGACTGGTGAGTTCCTTGCTAATGAATTGTTATATATTATATAGGATAATGGCATATTGAACGGTAAAAAGTAAATGCATGATTCTGTTGTCTGCAGAGGTACTGTCCACAAAGATCACACCTCTGAAGCAGAAGGTTGAGGTCGCCGAGGGCGGCGACGCCATGGAGGAGTGATCGTCTATGATTGCATTCGGGCGAACAGTCATATTATGAATTCGTGTTATTTTGGTTAGTGGAGCAGCTAGAACAAGAAAAAAAAGTTGGAGATCGTTGTTGTACCTGCTGGACCGAAACCAGGCTCTCATGCCAAAGGTGTTTCATTGTTTGACACGTTTTAAAGTGCTTGTTGTTTCACCAATACGTACGTACGTGTGTAACGTGTAAATCTCAAATCTGGAAGGCATTAGCGTTATCTTCTCAAAATAGTTGTGCACCAGTGGCGCAATTTTCCCCAAAGAAAATGGTGAGGCAGCCAGACATCGTACCGAGGAATAAAGGCTCAATGACGACGAAAGTGTCCATGGCTCATGGATGGGCCGGCCCAAACGTGGCGACAACACTGGAGTAGGGAAAAAGTATACTTTTGCTCCCTCAACTTTCGTGAAAGTCTACTTTTCCTCCCTGAACCCTAAAACCGGACAAACAACCTCCCTCAACTTTTCAAACCATGCGCTTTTTTCTCCCTGAAGTGGTTTTGATGGTGGTTTTGCTACAGTAACGATGGTTTTGTCATTTTTCTTTTTATTTATTTCGGTGATTTTTAAAAAAATTATAGTAAATCACAAAAAATCATAAAATAGAAAATTTAATTTTGTTGGACTCCACATGAGTAGATCTACACAGTAAATATATAATATGTTATGCTTTAGTTTAAAGTTTTTGCTAGTCTTTTTCTTTTTTATTTATTTTGGCTGAATTTTAAAAAATTATAGTAAATCATAAAAAAATCATAAAATAGAAATTTCAATTTTGTTGTCTCCATATGAGTAGGTCTACACAGTGAATATATAATATGGTATGCTTTAGTGCAACAAAATTGTTATAAGCGACTACATTTATGAATTATTTTAATTAATTACGAAAAAGCATAGATCGAAAAGCTACAGCAAAAAAATTTATATTAAAATATATCATATTATATGTTTATTTGTAGATCTACTCATGTGGAGTCTAAGAAAATTAGATTTCCGTTTTTTGATTTTTCTGTGATTTACTATGATTTTTCAAAGATTTAGCCAAAATAAATAAAAAGAAAAAAGACTAGCAAAAATTTTGTACTAAAGCATACCATATTATATATTCATTATGTAGATGTACTCATATGAAGTCCAACAAAATTAGATTTTATATTTTATAATTTTTTTTGTGATTTACTATGATTTTTCAAAAGTTCAAATTAAATAAATAAAAAGAAAAAGACAAAACCACCGTCACTGTAGCAAAACCACTCCGGGAGAGGAAAAAATGGTTTGAAAAGTTGAGGGAGGTTGTTTATCCGGTTTTTGGGATTTAGGGAGTAAAAAGTAGACTTTCGCGAAAGTTGAGGGAAAAAAAGTAGACTTTTTCCCCTGGAGGAGACGAGGGGTAAAGGCCCAATAATGATCCAGCTGCTAGTGTTTGTGAGGAGCCGAGCCGAGCGTCTTGTCGGCCCGGCTGTCGGCATATTCCGGGATCCCCTTTTTTTTTTTTTCTTCCTGTTGCGACCAATATTCCGGGACGTCTTGTGCAATGCTAACGTGACTTATTCTGGAAGAGACCGGGAATAAGAAGAGTATATTTTAACAGCTTTATTAGGAGAAGCTACCATCGTTGTACCAGTATATGCCGTGAGTGGTCGTCGTTCACGGTGGTTTGAAGGAATCCATCGCAGCACGGCTGGATCGACCTCTGCGCGCGGTGGACAACAGTTTCAAATGCATGCATGTATATTCTCTCTGTTCGTGAAATCTTAGTTGTCTTAAGTTAAATTTTTTAAATTTTAACCGAACTTCTAGAAAAAAACGCTAATATTTATGGTATCTACCATTAATTTTGTCATACAATATTCCATCAAAAAAAATTGTCATATAATATATTTTTATGAGATACTCATTTTATGTCATAGATAGTAATACTCTTTTCTATAAAATTAATTAAACTTAAAAAATTTTAACCGGTACATATTCTAGAAGTGAAAGTTTTTAGAAACAGTTTCAAATGCTGGATCGACGAGGTAAACCACCGTACCTACCTCGTTGAAAATGAAAATTGTCGAGTGTCGACCAGGGGCCTTGTTTAGTTCCATGCAACTTTCAATTGAAATTGCAAGTTTTTACACTCTCTCCATCACATCAATTTATACCCGCATGTAAAGAGCATTAAATATAAATAAAAAATAACTAATTGCACAGTTTTGTTGTAAATCACGAGACGAATCTTTTGAGCCTAGTTGGGCCACGATTGGACAATATTTACCACAAACAAACGAAATGCTACAGAGGACTTTACAATCTCTCTCTCTCACAAATAATTTACCGCATGTAAAGAGTATTAAATATAAATAAAAAAAAACTAATTACATAGTTTTGTTGTAAATCACGAGACGAATCTTTTGAGCCTAGTTGGGCCACGATTGGACAATATTTACCAAATAAAAACGAAGTGCTACGGAGAACTTACGGTCTTCTGACAGAACTTTACAATCTCTCTCCTCAAAAACTAGGAACGGCCCTGACATGGCCCATAGGCTTTTACACGTACCTACTCATAGGTCACCACGTGAGCTTAAATAGGAATAATACTCGTACACAGAATTAATCTTACGGCTCACGTCTTTGCACGGCCTAGTCCAGTCTAGGAGGCTTTTTCATTCGCAAGTTGCTTTCATTCTCTTTTTTCTTTTAATTTATGTTTTTCCATTTTCTTTAGTTTTAGTTATATGAGTTTTTTTCCAATGTTTTATTAATTTTCAGTTTTCAGTTATTTTTTATTTTTTTCTATTTTTTATTGTATCTTTTAGTTTCAGTTAAATGTGTCATGTTTTTTTTCATTGTTTTTAAAAAAATTTTTTAGCTTACTGTTGAAATTTTATCCATTTTTAGTTTCAGTTTTCAGGCTTTATTTTAATGTTTTTAGTTCAGTTTTCAAATTTCTCTTTTAGGTTTGAATATATTTCTAAATTCTACATATTAGTTGTATAATCACTTATCCTCTAAGTTGACACCTTATCCCATGCTGCTTCTAATAATTTATCTCTTAGGATGCAGCTTGACTTATTTTATGTCCCTACTCTTGTTTTTTTAATAATAATCCCTATAATTTTCAGTTAGTCGTGTTTCCCAGCTTCTATAGTTGGTTTTATAATAACTTGCCCCTTTAGTTAGCGACTTATGCTTAGCAAGCTTATGCAATACGTGTTGGTGTAATAGCCAAATTGGCCCTTGAACTTTCATCAAAAGATCAAATTGGCCCCTCAACTATCAAAAGGGCCAATTTGGCCCCGAACTTTCAATTTCGGTTCAATCTCATCCTCCACCCGGCCCGTCGCTCACTCCGTTAACACAGTAACTTTTGACATTTTTCCATAGTGCGATATTTGTTTATTTCATAACTAAATATTGGTGCATGCTAAATTCATGAAAATTTTTGTGTAGCCTCTTCATGATGTACTCTACCTAGGAAAAATATGAAACCTAGAAAATAAATAGTTTTTGTATGTTTTTAAAATTACCTTATTTAATTAATAAATGTAACTTCTATAATTTTTTTGCGAGGTCAAAATAAATACCCAAAAATTATAAAAATTGATTTATAGCTGCTTTATAATGATATCAACCTATATAGAAGGGGATTAGGATAAAACTTAAAACTCAAAACTTAAAACTTAAAACTCCCCCTTTTTTAATTAATTTTGAGTTTTGTGTTTTAAGTTTTATTAATTATTTAGTTAAGAAAAGGGGATTAGGATAAAACTTAAAACTCAAAACTTAAAACTCTCCCCTTTTAATTAATTTTGAGTTTTGAGTTTTAAGTTTTATCCTAATCCCCTTCTATATAGGTTGATATCATTATAAAGCAGCTACAAATCAATTTTTATAATTTTTTGGATATTTATTTTGACCTGCAAAAATCATAGAAGTTACATTTATTAATTAAATAAGGTAATTTTAAAACATACAAAAACTATTTATTTTCTAGGTTTCATATTTTTCCTAGGTAGCGTACATCATGAAGAGGCTACACAAAATTTTTTATGAATTTAGCATGCAATAATAATTAGTTATGAAATAAACAAATATTAGTACTATAGAAAAAATGTCAAAAGTTACTGTGCTTAATCTGGAGTGAGTCGACGGCGTCGGGCGGATGATGAGATTGAACCGAAATTGAAAGTTCGAGGGGCCAAATTAGCCCTTTTGATAGTTAAGGGGCCAATTTGATCTTTCGATGAAAGTTCAAGGGCCAATTTAGCTATTACGCCTTAAAAAAACATAACTTGTCCCTCTAATTAGCAGCTTATGCAATATTTATTTTAATAATTTGTCTCTTTAGATTGCAGATTGTTTTGTTTTGATCTTCTACCCTTTTTAAGGTTAGCACCTTTATGTAAATACTATATAACAAATTTATTATTATTACATCGTAGATCCCTTCATGTACTACTAGCACATTATCTTATATACACACACATAATAGATATTTATTTACTAGTACTGCATTAGTTAGCGTATGTATGCATTCTTGGCTACTAATACTAGTAACAACATGCTGCCCGCCATTCGCCCGAGTAAAGCTGATGCTGAAGCTGAAGTGTCATCCTCTAGCCGCCGGCGCTAGGTAGGTAGACTTTTCAATGTGTGAGGTTTATTATGGTTGTTGCCAAGCACCGGTGGGCATGAGGATAGAGCGATATGCCCTACGTGCCTCCGAGCGCTAACCACCCTGGCTCAAATAGCACCTCACACATGGCTCAAATAGCACCTCACACATGGCTCAAATAGCACCTCACACATCATCCTCTACCACGGATGTTACAACAAGTGGCTTGTGGCGGCGACATCAAGGCCAGAGCCAGAGCCCAATGGTGGAACCAGGAGGATCAGCGGGGGCCATGCCCCCCCCCCCCCAAAACAACAAAGAACCTTTTTATACCACGAGAAAAATTCAAATTTTTATCAAAAAATTCAATTATATACATAAAAAATTCTATCATCACCTATTTTTATAATATTATTATGATTTTTTAAAAAACTTAATAAAAATATAAAATAATTTGAAGTCATATATTTATTATATATACATATTTTCATATATAAAATGTGTCAATTATTGCTCGGCCACCTTATTAAAAAGTGATTTTTGCCACTCTTTGGAGCAACTTGTCGTTTCTCCTCCTTCCACCGCCTTCGCGGTGAAGATATGATGATTTACGACGGTCTCAACGACATCATTGCCATGGCGGACGACGACCGCCAGCTGCGCATTTGAAGCACGCACGCATGCAGCTACCAATGCAACTGAGCTAGCTAGTTTTGTTATGAGTCCTAAATAATGCTCATTTGATCTAACTGTGTAACACTTCATCCTGCATGATGATGCTCTTTGGCAGAGATGCGTTTTGAGCAAATCGAAGAACATGAATATATTATTATTAACCCTTCAGAGTGCTTTGCTGACCAACACTTGTTGACATTACCACGGGAAGACAGAATACTTGAGAAACCACCATCAGTTGCCAAATCCCAGAACTTATGCTAGTTCGAAGGGATACAGCTTCACTAACACTAGAGACGACATATGCTTATGTTTGATTTGGAGAAACTTAAGAGACAGGCCCATTACACCATGTTTTTATTTGGTTTTGGAAAAAGTCTACTTTTGCTCCTCCAACTTTTGTGAAAGTCTGATTTTCCTCCCTGAACTTCAAAACCAGAAAAACAACCTCCCTCAATTTTTCAAACCATGCGCTTTTCCTCCCTGGAGTGGTTTTGATGGTGGTTTTGCTACAGTGACGTTGTTTTGTCTGTTTCTTTTTTATTTATTTTGGCTAAATTTTTGAAAAATCATAGTAAATCACAAAAAATTGTAAAATAGAAAATTTAATTTTGTTGGACTCCACATGAGTAGATCTACATAGTAAATATATAACATGGTATGCTTTGGTACAAAGTTTTTGCTAGTGTTTTTTTTTTTTTTATTTATTTTAGCTAAATTTTGAAAAATCATAATAAATCATATAAAAATCATAAAATAAAAAATTCAATTTTGTTAGGCTCTAGGTCTACACAGTGAATATATAACATTATATGCTTTAGTCCAACAAAATAGTTATAGAAGTTTCATTTATGAATTATTTTAATTAATTATTGAAAAGCATAATCGAAAGCTACAACAAGAATTTTATACTAAAATATACCATATTATATGTTCATTTGTAGATATACTTATGTGGAGTCTAAAGAAATTAGATTTTTCATTTTATAATTTTTCTGTGATTTACTATGATTTTTCAAAGATTCAGCCAAAATAAATAAAAAAGAAAAAGACTAGCAAAAACTTTAAACTAAAGCATACCATATTATATATTCATTGTGTAGATCTACTCATGTGGAGTCCAATAAATTTAGATTTTCCATTTTACAATTTTTTATGATTTACTATGATTTTTCAAAAATTCTGCCGAAATAAATTAAAAGGAAAAAGACAAAACCACCATCACTGTAGCAAAACCACCATCAAAACCACTCCAGGGAGGAAAAGCATATGGTTTGAAAAGTTGAGGGAGGTTGTTTGTCCGGTTTTAAAGTTCAGGGAATAAAATCAGACTTTCGCGAAAGTTGGAGGAGCAAAAGTAGACTTTTTCCTTTGATTTTTGGAGTCTGGCCCATTACTCCAAGGCTCCAGCTACCAAAATGGAGATGGTGATTAATTTTGGCCCGGCTAGGCTTTGGACCTTTGGCCCATGAAACATCTTAAACCAGAGTACATGGAACAAGAGAAGGAAAACAGGTTTTGAGAAGCTTGCAGAGTGATCCAGCTGATTGCCGAAGACAAGGAGACGCATCCTCTCTCTCATTGAGGTGACAAACTGACAAGCCTCACTTGTTTCCTTCCTTCAGGTGCTTCGTTCGTCCATGCTTTCAGGTGCTTGATGAGGACGAGATGAATGAAGACAAGAGGCTGGCACAGTGGCATGGCCTCATTTTTGTCTGTCCTTTTCATCTTCTAGCAATTCGCAGGTGTTAAGTGCGATTTCCTGAGTTCTGACGTTCCTTTTACAAGCTCACCAACACAGGCGCTGGAGGTCCTGGAGCTGGAGAAATTAACCAGGCCTAGTTATATTATTATACTAGGTAGCGTGCCCGTACGTTGCTACGGGACGGCTAAATTTTTATATTAAAAACACACGGATCACACGATAATATATTACTATAAAGTTAAATACCGATGTTAAAGTGACGTTTAATCCAAAAGACAAAGTTTGTGAAATTAACACAGTCATGGAGAACGTGGCATCACAAGCTCACAAACTCTAAAGTATAGGCTCAAAACTCCATAATTCAAAGAACTTGATAAATAAATCCTTCTAGAGACTTGCCGGGTCAGGCTCCAGTGCCTCCATGAACGAAATAGCTGCTCATTTCTAGTTCTCTGAATAAAAAGATACTGGTGAGATTCAATTTAAGTTTGCAATGGACTGTTTAATACAAGAATGGGCTGGTAAGTAATAAACTGAAAACTTCCATCCAGGCTACATGTATATGCAGCAGCATCCAAAAGACATCAGATTTCTCTCCATTGTTCTCCTTTTAGTTCTACAGATCTAACAGTGAGTTTGTGTGACTCATGGCCTCCTTTACTGTTTCCCAAAAAGCATATGGCATACGTTAACATATCAAAAGTCTTCTAGCAGAGCGACATGCATTCATATATACCAAAAATCCAGTACCAATTAGATAGGATCACATTAAGAAATTGCTGAAAGAAACAGCTAAATCATCAATTCCCTAAACACCAGCTATTTTTTCTGACAGAAAGAAGCATGGCAACTAATTTGCATCCAAGGATTCTGAGCTAATGTCCAGCTACTTAGACACCAACAAGTGTATTTTTTAGCAAGAGATTATTAGTAATGGCAAAGCTCAAGATTACTTGTATGGCATTTGCTGCCCAACCAAAGCCGTGAAGTTCCTGAAAAAAAAAATCATGAATCAATCAGGGGACGTGGGTTATTGTTCCTGCAAAAATATCATGCCTACGCAGCAAAAATAGTCTAATTTCCTTGGCAAATGTTCCTATCTCTCCATCACAAAAAGAAGTGCTTGCTCTGACACATGGGCATGATCCAAGCTCAAATAACCATGACAGCATAACCATACAAGACTGCTGCTGATATAACAAATGCAGTTGATGCAGAACTCACAGAAAAACAGCTTCAGGCAGTGATTGTAGTCTGGTGGAAAAGGAGAGAAATACCATGTATCCATCTCATATCTCCCCAGTTCATTACATATCTAGCAGAGACAACATGAACCTGAACAACCAAGTTCAGTACTGTGTACTGTTTAGAAAAATACGAAGGCAACAGCTTTCCTGCAAGGGCCACAAGAAACATAAATTAACTGGACAAGTAGACCAAACACTGAGAAGCTCAACTATCCCAAACTAATTATTTGAACTAATGCAGTACATAGTGTGTCGCAATTGACAAGCATTCCCCAACATTTCATACTGCGTGAAAGTGGAGAAACAAATGCACTTACAGTGCGGTAAGGAAACGAAGTGACATGTCAACCATGAACGCTCACATGGTAACCCTCAAACCCAGCATTGAGCAAGAATTAACAGCCGGCCCTCCACCATCGGCCCATTCAGCCACCATGTCGTCATTGATGTTGTCTTCGATTCCTCCAACCTGTCATCATCGTCCCTAATCCACTTCTCGCGCTTCATAAATCTATCCACTGCACATCAACAAAGACATTCATTCAGCATGTTGTCCAGTCCACCTGAGGTCAAACAATTGAAAACAATGAACTGACATGGTTCCCCAACCAGTCTCTCATCTGGGTGTGACCTCCATCCATCGCGGGGTTGTGCGGCGCCCAAGTTTATGTGGTAGCAGGTGTCGATGGCCCTGAAGTGGCACGCGGGGCAGGTCCTCGCCATCAACAGCCCTGAGCCCTTGCAGGTCCACCATGAACTGAGACACCATAGCCTGCCGCTCCCCATCCCTGAGCACGGGCACACTTCCGCGCCGCCTAGTTGGCCAGCACCGCGTCCCCCTCCGATGGGTCTAGCGTCCACAGGATCATCACAACCCGGTCAGAGAGAGAAAGAGAGAGATCTGGAGACGGTTGGCCGGCCGCGCGGAGGGAGATGCCGGCCTCGCGGAGGGAGTCACCGGAGGTCGTGTAGATCGGCGCTGGTGCGACGGCGTTCAGAGACGACCGGCCGTGGTGCTGTTGGCGTGGCCGTGGAGGTCGGCGCAGGTGGAGGTGGTTGTGCCGCAGCGTTGCCGTGGAGGTCGGCGCAAGGGGTAGGGCACGCATGTGTAGGGAACATATGGAAGGCTTGCATGCACGAGAATGTGATGATAGGGAAAGATCGCGTGATTATCGTAATCCATTCTTTCCTGACGCCGCGCCTGTTGCATGCACGAGAACGGGATGCTACCCGTGATTATCGTAATATAATCCAATTCTTTCCTTTCCATGCACGAGAACGGGACGTTGCGAGAGAGCCGCCTTTCACGCGTTTCCTTTCCTTTTTTTTTACGGACGGCGCGAGGGGAGTCTGGTTTCGCACGTCGCGCGTGGGGGCGAGCCGAAACTTTTTTTCACACCAAGGCAGAACGATAGTTACCGCGTTTTTTTGACAGCACAAAGGAAATCTCCCCTCCTTGTTCTTTTTATTTGTAGAGAGTAGAGAAGAGATAGAGATACACCGCGTCACATTGGGCATCGAAATAATAGAACATGTATGAAAGTATAATAGAGGAAATTTATCAAATGTAACCAGACGCCGGGAGCGGGGGCCCCTTATTAATTATTGCCAGAAAAGAAACATGCATACAAGTTAAACCATCGAAACTACGAAAACGACAAGGAACTACATTATTGCATGATATATATGTGGACACTGACTACGATAAGACGAACAGAACACTTGTGCATGCATGCAGCGTCTCGATCGCCTTCGCCTCCGATCCGCCCGATTCGCCCCTTGCTTGCTTTTTCTTTCTTTCTTAGCTTCCTCCACAGATTTGTTTGACCATGTCGCCAAGCTTGCACGATTCACCTATAGTCGGTGCACCGAATTTAGGAGATGAAATGACGTGGTCACAAATGCATCCGTTTCCTCTGGACAGCTCAAGGCCTTTGCTCGTCGCCCGGCAGCACTCTCTCAACGCAACGGGATCTGATGGAACGGAAGGATCGAAAGCAAGCAAACAACGATTCCTGATGATGTCCGCCAGTGGCTGGCCTATTATGTCCATACAGGAAGGCCCTTCTTGCGACTCCGCTGGCATGATGACCATCAACGCCGCCGCCAGCATCATCACCATGGGAACCGCCCATGGTTTATGTTTGGGCGCCATGCCGCCGAGCGTTGTTGGATCGGAGGACAGAGAGGGGTGGTCTGAAGTGGTGCCGCGATTGTTGCTTTCTTCAATTGCTAGATCGTCGATCGTACCCCTAGGTACGCTTTTATAGATCTTCGGTGTGGCAAATACGGCAACAATTAATAAGGGAACGTGATTGCATACGGATTGTGATTACATTTATTTAAGGAGATCCTTCTATATAATCCAAAAGGTAGTATATTTACCTACCCCGGCCCATCGAAAAATATAATCCAAAAATGCAACGACGACGACGGTTGTTGGGAGGATTTAATTAGTTCCTGGTTCCTTTTATTTCCAATATATGCTTTCTTTTCCCGTGCTTTTCCTCCTTTCTGTCGTGCTTTTCCTCCTTTCTGTCCATGTGTTTTCCTTCACTGGTCCCCTTTGCGTTACCATTGTATATATTGATTCTTCTTATTGCTTTGTTTATTCCATTATGAGAGATCGAGTTCCTTATATATAGGGCCCTAAAACAAATTGATACTTCCCTATATGTCTCTGGAAAGATATCCATACATAAAAACAAATGGCAGCGTATGGAATGAAAACCAGGCTTTAGTGCAAACTATAGAAACTCTAATCTAGATCATAACTTTCTAATCTGATGGCTACAGCAAAAGGTGGGTAAATTAAGCACTTAAACCCCCCACTCATCCCATCTAATTCATTTTCTTGCAAATCACCCCCAGCAGCCACCGTTACTCTTCCGTCCGCGCCGCCGCCCCGTTCCGCGTCGCGACCCCGTCCTCGCGTTTCATCTTCTACGCCGCGGCCGCCTCGATCCGTCCATACCCCCGTCCTCGCAGTTCGTCTTCGCGCTGCCAGCACCCGGGGCCGCAAGGAGGGGCCGGTGCCCACAGTCCGGGAGCAGCTGGAGGGTGCTACCTCCTGGTGGGCATCAAGTACGATCGACGCCATGCAAACCCCCGCCGGAGGGGAGCAGCTGGAGGAGTGCCCCGCCTTCCATCAAGCCACGATGGACTCGGCATCGATGGCCATGGAGGCTAGTATATAATCTTCACTCCATTGTGATGCAGGGGAGGTAGGTGTGACAGCAATGTGACGTAGCCGGCCGGCATCGTTGCTTGCAATTGATGACGATGGCGAATATTCACTGCTGCTCGTCGAATCCATGGAAGCCCTCGGCGCCGAGACCCATCATCACGATCGAGTGGGCAGCGAGGGACGATGGCGCCGATGATGAGCCGCGAGGGACAGCTGGTGTGCAACCGCGAGGACGTGTCCAGTGAAACAACCCGCTTTTCCTCGAAGGGAAAAGTCACAGTTTTCGTACAATAATGCAATGGCCTCGAAGGGCTCATCGCCATCATCGACAAATCAGCGGTTCAAAGTGCGCATACAGCGGATTAATTAACTTAGAGAGTACAAGTAGTAGGATCTAGGTACTTATTACATCGCCAACAAGGCGGAATCACACTCACACACACATTCGGAAAAGCATAAGGTAGGTAGAAGCGGATCGACACGTCATCCACTTGCGCGTAGCACGAGACACCTACTCCTCCTCGTCATCCTCGTCGGTCTCCCACTCGATGTTCTCCCCTGAACCACAATGTATCAGTACGATTTGTACTGGCCACTAATTCCACCCATATGAATGAAGCATGCTATGTGGTAAGTGGATGCAAGGGTAATCAAAAAGACCTATTTGAGGCTCTTGGTTTCCTATGCATTAGCATAATTAAGTAGTATTTGTCAAGTTTTAACCCATTTATATCCATAATCCTCCCATCCAACCCATCCATAACCATCCACACATCACACCACACACTCTCACTCGCGTCAGCGAGGAAGACTCCCGCTCCTCCTCGCCTCAACGGCCCAAGGCCGGAAACCACCACACCCAGGGGGAGAGAAGAGAAATGGACTCCACTCACTAATCATGTGAAGCGTAAATCATAGGAATGTCCATGACCGTGGACACGGCTATACGTATAGATCGATCAACTCTGCAGAGTGTGTACACCTGGAACCACAAGATCACCATCATCGGCGATGCGCCTCGCCTCGCCTGATTCCGAGCCGCCGACTAACAAACCCAATGCCATCCTACCACTCAGCTCTGGGACACCCCGGAGTCCACCGGCACGCTGAGACTGTGAGACGTGGTGCCGGATCCCAGGGGCTCCACGCTGTCTCAGGAGGGTGTGGGTCTCGACACCCGTACCTCCCTACACTCATCACCTAACCGCCTAGTAGTAATGGCGGGGGGGCCAGCTAGTCGTCAAGTCGTTTCCGCCCATCGAGAACGAGTGGTGTGTACGGTAAGGTCCTATGACCCGGTTCTCAAGATACATCGGTCCTTAGGGGTGACCAGACAGGACATCTTCGCCTTGGGACTCGGCGTCCCCGTGCCTCGGCCGACACCTCCCGTTCCCGAGGATTCGTACCACAAAGGCTCTCCTCCCGGAACCTTCTCCCAACACATATACCCGCCACAGGTACTCCCATGTGGGGAGTGCCCAGAATCACACTCCCAGGCATGGCTCGTCCTCATGACTTGCCCTTGATCCCCGCCCGGTCGACACAACCCTCACCACACACCCAAGACTCACGCCAAGATCCCTCCCAAAAATCCCGGTTTCCACAACCTCGGCACCACCTCAGTGCCTTAGCCACTCACAATCATGATACATCAACAGTAGTGATAGCAGTAAGTGAGTAGCATCAAGATAAACATGATAAGCGCGAGTCTAATCCTAGCAAATGGGTATGCGGGGGGATCGGTTTCGACATGGCATAGGCTGAATCAAACATTCTACTATGCATCCTATAAACAAAGACAAGCAACAATTAATAGAGCGCTAGCATTTCTAGTTATTGCATGTCTAGATAGGAGCTAAGAGGTTGGGTGGGACGTGGCACCCGTGGTCGGGTCGTCTCCCGTCCTCGGTGTACTCGTAGTCCTCTCCCTCCTCTCGGTCGGCGGCTCCTCCGTCTCTAAAAAGCGTGACATAATACCGCCTTTAGCGGCTCCTATAGAGGTGCACAAAGAAGCAACTGAAATTCGGAAGAAGCAAATGCACTCACGGATAAGCCTATGACCTAGAGCTCATTTTTAGAAAAATTTGGACACCGGTTACATATTTTTCGAGTTAAAAATGGATTTGATATGATTTTTCGAAGATTAAAATCATTTACGAAAAAGAAAAATCATTTTATTATTTCAGAAATTGGCGACACATGGCAAGCTGTGATTGGCCGGTTCAAACGTGCCAGCGGCAATGGGGGTCGGTCAGCGGTCAACGTTGACCGGTCAACGGTCAACGCCGGCCGGGCTTTCGGTGTGGGCTGGGTGGGGCGGATCGGGGGCCGGGTTGGGCGGCCCGGCCCGGACACGTGTCGGGCGAAGGGGCTAGCCACGGGCGAGCTTGGGCCTCTCTGGGCCGGGTTTACAGGGCCGGTGTACCGTGGTCCGTGGGCGGTGCACCGCGAACCACGGGCGGGGTTCACGGGTGGACCACGCCCACCCCCCCTTTTTCTCTCTTCGGTCCACCGGGACCGAGCTCACAGAGCCAGCGGTGCCTCTTCCCCCCCCTTCATTCATCGGCCGGGAGCAGAGCCGCCGGCGGTGAGCTTCGCTTCTTGCCCCCCTCGGTGATCCTCGGCGGTTGCCCGGGGCTCGTTAGCTTCCCCGTACTCAGCGCGTGCACCCATTTGTGAAAAGGGGCGGATTGGCTCACTAGGCGGCCGGCGCGGGGCCGTGGCGGTTCGTCGACGTTCGGGCGACGGCGGCTCTGCCGCGCACGCGTGAAGGTGCGCAGCGGGGCACCTCGTCGGGTCCCGGGTGCTCGGGAACCCCGTCAAACGCCCAAGAGGCGGCAGTTTGAGGGCTCCCCTAGTGGGCGGCCACGATCGCAGCGCCGCGCCCGCGCGGACAGCGGTGAAGCGGCGTCGGGTGCAAAGAGCTGCCAAGTGCGGCCTCACTCCCGCAATTGGAGTCGTCGTGATCGGTAGCTAGCGGCTCCGGCGACCGTAGTGCTCGGCGCGAGTTCGCGCCGTGCCGGGCGCCGGCGGAGCTCGGTGGCGCAGGTCACCGCGGGCGTGACCCAAACTGGGGTTTTCGGCTCTAACGGCTAGGGCAGCTAGGCGTCTGGCGAGGCGGCTCGCTGTCCTCGGTGGCGTCTAAGGGGGTTGCGGTGCGTTGGAGCGGTCGCGCCATGGCCGTGCTGCGGCCATGGCGTGCGGCGCTTTGGTGCGCAGTGGAGGTGCACGGCGTCCCCCGGCACCGTGGCGCTTCAGCGAGCCCGGTGGCCGCGTGAGCACGAAGGGCGCGTCAAGGCGGCGGGTTTGCCCGCCCGCGGACGGGCGTCCCGCTGCGGCGGCCGCTGCGACATGCGGTGGCGCGGGCGTGGCGTGCCGGTGCGTCGTCCCACGAGCCGTGGTGGCTCGGTAGGGCTCACGGTGCGGTCTTGCGCGTCGCGTCGCGCATGTGCGTGCGTGCGTGCGTGTGCGCGTCGTGCCGTGTTCCAAGGCGTGGCCTTGAGCGCCCGGCGGAGGCTGCGCGGCGCGCGCTTGGCCGTGGAAGAAGGCGAACACGACGGGCGGTGCGTGGGTGCTCACCGTCGGTCTTTGGTGATGAAGGGATGGTGGTGCAAATGGGCGATTCGGGCGATGGTGAACCGGGCCGTCGAGGTAGAGCCGCGACGTCGGCGTAGCCGTTCGGGCGCTGCACTGCACTCCCGCTCGGCGGGTGGCAGCGGCTTCCGGCCGGCGGCTCCGCGCGGCGGCTTCTCTCCCGGCGCTGCTTCCCTTCACAGCCCTCCCTCGGTGCGGTGTGAGGCGTGTGGTTGGTGCCACCAAAGGGGCGGCGGGGTGCGGAGGGGGAGGCTAGGGCACCCGGGCGCCTTACTTATAGGTGGCGGCAGCCATTGAAGGCGACGGACGGCGCACGGTGTTCCAGTGTGCGTGGAGGCAATCCGAGGGCGCTCGGCTAGGGTTTTAGGGGCGCGGAGTGGTGCTAGGGCGCTGGGCGCTCCCAATTTTTGGAGCGGCGGCCAGCAAAAGGGAAGGCGGGTGTTTGCGGTGGCGTCATCACGGCGGGCCACATGCGAGCTCGGCTTGTCGCGTTGCTGCGGCGTCGGCGTGGGAAGAGCGGACGTGGCGAGCATCCGTGGGGCGCGCGAGGTGGTTTGAATAGGGACGGCCGAGATGGCCGTTTCCTCGTTCGGGTTTTGCGGCGGTGTCGGCGTGGAGAAGAGAAACAGAGAGGGGAGAGGAAAGGGATGACAGGTGGGGCCGGGGGTCCACCTGTCATCGACTTCGAAGAGAGAGGAGGAAGGGCGGGGTGGGCGCTGGTTGCTGCTTGCCACGGCGGCTTCTTTGAAGGGCAGCGTGCGTGAAGGAGAAAAAAGGCGCGGGGGGTGAAGCGGCGAGGGGCGGCTAGGCTGGGGCTGGGCCGGTTCGGCTTGATGGGTTTTCCTCCCCCTCCTTTCCCTTTTCTTTTTCCTATTTTCCTTAATGCTAACTATTTGCATACACATGTATACATGTATATACCCATGTAGGTGCATCCATGCTCATACATGCTGGTGGGGTCCACCTAGGGTAGCCTAGGGTTTGGTCAAGGTGGTTTCGATCGGTTGTACACATGTCACCAAGAGTTAATTATTTATTATTTACTTAGCAACACATAAATCCATAAAGAGGCAAATCACACTAGTATGAAAAGAAAAACAATGCACATGCCATGGATCTAAGTATAGGAGCTAATGCAACTTACTAAGGAAGGTTTACCTATATGACACTCACCAAGCATAGGTTAGTTTTCGAAAAAGTTTTTGAAAGTTGTGATTTTTGGTTGTTGGGTAACAGGGATGTTACACCCAGGCAGCTGGCCACCGCGAGGGGGCGGCGGCGCCGTACAGTCGGCATGGACGGGAAGAGTGATGGCGCGAGAAACAACGCGAGGAAGAGTAACGGTGGCTGCTGGGGTGATTTGCAAGAAAATGAATTAGATGGGATGAGTGGGGGGTTTAAGTGCTTAATTTACCCACCTTTTGTTGTAGTCATCAGATTAGAAAGCTGTGGTCTAAATTAGAGTTTCTATAGTTTGCACTAAAGCCTGGTTTTCATTCCATACGCTCCCAAAACAAATCGATCCATACATATCTAAGTTATTCCTTGTAATCATACTCTATCTCTCCTTTAATACTCCCTCTATTATCTTTTGTTAGGCGTAAGGTAGATTTCACGTTTTTGATCACGCAACCAATAGCATTCACACATGCAAATGGAAACCAAACGGACAGCCAATCGTGATGCATGCATGTATAGAGTGTTGAGAATTAATTTTTAGTGATTAATTAGGGATTAATTCAAGGGGTGCCTTTTCACCCCAAGGGGTGCCTATTCACCCCTCTCTCTCTTTCACACCTGTAACCGCTCACATGGGCCTTGTATATATATGTACAACACTGTTCAATGGAAGAATATAGACATCATTTGCATCTCTTGATTGTCTCTCGCTCTTTACTTCTAACACGTTATCATGCACGCATTGCTCTGCACACCGCTGACGCGAATAGGCAGAGAACGAGAAGGAAGAAGGGAGTTCGCTAGCAATGCTGTTCGTCATGGAAAATTACAGGAGACAGATGCTCTTCCTGGTGGTTAATTTGCCACACGAACAGACGTTGACACCGGTGTTCTTCGTGTTGATCAAAGAACGAACGCATTGATCGATGAATTGGAGAAAGAAGGAAGGCACGCTGCTTCTCCATTGAGATGAGTCCACCGGTGGTTGCTTACTTGCTTTGAAGGAGGAACGAGGAATCGGCCTCCATTGCGAACCAGATATGGGAATTTGAGAAGGAATTACTAGATCGAGGTAACTACCATGATTCGTACCTACTCAAATTGCCAATTTCTTTCCACCGTCTTCGTCTGGGTCACGGTCATGGTGTTCGTCGTCTCCGCACTACTATCGACGCCGAGCACCAAAGGACGGCTGCGGCCTCGCGCCCAAGGCCAGCGCCTCTTGCTGGGCACACAACGCAGCCTCGAGCATGTGGCCAGCGGCCTCGCGCTACGGCCCACGACTGGCTGCCACCGACGGCCGGTGTCCGTGGCCAGACTGCCAGGCCCGCGACAGCCAATGGCCCCTCCGGCGCTTGCGGAAACGATCCCGCACCTGCGCTTCGCGTGCAGCGACCGGCGATGGAGGCCGGCTCGGCCTCGACCAGAACGGAGGCGGCCACTGTGCTGCGCCTAGCTTACGCCGCGGCAGACGGCGGCTCCTGCGCCCGTGGCGGCCTTGGCGCTCGTGGCCCTCGCCCGGATGCATGCCCAGAGTTTCAAGCGGCTGAGAGAGAGCCCTGCGGGGCCGGTTTCCGCAGGCAGCGGCCTGTGACTATCTGAGGACGGCGGCACCTACACGGCCGAGAAAGCCGAGCGCTTTGATTGGAACCACCGTCTCTGTCCGTGTGCAAGAGATAAGGTTGTGCACATTTGCACATAAATCCTTATCGTTCATATGAACTGCATAATAATTCTTATCAATTATTAATGCATTTTTGTTTTCTATGTGTTAGCCTTTAATTTTAACAAAAATCATCACTGCAATATGTATATATATATATATATATATATATATATATATATATATATATATATATATATATATATAGTGCATTTGTATTTAGTATAAATGCTTGCTTTAGATTTCATGTCTAAATATATTATGATGCAAATTATTTACTTATTGTAAGTAGATGATTTTTTAAGTCCTACAAGTCTTTGGAATTTGCATCATATTTTATATTATGGAAGATTTACTATGTTAACATTTAGATATATTTTCTATGTCTATGATTTCTATTTTAGTCATGGACTAACAACATTAGTATGGTAGAGTTTTTTACTTCTATATATTGTTTGTTTTTAAGACCAGAAAATTGATCATATCTAAACATACATAGTTTGTCGATTTTGTTGTTTGGCAATTGATTTTAGTGCAACAAAATTGGATCCTCTTAATTAATTGATAGTTAATTAAAGATGGATGAATTTAGGCCTGCATTGGCATATTTCGACCGGTAAAATGGCAATCAAACCATTTTTGCTAGTATGGCTAACATTGGAAGTGGATTTTTGCTTTGATCCTACGGGATTTTGCATAGTAATGCCACCACCTCAGTATAGCACTCTGTGCTTAGTAAGTTCTCTGCTTTAGTCTATGACTTTAGCATTGTTAGTACATCTGTACTTTATTGACTTTGTTAATTTGGTAATTTTCTATAAATTATACTTTAACAATAGTTGATCCTCTTAATTAAGCATTTCTTAATTAATGATGGATTATGCAAAATTGTTATATGCATATCTTGAATATATTTGGGATCATAACACAAGTGATGGAGTCCTAGACATTGGCTGCGCTTAATTCATCTTGAATTATTCGGCCTAGAGACCGTGCCTACGGTAGTGAATTTTCACCCATCATTGAGAGGTCTACATCATATTTATTTTAAATTTGATGATTACCTACATTGTGTTGTCCCAAATAAGTGTTTTGAAAATATAAGAATGGTACACCTTTATAGTAACTACCATCATTCATTATTAAAGACTACACACAGATAGTAGAGTCTTAGGCATTGGCTGCGGTATATTCATAGCAATATATCAGCCCAGAGGCCATGCCTATAGCAGCAGTTTAATTATTTGCCTACTACTGAGAGATCTACTCTATGTTTCGGACATAGAGATTATCTACAATGTGTGTGTAATAAACTTAATAATGATTGTTTATGAGGTCTACACATTTTGTGATTACCTCTAACTGTTGTGAGGTTTAAAGTTTTGTTGACTACCTCCAACTATCCAAAACAAAGTGAAAAGATATGGAACCCCCTAAATTTTGCATTGTATATTACAACATCACCATAGTGATTTTTAATTTACCTTAGGTGTAAACTAATTAAATCAATGGTTTATCACATGTTGTGGATACTGACTTCAGAGGAGTTTGATGAACTCGGAGTTTGACGAACTCGCTCTAGATGGCATCACTATCCCACATGGATAATAGACATTAGTATTGGTTTTATCCTAAAACTGATAGAAAAATTTAATGAACCTCAATTAGGGGTTATTTTGTTATAGATCCAAGATAATTGTACCTTACTATTGTTAAGGTACTACGTCCATAAGATCTTCGATAAGACTATCTTGTGGAAAGAAATGCACATTTTTATGGCTCACTCTTCAGGAGCTCTATGAACAATAAATAGACTCATATAGCTTGAGGCTAATCATGAGTGGATCATATCTCTAGTTTTTCAAACTACTGAAGACTACGATCATATTGTTCATACAGTTTGCTTCCACTGTTAAAAGCAAAAGGCCTAATGTGCAATATGAGAGATGGCAATGCAAACCCAAGAATGATAAAGAATAATGTCATACATGTGGTTGTGTTTAGCATAGCTCTAAACAATACCATACTCTTACATTTTGTAGCTGATCTATATCAACATTATATAAAGGATAAAGCAAGAGCTACAGAAATAAAATATGAAGGGTGCTTCAATCTTAAAATCTGAAGCTACATAGGAGGTTGGTTGTTTACACTTGGATCTTATGGGATCACATAACAACACTTCTCCTTTTCTCTTAAGAGAACATCACATAGATGGATAACAAGATCATCGAAGATGCTTCGAATGATTTGTTTTGAGATTTTATATAATCTCGGTCCATTGATAATATGTGATAATGTCCATCGAAGACGTTGTAATACTTATGTTGCCAATGCATAACTATTGTGGGTATTATTTTGATGTATTTGATACTCGGCAATATTTATGGATTTCTATATATTAGAGAAGAACTTTATTAAATTCTTGTCATATATAGACCGTATGGGAATCATTTTAATATAGAATAATATGTGCCTAGTGGATATTAGTGCCACAAACTCTATAATTAGGGAAGCAAAATACTCCCGGTTCTTATGACAAGAAGAGGGAATACTTTTGGCCATCGCTGATGCGATGCATTGATAGTCGGCCTACTTTGCCACTGTCATTCTTCCTATATATGGATATTGAATAAGTAATTGAGGATATTGAATTATGTCCTAATTGCAGTCGTATCTTAACAAATTATAGAGATATCTAAATGTGTTTCCATATGGAAACACAAAAGACAATATTGGACATGGCATATAAGTAACAAGATAAGGCTTGTTTGGTTGTATTATACATATAACCATCCCCGTACAACATGTTGTGTATAAGATACTTTTTCACACTAATTGATGCATCTAAGATTTGGAACGATCAATTTAGTCATCCAAAGGATGACTGAAAAGTTATTGGCAATTCTATTGGTCATTTTTTTCTCTAAGTGTGGATACGATAAATGCCACTGGGGAATAGATTTTAAGACCCTTTTATCTTAAAATCTGATTGAGTGTCTTAGATTCCTTGATCATATTAAAGAGAATATGATATGGGTATCATACAAAGTTTGTATGGATAGTTCAGGCATTTCATGGTTGTACAGATACATCTATAAAATGATCTACAGTGTGAATTATCCACACTCAACCATGCATTTATCAAATAATGGCTCTTGTTGTGTGTTGGTATTTCTAACGTCATTACTAATTAACGAGATTAGAAACACATGGTATGAAATTAACTTGTTATTAACAACTAGCCACTTATCTCTCACCCACATCCCTAAGCATGAACTAGGTTGTCATCCCTAATTGTATATGCTAAGGATAAATATAGGTTTTTATATATATATATGTATCAATCAATATGACTAGGCAGAAATATCGATATAAACTAAGAACGGTTCTGCAAGCGGACAGATAATTATACCATTATAGCATTTTACCTAGGGAGTTCTATCTAGTTGTCGATTTATATTTATACCACTGAGAAGGTTTATGTAGGACTTATAACTACAACTTACACTATTGATGTGAAAGGTAAACCATAACTAGAATCCTACTCATAACAGGGATAAGTCACGTGATAAAAGATATATGATAAATAATGATCAGTCATCATAAATAGATAAACATCAGAGCTCTTCTAGTCATAGTAATAGCTAGCCAATGGATAGACTCAGGAATAAATACTAAGATAATTCAATAACTACATCAATGAATAACTCTAATTAGTGCAATTATATCTAGCAATCATTATTAAGTTAATCCTACATCATGATCACATGTAAAGGGGCATCAACTAGGAAGGATGTGAAACAGAGTCATTATCCAACTTCGCGATCGTGCCCTGCTAGTCCTACGTACGGGGGATGGACTACAGAGGAACCAACGCAGCTGTCACCTGCGCGGACTACCACATGACCCGGCACATCAGGGTGCACCCGCAGATAAACAAGATATCTAGACACCGTGTCTACATATTGTCTACCATCTACCCATCGATCGCTTGAGTAAACGCTATATGAGCAATTACATGAATTCAATAAGATCAAACCAACTATCCTAGACATATAATCAAAGTGGACAATGACTATTGCAATTAAGAATATATAAGAGATTAAGAACAATGTTGCCTGAATCATAATATTGAATAAGAGCAAAGTACTAGAACTATACCGAACTCCGCGCTCTAGACAGACGCCGTGGGCCCGGATCCCGCCCAAGAACTAGAACTCTTCTACTTCTAATCTAACTAGGCTAAAGCTATGAACTAGAGAGGCTCGATGAACTAGAGAAGGCTCTTGATGGCTTGATCTCCAAATGACTTGATGCCTCCGGGGAGGGGTCTGCCCCTTTATTTATAGCCGGTGGGACGGACGTGCGCCCCGAGATCAAACCGACTTAACCAAGGGCCGAGATGACTCCTCATAGGCGGTGGAAGAAGACTCCGAAGATGGGGGCAAACCCTAACTTTGGGGCGCCGACCGGCCGTGGTGGGGCCGACCGGCCCTACTTGGTAGCCCCCCTCGGCCCCCCGCCGCCGGTGTCTTCTAGATGCTTCCTGAGCCTGATGACGATGTTTTGCCTTCGCGATTACGTTTCATGATAATTATGCACTCTAATCCCTCTTTTATGCTTTTCTGGAATAATCACTAGAAAATACTGAATATACAAAACTCATGGAAATTGTCAGTTAAAACCCTAGACTAGTGTGTATTCATGTATCCTTTTGTGTCAAAAGTTCTAATAAAAGTTGACGTTATCCACCGTCAACAATTCCCCCAAGCTTACCTTTTACCAGTCCCTTGGCAAACAAACTAAGCCTAATCACTAATGTATTTGGATCAGGAGTTGCTACAATGTTGTTATACTCTTCAAGTACACATGCTTTCAAACAAGGATTCTCCTCCGGATTAGACAGTGTCTGTTCTAACCTTCAAACTTACCCATTTTACCTTTAACTATAGGGCTTTACAGCTCTTGCATAAGTCTTGAGTAATCAAAAAACAGAACAATCAGGTCAAGCACTATGTCTTAAATTCTTCACAGTACCAATATTCTGGAGTTTCTTTATGTTTTCGTAATAAAACTCAGAGCTTAATTGTATGATACCCTCAAGTCTCTTTAATATGTGGTATTTATGGATCTTACTGAGGCATGTTGTTATGCCCTCCTATAACTAATGATTATAGTGGAGCTCATAGGAGTGGCATTAAATAAGGATGAGCATACTCGCAGTTTATATATTGTAAAGCCAAACAATGGATCCACAGAGAGTCAAGACATACAATCAAATCAAGACGTGCATGTGTATGGAATATGGTGGATAGGTGTATATAAGGTATTTAGTGGCTAATTTTAATTCTACTTTTGCTCCTTGAGGATAAATCTCTCTTTTGATCTTAGAACTTTTCACGGAAAAACATGGGCTATCTTTATTCATTTTCTTTTCTCTCTTCTCTTTTTTCTCTCTTTTTTCTTCTTTTTTCTTTCAGGGAGGCGGGCATCTAAGTACCCATTGTTTTAATTGCTAGGATACTTGCCCTTCTTTTACTTCCTTTTCTTTTTCAATAACTTTTCTTTTGCATAGCCACATGCATCCTTTGAATACAATATGATAATTGGAGAGATAGCAATAAGTACTTAGAGCAATTAAACAAAGGCTGTCCTACCGGTTTATATATTTTTGGATGTTTGACTCTCAGTGTTGGAGAAAAACAATTTTAAGGTGGATCTAGATGGAAGTAGAATGTAATACCCTAGAATGCATAATAGAGTTAGAATTTTTTATATGGACCAAGTGATTTTTTTTAGCGAGGATTGATCGGATTTAAGAGAGACTAAAAATTTAAATTTTTGTCACCTGATCTAATGGAGTAATGGAGATCACCAATGTGTAGAGCTCGTCGAAATCTATCAGTTTGACTACTCATACAAATTATTTCGACTTCGGATCACAAAGTTACGCATATTACAAGTTTTAGAAAAAAAAAAAAGGGCGGCTACAGTGCCTGACCCGGTGCGGTTTCTTTTCCCTGTTCTCTAACTCCTGACCACCGCCTCCTGTTCAGCTCTCGAGGGGAAAAAAAGAAGGGAGAAGGGAGAGAAGGGAAGGGAGAAGGGAGAGAAGAAAGAAGACCTTGCCGCCGCCGTCGTTCGCCGTCATCGTCTTTCGTGGTGCCGTTCCCTTGGACTTTGGTTAGCCATCATCTCTTCCTCTTGTTTGCCCTTGTTCTTCGTCCCTCGCTGTTCTTGATGGACATACCATGGTTCGCCGTAGATCGGATCGATGAGACGGCCATAGCGGCATAGAGCACCGTGAGGTGGAGAAGAGGAAGGAAGGAAGGAGTGAATCGCTAGGATCTTGTCGTTGTGCTCGCTGTGGTTGACCTAGGTAAGGTGCTAAATTATGATCCATTTTCTTAGATCAAGTTTTATGCATCGAATCATCGGATTGGATGGTGATTAGTTGGAGTAATTCCCGAAATCCCCGAAATTAATTTTCATCCATGTTCTGAAAATGCCATTAGACTAAGTAGTGTTTGTTTATCACTGTTTTTAGGCATCTTAGCGGTCTTAATAAATCTTGATACTGTAGACAAAGTTTTAGTGGACTTCAATATCTTTCTTTTTTTGACACCAATATCACCCTCATAGCCTCTGTATTTCGGAAGATATGGTCGTTTACATTGGGCTGTTTTTTTCAGTGACGAGAATCAGAACAGTTTTAGATCTATTCAGTTTTTCGCCCTCAAGATGGATGAATTAGAATTTGTGATCTGAAACAAAGTTGTAGTAGATTTATTAAGCTTTCCAGATTGGTTTAGATCATGTCTTTTGGATGAGTAAATCTCCAGTTATCAATTAAATAACATTGCTGTCCTGTTTTGACTGACAGAAAAGTTCAGTTAGCTAAATTGGATTTTTGTGCTATCTTGGGGACTTCTTATACCAAATTGTATAATACCAAACTTGTAGGTAATAGAGTCTTCTACCACCTGGTGTATTTTGAGAATTTTTGAATGCTTCGAGTAGTGTCTATAAAAAGAGAAGGGACAGTGCTGCTGTCATAGTTTGTAGCAATATGGTAGATGCTTGAACGGCGGGTTTTGAACGTTTTTGTTGTGCAATTTGTGATTTGTCTTGTTAGTATGATGGTGGTTGTACTGAGATTTGCTTGTAATCAGGTGGTGCACCTTCGGATCGTGCTTAGCTCTTACCTTTGATCTTCGGTGAAGGCAAGTAAACGTGGCGTTGTGGTCCACATGCTTTAGCTTTGTTGTTTGAATTGCCTCCACTAAATTATGAGTATCTCACGCTATCAATATAATCTGAAATCTGAAGTTAATTATTTCACTTTGAAGTATATGAATTTATATCTGGTGGTTCTATTGTTGGACTATGATGTACTTGAAGTTCTTGCATTGCAACCTTTGCACTTGCACTCTCTCCGTTGGTATGCATTTGGAAGAAATCGTAGCCAAATTGGTGCGGTAAGTACCGGTACAGAACGCACGTTGATGAGCAATGTGGTTGCAGCCCTCACTCCCTCTTCTTGGGATGTAAGGGTAGAAGAGAAGTCATGCATTTGCATTGCATTATTCATATTTGCATTGCATTGCAATCGCATCATTCATATATGCACTTTTAATATATTTAAATTTCTATGAAGCTATTGGTATATCTATGGTGATGTTATTTAAATTTGATGTTTAATTGAACTGTGGTTTAAATAACTCGCTTAAAGCGGTTTGCTTGCTGAGGTTTTTCATAAACCTCACACGTTATTTTTCCCCTCGGTGAATGAGCTTGGAAGACGATGCTTGGGGATGGGAGTAGCGACATGTCTCGCACATCACTTATGAGTCATACATATCATAGGAGACATGTGCCATAATAATAATATTTTGCTAATGATGGACTAGTTGGTCGTTTGATATTTATCATGTTGGATCATGGTTTAGTTGGATTAAATTATGTTAGTCTGGTGATTGATAAAGTTTTCTTATCATCATATATTATATTCATTGTTGCTTCCGCGTACTCTGTTGTTAGTGTTGGTGTGTGGTAATTCTCCAGAAGAATTTGTGGTGTTTCTTCTGTGGTGTTACATAGAAAATGGTTGCGCTTACTCTCAGAGTAGGAGTAATGCATATGTGGATGGAGTGTGTAAGTGATTTTGATTTTAAAAGCATGACAAGGCTCTCATAAGATATACAACAAAGGTTGACTAAACTCAATGCAAAGCAAGCAACATGAATGCGCAAAAAGTTTTTCTAACTCTATATGTATTATATATGGTGTGGTAGGAATTCAAACTTTGTCATACAAGAGCTCATCATTTAGGATTTTAGGTTTTCAAAATAAATCTCTAGAACTTAATAATGCTAAGAATAAGATAAATAGCAGCTCAACCTTCATGAATCATATCAATCAATCACCTAGACTTAGCTTAAGCATATGTCTCCACAAGTTTTAGGCTCAGAGTAAATTCTCAAATTAAAACAGCAATATCCAAAACTCGGGAGAATTTAAGGTTGACAACTAGGCACTTGAAAAGAATTCTAGTAGAGCAACTACTCATCATCTCCAATAAAATTTTCTAGTTCATAGTTGACTCTAGACGCACTCTATATAATTAATACTGACTAAGACTTCTTTTTATTAGTTTTTAGATTTTATTTAACTAAAGACTCATAAAAGACTCAAGAGACGTGAACCTTCATGTGCCCACATATTTTTGGTATTTTATGACTATAAGATAGACTCGATAATCACATAGGTATACTTACCTGATAACTAGGGGATGCTCTTCCCTAAGCTAGATGTTTGATATGGTTGATTGTTGAAGCTGAGTGGTCCTCACAGAGGAGCTCATGCTTATAAGAGCAAGTGTTGCCTGGAATACTTCAATCTTATCACCCAAGAAGTTACTTCATTCATACAGGGGGGTTAGTCTGTATGTCAAAAAGGTGTACTTCAAGTGATGAAGATGATAATTTCTTAGGTAAGCTGGCTCTTGGAGTCATCCTGCAGAAAGCTCTCACAAAACACCAAAACTCGTGGAACGGTATTAGGATAAAATGTTAATGATTAGCCGTTTTTAGAGGATTGGTTGTTGTGGTAATTTTAAAATATTTTTATGATAGCAGTATTGCAAATGAATGCTTAATTAATATATATTTTGGATTTCATGGGTTTGTATGTAGAAAGTGTAAATGCATGATATATATTTTTATTTTGTAGGCCACCACAAAGGAGAACTCCTACAGCTTTTACACTACAAGGGTTTCACATGGGGCTTAAAGTTTTTAAGATGCATGAATGTAGCCTAATGCAAGACTATTTATTTTTGTCATTTTCTATGTATTGCTAATATAGAAAAGTAAACATACTAAAGAGAAATTAACTCATGCAATGTAAGAAAGTAGATATAGATAACTACCGATGTTACCTCACGGCGAGGGTTCGATGTTTTTAGTCCTTCGAACTGGACTTCTCCTTGTAGTGGTTCGTTGAGTACTTTGAGTTACTCTTGAGGGTAAGGATTGAGGTGGTGCCTCCACTAGTGGCTCCCAATGGTGGTGCCACCTTCTTTCTTTCTGTTGTAGGCGTCTCAAAGCCAATTTTATGTGCATCATTATTACTAGTTGAGAACTTTCACTTGTAGAATTTGGGGGATTGTCTCCCCACACTTTAATTGAAGTGTGTTCTGCCCATAAAGACAAGGTAGAGATCAAGTGCATAGGCTCTGCTAGTGGGAAAACATCAATAGAACCAGAAATTTATTCATCCTCTAACATTGGGCCCAATAAGATTGATATTATTTATATTGTTCATTCCTATAATGGGTGAGAGAACCAAAAGTATAAATATGGCATTTAAACTTGTGAGATAAAGAGTAAAGCTACTTAACCGTTAGAAAGACTATTCATCTTTATAATGTATCAAAAAAAATACATAAAGTATTTCTAGCTTACTTGGTTAAGAATGAGATTAAAAGAATAGCGCTATGAACAAATTTAGAGAACAAATTATGTTGAGTTTAATCAGGTTGATCAATTTAAGTTGTAACTCTAACATGGTTGTATTTTGCCATTTATTGCATACCAAGATCAAGAGGAAATTAATGGCCACTTCCCTTAAGATGTTACCTCCATTATTAGAGCATGATGAAGGGTAAATGAATTTCAATGGTCTTCTCTGCAAGGGGTTAGTGGACAACACATACCTGAAGGAAGATATACTATTTATCAAGGTTAAAGCAAGGATATTATTTTGAAGCATACCCTTAACCTTGAATTGATTCTACGAATAGTCTCTCTAATATGATTTAAACATTTTTGATGTAGGAGGGGTTAGTCTATATGTACAACCAAATTCTTATATAAGTATGCTTAATTTTTATAGTGTTTAAGTAGTATTCTAAAGCATACTTATAATAGAATAAGGAGGTTTACAAGACTTAAAGGTATTTATTCAAATAGAACCAAGAATATGTACAGTGAACCACATGAGCCTTTTATTATATATATATTAGCAAGTTATGTTTGAGCATGACATAGGGTAGAAATAACCAAGACAAATTAGCAACATGCTATGAGATGTTAATTGTAGTTACATGTTGCATGAGGCTTGGACAAACGTACCTCATGTCTTTATCTTTCTAAGTAAGTGATGACGAACTTACTTGGAAGAGGAGGGTTCGGGTTCACCTGTTGGTGAGAGCTTATGGTCTTGCTGAGCAAGGCCTTCCTTTTATCTTCTTCGCCTTTTCACCATTCAATATAACTATGGAAGATTACATGCTCTTCATCCATTAACCTTTTCTGGATTTCTTTGATTAATTTGCTGTTGATGAGATGGGGTCTATTGGAGATGCAATAATGTTCACTTGAAAACTTCTTCTCCAATAGATTAAGGTTGTTCTTTCCTGCAAAATGTTAATGGACACATACCCGAGAGAATAACAAGATTGGAATACGGGTTTTGTTGCCATACTTTTCTTTTATGATTTTCTTCTATGCTAATCAAGATGATATATGGTTTAAGATTATTTAATATAAATTGTGTCTATCGTGTTTTATGTTGTTGTTGCAATCTAGCATGGTTCAAGGCAAAGATAACTTGTAACAAAAGATAAATAAATAAATATTAATACTCACAAGTTTGGACTTCTTGTGCAAAGTTATCATCCGCCTTGATTCATCCCCCGGTGTGAACTTATCTCTTGACTTCCCATTTAATTCAAAATTTTCTTGCAGGGGTTAGTTCGACAAAATATCCAAGATCCACTACAACATACTATCGGCTCAAAAATCAACCTAGACACCACGTATAATTTAATTTAGGAAGACATTTTAATTTGAGCTCAGTTTAAAAGCCTTTTATAAGTAAAACCACCACTCCTAAACTAAGCACCGTGCTTCATTTAAGAGATTTATGAAAGAACTTCAAAGCCTAAACATATATCATAGCAAATAAAGGTAGCATGAAAATATAGTAGAGATTTATAGAGATAAAAAGAGCATGATCATGGTGAGTTTTTATATATATATAATGCACGTGAGATGAATATATGAAATGGAACAGGTTATGGCTGAGGAAATTTAAACTAAATAGTGTGGATTAAAGTAAACATGCAGTGGAATGCAAAAAATAACTACTTATAAATTTTGAAATCCATGAGCAAGACTTTCTCACCTTTATTTGATCATACTTACGATGACTCACATGCTGGAATTTGTGAGTGATGCAACATCTTTGTTCCCGTCACTTGAGATATGAATTAAAGTCCTGTGACGTTGACCTCTTTCTCCAACATTGGATTTGTTATGTTTCTTCTTATTTTGTGGGGGCATACCGGAAGGTCGAAAACTGGTCATTCATTACCCCGTATAAGATATTAAAGTAGACAAACAAGGGTAATCCTGCTTGAGCAGGGGTTAATGGTTATCGCGATCACATAATTGAGTATAAGTCTATCAGTGTTTCTTAATTGCCTAACTATCTTCCCCGGCAACAGCGCTAAAAATGCTTGTTGGTATTTCTAACGTTATTACTAATTAACGAGATTAGAAACACATGGTATAAAATTAACTTGTCATTAACAACTAGCCACTTATCTCTCACCCACATCCCCAAGCATGAACTAGGTTGTCATCCCTAGTTGTATATGCTAAGGATAAATATAGGTTTATATATATATGTATCAATCAATATGACTAGGTAGAAATATCGATATAAACTAAGAACGGTTCTGCAAGTTTTACGATAATTATACCATTGTAGCATTTTACCTAGGGAGTTCTACTAGATTGTCGATTTATATTTATACCACTGAGAAGGTTTATGTAGGACTTATAACTACAACTTACACTATTGATGTGAAAGGTAAACCATAACTAGAATCCTACTAATAACAGGGATAAGTCACGTGATAAAAGATATATGATAAATAATGATCAGTCATCATAAATAGATAAACATCAGAGCTCTTCTAGTCATAGTAATAGCTAGACAATGGATATACTCAGAAATAAATACTAAGGTAATTCAATAACTACATCAATGAATAACTCTAATTAGTGCAATTACATCTAGCAATCATTGTTAAGTTAATCCTATATCATGATCATATCTAAAGGGGCATCAACTATCAAGGATGTGAAACAGAGTCATTATCCAACTTCACGACCGTGCCCTACTAGTCCTACGTACGGGGAATGGACTACAGAGGAACCAACGCAGCTGTCACCTGCGCGGACTACCATACGACCCAGCACATCAAGGTGCACTCGCAGATAAACAAGATATCTAGACACCGCGTCTACATATTATCTACCATCTACCCATCGATCGCTTGGGTAAACGCTATACGAGCAATTATATGAATTTAATAAGATTAAACCAACTATCCTAGACATATAATCAAAGTAGACAATCACTATTGCAATTAAGAATATATAAGAGATTAAGAACAATGTTGCCTGAATCATAATATTGAATAAGAGCAAAGTACTAGAACTATACCGAACTCCGCGCTCTAGACAGACGCTAGGGGCTCCAGATCCCGCTGAAGAACTAGAACTCTTCTACTTCTAATCTAACTAGGCTAAAGCTATGAACTAGAGAGGCTCTGATGAACTAGAGAAGGCTCTTGATGGCTTAATCTCCAAATGACTTGATGCCTCCAGGAGGGGGTCTGCCCCTTTATTTATAGCCCGGTGGGATGAACGTGCGCCGCAGGATCAAACCGACTTAACCAAGGGCCGAGATGGCTCCTCATAGGCGGTGGAAGAAGACTCCAGAAGATGGGGGCAAACCCTAACTTTGGGGCACCGACCGGCGCCAGGGTGGGGCCGGCCAGCCCCACTTGGTAGCCCTCAACTTGGCAACGGGGACATACCCGCCGGATATCATCAGAACGTTCTTGTACCCAGGACTTGAAATATATCCCGTCCCCGTCCCCGTCCCCGTCCCCGCTCACGGGTACAGAATTTCCCCATCCCCGTCCCCGTCCGGGGATTTCATACCCGTCGGGGCCCCTGCACCAGTAGAAACCTCGTGTACGACCAACAATGCAGGACGACAACGTAAGAAACGTCCCAACGTAGAAGTCCAAAATGAACAGAAAATTTAGGAGAACACAATAAATAAGGATAAACAAGTTTCCGAATAAGGGCTTCACTGATTGATAGCAAGCTAACAATTATAGGTCCATTGTCTACTTAAACTAACAGATTACGGATCCACCGACCAGTTCAATGATTCAATCCCATCAAGGTTCAAGGCATCAACAATTCAACAGCAAAAATACAGACATAGTTATGCCCCATAGGCTTAGTCGCTCATAGTCATAGCAAAGCAGCCGGTAGGCATATGCCATCAAGTTCTAAGCAAAGAACACAATGCTGCGGTGTTATCACACATTACAAACCGGACTATTACATAAATAGTTAGTGGTTGGGTTGTGTGAGCACATAACAAAATGCACTTGCAATTGCACGCCCGGCTTGAATGCTTGATTGTTGATCCTGCCGAGGGAACCATCCAGTGATGGTTGGAGCCATGGACTTAGAGTTTCAACTCCTACATAAACATAGCAAATGAGTAGTTAAGTAGGCACAATCTTGAAACAATGAACTATGTGCAATAAAGAAATGTAATATTTGTAGCTTAGAACAATTACCTGAAGCCCCTCTTGGACTTCATTGAGACAAGACCAGAAGCTAGCTGGCTTTCCTTCATCAGTGAGGAGTCCTACACATAAGAAATTTTTGTTCATGTTTTTGGCTATGAAACATTGAATTGCATGAGAAAGAAACTAAAAATTGCTCAACAAACAAACCTTTGTATTTGTTTCTAATCCAATCCTGTGAACACATCAAAGCCTCTAACATTTGAGAAGTAAGCCTGCTGCGATGCTCACTAAGTACTCTCCCGCTAGTGCTGAACGCAGATTCTGAAGCAACAGTTGTAATAGGAATTGCGAAAACATCCCTAGCTATCAACCTCAAAGTAGGATAGCGTGTTCCAGCTACCTTCCACCAGTCCAAAACATTGAAGCCTTCAGTCTGTATGTCCACCATCTCATCATCTATGTACCGATCCAGCTCAGATTTGAACCTCAATGCTGATGGCTGTGAACTTGCAACATGTGCAGTGAAGGATGACAGAAATCCTGAATTCTCTACTGTGGGTTTGATGGTACTGCTACTTGTACCTGCATCCTCATCAGTGTGATACTCTAGCATTAAATCACTCAATGTGTCCTTCACTTTAAGAACCTCTTCATCAGGGTTTGTCACTTGCAACACTTCAAAGCAGTATAGAAGCATGTGGTGCTTAAATCTCGGGTCAAGAAGGGTGGCAATGCCCATCAAACCTTGAATTTCTGTCCAATATTTTCTAAATTTGGCCTCCATGTTATTTGACATTTCTTCTAGCAGTGGGTTGCCACAAGATGACCATTCCCTAATTTTACTTCTAACCTCACAAATCTTATAAAAGAACATGTTTGCAGTGACATAGTCAGTTCCAGAGAACAGGGCAGAAATATCACTAAATATTTTAAGCCTTGCAGTCACATCAGCCGCAAACTGAAATTCTTCCTCAGTGGGGCCCCGTTGCTTCGGGTGTCTTCTAGATGCTTCCTGAGCCTGATGATGATGTTTTGCCTTCGCGATTACGTTTCATGATAATTATGCACTCTAATCCCTCTTTTATGCTTTTCTGGAATAATCACTAGAAAATACTGAATATACGAAACTCGTGGAAATTGTTAGTTAAAACCCTAGACTAGTGTGTATTTATGTATCCTTTTGTGTATAAAGTTCTAATAAAAGTTGACATTATCCACCGTCAACATTGTGAGCTCATTATCCTAAACACTACTAAATTTTTTGTACCTACAATAACGATTGTATGGTATAACAAACGTTTAGTAACATATCGAAAGGAATCTGTGAACTATGACAAGGTCATAGAAGGACCATTGTTATTGAATTGCTATTTGCCAACCTTGTGTTGGGATCAGGTAGATTTACACACTCCTGACTTGAGATTAACTGCATATCCCCTATATGCATTTAGTACATGGGAATCCATGAAGATTTCCTATTTGCGTAAGATTGAATACGTTGTATACGTGCCGATCTTTCAAAGTTTGTATGGACAGTTTAGGCATTTCATGGTTGTACAGATACATCTATAAAATGATCTACAGTGTGAATTATCCACACTCAACCATGCATTTATTAAATAATGGCTCTTGTTGTGAGCTCATTATCCTAAACACTACTAAATTTTTTGTACCTACAATGACGATTGTATGGTATAACAAATGTTTAGTAACATATCAAAAGGAATCTATGAACTATGACAAGGTTATAGAAGGACCATTGTTATTGAATTGCTATTTGCCAACCTTGTGTTGGGATCAGGTAAATTTACATACTCCTGACTTGAGATTAACTGCATATCCCCTATATGCATTTAGTACGTGGGAATCCATGAAGATTTTCTATTTGCGTAAGATTGAATACGTTGTATACGTGCCGATCTCACCACCATGGGTATATTGATGGGTACACACAGGAAACTAGGGATCAACGTGAGATTTCCATCTCCGTCGATTGTTAAGTATTTAGATCTCTTATGGAGGATCTATTGATAACCCGTATGCTAGTTTTAATTTGATAATGAGCATTTCTAGGCATTAGGGGGAGATTTGAAGTACCATATATAATGCCTAGAAATTATTTGGAATCTTAAAGCATTTCAAGCTCAGGATCACATACAAAATGAATTGAACTTTGGGTTCAAAGAATTATTGATTTGCATAATACTGAAAGGTGTCTCTTAAACTTGTTAATCTATTGCAAGTATGTGCCAGAAAGAGTAGTGGTACTAAGTAAACCACTCAACTCCCAATTGTAAATAAGAGGGAGAGAAGTATGGCCATAAAGTAGGATTATTTAGGCTAGCAATAGAAGGTTTTCTTCTAAGATAAGATAGTAAATGCAGGCCAACTTATGGTTGGCGACACCTTCTTGTAAATTTGGATATTACCCTTGGATGAATGTCATCCACAAACCTAGCTTCGAGGGTGCACCTAAGAAGTACTGATGCTAGGATATCGGAAAGCCCTGACTCTCGTATAGGGAAGTCATGATGAGTCATTCAGGGTACTTTGAGTTTTGATAATCAGAGAAATTATATTATAGAAATGCTACATTTGTCGACAAATACTTCTCTGAATAAATTGTATATAACATTTCAAGTCATCCAGTTAATAAGACCATGCCAGAGTGATTTGCTCACTCTTACTAGAACTTGTTGAGTGTTTGCTCACTCTTACTAGAACTTGTTGAGTGATGTAATACATATAGAGATAGTCTTGCTCACCAGAAAAGAGGTGTCTTAGGCTATGATGCCAACACCTCATGGTACCTTTATTGTGGGTACAAAAGTGTTTTCATCCTAGAATGGATTGAGAACAACATGGTGGTGAGGTCAAAACAAGACTAGTAGTACAAGGGTTTTACGCAAAGCCTAGGCATTGATTTGCAATGCAAATTATTTTCCATAGTAAATTATAAGTTTTGATACTATATTTTGATTAGTAGTACAAAAGCATCTATCATTGCAGTTAATAGTTGATAGATGTCGTGATTGCATATATTTATGTGATCACTTGATTTGGTTTATTTGTGAAGCTTCCGGGAAGGAGTTCATATACTCAACCATCATACATAAAATCACAACATATATTGTGTAGTGCTTAAGTCAATATATGGCGTGAACACTACTGCAATCCTCTTGTTTCCCTAGGGCCAAATACCCTAGGGAAACCAGTTTCCCTAGGGGTCTTCCTCGGGATATCCCCCTAGGGACTGTTTTCACGGGAAACCAAAGAGTGCCCTAGGGTTTTGCCAAAAATTCCTAGGGAAATTATGTTCCCTAGGGTACTTTTACCCCTAGGGATACCTGGTGACATGCCCTGCTGATGTCTACATGTAAAGGCAATTTCACTAGGGGATGTATTTCATAGCGAACAAACAATATACATGTCTACCATTGAATAAACAATATATATTTGAATTCAAATAAAAATTTAAATATAGAACAGTACACATGCATGGTTGCCACCGGAATTCAACATTCATTAATCCATATTGTTTTAGTTGCAATATCTCATTAGAGGCACTAACACAAAAACCACTTGTACCATCAAAATGATCAAACTGAACAACTACCACATAGCATGATACTAGGTTCTAAGTCTCTGATCCTTGCAATACAATTGTGTTCAGCTGCACCACTTGTGCCATCAAAATGACCAAACTGAACAACTACCACATAGCATGATACTAGGTTCTAAGTCTTTGATCCTTACAATTGTGTTCAGCTGTCCTTCTCGCCTAAGCCTCTGATCCTTATAATAGAAACATGTCAAAGCAATGGAAATTCATCATCCTCTTGAGGATAGTATGTTCCCCCACCACTTGCTGTGGCATTCACATGACAACGATAGCCTCCATAAGTGATCCTACTCAATGTTTCCTCTGGAGTTTCCATTCCAACAGATGATCCAAGAGTGCCAACCTGCTGGAAAAAGAAGATGGCAGCTACCTTGTTACTTTTTTTCTGGATGAGCAGTACTAGGTATAAGTACCAACCATAAAAAGGTCCAAAAAACATAATGATCATCAGACTTACATTGCCAGTAGAGGGATTCGGACTTGGTGAAGCCAGATATGCTGGAGGCAGTGGAGGAGGCGCTGGGGGAAAAGGAACTGTAGTGGCAGGCATTCCATTGTGGGAAGTAACTTGCTGCAGTTCAATTTGATATGATGCACCTAATTAGAAAGTAGGTCAATGGGCACTAATATGAATACTAAGGGATGTATGCCACAGCTCACCTCCATAAATTTCTGAATGTTTACACTATAAGCTTGTACCATTGCACCCCACTCGAACATACTTTGGGCATATTCCTTCACTGCACGACCATCATGAGCTTCCTTCCTTGAGCGTTCCTCTTCCTCTTGACGTTGACGCCTAGCTGCTGCTGCATTAGCATGGCTGCTCCTCAACTCAGGCAGGGCTTCATTGTCATTAATGACCCCATTGAACATAGCCTATTTACCATGTGGACGACCACAAGAGCATTGGTAAAGAGCTTTCGCATCCACTGGAGAGTGGAGCCAATCAAAATCAGGTCCATTCAACTCAACAGCCTTAATTTTGTATTTCTCCTACCAATTAAATAAATTGATTAGTTGATATTTGCAGAATAAGTGGCATCAAAGAACATTAGGATGTAATAACTAGCAATTACCAAGCATGAAGAGGCTTCTTCGGTGTTCAGTGAAGTAATATCTTCAGGATTAGAACCCCTATGGGAATGGACCCATGCCTCAATATCAGACACTTCTCTTCCTAATTTCTTAGACTGCAGTGAAAATAATCTCAAATTATTTATGTACTGCCACAAAACTAAATATAACATAACTTCAGTAAGTGACTACTAACCAACTTTATGCGTATTGTTGCAATAGAGTTTGATCCTCCTTTGTGAGGTTTAAATTTATGGCTATAGCGATTTGCACGATTTGTCTTAGATCTTTGCTTGAACTCAGGGCTACTCCATTCTGTGGCTAAAACCTCCCAACATCTTTCCAGCAACCATTCAGGGCGTTGGGCAATGTACTCCTCCCGTGTCAAATAGAATTTTCCAGCAATCTTGTCACAAATTTTTCTTTTTTCTACTGTCCAAAAATGATCCAGTGTAGCAGTAATTCTTGCATAATACATAATGCTATATAGGAGTTGCGAGCAGGAAGAACCAACATGTTTTTTGGACTCATTTTCTTTAGCTGGATTGAACCTAAACCTTTCCTGCAGAAATTATTATCAAATATAAGTACACACGAGCAGTAAAGCATATGAACAATGATCTATATGGACATGTGAACTACAACACCAAGAAATGATGAACCAATCAACTGAGGTACTAAACTATAGAAAAATGATCTATATGGAATCAGAGAATTACCCAAAAGCCTTCAGCTACCACATCCACTGCTGATTTCCCATTTGAGTCCTTTGCTGCTTGATAATGTTTCCATGTCGATGCCACCACAACCTTGCCTCCATAATCAATCAAACTAGGATGATTTTTCTTCAGTAGAACGGTCAAAACACTTGCAGGAGTCCTTCCCTTAACAGCAGTCCAATGCCTTGTAATATAAATAACAAATTCAATAAGAAAATGTCGTATGAGAATAGATTTTCACCAGAATGACAATGTGAATTTTAATAACCGACGATTTTCCTTCCGGCTCAATCAGTGGACGGTCTTGCTCATTGTTGATAACAGGGGGCAGATCTGCACTTCCTCGCAAGCAAATTTCTTCTATAGCCACATTTTCCTCACTTGGATTAGCAGGTTCATTGTGACTAGAAACCCTTTCCTCACTATGAAATAGATTGTTAGAAGACCGAGCATGTGTCCTGTGTGAGATTGTCATCCTTGAAAATAAGATAGGCTAGGCATCAGTAATTGAATGGAAAGCAACATATTGAACTCAGAAATAATATGGCAATACAGTCCTAAAAAGTTACATACAATGAAATGCTTATTAGTCAAAAGTTAGAACTACCTAGTTATTACTTATCCTCTTAAAAGTCATCAGCATCTACATATTCTTCTGCGACATCATGAAAATATTCTGTGTTAAATAGCACTGGTTTTTCAGTTGGCAACTCATCATCAACACTCAATCCATTTCGCTGCTTGATCAGCATAGAGATTTCATTTGGATCGTCAATCTCATCAAAACCATCACTAATGGTGATATTGTCTAAACCTGCTCTAATATCTACGACAAATTCACCACCTACACCATCTTCTTGGAAGGTATCAATAGACGGTTGGCCTTCATCATTGTACTCATCCATTGATGGAGTAGACAAGTTTCCATGGGGGCTGATCTTGTATGCAACCCACCACCCATCAAGGCTTGGCTCAGACTTACATGGATAAAGAAGATAATAAACCTGTTTTACTTGGCTGGAGAGAACAAAAGGCTTATTTGCTGGATTACATGATGCATGGGCGACTTCAACTAATCCAAACCTTCTCAAGTGTCTCACTCCATTAGTAGGATGGAACCAATGACACTCAAACAAAACAAGACTGAATTCACTATCACCATCAATCTTTAGCTCAATTATGTCCTTGATGATGCCATAATACTCAAGCTCATTGTTGTTGCCATCATTAGCACCAACAGCAACAATCCCTTTGTTGGTGGTAGTTAAATTCTCTCTAGATTTTTCATACTTTTCAGATCTAAATCTATACCCATTAACTTCATACATATCATATGACTTGACTTTGAGGCCACATCCATGTGATAAACGACGCAGTTCACTAGGTATGCTTGCATCAATGTTACACTGCAATGTTATAATTAAAATTGAAGTGTAATTCAAATTTTATAAGAATGTTTAAACCTGTATAGAAATTGTGCAGCAAACAGTACCGGGTTTCTAAACCAATCCAGCAAATCTGGTTTCCCATTTCCAGCCCCATTCATCCTTAGATTATCTAGTTGCTTTTGATTTGGTGTTCTTTTTTTCTTGCATGTCTCCATTGTTCTTGATCAAATTTTCTACATATTATAACACAGAATCATGAAATGTGTGTATGATAAATGTTACCATGTATAGTTATCATACTGAGTCTACTTACTGCACATATTCATCCATTTCAGGCAGGTTTGTGAAGATATATATCATTGCAATCTTGTACTCTTCAATACTTAGAAACCTTGTCACCCCTCTACCACCCTTCCAACCACGTAATTGGAACAAGCTAAGTGTAGAATTAGATGGAGCACCAGCCTGAGCATAACGCTGAGGACGATTATGGGAACTAGATATGAGTTCAGGCAAGTATAGTGATGTGAAGTTAGAGATTTCAACAACTAGGCATCCTTCAACTATCGAGGCTTCAACACGAGCCTCGTTACGGACTTTTCCCTTAACTTTTTTAACAACCCACATGAATTGAGTCACTATTAGTTCAATGAATAGGACAATCACAATGATAATAAAGAACAAAGGTTGGAAGGTGCACCTCTCAATTCCATACATCCATGTGTATGTTACTGGGCCTCCTACCCTAACTTGATATGGAAGGTGCACCATCAAATGCTCCATTGAATTAAAGAATCCAGGTGGAAAGATTTTCTCCAGTTTGTAAAGTATAATAGGTATGTTTTCTTCTAGTTGAAGAATCTGCGCACGATCAACCTCCTTTGCACAAAGCACTCTAAAAAAGTAACTTAGCTCAGCTAACACCTCCCATATATCATTTTTGACAAAACCTCGCATCATCACAGGCAGCAAACGCTCAATGAATACATGGAAGTCATGACTCTTAAGTCCATTTATCTTTAGTGTATCCATGTTGACCCCTAGCCTTAGGTTTGCTACATAACCATCTGGGAATTTAATGTCCACAAACCACTGCATAACATCCTTTTTTTGGTTTCTTGTTAGGGCAAAAGGTGCTCTAGGCCTATCCCACCTATCGTTTGGCTTCTCTACAAGGTTGAGATGTCTTCTATTGCACATCAAGGCTTGGTCAAGGCGAGCCTTAGGATTATCCTTACTCTTCTCAGCAATGTCAAGGCAAGTATAAAAAATGGCTTCAGCTACATTCTTCTCTGTATGCATGACATCAATATTATGTGGACGCAAAAGTTGAGGAAAGTATGGCAACTCCCATAGAAATGGAATGTGAGTCCAATTGTGGGTAGTACCATAACCTTCAAAAGAATTATTTTTGACTTCATTCATGTAGGTCAGCACCTCTTGCCCTGTTAATCGATGTGGAGGCGTGTCATGGACCTGTACCCCCTTTCTAAATGTATTCTTCTGGTCCCTAAAACTATGGTTAGGCGGTAGAAATCTTCTATGGCAATCAAACCAACTAAACTTTCTCCTATTTGGCAGCCAAGTGCTATCCACATCTGCCATACAATCAATATAGGCCAAGCCACCATGTGTAGACCATCCAGAAAACATATCAAGTCCAGGATAGTCATGAATGGAAGTATGATATGAAACCCTCATATGAAAATTTCTCTTTGAGAAGCTATCATAGGTGAGTACTCCTGCCCAAGCTGACTTGATCTCATCAACAAGCGGCCGCATGAAGACATTCAAATTCTTACCAGGATGCTCCGGTCTAGGAATAACTAGACTAAGAAATATATTTTCTTCCTTCATACATAGAGCAGGAGGCAAGTTCAAAGGAATCACAAAAACTGGCCAGCAAGAATATTTGGCTTTTCCATACCCAAAAGGGTTGAAGCCATCTGTAGCCATAGCAATCCGAACATTCCTTGCATCCAATTCAAAATCTGGGTTTAGCCTATTGAACTGTATCCATGCTTCAGCATCAGATGGGTGCACCATGACGTTTGGGTTAGCACGTCTACCCTCCTTGTGCCACCGCATGTGTTGTGCAGTTTTTGGCTCCATGTACAACCGCTGCAACCTTGGTATGACTGGGAGATAACGCAGAACCTTACGTGCTATTGGCTTCCGTTTACGCACTTGATTGGTTGCTTCAACAACTACATATCGATTTTCCTCACAAAAATCACATTTTTCCTTATTTGCATCTTCTTTGTAGTATATCATACAATTGTTTATACAAGCATCTATCTTCACATATGGCATTTTTAGACCACGGAGAAGCTATTGGCACTCATACAATGTTTTTGGCATTTTATGGTTCTTGGGAAGCACATCATCAAATAAATTTAGTAATTTGTTAATGCATTCCATAGAAAGGCTATGTTGTGACTTAATTGCCATCAAGCGTGCCACTGCAGTCAGCCGTGCAACACTAGTGAAGTTGTGGAGCGGCTCTTTTGAAGCCGACAACATAGCATAAAATGCCTTAGCATCTGCTGTTGGTTCATCTTCTAGATTCTCAGTATGCATTGCATCACCAAAGTCAGCTAACATCTCATCTAAACCATCGGCAGTACTATAGGCATGTTGCAATATAGACTCACTAACAGGGTGCTCACCATGTTCAGTCCTTAAAGTATACCCAGGCATAAATCCTCTTTTACACAAATGCATGGCCATGACAGCTCTCCTTCGTCTAACTCTATTGCCACAATCTGAACATGGACACACTACTCCAAATTTTTCAGAATTAGGAATAACGCTGAAAGCACGGTCTAGAAAAGCATCAGTATTTCGCACCCATTCCTGGGAATGACAGCCATTGTCCTTCCAACCTTGGTACATCCAACTACGGTCTTCTATTGACATAGTTAATGTTGCGACAATAAACTGAAAATTAGATAGTAGCACGTCATAGTTCATATCATGAGAGCATATGTGTTGTTAGAGTGAGCTCAGCAAACATTTTGAAACTAAAGGAAGAGCACAAACATAACAAACACAGAGAGGCTGATATATATTGCACATTCAGAAAAGAAGCATATCACAGTCACAAACTCATAGTGTAGAAAATTAAAGTAATATATATATAGTTCTAACCTGCACAGCTTTGCTTAGAAGCACCACAGAGACTGTCAAAACCTTCCTTTTGCAGAAACCTCAGGACAGTAATCCCAGTTATCCCTTTTCACCTGGTGGCAAATAACACCTGAAATTTCAGTAGAGGTAAAATTTCAATCAGCTATATCCGGTACCAATTTCCAAAGCCCACATGAGACGTGTTTGCCTAGATATAAAAACCAAAATTCAACTAAAACTATAGCTAGCAGTGTATTGCGCGACAACAAAATGCTATATTGAAGTATTGAAAGACAGTAATAGATCCGTGCTCATATGTATGTAGCAGCACTAATACTAGTACTAACCACTTCAAACCTGTTCAGAGATTGGGATTTGCCCTCTCGTAGCCTTCTTCCCGGAGCGCATAGGCGTACGGGAATAATGGTGTCCAGCAGCGAGGCGGCGTCGGTCCGCGATCCAGCGGCATGCGCTGGCTGCCATCGGGCGGCGGGCTTGGCCAGCCGGGGCCGGCGGGCGGGCGGGTTAGCCACCGGCGGTGAGCGAAGCGGCGGCGCTGCCCGGCAGCCCGTGGCGAAGCGGACAGCTTAGCGCCGGGCGGGCGGGCCACGGTGGGTGGTGAACGGCGGCCGGCGCCGCATGAGGGATCCGCATGCGGACGGCCGGGCCGGAGTCGCAGAGCGGGATGGGTGGGGGCAGCGACAGAGTCGCGGGAGCCGGAAGTGGCGGCGGCTGGGTGCATTCAGGTTAGGGATTTGTGTTTTCTTCTTTTTTTCCTTTTTTTATTTGATATATGGGCCTGAGCTGTGGCCTGTGGGCATGTGTAGTAGGCGCGAAAAAGAAGTGGGGTACGCGCGTGGTGATGGCTGATGGCGGGAGCACGAGCCGCGAGCTGAAAAAAATTTAGTTCCCTAGGAGATCATGGCAGTTCCTAGGGACATTTTACACGGTGGCGCCAAAGATGCCGCCCAACAAACCTGATTCACCGAGGAAAAAAGAAAACCCTAGGGAAACTGTTACTTTCCCTAGGGTATCAAATAAAACCCTAAGGACGTAATTTTTTCCCTAGAGTAGTTGTTTAACCCTAGGGAAACAAGTAGATTCTAGTAGTGGAAGCAGTTAAGTCAAATTTGGTACAATTGACTTTGAGTGTATTCCCTAAACTGAAGGGATACAAGATTGATTACACGTGGTGTTCATTTTGAAGTCCTTGATTGGATCTTCATAGTGTTATATGATGGTCAATAACACTGACATCATTGGTGATGAACACATATTGATAGCACATGGTAATCTAAAGATGGAGTTTGAATGGAGGATACAGACTAAACCAAAATTTCATTTTGTGTTTATGGTCCAAGCATCTTCTCTCCAAATTTTGTACAAAAGCTATCTATATCCAGATCATATTGAGTAATTCAATATGAAGGTATCCTATGGTTGTTCTACCTTATGATAGAGAAAGATTGTTTAATGCCATAGTGATGCACAGTTTTGCATGAGAGAAAGAAGCGAGGAATCCTCTTTTCGACTCATATTGGGACATGTGGTCCATTATCTCTGTGCTATTTATGCACTAATATATCTTGCAAAAGTTCCCAACCGGATATTATTTTTGCAATGATTTGCTATCTAGTAGCAGCGCCACTCCTACCAAACGTTGGCAGATTGAAGTTGAGAGTATCTTTTGATATCTCAATAGCTCAAGTGATCATGGTGTGTTCATTTGAAAGAACCCATGATCCGGTTGGATATAATGATTCTGGTTATCTGTTAGATCCCCAAATCCTAAATCATTGAAAGGGCTTAATGTACATGAGAAAAGACCATTTTAGAAGTTTTTAAATAGACATTAGTGGTCATTTTCATTAATCATTCTGATTTTGTATTATATAAAGGCTTCACATGAATGTGTTTAGCTTGATAGAATGATCTATCATATATTAAGGTTATGTGGTATTGATTCTATTGAATCAATAGTCATTATCTATAAAGGTAATGCCACTTATGTTGTGTAGATGGAGACAAGTGTACTTAGTGCAGTATTTTTGCACTAAGAAGGTTCTGTTCTATACATAGTATGGGCACATGAATATTTGCAAACTAAGTATTATGATTATCTTGCAAAGATATTCATAGAATCTACCATACTCCACAATTTTATGTGTTGAGTGCATTGGTATGAATTTACTTTGAGGTTTGCTAGTATCAGGGGGAGAGTCTCTCTGATTAATAACTTGTTGCAAACATCATATTATACTCTTTTCTTTTTATGAGTTTTCCCATAGGGTTTTCTCATATAAAGTTTTTAATGAGACAATATCAATACAAGATTATGTCATATCATCTATTTTTCCCCACAGAGGTTTTTGGTGGATGATATTGGGACACTAGATGCATTGTACTCTTTTCTTTATGTGAGTTTTTTCTTTTAGGATTTCTCGTATAAAGTTTTTGATGAGGCAATGTCAACATAAAGGTATATGCTATATCATCTGTTTTTTTCCAACGGGGTTTTTGGAAGATGATATTTGAAGCATATTGACCATATGGTCAAGGTGTTTTAGACTAAGGCTTTGAGTTTATCTCAAAGGGTCTAACAACATTAGTGATTATATATCATGGTGTTTCTCCTTCTTTTTCCCATTGGGTTTTAAGGAGTTTTACCTGGTATATCGTTATTACTTTGGTTTTTCCCATGGGGTTTTCCAAAGATTTATAATGGTGCATAATAGATGAACAGTGAAGATTACAAGAAGCCAATTGATCAAGGGGGAGTATTGAGAATTAATTTTTAGTGATCAATTAGGGATTAATCCAAGGGATGCCTTTTCACCCCAAGGGGTGCCTATTCACCCCTCTCTCTCTTTCACACTTGTAACCGCTCAATGGAAGAATATAGACATCATTTGTTACTGTAGCAAAACCACCCTCCAAAACCGTCCCAAGGTGTTATTTGCACCGGTTTCGAAAGTTCAGGGTGTACAATACCCGGTTTTGTGGTTTAGGGTATAAAGTGTACCAACGTTAATAGTTGGAGGGGTTTTTTAGACTTTTTCCCATATCAAAAGCATGGAAGTTTTTTATGCTGTATTTTATTGGCAGTAGTTGATCATTCATCTCTTTGTCTGCATCAGCTAAGCAGCAGTCCTTTCTTGTATAACTATCAATAAGCAACTCTTGCAACCTCTAGGTTCCACTATTTGCAGTGAGATCTTCCTGTGTCGACTGATCAGCATTCATATCCTGTGCATTTTGGTGTACTGCTGCTGCTTAGCTTTCTTATATCCTCTTTTTTTTCATGATGTATAGGTTGATCACGATGTGCAGGTGGTGTCTTTGAACCCAGTTTGTGTTGCCGGACAGCGCCCTGCTAGGTGACCAAGGTGAAGCAGAGTGTAAACTGCACACAGCTCAGTATACATATCTCTTCTACTATAAAAAGCGAATATATATACAATAGACAGATTGGTGCATTGCAGCAGCATTTTCATGGTCTGCACTTTGCACTTTGGTGCATGATCTTGCATCTCTTTTTTGGATCAGCTAAGCAGCAGTCCTTTGTTATATGACTATCAATAAGCAACTTTTGCAATGTTATATGATTATCAATAAGCAACTTTTGCAATCTCTATAAGTATATGAACTTCTGCTATCTGCCATCAACCAAAAGAGATGCAAGAACAGTAGTGTGACCATCATTCCTCCCTAAACCCTTTTAAGTTATGTGCATGCCAGGGAACTAACAGCTGCACTACACACTTATACAGAGAAAGAAATAATTGACATTTGACAACTAGATTTAAGAACTTCCATGGAGTGTCCAGGCAAACAAATTATCACAGTAATTGACATTTGGAAGCAGAATATGCTCATTGTTGTTAGCATTCCCTACATCAACCACGATGGCTCTAAACTTAGTGCCACCTTCAAGGAAAATGTTTTGGGTTCAAATATTTGTGAAGGTAGCAGTATGCTGATCAGATTGGGATGACATCATTGGGTATGATGGGCCAGCAGATCAACTTGATTATGATATGGTTTGGGACGATGGCAGCCAAGGTGCAAAACTGTCAAGATCTTTGTTTTGCTTGCTGTTGTTTCTATCTATGAGCTTATTATTTCTTTTTCTTTGTTGCAGCATTTTGCGAGCAAGGAGATGAAGTTGATGTTGAAATGGAAGTGCAAGGGGATGGAGCCGATTGTCTGCAAGGAAATGATGCAGCAGCATTTGACGAGCAAGGAGAGCAAAGGTTAGTGTGTTGTCGGACAGCTGCAGTAGTTTTTTCAGCTATCTGTTTTTCATTCTTGATTATGACATGGTGTGGGATGATGAGATTCAAGGTTTAAATCTATCAAAGATCGTTCTTTTGGTTTCTTTGGCTACTGTTTGTGAACTTATTCTCTGTTTATTGTCTCTGTTCTTTTACTTATGTCCACAATGTGTAGAAGATGATGCAGCAGCATTTGATCAGCAAGGAGAGGAAGGTCATGTTGCAACACAAGAAGTGCAAATACTTAAAGTCAATGGTCTGCAAGGTGCATCAACAAATGGAGGTGGTACTTCAGGTACAATTTTTCCATCGACCAATTCAGTTTGCTGTCAGTTTCCAATTTAGTTTGTTGTCGGACAGGCAATGGTGTCTGCTGTGCAGTCTGTTTTCATTTGCATTCTGCATACTCAATTGAGTGTGTGTCTGCAAATTCAGTATAGGTTTTTATTTGTAGGTTCTAGCTCCAAGAGGAGGAAGTTCTATTCTGATGATCTCAAAATCTCCATTTACCTATAATTATTAGCAAAAATAGATCCTCCTATTCTTCGTTGTGGAGTTACAAAGGCAGTTTCACATAAGTTTGATGTCCCTCTCTGAGTTGTGCAGAGTATTTGGAAAAATGGTCAGACTTGTGGGATAAATAAAATTGTGCACAAATACTCCAAGATTTGTGGTCGGAAATGAACAGAAGTACATTTAGAGGCGATAAGAGACATCCCTCTTAGGGAGCGCACAACCTTGCAGGATCTTGCTAATGCCTTAAGAGTTAGAAGAGCACACTTCATAATCATTTTAGAGAAGGATATTTTCGTCGTCACACTAACGATCTCAAGTTTAGTTTGACCGATGAAAACAAGAAAGCACGCGTCAAGTATTGTCTGTCAATGATGAATGGCTTATCCTTCAAACCAATGTACAATGTTATCTACATTGATGAAAAATGGTTCTATAGGACTTCATAGAAACTAGAAATATTACCTCGCCAATGATGAAGCGAGGCCAGAACGTTTAGTTAAAAGCAAGAATTTCATAGAGAAGGTGATGTTCCTAGCTGTGGTTACTCAGCCTAGATTTGATGAGAACGGTGATTGCACATTTGATAGGAAATTGGTGGGTTTTCCCCTTTGGGAAGATATATAGAACCTACAAAGAGATGGAGTCCAAACAGGGATAGAGGTATGGCATGTTCTATTTTTCACATGTAAACTGATTTCTTATGTAAATGGTCATTTCATGTTTCATTGGTTACATTCCTAGGTGCACCACTAACAAAAAAGCCATGACATCAGTGACCAAGGAAGTTAGCCGAGATTTTTTTAGTGAACAAGGTTCTACCAGCGATAAAAGCCTTGTGGCTGGCCGAGGAAAGAGGAATGCCCATCTTCATGTAGCAACACAATGCTAAGACCCATATCGCCATCAATGACCTTGCATTTGTGCAAGCTGCCCAAGCAGATGGTTGGGACATAAGGCTAACCTACCAACCTCCCAATTCACCTGATCTTAACGTATTGGACCTATATATATCTGGTGGGACTATATATTCCTGACCATGGTTTTTGGTCATAGTATGAAGACTGTGTCCCATATTTTTGGTTTATCCTACCTTTAATATTGCATCTAGAGCCTTATATATGTAGATTACTAAAATGGTGCCATTTCTTTGTTTTGAGTAGTTCCATGATTGACATTATGAAAGCCCTATGAAATCTCTTGCTGCTAACTACCTAATTCACAAGGAGTTGAGGATGTACTTTTTTCAAGATATTTAATAAAGGTTAATTCTGTCTAAACGATATTTAATGCCTGGGCTAATTCAGAAAGGAACTAAAGGAACTATGTGCACTCTTTAGCGGGTCCTCTTTTCTTTTTATCCAAAAATAAATGACGCTCTCTAATGAGTTACGTACTATATAGCTCCTATCAGTTTTAGAATGGACTGGAGAACTGCTCCAGATATGAAGAATGTCACCATCATAACTGAGAATGGAAAATACACTTTGAGCATCACAGAACATGTGTTATATTGTTATAAAATGATTTTTCTCTAGATTTCTTTCTGCCAATATAAAATATTATCTTAAATACATCATAGAAAGAAATGGATATTGGAGATTTTTTTCATGCTGATATAAAAGATTATCTTAAATATATCACAGAAAGGTCTATACTATAGAGTTTGTGAGATGCGACACCACACTTATCGTGATTGTAATAAATTTCATAAACTTTGCTTTTTAGATTAAATGTCACATTAACGTCGGTACTTAAATTTTACAATATATTTATGTTATGTGCGATCCCTATATCTTAAGTATAAAAATTTATCTGTCTCGTAGCAACGCACGGGTACGCTACCTAATTAATCAAAAGTTTTGGTTCCACCACTAACCTTCTCCACTGGTGCATATGCTCCCTTTCTCTCGGTTTTGCCGGCTGTCTCGCTTCCCTATCTAGGAAGCAATGCCTCCACGCCATACAGAGTTTGGCAGCGCCCACGGTCTAAGTAATTATTATTGTTACAGCCTATATCTATTACCTAATAATAAAGAGGTAAAATTTCAGCCCATTTTTTTGGTCCATCCATTTTTTTTGCCCACCTCCCTGTACCTATCAGAGGATAGAGAGTTTCTTTCGTGTGAACTTATATATATAACACGTGAAATAGCTCTTGTCTAGCGTGATATAGAGTTCGATTACAAAACATATTTGGTCGCTTGTCTAACACAACACGGAGTCCGACTCCAAAACGCATTGGGTATGAGAGTTGTGGATAGCTGAGAGATATATGGTCATATGAGTCGTAGGGTTCCAAGACACGAGTTACTGGATGAGTTCAGGAAAGAAAAGAAAATAAAAGGAAAGGACAGAAAAATAAAAAGAAAATGAAAAAAGAAAAAAACTAAAAATAATCCACTTTTTTTTACCTTCATCGTCCTGATATGAGTGCAGGGTCCTCGTCAGATCATGAGAGGTCCGATCATGCACGCTCCCGTAAATCACGGATAGTCCGTTTTATTCTGAAATAGTGTGTATCTCTTTTTTTTTTTTTTTTTGTGGTGGTTTTTCATCAGGGCATGCGAGACTTGATTCCAACTCTGTTTTCCTCTAATGTATTTTCTATTTGCTCTGTTTCCTATTTTCTGTGTCCACTTCCCATGTAGTTTCTGGTTGCTCAGTTTTCTATTTTTCATGTGACCATGTACGGCGTCCCAGTTTTTCTTTTTCCTTTTCTCAGTATCGATTAAGTTTCCTTTTTTTCTTTATTCCTCCATTACATGCTCACGTATGCTTCCAATTTGTTGGTTATATATGTGTGGTTACGCACGCGTCTTCTTATTTGTTTTTTTAAATAACAAACAAAAATATAATATTATGAGTCATTTGAACTATTGATTATTTTTCTAATAAACAAATATTTCTACAACTAAATTATTGATATAGTTTTGATTAGACATAAAATGTATTTTATTAAAATTTGGACCAGCTAATAGTCCAATTAACTGAATCATAGAAACTGAAATCTTGAGTAGATAATCTAATCTAGCCTAAATAAATGTATCTCCGTAATCCCGCATTTAAAAACTAAAAGATTCTCCCAACATAAATATTAGTAGATAAATCAATCTTTGACACGTCGACAACTAACTCCTCGCTGACTTTATTTGGAGATTAGAACCGCAAAAATTCTATAGAACCTCAAAGAAAGTCACCGAACAAAATTTAACTTTAGCAATACTTGGATAGTATGAAGATTAAAGTTGTTATGATTACGTCTAAATATCTCTATGCATTGCAATGGGAAAAAATATTAATATTGTATTTTAGTTGCAAATAGGATTTATATGGCATCATCATATTTGACTTATATTATGGATGACATGCTCATCTTGGAATAACTTATAGCTTTTAAATTTTCGACCATCTTTTTTTTTTTTTGTCCACCTTACTCTAACTAACTCCGTGAATAAAGAAGTTAGTATGTTTGGCTATCTATAACTTGCCCGTTTTATTTATATTGACATATATGTCAGGATTTTTTGGTGTAACTTGGATACGTATAAGAATCCTAATAGAAATAGATCCATAGCTCCCCGAGTAGTGACATAGGAATCCAAATCTATTCTAACTAATATTATACTAACGCAGCCATAAAAAAGAGTTGGAGTCATATTAGCTTTCTTGTGTATATGGTAGTGGTGGAACGTTGTGTCCATCATAAACTTATATTAGATACTAATTTTTTATGTTATTACATTTTGAAACTCTTTTTATTTATAGATATATGTTGGATTTTTTAAGAAACTTGGATAGGTTAGGAATCCTAATACAAATATGAATAGGAATCCAAATCTCTTCTTTACTTCTATTTTTCGTCTGCGAACCATCAAAGAGTTGGAGTCGTATTGGCTTTCTCGCTCGACAAAATCTCCAACATATTCAAAAAATCAAATTCCACGTAGCCCCGGTTAGAAAATCCAATTCCATGTTTTCTTGGTTGGGTTCGTCGACGGAACGCACCGGACATCCGTCCTTGGCGAGCTGGTGCAAGAAGCTTCGTGACTCATGATCGAGTCCTTTTCGATTTCTCCACACTGTAGTGTTGCATCCGGATACCCGAACACGATGGTGTGGCGCACGGTGGTTCAGGTGACGGGGTGTAGCCCGACGAGGCGACGCGCGTTGGGCGTTGCGTTGGACGTCTTTGGTGGAATCGAGGAGGGGAAAAAGCGGCTGCGCAGCGCGCCATCGCGAGCATGGCCGAGACGAGGGGAGATGCTTTGGCGAGGTGGCGGAGATCCAGAATGGCACGGCGCCATGGCCGAGCTAGAGCTGCAGCAGGTGTTGAACAACAATGCTGGTGGCTCCTAGTCGTGCACCTGTGGAGATCCCGGACGACATCGACGCAACGTTGGCCGCGCAAAGGTCCTTCGTCGACCATGGAAGCTAGCAGCCGCAGTCAATAGGATTATAGGAAGCATCGAAAAAAACACCCGCATCATCATCCTCATCCTCCCGTCCATCGTGCACAAGACCGACCTATCAGTAATAAAGAAGGTGGGGCAGACCCCCTTGGCAGCCGCTAGGGTGAACACCCCCTACCCGACTCACGCTCAGGTTGCAGACATGGCCGCTAGACAGAGGATGAAGACTTCTATCGATCCTTTTGGGCTTTCCTTCTTATAACTACGTAGAACTAAGATGGTGGTTGTAACACCCCGGTGTTACGTTAGCCTAAACATGCCACATGTCATCATAAGTATTGCATAAGCATCCATGATTAGAGAACCCTAATTTAAATGCCTAAAATGAGTTTACAATTCTAGGGTCGTTTGAGCTCCTTTTACATTTTATATCATATGTGTATGTGTACACCATTTAAATTTCACCCCAAAGTTAATTTTGTTTATAAAAGCAATCAACTAAAACCAACCTTGATGTTTGCAAGTGCTTGGCTAACCCCGACTCATACCCTAAATATGTTTTACAAGTCAAATGATGCAAAGCAAGAACAAAAATTGAATTGGAATTCAATTGCCAACATTTTCCATATTTGGTTAAGTGTTGAAGTTTGAATTTCATTTTCAATTTCGAGCTAACCGTAATCAATTTTCTAAATAAAAATTGCTAACCATTGGCACCATTTCAAAGTATGAACTTTGTATTTTGAAACTATGCCATTGGTTGGTTTTGAAAAGTTCCATAACATCATTAATTAATTGCCCAAAGAATCAATTTGAAAATCCCTTCCAAAACCCTAGATTTCAAAAGGTGTTTTACCCCTTTCTCAATTTCATCTCAAAATATTCAAAATTTGGGAAAACTTCAAAAATACAGTTTGTGCATCTCTTTGAGCTCTACAACTTTGGTATATAAAGTTTTTCAAGTTTTTGAATAAAATTTGAAGTAATTTCAAAAGTTATTTGAATTGGAAAATGTCCCCTTTTAGTTTTAAACTACAATTCAAAAATTATTCAGTTTCATGAAAAATTTTCTATATGAAAGTTGTAGATCTTGAAAAATGAAACAACTTTTATTTTTGAATATTTTTATCTTTTATTCAAAATTTGAAAGTAATTTTGAAATCCCAAAAGTTGAATTTAAACCCTTTTTCAAATTCAAAGTATAATTTCAAAATTTGTTTGGAATTTGATGAAACTTCTTTAATAAAAGTTGTAGAGTTCATTATTTTGCACAACTTCTATTTTGGAATATTTTCAAGTTTCAATATAATTTTCAAAGTAATTTTGAAAATGAAGGAGATGACCTGTCCTGCTACAGTAACCGGGGGGGAAAATTCCTTTTCCCCTCTGCCCATCCCGCATGGTCGCCGGCCGCCGTGGCGTTCTCGCGCCTTCGCCCGGTCGAGGCAGCGGCCAGCCAACCACCTCCTAGCCACCTCACTTGCCTTGCCCATGCTCCATAAGTACCATCGTCGGCGCCAATTCTCTTTCTTCCTCTTCTACTGCACCGCCGTCGCCGTCCCCAAGTCGCCCGGCGCAATTCGTGCGGCTTCGTTGCGCCGCCCGCTCCAGCCCGCTTGCAGGCATCCCGCCCATGCCTCAAGCTTCGCCCAGGAGCCCTTACCCACGCGACCTATCTCCGCCCAAATCCCCGGCGCTGTCTTCTTCTTCAACGCCCAGGCGCCGCCGCCGCCTTCGCTTCGCCCTTGATGCTTTCGGTGAGCTTCATGCCCAAACAACTAGCGCTATAACTCCGCCTTGCCGTGCAGGTCACCATAGGCCCCGAAGACTACACCTCTACCGCGCCCGGACAGGCCGGGACTTGACCTCGCCGTCGTGTGCACCCGGCTGCCGCCCCAGCGAGCTCCGCCTCGTCGCGGCTAGCTCTCTCCAAATGTTGCCTCTAGCCGACCAACACCATCGACACGAGCAGCATACCTTAGTGAGTCTCCTCGACCTTACCAGGAAGCTGTTGAGGCCAATCGCGCCGCCATGGTGCGGCCGGAGTTCCACCGCCGCCATGGTCGCCGTCGAGGTCTCTACAGCGTCTTAGCTGGTCAGATAAGCGCAGCAACGTGCGCGGGAGAGAGAGGGGAAGCAGCCGAGCCAGTTGCCACCGCCGGCCAGGTCGTCGCCGGTGAGAGCAAGGCCGCCGTCGCCACCGTTTCCCCGGGTTTGAATGGCGTAGGGAGGGAGATGAAGGAGAGGCCGACGGCCGGGCCCGGCGTCGGCCGAGAGAGGGAGAAAAGGAGGAGGCAGCAGGCGCGCTTGGCGGGGGGGCCGCAACCGGCAATGGGCCGGACCGTGGCCCTTGAAGGAGAGGAAGGTGTTTTCCTTTTTTTCTTTTATGGTTTTTAAATGCTGTTTTTCATATTTTCATAATTGAATATTCGGGGCAAATAAAAATGTGACAAAAATATATGTGTGATCCTCATGATGTGTAGTTTCATAAAAAAAAATATGTTTGTAGCATGTTAAGTACTTTTGTCATGTTTAATAATTGCATGTTTTAATTAAGAAATGCTTAGTGTTTGATTTTTGTAGAGTAATTTATTAATCCAAAAATCATGAAATTTTAGGGTTAAGCTTTTGGTGCTACAATGAACCTCCACTAAAATTTTGGTACTGTTTTGAGCAAGTTTGCTATAAAGAATAGTTTTCACCTTGTTTAAAGCCTATGAAAATGGTTAATTAGACTATTAGTTAAGTAATTAGTAACTTTTTAATTTGTTAAGTGTTTTGTGGTTCTGTTTAAAGACCTTGGATCAGCTATTCCCTCTGGTCCATGGCATGTCATGCAAAGTTAGTAATAGAGTTTACTCACTTGATTAGTAAATGATTAAAAGAGTTAAGTAGCAATAATAGGATTCTTTTAGGTTGATTGCTTTTGATGTTGATTGAAGTCCATGTACCTATGTCACCCTTATGGTCCATGGCTTGATCGTATCCTGCTAGTATGATCCATTATCACATGTGTAGTAGTAGTAGTAGTAGTAAGTAAGTAATTAGTAAGTTTAATTAGCGGCTTTCAACGACTGTAAAAATGGTCAATAAATTAGTAATCACCCTTAATCACTGTTAGTGTTGCCTGATTTTGGGATTGAGTGATGACCCTAGGTCATTAACCTTAATGACCTTCGGCATTTTATGTTGATTGCGTATCGTTAGTCCGTTAAATCGTCGACGCTAGTTATACCTTCTTAGTGCAACTATACCGTGAAGGAAAGTTGTACTCAAGATCGGTTAACAATCGTTGCATCATTATCGCATGCTCTTTTATTACTGCATCGTAATCATGCATCTCAATCGTGTAGCCGTGCCGTTTGAAGAAGGTGTTCGGCGTGAAGAGGTTGGTCCTGATCTCAACAGTGCCATCACTGATCCTAACTTCGTCGAGCCCCAAGGCAAGCCCCGGATGCATTTAAACCCTGCCTTGTATTTCGAAAGCTTTTATATTGTATGTTGATGATGTGATGCATTAGGTAACAGGAGTTGTGTGACCTCCTACTTTGATGCATTTACCGTACCTTGATATATACCCTAAATACCGGTTTTGATTTCGAAAATGCTAGTGTATGCTTAGCCCTGCAAATAGCAAAGGCTTTACGAAATATTTTTTAAAGATGTGATAACAAAATCCCCGTTGAGGGCAATTACGAAAACCTGATGCTACTTGTTGGTATCCCTTCACTTTGATCGGGTCAAGGGTACGCAACAAGAGCATGATGATGAGTAAATTGAGACCGGGTGGAGTGACTTGCACCGGGGGAGGGGCTAGTGCCCCGGTGTAGTGTCGTCCCACTTGTGAGTCGGTTAAGCACCGTTCGTTGCCTTGGCCCTTGGATCATGAGGTTATTGGATAGTACTAGTCGCATGCTAATGGCGGTAAGCTCCCTTGTATAATCCATACGAGAACGGACACCGGGGGGGAGGTAGCGTGTACCCACACTACGAGTGCACCCGTCGGCGGTTGTGACCGACGGCGTAGGGAGATGGTGTACTGTACTCTTGTGGCTAGGACCCGTTCTGGTCTGGAGAAATGCAAGCGTGAGTTGATGTATGTGAGATGTTTGGTCCTGCATACATCGTGTGGCTAGGAAGCCCCAGCTGGGTATATGAAGCGATTCGAATCGTCGTGTGCTCCACGATATGGGAGCCGTGATCCTTGCACCAGCATCGTAGTAATAATGGAAGTTGATGATGAAAAGTTTTGAATCCGGTACTTGATTGACAAGTGATTGATGTAGTAAAGTAAGGATTGGCTTAGTCGCTTTTCTGCAAAGGTGTCTTTGATTCTTGCTAAAGCCTTACCTTGATTCCTATCAACCAGCATTCCTGAGTCTTCTCCCCTCTTTTTCGTCGGGTAAGTCTTGCGGAGTACTTTTGTACTCAGGGTTTGTTTGACCCCTGTTGCAGGTGTTGACTAGTGAAGCTAACCCGGTCATACCAGTGGGCTTGGCATGATCGAATATCTTCCGTCTGCAAAGTTCCTTTCTCGCGTCCGCAAACCCAGTTAAGTGTTGTTTAATCAAACTCTGATCATCTGTTATACTCTTCTTTTGTAAATCTTCCGCTACTCTGTGGTATTTGAATAAAAATAATTGTAATACTACAATATCTTGTAAGAAGTGAATCCTGGAGGATCGTGGTGTCATCGGGGTTTCACCCGACAGAACATTCTGAGTTATGTGGTACACAAAGTACGGCCGACAGAGGTCTTAAGGACAATGTCGGGGTGCTTGTGGGCCATATAATTTAGAAGGTTCTCGCCACAGAATGGTATCGAGAGCGATTCTTACAAAGATACTTGTAGTATTACATTGCGAAAAACTTCAAAATGAATTTACAATTAAAAGTTTTTGACACAACAATATAAAACTTGTTTTACGATCTTCCCAAAGTTGTTTGCAAGCTATCAAGAAGACTTTTCGAATAATCCCGAGCCACAACAGTGAAGAGTCTCTCGAGTCTTCTCGCAAAAAAATCCAATAAAGAGTCAACTTCGTCGACGATTGCCCTCGCCAAGAGTCTTCCTGTGTCTCGTCTCACTTTGCAAGACTAATGTGTAAAGTATTGCCCTATAGTGAGTTGTGAGTGGTGTGCTGACCAACGTCGTGAAGACGTATAGGACGAGCATGCATCATACTTGTCATATAAGATAAAAGTAACCTGTCTTACATTACTTCAACAATAGCTATTGTTCGCATAGCTATTAAGATCCCCTTTTATCTCGTCCTGTATCACGATTCGCTAAGGAACTTTTGCTTAGCAAATCTCTGAAGATAAATTTGGTTTCCTCACTTATACATGTGTCTTACCTTGGTCTTTCTAATTTCGACACATGCCAATTTTCTTGACCTTATTATTTCGATATGTGTTGTGTGGGAGCCATCGAAATTGTGTTTTACGATGGTACCATGATCCACGATCCCGATACAATGTCGAAACACAGGGTCTCCTGTGTCTTTGCAGCCCACATGAGTTACCGCTGGGCGCTCGTTTGTATCGAGATCAATGATCATCCTCCATCACATTCCACCATTAAGGTACTCTCTTGGGATTATTCTTTGAAATCCCAACTCATTGTATATATTAAACTTGTTCTTGCGTATCAAAACTTTATTTACCTTAAGCTTTACAACCATACATTAATCTTGGTTGTAACCCTGAAAACCAACCCTCTTGATTTATGAGATTGTTGAAACTTAATGTGCTTGACACATTTCCTTTTCCATTACTCAAGCCCCACCCTTCTTGGGTCTTTTCCAATGAGTGTCACCTTGGCTTTTTTTTTTTAGCCTTAACACATGCTACATTATTGACCTCGTCACTTCAATATGCCTCATATTGGAGACACTGCAATAGTGTGTGATATTGGTATCTCGACCCGTGACTATGCTACTGTGTCCGGAAACTAGGATTTCCTAGAGGGCACTACTAGCATAGTCGGTGTTCCTGATACAGGGTAACCCACTATTGTTGTATTCGTTTCTTTAATCCCTATATACGTAGTTCCTGTAGATACTCTCACCACCAATAGCTATCTCTTGATTTTAGTGGGCCAACCTAAACCTTGTTGTTTTATGAATTTCTTACAAGTCCATATACTTGATACATTTCCTTTTCCATTACTTAACCTTAAATCCTTGAATCTCGGGACGAGATTCCCCGTTAAAATGGGATATAATGTAACACCCCGGTGTTACGTTAACCTAAACATGCCACATGTCATCATAAGTATTGCATAAGCATCCATGATTAGAGAACCCTAATTTAAATGCCTAAAATGAGTTTACAATTCTAGGGTCGTTTGAGCTCCTTTACATTTTATATCATATGTGTATGTGTACACCATTTAAATTTCACCTGCAAGTTAATTTTGTTTATAAAAGCAATCAACTAAAACCAACCTTGATGTTTGCAAGTGCTTGGCTAACCCTGACTCATACCCTAACTATGTTTTACAAGTCAAATGATGCAAAGCAAGAACAAAAATTGAATTGGAATTCAATTGCCAACATTTTCCATATTTGGTTAAGTGTTGAAGTTTGAATTTCATTTTCAATTTCTGAGCTAACCGTAATCAATTTTCTAAATAAAATTGCTAACCATTGGCACCATTTCAAAGTATGAACTTTGTATTTTGAAACTATGCCATTGGTTGGTTTTGAAAAGTTCCATAACATCATTAATTAATTGCCCAAAGAATCAATTTGAAAATCCCTTCCAAAACCCTAGATTTCAAAAGGTGTTTTACCCCTTTCTCAATTTCATCTCAAAATATTCAAAATTTGGGAAAACTTTAAAAATACAGTTTGTGCATCTCTTTGAGCTCTACAACTTTGGTATATAAAGTTTTTCAAGTTTTTGAATAAAATTTGAAGTAATTTCAAAAGTTATTTGAATTGGAAAATGTCCCCTTTTAGTTTTAAACTACAATTCAAAAATTATTCAGTTTCATGAAAAATTTTCTATATGAAAGTTGTAGATCTTGAAAAATGAAACAACTTTTATTTTTGAATATTTTTATCTTTTATTCAAAATTTGAAAGTAATTTTGAAATCCCAAAAGTTGGAATTTAAACCCTTTTTCAAATTCAAAGTATAATTTCAAAATTTGTTTGGAATTTGATGAAACTTCTTTAATAAAAGTTGTAGAGTTCATTATTTTGCACAACTTCTATTTTGGAATATTTTCAAGTTTCAATATAATTTTCAAAGTAATTTTGAAAATGAAGGAGATGACCTGTCCTGCTACAAGAACCGGGGGTGAAATTCCTTTTCCCCTCTGCCCATCCCGCATGGTCGCCGGCCGCCGTGGCGTTCTCGCGCCTTCGCCGGTCGAGACGCGCGCCAGCCACTGCTTTCGCCTTCGCGAGGCTCCTAGCCACCTCACTGCCTTGCCCATGCTCCATAAGTACCATCGTCGGCCGCCAATTCTCTTTCTTCCTCTTCTCTGCACCGCCGTCGCCGTCCCCAAGTCGCCGGCGCAATTCGTGCAGCTTCGTTGCGCCGCCGCTCGGCCCGGCTTGCGGGCATCCCCGCCCATGCCTCAAGCTTCGCCCGAGCCCTTACACGCGACCTATCTCCGCCGAAATCGCCCCAGCGCCTGTCTTCTTCTTCAACGCCGGGCAGAGCGCCGCCGCAAGCCGCTCGCGCTCGCCAGTGCTTTCCGGTGAGCTTCATGCCCAAACAACTAGCGCTATAACTCCGCCTTGCCGTCTGGGTCACCATAGGCCCGAAGACTACACCTCTACCGCGCCAGACAGGCCGGGACTTGACCTCGCCGTCGTGTGCACCCCGCTGCTTCGCCGCAGAGCTCCGCCTCGTCGCGGCTAGCTCTCTCCAGCGCGTCTCTAGCCAGACCAACACCATCGACACGAGCAGCATACCTTAGTGAGTCTCCTCGACCTTACCAGGAAGCTGTTGAGGCCAATCGCGCCGCCATGGTGCGGCCGGAGTTCCACCGCCGCCATGGTCGCCGTCGAGGTCTCTACAGCGTCTTAGCTGGTCAGATAAGCGCAGCAACGTGCGCGGGAGAGAGAGGGGAAGCAGCCGAGCCAGTTGCCACCGCCGGCCAGGTCGTCGCCGGTGAGAGCAGCCGCCGTCGCCACCGTTTCCCCCGGTTTGAATGGCAGAGGGAGGGAGATGAAGGAGAGGCTGACGGGCCGGGCCCGGGCGTCAGCGAGAGAGAGGAGAAAAGGAGGAGGCAGCAGGCGCGCGCGCGGGTTGGGCCGCAACCGGGCAATTGGGCCGGACCGTGGCCCGCGAAGGAGAGGAAGGTGTTTTCCTTTTTCTTTTATGGTTTTTAAATGCTGTTTTTCATATTTTCATAATTGAATATTCGGGGCAAATAAAAATGTGACAAAAATATATGTGTGATCCTCATGATGTGTAGTTTCATAAAAAAAAATATGTTTGTAGCATGTTAAGTACTTTTGTCATGTTTAATAATTGCATGTTTTAATTAAGAAATGCTTAGTGTTTGATTTTTGTAGAGTAATTTATTAATCCAAAAATCATGAAATTTTAGGGTTAAGCTTTTGGTGCTACAATGAACCTCCACTAAAATTTTGGTACTGTTTTGAGCAAGTTTGCTATAAAGAATAGTTTTCACCTTGTTTAAAGCCTATGAAAATGGTTAATTAGACTATTAGTTAAGTAATTAGTAACTTTTTAATTTGTTAAGTGTTTTGTGGTTCTGTTTAAAGACCTTGGATCAGCTATTCCCTCTGGTCCATGGCATGTCATGCAAAGTTAGTAATAGAGTTTACTCACTTGATTAGTAAATGATTAAAAGAGTTAAGTAGCAATAATAGGATTCTTTTAGGTTGATTGCTTTTGATGTTGATTGAAGTCCATGTACCTATGTCACCCTTATGGTCCATGGCTTGATCGTATCCTGCTAGTATGATCCATTATCACATGTGTAGTAGTAGTAGTAGTAGTAAGTAAGTAATTAGTAAGTTTAATTAGCGGCTTTCAACGATTTGTAAAATGGTCAATAAATTAGTAATCACCCTTAATCACTGTTAGTGTTGCCTGATTTTGGGATTGAGTGATGACCCTAGGTCATTAACCTTAATGACCTTCGGCATTTTATGTTGATTGCGTATCGTTAGTCCGTCGTCGTCGACGCTAGTTATACCTTCTTAGTGCAACTATACCGTGAAGGAAAGTTGTACTCAAGATCGGGTTAACAATCGTTGCATCATTATCGCATGCTCTTTTATTACTGCATCGTAATCATGCATCTCAATCGTAGCCGTGCCGTTTGAAGAAGGTGTTCGGGCGTGAAGAGGTTGGTCCCGATCTCAACAAAGGCCATCACTCGATCCTAACTTCGCCGAGCCCCAAGGCAAGCCCCGGATGCATTTAAACCCCGCCTTGTATTTCGAAAAAGCTTTTATATTGTATGTTGATGATGTGATGCATTAGGTAACAGGAGTTGTGTGACCTCCTACTTTGATGCATTTACCGTACCTTGATATATACCCTAAATACCGGTTTTGATTTCGAAAATGCTAGTGTATGCTTAGCCCTGCAAATAGCAAAGGCTTTACGAAATATTTTTTAAAGATGTGATAACAAAATCCCCGTTGAGGGCAATTACGAAAACCTGATGCTACTTGTTGGTATCCCTTCACTTTGATCGGGTCAAGGGTACGCAACAAGAGCATGATGATGAGTAAATTGAGACCGGGTGGAGTGACTTGCACCAGGAGGGGCTAGTGCCCTGGTGTAGTGTCGTCCACTTGTGAGTCGGTTAAGCACCGTTCGTTGCCTTGGCCCTTGGATCATGAGGTTATTGGATAGTACTAGTCGCATGCTAATGGCGGTAAGCTCCCTTGTATAATCCATACGAGAACGGACACCGGGACGGGAGGTAGCGTGTACCCACACTACGAGTGCACCCGTCGACGGTTGTGACTGACGGCGTAGGGAGATGGTGTACTGTACTCTTGTGGCTAGGACCCGTTCTGGTCTGGAGAAATGCAAGCGTGAGTTGATGTATGTGAGATGTTTGGTCCTGCATACATCGTGTGGCTAGGAAGCCCCAGCTGGGTATATGAAGCGATTCGAATCGTCGTGTGCTCCACGATATGGGAGCCGTGATCCTTGCACCAAAGATCGTAGTAATAATGGAAGTTGATGATGAAAAGTTTTGAATCTGGTACTTGATTGACAAGTGATTGATGTAGTAAAGTAAGGATTGGCTTAGTCGCTTTTCTCGCAAAGGTGTCTTTGATTCTTGCTAAAGCCTTACCTTGATTCCTATCAACCAAAGATTCCCGAGTCTTCTCCCCTCTTTTTCGTCGGGTAAGTCTTATGGAGTACTTTTGTACTCGGGGTTTGTTTGACCCCCTCATTGCGGTGTTGACTAGTGAAGCTAACCCGGTCATACCAAAGGGGCTTGGCATGATCGAATATCTTCCGTCCGCAGTTCCTTTCTCGCGTCCATAAACCCAGTTAAGTGTTGTTTAATCAAACTCGATCATCTGTTATACTCTTCTTTTGTAAATCTTCCGCTACTCGTGGTATTTGAATAAAAATAATTGTAATACTACAATATCTTGTAAGAAGTGAATCCTCGGAGGATCGTGGTGTCATCGGGGTTTCACCCGACGTAACATTCTCGAGTTATGTGGTACACAAATACGGCTGACAGAGGTCTTAAGGACAATGTCAGGTGCTTGTGGGCCATATAATTTAGAAGGTTCTGCCACAGTGGTTGCTTATTGGATCTGTTGCTTATTGGATCTGCTGGGCCGCTGGCCCATGTCGTGACCACTCCCTGTGTAGCTCTGCTGGCTCTGATAAGCACTTCAGTTGTTTTAATCAACCAGGTTGATGTTTGATTTGATGTATGTACGCTGAACTTTTTTATACAAATATTCTTTACTCTCCTTTAAAAGTTTTGCTACAGGTACAGTCCATCTTTACGACTTTTACCAATTTTATTATGTATATATCATTGCACTATATAAGATTTGAATATAAACATGATACTTGAGTAATTTGTCATCCATCTAATCGAAATAATTGTATCTACAAGTTGTACATATATGTCATGAGAAAATTGAGAAAAGTCTCCGCCATAATCATTAACTACTTGCTGACTTTAATCAAGTATTAGAATTCTATTTTCAAGTCCCTCATAAGAAAAACATGAATAGGATGACAACAAAAGAAAACTTCGATCACAATTGTATTTCAATTGGATACATATATAATACATCATTGTTATGTTATTGCCAACATCAACTTATATTACGGATATCATGGTCATTTATAAAATAATAAAAAAAAAGTTTTTCATTTTATAGAAAGGATAAAATTTAAATAGATGTGTAAGATTTCCATACTTATTTCTCATTAACATTTGATAGTTTTTTTTTCTCCCGTAGCAACGCACGGGCATATTTGCTAGTACTAGTATACTATATTATATACATGGAATAGGCGGTGGAGGGTATACTATTATATACACATGGAAAAGGCGGTGGAAGGGAGGTGTGGCTGGCTAGCTAACCCTTACTGCCCACGCCGCATCTATTGTTTGGCGTGCAAATTTATTGGTTCCCTAAGCATGCTAGAAATTTTCTCTGAAATAGCTTCTACCTCCGTCTCAAAAAAGATGTAAATCTCATTTTACGAGGAGTAAAGTGTCAAAAATCTTAAATTTATCTAAATTTTTTCAAAATATTATCAATATTTTAGTCTTCAATTAAGTTTAATATAAAAATACATTTTATGATTAATCTAATAATACTAATTATGTATAAAAAATATTAATATTTTATCATATATATTTGGTTAAAATTAGAAATCTTTGACTTCTCATAAGGTTCCCCTTTGGCTCACGGGGCAAACACAGAAAAAAGCGGAGGAAACAATACCGCAGGAATTGCCGACGTCATAGGTCCTTTTGGCAACGCATAGGAAAACGGAGGATTCCGCTCCTTTGATTCGATCCCTCACAGCAACACAGGAAAAAAAAAAATCCGAACCGAGCTCATGGATTGGCGGGAAGTCCGAGGCAATGTCCGACGGTCCGCGGCTCCACTCCCGCCTGCTCGGCTTGGGCTGCAACTCCGCAGGCCACGGCGCTGCGCCCGATTCCGCCGACTCCACGGCCACAGGCGCGCGGACTCCGCCACCAGCTCCAAGCACCGACTCAACCGACTCGCCACGCCGCGCGGAGGGGGGGGGGTCCGAGGGGAGGGGGCGCCGGAGGAGAGGGACGGAGGGGAGAGGGCGCTGGAGGAGGGAGACGCGACGGAGGGAGCGCTGGAGGAGGAGAGACGCGATGGAGGGGGCGCCGCCGCCAAAGAAATCGCAGGAGCTGCTGCGCCGGGGGCCGCAGCTGGCCGGCGGAGGAGAAGGCCACCGGCTTCAAGACCGACGCGGCACGTCGCGGGGAGCAGGAGGTGGTGGCTGAAGCCATCATAGCCGTGGCCATGGGTGCGAGGCCGGGGAGAGGTGGGGGATGTTGGGGGTAGAAGAGCGGCGGCGGCGGCTTGTCCGTGGAGGTGTGGTGGGGAGAAGGGAGGTGGGGCGGGCGACCGGCTATCTATCCGAACGGTTTTTCTTTTTTTTTTTTTGATACTTATCCGAATGTCCACGAACGGCGGACGGAGCCAAGGGAAATTTTCCAGCGGAATCGGACTGCCTTCCCTTTCCCGTGTCTTTCGATTCCTATACTTTCCCTTTGATTTTCCTGAGAGCCAAAGGGCCCTTCATAGTTTTTTTTAGGACGAAGGAAGTACCTGCATATATAACCAGGGTCCAGGTACGTGAAGGGGCCAGGACCCGGCCGGCCGTTTCCTCTTTCTTGGACCAGATAGAGCCGTAACCAAAGCAGGAAAACAGATCTAGCAGCCTCTCGTCGTCATCGGACGTCTGCTCTTAGGAGTACATCTGAGTGGCCAGGCTGCCACCAGGACAGTAGGGTGCAAGCGCAGAGTGTACGTACGTGCTGCCTGCAGAATCATCGAGTTTGCAGATTGATATGGCACGGCACCAGAGGCAGAACCAGGGAGGCCGGCGGGGCCATGGCGCCCCCTTCAAAACAATGAATTTTTTTGTACTATGAAAAAAAATAATTTTTTCACTAAAAAATTTAATAAAAATTCAATTTTTCACTCAAAAATTCAATAGAATTTTAATTTTTCATCTAAAATTCAATAGAAGTCTATTTTTTATTAAAAATTCAATGATACATCTAATTTTTTTTTCCTTTCACCTATTTACGATGAGGCATCTATTGCTTAACCCCCTTATTCAAGAACGTTGGTTCCACCACTGCACGACATGCAGTAGATCTGGTTAGATAAGCCGGCTGATAAGACAAGCCGGTTGGTTTGCTGTGAGAGAAAAATACTGTTCAAATGGCTGATAAGCCCGGCTGATGAGATAAGCGAACAGGGCCTTATACTACGCCGCATAGTACGGACAGTACTCCTATATTTATGTCATCCGATTTCTGTAAGTCTGCTTGCTGGTCTCTTTCTACACGTAAATCCGATCCACTACAGATAGTCCTAGTGTTACTATGAGATTATATTGTCTGATTGATATGGCATGCATAATGCAGCAGATTTATTATACTCTTAGTAACGCACTCCTTTTGTCCTAAAATATCTGTCGCTTTCGCTTCTTAAGAAACAACTACCGGTAATTTTTATACATAACACTAGTAAAGAATAGACTTTTGGTCCGCATTGAATTTTAGCTTTAGTCTGATCAATTTTTGTGTTTGAGAGTAAAGAACATTTAGTCCCGGTTGGTGTGACCAACCTGCACAAAAGGGTTTAAATTGGAGTCTTGACCTTTAGTCCCGGTTGGTGTATACTTTTTAGTCCCGGTTGGTGTTACGAACCTAGACTAAAGGTCCTCCAATGAGTTAGTTCAAAAGTAAAGCATCCTATCTAAGGTCACATGTGCTGTGTAAATAGGATAGAAAAGGTACACGTAAAGCTATACATAAGGTCTAGTCCCGGTTGACCCTGTTGTGTAGTAGTGTAATAAATATCATCGATTAGTATGATAATTAGTATCATCGAAAGACCTTTGAATCTAGTTTTAACAAATTTATTCGGAGATATAAATATTGCACATATTTTTTTTTTAAAAACGAAATCAAACTTGAATACGAAAACCAAAACCGACACTTATTATTTTTAGGATGGAGGGAGTACGTACGTTAGGTAGGGCATGCGTCATCCACATTGATGGTTTATGTAAGAAAAAAAAAGTTATCCCAAATTGTTGATGGTGGAACACCTATTTCAATAAATAAACATTGATGAAACAATAGATTTGATAGTATGTCATATGAGTGAAATGAGTTTAAAGATTATATATGTTAAGTTTTACACTAGGATTAAAATTAAACATCATGGTAGATGTGCAGTTCGCGCTGGCCACCAGTGTTCGCTAGTTCTTTGACTTCTTTCAGTTCAATTGTTCAAGACGGAAGTTTAGCAAAATTGTTCCTCTTTCGTAGCTCATTAAAAGAATTATTTCTATCCTGATCAAATAAAAATGTGTTGTAACAAATTAGGGACTTTCTTACCGTGGCAATTGTGTTCTACATACAAATCAAATAGTTAAAAAAGAACAAGAAATGCGCGCAGAATAGAATTTTTTAAGAGAATTGTCGCAATAAATATATGTTTTTAATTTTAAATAAAACCTTCCTGGTCTCTCCTTATTGGCACGTCGGACTCTTAGCTAGTGGGCATGAACTTGAACCATGAACAGTAATAATAAAAAAGAAAAAAACAAAACAAAACAAAAGATACAGCATTGTTGGGCCGCATAACTTACTGGGCCGGGCCGTAGGACATATTGCAGAAGCTGGGAAATGGAGGAGCTGGCGGGTTTGGAAACGACGTTGGCTGAAAACATGTTCTACTTCCCGTTGGTTCTTCAATTTGTTTCTGTCTGCTGACTTGGAGCGCTTGTACTTTTGAGGTTGAGCCAATAAAAAACTAACAAATGTATATTTTTCTATTTGGACAAATAGAGAACGACAACTTATACACACGATAGTTTTAAACGATGTTTGGACAAACCTCCGAAACTTCCACAACATTTGGACAAAAGAGGGCGAGGAAAAAAAAAACAGTAGCACATCGACAGTGTACGCCAAATCTGTTACTACTTGACAAGGAACGCTAGCTTCTTGGAAAGTCCTCCTATACTATATAGATGATATATATACCAATTATAAATTTAAAAATGCATGAGAATAATTTCGGTCATAATAATCACCTATTCACCTAGTAACTTCGGTTGTAGCGTGCGCGCGCGTGTGGTTCGGATTCTCTAGGCCCGTACCTGTTGGAATTGGGATTGGGAATTGGAATCCCAGCCCTTTGCCTCTTGCTGCAGCCAGCCGCTGGCTTCGCTTTGCTGTGCTTTTTTCTTATTAAACACGACTTCACGTGTCATTTTTATTAAGAAGGAGGGGGCTGAAAGCACGGCGAGTACAACACGACACGACAACATAAACCACAGAGAAAGTGGCTCAAACAAACACGACGAACAAAAGAAAGAAAGAAAGGGAGAGCCCTCCACCACGCCCAACAACGCAACCTTGCGAGGCAAGGTGCAACATCTCATCGACTCCAGCTCAGGAGATGTAACCGTGGTGGCACAGGAGACCACCAGAGCCCGTGCAGCGTTGCAAGGGGGCATCACACTCTCGGCGGCGACCGCCCAAGGTGGAGCCAAGCGCGACGTCGGTGACTGGGGATGGCCAAACAACGACGACGGCAACAACGACGGCAACACCATCAACCGAGTTGGAGGGACAAAAACGAAGATAGAGTAGAAGCTCACACAACGCGGGCACAGCAAGACAAGCGGCGGCAGGGCGGGGCACGACGTCAGAGAGGGAACGTTGATGGTGCATCAATGGAGCCTTCAGGAACGAGATGACGCCCAGATGTGCACCCAAGGGAGCTTTCGTTCCCGATGTTGCTCCGGCAGTAGCAGTCAACACGCAGAGATCGGCGACGCCTTCAAGAAGGAGATGACAATGGTGCACCACCGTCGTCACCCCCAGGTGCGAAGCCTGGGGAAGGGGTTTTCACCCATGGTACCGTGGACCACTGCTGAAGACGAGAGAGGCCGGCCGTCTCCACGCCGAGGTGGAGCCGACCCGGCGGCTGCCACGCCCCAGCAAACGCGACGGATGCGGCCAGCCTAGCGACGCCATCGGACCCAGATCTTCGTGATGCCCATCACCAGAGCCGCAACTGCGCCAGATCCGAGATGGGGAGGGTGGATTCGGCCAAGGGGCCCGGATCCAACCCATCGACCAGCAACTCCCCGGAGCGGCGGTGGTGGAGGAGGACGGCGTCAACGAGGGAGGTGGCCCAGCAGCCCCGTGGCGGCCTCGTACCGCTTTGCTTTGCTTTTTCGAGAGGGCTCCCCAGATAGAACCTCCGCTTCGCCTGCTCTGTCTGCCACCATTACCAAATAGCATCATGAATCCGGGGTGGTATGTTAATCGGACAGCTTCTGCATGCTTAACAACAAGCTGCTCCAAATCAGGCCACAATCGCTGACCTTTGTTTGTACTATCTATCTGCAAGATGACACTACGAAAGAAAATGTCTTTAACTTCAATAAAAAAGTTATGAAAGAAAAAAGTGTTTATTACTGTGTGTCCGCCAAACACAGTAGCACCTAATTAAAACTGTGCATGGAAAAATTACTTAAAACATGAAACCATACATGGATGATGCCTGCAGCTATCTATAATAGGCATTCAATAAGATATATTTGATCTTGAACAAAATGTGCGAAGGAGAGATCAGAAAATTCAATAGTACTTGTTATGAGTGCAAGTTATCATGTCCTATTGGGAACCTGCTGCTATTATATATTTCTATTTTTTTTCTTATTATGGTTTGTCCTTCGGTTGCATCCATATGGCGTAATCTAACCTTTGGTTGTATCCATTTGAAAAGGACATAGACAAGCGCTAGTAATACTCCAGCTGTACTTAGCAGTTAGCACTAAAGAAGAATCAGCAATTGAGTAGTACTAGTAATTACAGAGTTGTATTGGATTGGATGAAACGGAATCAACGGCATCTTCCATTCTTCCGCGTCGTTGCCAGTGGTCCCGTCGGACTCAGGAATCGGAATCGGAATGGTAATGCTTGTATACCGCCTTTGTACTGGTACTTTTTTTTAAAATTATACAGTACAACGCAGACGCTCACAACACGCACGCACACTCATCCTTATGAACACACATACGCAAATCTTACCCCTATGAGCATCTTTGAAGAACTGAGCCGGCAGATTTAGACATTCGCAAATCTTACCCCTATGAGCATCTCCGAAGAACTGAGCCGGTAAATTTAGAGATTCCCAAAGTCACCACTGGCGTCTCGTCATCGACGAGCACCAGAATTTGATTCCTGGTGGATAGCGTATTACTGGACAGTCCTACCACTAGATTACAAGTTCATTTCTCCTTTGTACCAGTACTGCTACAATACAATTGGCTCGCGTTACATACACAGGAGAGGGGAGAGAGGCCCGGGCCGGGCCGCACCGCGCCGCTCCTAACTCTATCGATTGCACCATGCACGCATAAAGAAAAAGAAACAATACGGCCCGCGGCGGGATGGTGAACCGTGTCTGTCGCGGGCTGCGTGAGCTGGGACTGGGCACTTTTTTGAGCCTGGTGCTTTAACAAACAATACGGCCCGCGGTGGCCCGGGCTGGGTCGACGATGGTGGTTGGGTGGGGGGCATCCATCTTGAGTCGACGATGACTTGAACCGGGCCGGCAGCCCGCGTAAATTATTGCCACCCACCAGAGATACAACCGCTCCACAACTCGGCCCGATCAATCAATGTACTGGTACTGACGGAATCGGAAGACAAGCCAGCGGTTTCATTTCATTCAGTCAGTCAAAAAGAGATGGCCATAATACAACTTCTGATTGATTGGTTTCACATGTCCACTGTACCAAATAATATGATCTTCTGGACAAATATATGTGTATGCATGCATGATCTTCCTGACCGACCTACTGATGTACTAGTGCGAGAGAACGACCATGCAAGGCCCGAGCTAGCTTTTGACCACCGAGGAAGGAAATATTTGTCAAGGTCCATTCGAGGCTTTTGAGATGGGCTCTCTAGCTGGCTAAGGGCATCCCCAACAAAAGAGGCCAAATAGGTAGATGCCGACCATTTCCATTGAAAACGGTACGTGTAAAAAGTACAACCAGGAAGGACCATCATATCATCGCTCGGATCCCCAGCCCGCCCTAGCTGTGACCTACGATAGAAATTCATTCGCTTCGCTTCAACTGAAAAGGCTTATCAGCTAACAGTATTTTCTTCTCACAGAAAATCAGCCGTTGTAACAGTATTTTGGCTTATCAACTCTCTTATAAGTCCCGCCGAACAACTTTGTGATGATGCTAATCTTTTTCAACTAGGTACTGATCAGGATAGAATCATTTGGAGTTATGAAAAATGTGGAAAATTTACTGTTAGATCTATGTATGATGGTCTCACAAGGTCTGAAAGTGGCATATACCATAAAAGGATTTGGAAAGGAAAAATACCTATCGAAAAAATTAAAATATTCCTTTGGCATGATGACTAATGATGTTGTGCTTACTAAAGATAACATGAGAAAAAGAAAATGCCATGGTGATCCTCGGTGTGCCTTCTCTGATAAAATTGAACCGATATCGACCATCTTTTCTTTTCTTGCCCTGTCACAAAAGTTATCTGGTCTATTGTTGCAAAAGTGCTTTGGAGCATCTAATATTCCAAATAATTTGCAGCGGTGTTGATAGTAGTGTGAGTTGTGGTTACCTCTAGGGAAAAATATATTATGTTTGGGTTATTGCGGCTATTTGCTGGGCTTTTTTGAAAGGCATAAATAGAGCCTGCTTTGAGAAAAAGTTGATAAAAAATCCTTTAGAGATTATATATGTCATATTTCTGCTTTGATGATGAAATACTGGGTAGGGTTATATATATATGGCGAGATTGATAAAACTCAACTGGAAGAGGGGGCAAGCAAGTCTAATGCTTAAGGTGGCCAAAGAAGTGTTACAGGTGCAGACGGCATGACAAGTGAATCCGCTGCTACTTAACAACACCCAGGAAGAACCAGCGGAAGGCTCTGAGGAGGAGCACTCTACGTGATCTCTTGCTGAAGATTTTGGTTGGTGATGAGCTGACATTCATCAGGAACTAGATGGCTGCAGTGACTTCTGTAGGAGCGCCGTTGTCAAATGTGAGGGCATTGTGCATCATGTTTCAAATGTTTCTAAGTTTTTTGTCCAGGTCATTACTTGACTTCCACGAGCCAACCCAAATAAACCTTTCACAAAAGCCAAGTGAAGTAATGAAGCCAGCGAGGAGGAGAGGAGCAGGTGCGGATTTTTTATATATTTTAATCCTTTTTTAATTAATATTCTAAAAATAACCGCACCCAAAAAATATTTGCACGACATAGCCCTTTTTGGTCGCGCCAACGTCCGTGGCGCGACCAAACAACATTGTCGCGCCACATGCATTGGCGCGGCAAGATACGGCACTTCGGACGCCGTTTCCGACGTGGAAAAAGCTTGTCGCGCCACATGCATTGGCGCGACAGAGATCGCCTTGTCGCGCCCGAACAACAGCAGCGACAAGACTGAATTTTCTAAAAATCATAACTCTTCAATACTACATCGGATGGTGATGATTTTTATATGAAAATTGTAGCTCTAGACGAGATCTACAACTTTCTAGTTTTGAGTTTTTTTCATTTGAAGCCGTTAAGATGCTCAAAAAAATTATATAAAGTTTCAGCACCAAAATAATCGCAGTATTAGCGCTTGATTTTCAAAAAATCATAACTCTTCAATACTACGTCGGATGGAGATGATTTTCATATGAAAATTGTAGCTCTCGATGAGATCTACAACTTTCTTGTTTTAAGTTTTTTCATTTAAAGCCGTTAAGATACTCAAAAAAATTATATAAAATTTCAGCACCAAAATAATCGCGTATTAGCGCTTTTGTCGCGTCATACAAATAATATCTTTTTTGTATGGATTTAAATGAAAATACTTTTTATACAAAAATTGTAGCTCTCAATGAGACCTACTACTTTGTAGTTTTGAGTTTTTATATTTGGGGTCGTTAAAAACTCGGGAAATAATATAGCATATTCGTGTTGAAAACTTATATTATTTTCTTGAGTATTAACTCGCTTCAACTCGATGGCATATCTGCTAGCGGCACCGCCCAGCAACAGGGGCCGTCGGCACCGTCCTCCCCCCACGGATGCCGACGACGGCGGGCAGCTGCACCCGCCTACGCAGCTCCTCGGCTGCTGCGCACCGTGGGGGCGGCCAAGCGACAAGGCGAACCCGCTCTTCGTCGCCCGCCGTCTCACGCCACCGCCAATGCCAAGATCATCTCCCCACGCCGACCTCAAGCTCGTAGGCGTGGCGGCCGGCGCGACGGTCGCGCCGCGGGCTGGACAGGCAAGGTAACGGCCGCCGGCGTGGACCGGGCGGCCTCCTCTGCCTCGTCGGCACGGGCGGCACGACCGCCCCCGTCGGCGTGCTCGACCCGGCCACGGGCGACGTCACCGGCATCCCGGCGTGCGCGGGGGCATGAGGCGTCGTCGGCGTGCGTGTTCGGGCACGTCCCCACGACGAGGGAGCACAAGATCCTCCGTGTCTGCTGCCGCCCACGGCGTCCGGCATGGTGGGCGCCGACCGAGCACAAGCAGTCCCTAAGAGATCCTCACCCTGGGCAGCGAGCAGCAGCGGTGGAGGCCGGCGCCGAGCCCTCCGGTGCACGCCGACACGTTGATCGCCCAGCACAAGATATTATTTGTATGATGCGACAAGCGCTAATACGCGATTATTTTGGTGCTGAAACTTTATATAATTTTTTTTGAGCATCTTAACGGCTTCAAATGAAAAAACTCAAAACAAGAAAAATTGTAGATCTCGTTGAGAGCTACAATTTTCATATAAAAAATTATCTCCATCCGACATAGTATTGAAGAGTTATGATTTTTTGAAAATCAAGCGCTAATACGCGATTATTTTGGTGCTGAAACTTTATATAATTTTTTGATCATCTTAATGGCTTCAAATGAAAAAACTCAAAACTAGAAAGTTGTAGATCTCGTCGAGAGCTACAATTTTCATATAAAAAATTATCTCCATCCGACGTAGTATTGAAGAGTTATGATTTTTGAAAATTCAGTCTTGTCGCGTCGTTCCGCTGGCGCGACAAGACACTGTCGCGCCAATGCATGTGGCGCGACAAGCTTTTCCACGTCGGAAACGGCGTCCAAAAGTGCCGTATCTTGCCGCGCCAATGCATGTGGCGCGACAACGTTTGTTTGGTCGCGCCACGGACGTTGGCGCGACCAAAAAAGGGCTATGTCGTGCAAATATTTTGGGTGCGGTTATTTTTGGAATATTAATTAAAAAAGATTAAAATATATAAAAAATCCAGCAGGTGCTGATTCAACTCTTTAATAAGGTGTTAGTTACACCGACATGTCAAGGAGTAGTAATCTGTCCGTAGTTTTTAAGAGGGTTGTACTGATGAGTGCATACAATCTAGATTCACATTTATTTAGACCATTAGAATAGATGAACCAAGTTCTAATAACATAAGTTTTGATCCTAATCAAGTCAAACACATACGTGTAGAATCAGATTTACACTGAAGTCTGCCTACCACCAGTACAAACACTCTATTTACTTACTCTGGCGGCTACCCACCAGTACAGAACAAGCCTTTAGTCCCGGTGCGGATGGGCCTTTAGTCCCGCCGCGAGCCGACTAAGGTTTCGGGACTAAATGTCCCACCTTTAGTCCCGGTTCCGCGGCCCGGGACTAAATGTCCACCTTTAGTCCCGGTTGGTAACATCAACCGACTAAAGGGTGTGCCAGTGGTGCGCCACACAGGCGCCACTTTTAGTCCCGGTTGGTGTTACCAACCGGGACTAAAGAGTTTTTTCTTTTTCTTTTATTTTTCCTTTTCTTTTCTTTTGGTTTTTCCTTTCTGGTTTACAATTGTATTATTATTATTTTCGAATTCGCTTTGCTTGTTTATGTAGACGCCAACCTATAATTTATAATTTAGATCATTACATATAAATAAATTACATAATACTATTTATATATTATACATATCTATAGATCTATGATATAAAATTTACATGTCTCCGTCACGTATAAAGTATTTACAACTTAATTGTTCTCCGCCACTCAAGCATCATACAAATGATCATCATGGTTTGGTTTGAGTGGCTCGTCGAAGGTTGAAGAAGTACTCGCCGGCGGGATTTAGGACTTGGTCGTTAAGAAATCCCGCGAGTGTCTCCCTGAATTGCTTTTAGGTGGACTTCAGTCAACACCTTCTCCCTCAACCACGTGTCCTATAGTAATCATTAAAGAAAAAAAGTTATAGATATATATAAGATTTATTAAATAGCAACAAATAATTGAAATGAACTTATTATATATACATGTAACATACTTTTTTTGCGTGCTCAAGATTTGATCTTTTTCATAGACATTTAGAAATTCACGTACATAGTATCCGCATAAATTTTTTGCCCTGTGGTCGTCGTAGAATCCAATCGATGTAGGATAGGCTTTGAAAGTGGCGCTTTTAAATCGGGCCGGTGTTTACGCATGAACCAAGCCCAAACCCTAGCAATAAAACGATCATTATTAAATATCTATTACAGAGTTAAAGAGCTGAAAGTAATATTTAGAGATCGAAGTTACCCTTGGATAATATCTATCATTTCTTGGTAAAGGTCCGTGGTTTTCTCAACGAGTCATAGATTATCAAATGAGATTGCCGTAAATCAATCACAATTAGTATCCAATGAAAGCTGCATTTGTGTGTAGGCAAAATAATTATTTATCTTCACACCGATCTCATTAATTGGGTTAATAGAATGTACGCATACACACGATAATGATACTTACTTAAAGTTATAGGGAAAGAGTATATATCTTTTGTCCTTTTGATTGATCAAGTACCTCCGTAGATTTCTCTCCGTTTGAACTCTCCATATGGCATGCGAGTCTTGGGGTCTTTAAATACAACATAAGGATCTACAAATCCAACCTCCTTGTCATTTCTAGCTCGAGGTCCCTCATCATGTTTACGCATATGTATAGCCGGTTTTACGTAATTAGTTATACATATACATGATAAGTTTCTGATGACATTATTAAAAAAAAGAAAGAATCACTTACGCATGTATGACGGTGATTAGAGCTTTGTCCGTAGCGTCCATGTGGCATAGCTGGTGTAGCTCATTAAATTGAACATAAATAACATTATCACCACGGAAGTAATGATGGTTTCTAATTCGGACGCAAATATAGTCATACGCTCTTACGCCACATGCATCGAGGTACCACTTGTTTAGTAAGTACATCTGCGTGCCAAGTTTGCTTGAAGGCAGCGGGGGTTGCACGTACTCTTGCCATATTCATATGTCTTCGATAATGATCAATTTCTTTTGCACTTTCAATTGCTGCCCCAGCTATCATTTGGGATAAGGTAAGACCGATTAATAGCAAAAAAAAAATCCTCGAGATCCTCATAGTTCAAACACGGAGGTAATCGCTGGTCTAGCACGTCGATGTTTGAACCATATTGATTCCCAACGACTAGCGGGGGCACCGATTGCTTTGATTGTTCCCCGAGCTGTGCTACACCCTTGCGTGCTCTTTTCCCTTTCTTCTCTTCTTCTAGGGATTTGGTTAGAGTGCGCTCATAGTCGATAAAGATGACGATTCTTTTAAAAGCCGCGCCTCTTTTTTTGTTGAGCCTCAACCCTTTGCCGTAGATCTTCGGCTTTAGCAAGAGGTAGGGCTTCTCGGGGGGTTCCGCTTGGATTCTCTTTCATCCTTAAGTCTCTTGAAGAAACCGTCCACATCGACTTTACCGAAGTTTCTATTTCTACACCCGTCTTCTCATAGGATAGCTTCTTAGGAATGACGGGTTGTTTCTTCTCGAGGCTTTCTTTTTTTGGGCTGCGGGCGGCCGACACATTTGATCGTGTGGCCGGCCTCTTCTTCAATGGTGGGTCCACCGGTTTTATTTGGAGCCACGTATGGAGGCGATGGTGCGGCCGGTGGCGGGGTTGGAGCCCGACGTGGAGGCGAGGGGGCAGCCGGTGTCGGCGTTTGAGCCCGAGGAGGCGGCGTTTGAGCCCGAGGTGGCGGCGTTGGAGCCCGAGGTTGCGGTGTTGGAGCCCGAGGTGGTGGCGTTGCGGCCGAGGAGGCGGCGTTGCAGCCCGAGGAGGCGGCGTTGCGGCCCGGGGCGTGCGGCCGTGTCTTACCTTTGCCTCGTCATCACCCGCGGCACTATGACATGTTGGTGACCACCGTGGAACCAAAAGAGGTATATGAGTAAACCGCTAACTAACTAAGGAAATGCAAAATAAAGTTAGTGAATAAATGTATCGTAAAGTTTAATCACCACCTAGGGTTAGGTTCATGATGATGAGGTGGTGGTAGACTACTAGGTGAAGCCCCGGAATAATGATGTAGCGCTTGCGCCAACAAATGAATGCCTTCTCTGCTTGTCCTAAAGTCTTCTCCCCATCGCCTCCTTCTATCTCGAGCTGCACATTTTTTCATAGCCTTTGATAACTCTATCCACCGAGACATTAGCATATCCAGCTGGAACTATGGTTCCATGGATTCTTGGTGGCTTCGTTGGGTTGATAGGAGTTACAACACCGACGGCAACCATGACTGTGGTAGCCCCCTGTGGAATGTGCAGCTCACATGTTGTCTGAGCTTGAGTGACGTCATCCACCGGAAAGCGCAGCCCCACGTTGTCTTGAATAGTTGGCGCCTCCGTGGAAGCGCAACTGCTTTTCAACTGACGGGGGGGCTAATGTTGACTCTAGGCTCTGATGCAGTTTGCCTTTGCATTGAACTTACTTGCTTCCTGCACTTGCCTTTTGATTTCCTCGTTCATTCTCTCTTCAAGTGCTTTTTCTCGCAGATATCGCTTCACGAGCCGGCCGCTTGTGACTCCATCACCATTGCCTCCAACCTACGCAATCGCTCTGCCTCCTCTTCCTTCTTTCTTTGGCGGCTTCTATAAGTGGGTCTATCTTGAGGGAAGCCATGCTCCCACGATATCTCCCCATAGCCTCTTGTTCGCCCACCGTGTTCGGCCTCTCGTGGCGTATGTCGGCTCATCCTTCTCTCTATTTGGCTGCCAAGCGCCACTTTCAACTAATCCTCGGGCTTGGGCCATTCTCTGTCCCCACTCTCTGCACTTCTGCGCCGTACACTACCTTCCCGGTCTCTAGGTCCAAGGTTCCCCCATGTCCGAAGAACCAATACTTGGCGGCGCCGAGGCCGGTCAAGGATTCTGGTTCCATCCCCTTGTCAACAATCTCTGTTCCAACTTACGCCACTTGGGAATAGCGGTCCGGTAGCCACCCGAACCCAAGTGATGGTGGTATTGCTTGTGGCTAGCATTTTCCTGATTACGGATCATCCGTGTCCGAGCCTCATCGAGTTCTTGAACCGTACGAACTCATCCCAAAAAGGCCTCAACTTGACGTAGGCCTTATTGGTGAAATCCGGTGTCCGGTTATTTACAATAAAAGTCTTGTGGAGTTTCTTCTTCCAAGCCTGAAATTGTTTGGCCATCTTCTGCATTGCCCAGATTTGAACCTTCTCCTTCAAAGCTTCATCCTGTGTATCGAAAGCGTAAAATGTTGAAGGATATCTTTCCATAGCAATTCCTTGTCACGATCCGAGACATAACTAATAGCGAGGGGTTATCTTTCGGTTGCCTCCATTCTCGAGCACTGATCGGGAGCCTGTCCCTCACTAAGTATCCACAATGAGCAACAAATTTCCTTGCATGTTCCCCAAGTACTTGGCCTGTACCCTCGTCGAATTCCGACAGAATGTACCGACCCTCCAACGGCTTCTTCGGGCCTCGCACTTTTCTACCACTCCCGTAGTTGTCGCCGATCCGGAGGGCTATACAAACAAGTATAAATGTATTAATACAAAAGTCATTCTTTTTTAATTTCATGTATATACATAGAGACTAGATTGTAGATATACCTCATCAGGATTGTCTCCTACAAGTTCTTCATAATCAGCGAAGTACTGACTCCCATCATCTATTTGTTCATTGTCATCACCTTCAACTTGGGGATTTTGATTGCCGGCGCTGTTGATTAGGTCCATCATTGCCTCATCCATGTTATCAATCGGATCGGCCATTTCTACAGAAGTTGTTAATTAAAAGATGTTAGAATTCAATTTGGCATGTAGCGCCACAAGAAAATAGAAAACTATACACTTAGGAAATTTATGGAGGCAGTGAAATGCTATATTGCACATAAGTTAAATAATAAAGTTACTTGACATAAAGTTACATAATAAAGTCACTAGTCATGAGAAAGTTAATAAAGTTAAATAAAAGTACCATTAATAAAGTTACTTGACATAAAGTTACATAATAAAGTCACTAGTTATGAGAAAGTTAATAAAGTTAAATAAAGAACCATTAATAAAGTTACTTGACATTAATATTATTAATGAAGTTACTTGCCATTCTATTAAAATATTACAATATTACATAAAGTTACTTGCAATTCTATTTAAATATTACAATACTTCATTAATAAGTACCATTAATATTACAAGACTTCATTAATATATTACATTAATATCACAAAACTATATTAATAAGTACCATTAAATATTACAAGACTTTATTAATAAGTACCATTAATATTACAAGACTTCATTAATATATTACATTAATATCACAATAATTTATTAATAAGTACCATTAAATATTAGAAGACTTTATTAATAAGTATCATTAATATTACAAGACTTCATTAATATATTACATTAATATCACAATACTTTATTAATAAGTACCATTAAATATTACAAGACTTCATTAATATATTACATAATAAAGTTAATTATATTGAGTAAGGTGTTTAATTATATTCGCTAAGTCGTCGCTAAGTAGTTAGGTCATCGTGTCATGTTCGCTAGGTCGTCCGACTTGGTTCGCTAGGTTGTCGTCCGTCGCCGCTAGGTCGGTCGTTTTCGCTCGGTCGGCCGCCGTTGGGTCGCCGCTAGGTCGTGCTTTCGTTCATTCGGTCGTCAATGGGTTGTCGCTAGGTCGTTCCTTCTTTCGTTCGGTCGTCGCTACGTCATTATGGTTTCAAATAAAATTTGGGTCGTTCGCGCTCTCCTTCTCGCGCCAAGTTCTGCACGCAGATGCTCTCGGCTCGATGGCCGGCCACAACACACACAGAACACAGCGGCTCGACGGCCGTCCACAAACACACATCCGCGGCTCGACGGCCGACGCAACACCACAAACATACAACACATGCAGCGCCGGCTCTCACCGCGCGCTTGAAGGGGACGGCAAGGCGGCGCTCCTGCTCGGCCGGAGTGAAGACGGTGAAGGAGAGGCCGCTGCCGGTCGGCCGGAGAAGAGGCCGGGCGGCGGCGACACCGACCCGGCGGTGGCGGCGGAGTTGACGCCGAGGGAGAGGGCTGCGGTGGGACTACGTGACGCCGAGGGAGACCTCGCCGACTTGATGCCGGGCGGCGCGCGGACTGCGTAGGGCGGGCCGGACTTGACGCCGAGGGAGAGGGCTCGCTCGTGAGCGTCGGGGCGCGGGCGGATTGGCCCCTCCGGCGGCGCTGCGTCGCCGGGCGGGGCTCGCCGGAGATCGAGGGCGCGAGGGGCGGGGATCGCAGAGGCGGCCGCCGCGGGCCGAGGGAGAGGTGGCGCCGACGGCGGCGAGGCTCCGACGAGCGCGGGGCGAGCTCCGGGGCGGTGAGTCGTCAGTGAGGACGTCGGAGAGAGCGAGGTCGTCGTGGCGGCGGCGGCGGCTAAGTGTACGTCGATCCGGATCGGGAGGAGGAAGAAGGAAGATGCCTGTAGGTTAAATACCCGCATTGGACCTTTAGTCCCGGTTCCGACCACGAACCGGGACTAAAGCACTTTTAACCCCCCGTGCGTAAGGAGCACCGGGACTAAAATCAACCTTTAGTCCCGGTGCGTGGTTGGAGCCGGGACTAAAGGTTAACCTTTAGTTCCGGTGCTTACCATGGCCCGGGACTAAAAGGTTTTTTCACTTTCACTCTTCGGCTGTGTTACATTTGTTTTATTTGTTTCCTACTTGTTTATATATATTCAAAATCTTATTAATTGCATAGTAAATGAAAGATTAGGCATAAAATTTTTTTAAAATCATAATTGCTTTTCTTTTTGCCTTGTTGTACTCCTTATGTAATATGTACCATATATTATGTTCTTACCTTACAATAGTATTTGCAAATATAAAAAATAATTAGTATTTTGTTAATGCAAAAATGTATTACTTAATTTAAATATCTTAAAGTAGGTGTTTTTGATAGAAAATTTGTTTGTGCATTATTTAAACGTAAATTTTGATTATTTATCATCATTAATCTCTAAAATCGGGCTACACGTGATATTCACCTTTACCATTAATATTTTTGAAATATTTTTTTCTTATTCTTATTTATTTGTGCACTCAATAATTAGGTTAAAGGTGTTAATTGCATACTACATATAATATTAGATATTAATTTGTTAAAAAATAATATTTTCATTTCTTTTTGTCTAATTGCTTTCATAATAAATTTGGGAACTAAAAATCTTTCCATCCCTTATAATAATTAGATTAATTTTGTTATTTGCTTAATAAATAAAAGAATAGGTATTAATTTGTTAAGAAATAGCAGTTTCATTTCGATAATATCAATGCCATAGTCACCGTTACATCTTATGTTACAAGTGTCACATACACATACTATAATACACTCTATTTATTAGGCGGGCACAGTAGTGATCTTCTTTTTTTGACGTATGTTCCTTGGTCATGATCTTGGCGTAACCATGGAGTGTCCTCGGCATTTATCATGATGCTCGGATCTTTGGTCACATTGAAAGGCGTGATTCGGTCATCCCTTTCATAATCTTCTTCAAATATCGACTTGTCATCAATTCCCACAATGTTTCTTTTCCCCGAGAGAACTATATGGCGTTTTGGCTCATTCGTTGATTTGTTGTCATTTTTCCCTCTCTTCTGTTTTGTGTACATGTCTTTCACATAGAATACCCGATTCACATCAGCGAAAGGACGAATAGTTCACCTTTGTATCCAACATTGTTGAGGTCCACTTTGTTGTCATTCCATAGTCTTTGTCAACTGTTACCCCGCCTCCGGTATTCTTGACCCATTGGCACCGGAACAAAGGGACCTTAAAATTAGGTGCGTAGTCTAGTTCCCAAATCCCCCTCTATACGGCCATAATATGTTTGTCTGTTTCCATTCGGGTCGGTGGCGTCTACACGAACCCCACTGTTTTGGTTCGTGCTTTTTGTATCTTGGCCTAGGGTGTAAAATATATTTCCATTTATCTCGTATCCTTTGTACGTGAGGATGTGCCATGATGGTTGCCTAGCCAACAAATATAGTTGCTCATCAATCTGGTCATTTGCCTCGACATTCTTTTTTCGTAACCAATCACTTTGAAAGTGTCCATGTCTTGGACGCATAAGCCAAGCTTCATTCTTCTCACGGGAACTGGGATCGTAGAAAGTCCTTGTGTTTCTTGACATACGGCTCTACCACGGATGAGTTTTGAAGAACTGTGTAGTGTGCTTTATTGAAACAATCGTCCCCCTGCATCGATGTAGGTTTTCTTTCCAATCGTTCCCTTTCCGCTCAGTCTCCCCTCGTGCCGTGATTCAGGAACACCAATTGGGTCAAGTTCAGGAATGAATTCAACACGAACTCAATGACCTCCTCTGTTCCATAGCCCTCCGCAATGCTTCCTTCGGCCGAGCACGCAGTGGGACATATTTCTTCGGGACTCCCATAAACCTCTCGAAAAGGAAACATATTATGCGGGAACATAGGACCAAGAATATTGATCTCCTTGACCCGGATGAACTAGGAGGTGTGTCATGATATCAAAGAAGGATGGAGGGAACACTAACTCAAAGGCGACAAGACATTGAACCACATCATTCTGTAGAGCAAAGAAGTTCCAAAGGGATTGATTGTCTTAAGAAATTGCATTGAGGAATGCACATAGCTTAACGGTGGCTAGGCGTACATGTGGAGGTAGAATTCCTCTTAATGCAACTGAAAGCAATTGCGTCATAAGCACATGACAGTCATGCGACTTTAAGTGCATAAATTTCTTCTCGGGCACATTTATTATACCTTTTATATTAGAGGAGAATCCGGATGGAACCTTTATCTTTGCTTAAGCATTCAAACATGATTTCTTTCTCTTCATTGCTAAGAGTGTAGCTAGCGTGTCTTAAATATTGGCGACCATCATCGTCTTCTCTGGATGCGGGTTGTCTCGCTCTTCCATGCTTGTTTTGCAAGTCTTGTCGTGCTTCAAGTGAATCCTTAGGCTTCCCATACACACCCATGAATCCTAGAAGGTTGACACAAAGATTTTTTTGTCAAGTGCATGACGTCGATCGCATTCTACGGACCTCTAGGACTTGCCAATATGGTAGCTCCCAAAATATTGACTTCTTCTTCCACATGGGTGCATGACCCGGCGCATCTTTTGGAACCGGTTGGCTGCCCCGTCCCCCTTACCAAAAATTACTTTCACATCCTTAACCATCTCAAATACATCTTCTCCGGTTACATTTGCGAGGCTTGAGTCGGTGGTCTGCCTTACCTTTAAAATGCTTGCCTTTCTTTCTAACTGGGTGATTCACAGAAAGAAATCGACGATACCCAAGGTACATGACCTTTCTGCATTTTTTCAAATATATACTATCAAGATCATCAAAACAGTGTGTGCATGCATTATATCCCTTGTTTGACCGCCTGAAAAGATTACTTAGAGCAGGGCCAATCATTGATTGTCACAAACAACGTGCTCGCAGGTCGAAGTGTTCTGTTTGTACTCATCCCACATACGAACACTGTTTCGCTCCATAAAAGTAGAAGTTCTTCAATCAATGGCCTTAGATACACATCAATGTCATTGCCCGGTTGCTTCGGCCCTTGGATGAGCACCGGCATCATAATGAACTTTCGCTTCATGCATAACCATGGAGGAAAGTTGTAGATACATAGAGTAACAGGCCAAGTGCTATGACTAGTGCTCGGTCACCAAAAGGATTCATACCATCCGTACTTAGAGCAAACCTCAAGTTTCTTGCATCTTTTGCAAACTCGGAAACTCCCTATCTATTGCTCTCCACCGAGACCCATCGGCAGGTGTCTCAACATGTTGTCTACCTTACGGTCTTCTTTATGCCACCGCAACAACTTTGCATGGTCCTTGTTTTAAAAAGACATTTTAGACGAGGTATTATAGGAGCATACCACATAACCTTTGCAGGGGATTTTCTTTCTAGGGCGTTCTTCCCCCTCAACATCGCCAGGTCATCTCGCCTTGATCTTATACCGTGATGCTTTACAAACGGGGCATTCCTCTAAATTCTCATAGTCCTTGCCACGGTATAGGATGCGGTCGTTAGGACATGCATGTATCTTACGGATTTCTAATCCCAAAGGACGACGACTGTTTTTTGCTTCGTGCGTAGTGGTGGGCAACTCATTAGGGTTCGGAAGCATCTTTTTTGGATCTTCAATGCTTGTCCAAATGCCTTATCGATACACCATTCTCATGCCTTCCATTTCAACAACTCCATTGTTGTATCCAATTTTTTTGTCCATCTTGGGCGGATGGGTATAGTAATTTCTTGTGATCTTCTAGCATGCGGTCAAACTTTGCCTTCTCTTTTCACTTTCACATTCTTTACATGCATCACGAATGGCATCGGCAAGAGCATCACCTTCACCGGGAGCACCTCCCTCTTCTTCAGACTTCTCCCATTCTTTGTATCATCGAAGCCACCGAATTGAGCAATAAGGTCGTCGGGGCTCGGTTGTTCTTGTTCTTCTTCAAATTCGTCCATCATTATCCCAGTTTCTCCATGTTTGGTCCAACAAATATAGTTTGGCATGAAACCCGACTTTGTGAGTGAATATTTCTAGAGCTAGAATATTCCTTCAAATTCGACACAAGGCACATGGGCAACGTATGAATCCATCCCGCTTGTTTTCCTCGGCCACTCTCAAGAAATGATGCACACCATCAATGAATTCTTTGGAGCGGCGATCGGCATTGTACATCCAACCACGTGTCATGTTCTGCATTACAAAATAAAGTATGATAAGTTTCTAATTTTTACTATAGAAATAAAAGTAAGAACTTAATTTAAATTTCTTTATTTCTAATTCTTTTCAACAAGCAAAATATAAAAAACACCAAAGTTCTCTATTTATCTAAATAATCAAGAAGTTTGGTAGGCATACTCGTTATAATTAACTAATTAACCCGGTCACAAATTACAAAATAATGTATTATATCCTTAAAATCTCTATTTCTATTTTTTCTAAATAAGCAAAACTAAATAACACCAAAGTTATTTATTTTTCTAACTAATCAAGAAATGTGACATGCATACTAGTTTAAATTAACTAATAAAACCAATCACAAATTACAAAATAATATATTATAACTTTAAATTATCTATTTCTATTTTTTTCTAAACAAGCAAAGCTAAATAACACCAAAGTTATTTATTTTTCTAACTAATCAAGAAATGTGACATGCATACTTGTTTAAATTAACTAATAAACCCAATCACAAATTGCAAAAATAAAGAATTCTAAGTAACCAACTAACACATAACCTAAAATTCTCTATTCTTGTTTTTTTCTAAATAAATTTTATATTCATACTTAGTTATAATTAAATAATCCTTCAAATGTATTATTTATAAACAAAATTATAAACTAAAGTATTATCAAATGTTATTTTTTAAAAAACTAATTATAATGAAAAACCATAAATTTAGTATTTTTCTAACTAAAACCAAATAATATGGTAGACATAATAGTAATAAATAGTATATACTAATTTTTAGGGTCTTAATTGTAGTTATCTACATTGAAATATTTAAACGATGAAGTGATTGGTGTTTAAAATAGTGTAGAAATCAAAAAATAAAAAACAACATGTACAACACCACAAAATGAGATAAACCGCAGCTAAAACTTGAGAAGATGAAGTTGGTAACCTCTAAACAAGTAAATGATGGCGTAGAAGTGATGAAATGAATCAATAGCCGGAGATGTGAGCACAAATCAATCAAGAACACATGAAGAACATGAAGAACAAAGAAGAAAGTGAGCTCGGGCAGCTCGGCCAAGGGAGGAAGAAGGATTCAAATATAGGGGGGATGATTTAATCCCGGTCCGTAACACCAGTAGGGACTAAAGACCCATCTTTAGTCCCGGTCCGTGTCACGAGCATCGGACAAAACCTTTAGTCCCGGCGGTGTTACCAACCGGGACTAAAGATGGACCTTTAGTCCCGGTTGGTAACACCAGCCGGGACTAAAAGTCCCCCCAGCGCAGTTGCGACACCATAGCCGTTGGGGCTTGAGACTTTTAGTCCCGGTTGGTGTTACCAACCGGGACTAAAAGGGTCTTTAGTCCCGGCACCATTTTTTTCGGAAGCTATTGCTCATTTCGCCCAAGTGACCAAAGGTCCGTTACGTAGTAGTGACCGTCAATGTAAATATATGATTTGTGCCGGTGGTAACCTTAAGAAAACTGTACTTAAACTGGTGGTTTTCGTAACATAAGCCTAGACATAAAATTTGAAATGAAAATTATTTTTGCTAATTTATTGGCCCAAATTTGTTAATTCTGGAAAATGGTTTATATAGGCAGTTTTGTAAGCTTGCTGTTGGTGTAGCTCGATCTACACTAGCGGCATCCTCAAGAGAACGAACTACCAATATAGATCAATTTATGTAGGTGATCCTTAAGTGATGCCAAAGAAATATGCTGATTTCCCTAGTCTTTTACAATGACGGCCAGTAAAAACAGGATGTGCAAATTGGAAAAGTGTACAAATGTTTTTGTGTACTAGTGGCAGGTGGCGGCAGTAGTGGGCGGGGATCGATATGGATGAAAACGGATTGGATCGGTGCAGATAATGTCTCTCCCATATCCTAATCCGCTTTTCTTTATCGGATTCGGTGCGGAACGGATAATACACGGATGCGAATACGGATGCAGATTTTTTTCGCATGTTGGAACTGGTACAGATATATTGGGAGCGGAATCGGATCGGAGACGGATTTAAATAGTCGAGTAATATGTGCATACGTAGAAAATTATATGCTTGCCAAGAATTGATTAAGTAAAGAACCAGAATCGGTCAATTGATAATAATCATGTAGTACATTCCATGTTGCATCTATTGCACTAATAATTAACACTTAATATGGTATCTTCACTAAAAATGATAAGTTATTAGCCAATAAGTAATAACACGTAGCAAATTCTTAATTTAAAAATTAGAAAAGCAAACTACCACATCACAAAATAAAAGTTCTCAATGAACAAACTTTTTAAATTCTAAATTCATTAGTTTAGGGAGAGAAACTTTTTGGATATCTCCTATTTTGAACATTGGATAATCCACATAATAGAATTTGCGGGCTATACACATCCACCGGATATAATAATCGGATCAGATTCGGATTATCTATATTCGTACGGATATTAAAAGTGTTTGTCCAGATTCTCAAAATTCAGATTCGGATCGGAATCTGTTCGGAGAATTATCCACACTACTTTCACCTCAAACTGGAAGTTCCAGGAGTGTTACGTAGCTCTCGCAGCGCTAGAGTCGTACGTTTGCATGTTCGATCGATCTCGGTACGTATATGTTGAAAGAAATTGTGGAACTGTCAAAAGTGACGGATGTATTGATCTGATGAATAGTGTACATATATATTACAAGCCAAGAGACGGTTGCCTGTTGGCTAAAGGGCCTCTTGCCGAAAGGGCCCGTTGCTAAAAAGGTGTCTATTCGAGATGCCTACTGGAACCGTCATTAGCAGTTGCTAATGACAGGATTTACAATAATTGATCACCTAATTATTAATCCTAATTAATCTCAACAGTATACATGGCGGAGGGAGTCAAAGTCAATCGAGCCAAGCAAAGCAGCATTGGATCCATTATTTCAGATCATTAGTGTGCACTGGACACCCCACCTCTCTGAGGAAATGGAGCCGGTAATTCGCGGGCTGGCCGATTACGGTCATCCTCGATCAGCGCAGCATGCAGTACGTGTTTCCTGCGGGCCGTTCTAGCTTTATTCTGCAGGGGAAAAAGCTCAGCGCAGAGGCCAGTAGTACTGTGTCTGTGTGTGCACAAAATAAAGCAAAACACGCAAGCTAAGGTTTTTTTTTTTTAATGATTAGCAGTGTGTATAAATAAATGACCTTCGCGAGGTCTGGGGTTTTACATACCATCACCGCCACCGCCACGACGACGACCACCACCACCAATACCAATAAGAGGAAAATGCACCGGCGGTAACTCAAGTTGGCAGGAGATACCACTTAGGTACCCTAGCTTTGAACAGTTGATTTTCGGGTACCACAACTTGGCTCAAGGTGTCATCTAGGTCCCCGAACTTTCAAAGTGATCACTACAGGTACTTAAACTTGGCAGAGGGTATCATCTAGGTACTAAATACTGTAGCTAATTCGGCACATAATTTTTAAAAAGAAAATCTAATTTCAGGGTACTGTAGCTACAATCCGTAAAATATTCCAAAAATTGTATTTTTTTATAAAATCTCGAATGAAGCTGATTTTTATATAGAAATTGTAGCTCTCGATGAGATCTATAATTTTTTAGTTTTGAGTTTTTTAATTTAACGTCGTTAAGATGCTCAAAAAAATTAAATAATTTTTCACCAGAATTTTAATCGCGTATAAACCCTTGTCGCTTTCGAAAAATCATATCCTTTCTATATACTATCAAATGGAGATACTTTCTATATGAAAGTTGTAGCGCTTGACGAGATCTATAACTTTCTAGTTTTGAGTTGCAACCAAACCAGTGGAGATACTTTCATATAGAAAGTTATAGATCTCGTCAAGCGCTACAACTTTCATATAGAAAGTATCTCCATTTGATAGTATATAGGAAGGATATGATTTTTCGAAAGCGACAAGCGCTTATACGCGATTAAAATTCTGGTGAAAAATTATTTAATTTTTTTGAGCATCTTAACGACGTCAAATTAAAAAACTCAAAACTAAAAAATTATAGATCTCATCGAGAGCTACAATTTCTATATAAAAATCAGCTTCATTCGAAATTTTATAAAAAAGATACAATTTTTGGAATATTTTACGGATTGTAGCTACAGTACCCTGAAATTAGATTTTTTTAAAAAAAATTCTGTGCCGAATTAGCTACAGTATTTGGTACCTAGATGATACCCTCTGCCAAGTTTAGGTATCTGTAGTGATCACTTTGAAAGTTCGGGGACCTAGATGATACCTTGAGCCAAGTTGTGGTACCCGAAAATCAACTGTTCAAAGCTAGGGTACCTAAGCGGTATCTCCTGCCAACTTGAGTTACCGCCGGTGCATTTTCCTCTACCAATAATATGTCAGGAGCAGGCGGGCACGCGTCACCGGCGGCGACCCGCGGCCAGGGGAGTCGCCGTCGTTCCATGGTGTGGCAGGTTTTCGAGGAACATCTTGTTGATGAGGATGGCAGAGTCGTGACAGCTGTGTGCAAGTTCTGCAAGAACTTGTATACCGCCAAAAGCTCGGGTGGAACTTCACACATGCTTCGCCACCCATGTTTTATAAGATGGAAGGAAGAGCAAGAGCAGCAGCTGCAGGCCGCTCCACCACCACCAGCACCTCTTCTTCCTCCCCTTCCTCTCTCATCAGCAGCACCACCACCATTTACTACTCCTCCTCCTCTAGCCTCAGGCATGCTTCCCGTCGCCTCATCAGATGTAGGTGAGATTGATTACTTCATCTACGGCGGCACTGCTTACAATTTCCCAGCTGGGGCGCCAGACCACCTTTGAGACGGCTAGCAAAACCCGGGCAGCATATATCTATATCGTCAGGTACGTTGTTCCTACAATTTTCACACATATATAAGCATACATTCTTCTTCATTCCTTCTAATTAATCACGCATGCATCTTGTCCATGCCTGAATCCATGCTAAATATATACACATATGTTCGTCGTTCGGGTTGTTTTCTTTTTTTTCTTTTTTCTTTTTCTCGATCAGATACACACCAAATTAAAGAAGACTTGCATATCATCGTATTAAGAGTAGTTTGTGAATACACAACACGAGATGTCGTTCTTCTAGCTCTTTGTATTCCATACCTCCTAGTTAATTAAGAGACTTGACTAGAGAGGAGAGAGTCGATCGAACCCATACGTGGGCGGTGGAGATCCGGAATCGAGTGCCTGCTGCCTTACATTAGCACTAGCAGGGTAATGAGCGACAAACTAATTAACCTTGTCCTTGACGACGACGGTGCCTGCACCAGCAGGAGCAGGGTACGGTGGCAGCCGGCCAGCCGGCCGGCCGGCCGGATCCTCCGTCCGTCCCCTCCATGAGCTTTTGCCGCGCCTCGATCTTCTGCCTGTAGTCTCCGCTCCGCATGCACCCGGCCTCGCTCTCTTTACCGCCCTTTCCCGGCCGGCCGGCCACTACTACAGATTTCTCTATTAGTGGCGGTTCAAAACCCCCCTTCACTGGCGGATTTTGAACCGCCACAACCAAAGCGCCAGTGATGGGGGTAGCTATCAGTGGCGGTTCTTATGAACCGCCAGTGATGGCTATCCCATCACTGGCGGTTCCAAACTGCATCTTCACTGGCGGTTCTAAAGTTGAACCGCCAGTGTTTACTTCCACATCAGTGGCGGTTCTAAATACGAACCACCACTGTTGGCATTCATCAACAGTGGCGGTTGATTTATTCAACCGCCAGTGTTGATGTAGTGAACAATGGCGGTTTTAACTACCAACCAACCGCCAGTGATCACTAATACATCACTAACGGTTTCAATTAAGGTGGCAGTGATGGTTTCTATTTTTTCTGTTTTTATATTTGCCACGATATTGCGCTACTGTAAACTAAACGCATCGAGATTACGATTACATTGAAATTGTCCTAATTAAAATATTACATAGAAATTGTAGTACTTAGAGTATTGCAATACATCGAGAATCCTATTACAACAAATATCAGAAATGTTGAATTTAAAGTGTAGGACTTAAAGACAATAATATTAAATTAGCCTTTCTTGTTGGTCCTTCGGATAGTTATGCTTGTACTTCTTGGCCTTTGCGATTGAGAAGCTTCCTTTTTTGTTAACTATCTCGAAATAGATGAATTTTGCTAGCTCCCCACTTAGACCACGGATCTCGAAGTCCAACAACTTATTATGGCCCAACTTCTTGCGCTGTAAGCAATATGTTAGTTTACATCATTTGAAGACGAATTAGTGGATTGATTTTAGAGCGCGAAGCATACATACCGTCGCATCTCCAACGAAAGTGTTCCCACCCATCAACTTATACATTGCCCACATTACGTAGAACCCGCAGTGATTGTTCCCCTTCGGCTGATCTAGTATTGGCACATCGATCGATGAACCGTGTAAGGGCGGTTCTTGTGCCCGCCCACCTCCGTCTTGATTCTACATCAAATTGTAAGGTGTAAATGGCCTAATATTAGATGTGTTATGTCAACTCAATATTTTGATGATAAAGGGAGCACTTACTCATTCAAAGAATGTAACTAGGAGATCGATGTGTGAAAGTGGCTTGTTCTTCGAGTCCCACACCTCAATACGATCTTCTCCAAATATGACATCTACAAGTATGTAATGATTCCTGCAATCATAAAGTCCTTGTTAAGCGTTAATAAACATTCAAAAATTAGAAGAAATCAGTTTAATAAACTTACTCGATATTGTAGGCTAGGAATGCGTTTGTTTTGTTTTTTTGTACCATCGATCTGATCTCCTCAGTCAAAACACTTTTCAAATGTGTCCTGTCCTCTTTGCAGGTTTTCTCGTTAACAAACACGGGGTCGAAGAATGCTACATCATACTCTTTCAATTTCAAGAAACCTCTTGCGATGTACCTGCGGAAGCATGAAATATGTTAAAATGTTGAAGACGTAATTTTCACAATGTCACAAGTAGTTGGTTAAGAACTTACAGAGTCCAGATCATCATGAGTTGAACGTCGAGATCACGCCTTTGAAACAACTGAAACAAGCATTCATATTCCACATGGTGCACCGTTTCTTCAGCATGATTAAAGACATAGCCAGGGGGGATAATCACTTCGAAGCCATCAAACCCCCCCTGACAATCAAATGCATAATACTGGTGCAGATCCCGCATATATGTTGACATCTCACGCAATTTTGAGTTTGTTGCCAAAGGTTTGCCTAACCGAAATTTGTATGCTACCGGTGCGGTCTCAAATTCGAAACCTTGGGAATTCACATACATGTCCATAGCAGCTTCCATCTCTATGTTCAACCTGCTCGGCCATTTGCTTGTATCTCAAGCAACTCTTGTGTTTGTAATTCTACTTCCCTTTGTTCCATATCTGGTTTCCTACCCAGCCTATCATATTCGGTGTCCACCAGCCATCTAGGGTACGAGAACAACCGTTCATGTGTTTTTCTAATCGTCGACATGGGAATGTTGTGTACTGTCTTCTCAGGCATCAACGACGTAATGCTCCCGCCCGACACGCTTCTTCTTCTTCGTCGTCGGTTCTATTTGGGAAACATTATCTACCGACTTCGATGACCTTTTCTGCGAGGCGGACGCTGCTCTTGTGCTTGAACGACGCACTTTTTGTGGACTTGGCTGGGTAGGATCTGCACTTTTCTCTTTTTCGAAGACTGGAGGTGGAGACAGAGACCTTTCTCTTGTATGGGCCGATGGAGCCGGAGGCCTTTCTTTTGTTTGGGTCGGTGGAGGTGAAGGTACAGACCTTTCTTACAGATCGTTCGGTGGAGGTGGTGGCATCTCATCTATTGGTGGGGTGGCTCCCTTTGAGGTGACAATCCGTCATCGTCCCTCGTCATCCGAAGACTCCTGCGAGTCAAGTTTAATGTAGCGTTTTCGCCAAGCCACATAACTGCCCTTGTTCTCGAATAAGACGCGGTCTGTCTTCCTCTACGGGGCAATCAATGTGTATCTTGTTGTACTTCTTATCCACGATGGAATCAATGCTAACCTTGACGTACCCCAGTGGAATTGAGTTCCCATGAAGCTCATTGTCCCCTTGTGCAAAGGCCTGTCCTGTTGCCACCTTGTCAGTGGTCCATTGTTGGCGGATGTACAACTTCACATTAACAGGTTCGGTGATGGTGTCCAATGGATGAGGTGCATTTGCCTACCTTCGTTGACGAACGGGGGTTGACCCACGCCTACTCCGCCCCTTGTACACTTGGACTCATACTTGTCGGAATCGGCTCTACCGGTGCGGTTCCCATGCTTTGTAGAGCCTGATTTACTCGTTCCTCAACTCGTGCTTCCAAACGCCCTTCAACTCGTGCCTCAATTTGTGTTGCCATTTCGATCAAGCGTTGTTCATAATCCTCTCGCTATTCGTGCCTTAGACCTCGCTCGGCTACGATACGACGAAGATTCATCGGCAAATGCCGGTTTCAAGGAAATAACCCGGCCCCTCTTGTGCGACCAGGGTGCTCCTTGTTTCCAAGTGCGAGGGTGAGCTCATCATTCTCCCTGTCAACCTGAAGACTGCCTTGATTCACCTCCTCGGTTAATGTTGACACCCTTTCGATCACCTCAGACAAAGGTTGGCTAGAGGACGTAAGGGTCCCGTCCTCGCTGTAATGTGCACCCCTCGCGAGGAGGAAACGCACCGACCTTATATTCCAATTGTCAGTTATAGGCTGTACGCCGCGCTCTTGGAGTTTTTGAACTTCCTTCTCCCATTCAGGAAGCTTCCGAATGTACCCACGAGAGCCTAAGCGATGAAAGTGTGTTGCCTTCATTGCATTTGCTTGATTCTTCGCGCTCATTTCACGGGCCTCAGGTGTATCCTTCAATTTTTTAAATTCCTCCCAATACTGCTTTTGGCTCTCATACTCTCCTCCATCAAAATTTGGTTCTTTCTGGTGCTTTAATAACTTGTTCATTTTTCCCCTAAAACTCCTGAATGCTATACCCATGATCTCGTAGGCACGTTTTCTCACTATCTCAAGATCATTACCAGGAGCGAAAGTGAAATACTGATTGAACGTTTTCCAAACATGCTCCTTCTCACTTTCAGGAACCTTCAACACGTCATCCTTTTTCCCTATCCACTTGGAGTACTTCAAAGGGATGAACTGCCTTACAAGTACTCCAAGGATACTCTTGTATGGGCCTAAAGCCTCAACCCCCAGTTCTACCGGTTCCCCTACTTGGTCAAACTGCATGATGTGGTAGTGCTTGGAACCCTTGGGAAGCTTTGTCTGCCCACGCTTGGTCCTTTTAGGGGTGACTTCCTGCTAGACAAACCAATATATACTCAGCCTAGTATATATTAGCGTCACGTGTGTTAATCTATGCACCTAATTTTTCCCTAAGTTACCTCGTCCTCTTCGTCGAGCTGTAGACAAGCGCTAGGACTCCATTCCTCATCGACGACTTCATCATTGTTATCTTGTGGCGCCTCTTCCACCCAATCGCGTTGTCGACGGGTCAATTGCCGACGACGAGCCATGACTGTGTCCATACACATAGTCAATGTTGCAAACAAATTACTCGATTAAAAATGGCATAAGTTCGAAGGACATAACATGGTCACATCTTCTACGGTCTAAGAGTTCCAACTTTCCAAAGTACATAATGACTAGCACAGGCTACATGAACATCCAAATAAAACATGCTATGACCATAGCTTGCACTAAAATGACCACATCTTTCCAAGAGCAATACCCAACACTCCTAATCTTCATATCGGCAACCGGCTCCTCCTCAATCTCTAGATTCATATTTTGTTGGGCATGGTGTACACTTGCACTTGCTCTTGCACCATACATCGCATAAATAGCTGCTTCTTCCGATTCGAATCTTTTGAAGCGTGCACACAGTAGCGGTTCACTTGACGATGGCATGCATCCCATGTTGTGTAAATCCCCTGGATTGCGCCCAACCCAAACTACATAGTGTGCCATGGTTGCCTATATCCATTCAAGCAATTAAGTTGTTGTATGGTCAAACATAAATAAAATGGTCACAACTAAAATATTTTTTTAGAACCATTAATACTTTTTGTGAATAATAGCATCATGTCATCATAGTAGGTGATCAAAGCATTGACAACTACCAAGACTATGAGACAGACAGAAGGAGTGCAGCTGCGCAGACAGGCAAATCATGGGATTTGCATGGTATGCACAAATAGAAAAAACATTGAGCAATCGTTAAAACTGCATAGGAAATGTACAAATATTTTGTTTCTACACAAGCAGCTACATCCATGTTTGTTTCTACCCAAACAAGTACCAAAGACAGGCTGTTTCAGTAAAGACATGCCACGCCTCCCGCTAAGAACTGGATGACTGCTAAGACATGATTGCTATTTATGTGTGCAAAATTTAAATGACTCCAATGCTTCAAATCCCAGGCCAAATGACAAAACTAATACACATAGAACTTGGTGTTGCCTAAGAGACATTCCGTCGAACACCTTGTGTGCACGAGCAGGAAGAGCTCACCCGGTGGTGTACACGGCGTCCGCGCTCTCCAAGTGTTCAAAGGACGAGATGCGGGGAGTCGAGGTGGTGGTTGCCTGGTTGGAGTCGAGGTGCTGGTGCGTGGCCGGCCGTGAGGCGCGTGAGCCGGAGCTCCGGGGCTTGGGGCACGCTGCCGGCCGTGGGCAGCGAGAGCTCCCTGCCGCGGCGGTGGTGGTGCTCCCTAGCGCCGCTGCGTCGCAGTTAGGGTCGGCGCAACGGCGTCGGGGCGGGGAGGGCGTCGGTGCTCCGGCGGTTGCCGCTGGTGGTGCCTGGCGCGGCGCGTGGGCCTCAGGCGTGCGCGCCGGGCTCGGCCGGGTGGGGCGCGGGGGGGCTCGGTGGCGGCCCGCGCCGCCGTGGGCGGCGCGGCCGGGCTGGAGGGGCTTGGGGGCGCGCGGTCGGCCGTGGGGCGCGCAGCCGGAGCGCTCCCTCGCCGCCGGGTGGTGCTCCCTGGCGCCGCCTGCGTCGCAGCAGGGTTCCGGGGCAACGCGTCGGGGCGGGGAAGGGGGAGGGCGCTGGCGCCACCCGCGGACTCGGTGGGGGGAGGTCAGCGTCGCGGCGTGTCGCGGCCTTGGTGGGGAAGCGGCGGCGGCGGCCTAGGTGTGTGAGTGCCCGGCCCGCCCTCCATATATATACAACGGCCATCGGTGGCGGTTGAAAACCAACAACCGCCACCGATGGGGAGCATCTGTGGGCGGGTGGACCAACAACCGCCACCGATGGTGACACATCGATGGCGGGTGGTGTTGGAACCGCCAAAGTGAATCTTTTAGTAAATAATTAGGGTTTTGGTTCCATTTTCAACGCAAATGCTGTTTAGTCCGGTTGGTTAACTCACTTTACTCCCAAAGTAGAGGTCGCGGGTTCGATTCCAACACCGGCCATATTTAGCCATTTTTTTATGATAGAACAGGATATTACAAATTCAAAATGAATAAAAAACACTTTATTTTTTATGGACAAAACATCACTGGCGGAGTGATGTTCCCTGCCGTGAACACGCCATTTTTGATTTTTTCACCGGATTAAATCTATTCCTCAATATTGTTGCAGGTTTTTCTCCCTCATATTAACTCCAAATTTGGTGATTTTTTTCTACATTTGTATAAAATAATCCAGTGAAAACAACAAAATAACGTGTTCATGATGAACAACCCGCAGCGTGGCCAGCGACATCACCGGGCGGTTTGGATTACCAACCGCCAAATGATGATTTATCCAGTAAAAAGATAATATGTGATACCTAACAATATCCACACATAGCTCAATTGGTTTAGTGGTTCCCTCCTTAGTAGCAGGTCATGAGTTCCAATCACGAGCCCGCCCCACGGGGCCAATTTTTTTTTTTATTATTTTTTTTTTTTAATTTTATAACCGGCAGATGCATTCAAAAAAAAAGGCCGCCAGTGATGCCGTTTGTTTCATTTCAACCGCCATCGATTCATCGCCATCACCGGGCGGTTGTTTGTATAAATCGAGGGCGGTTTATTTTGTTTTCAATTGTTTTTCATTCTTTTCATTTTTTTTTTTTAAATTTAATGTTGTAAGGTAGGATAACATAATATTTCTATGAATAATAATTAATTATAGCCCCTCTTGTACAAAATAACAACTAATTATGATTATATATATAGATAATAACAATTAATTGTAGCCCCTCTTGTAGACAACGACAATTATAACATAATCTTTGTAATGATTACGTATACATAATAATAGTGAAAATATTTAAGATGCAGGTACAATGATGGTCTCATTATGATCACGTCGTACATACGCAGGTTCGTCACCATCTTCAAGGATAGGTAAGGCTAAGTTTGCCCCGAATGGATGCATTTCCCGATAACCCCTATTGTCTTCATCGTCCCTCTCATTTACTCCTTCCACACCAACGATCTTCCTTTTTCCTTCCATGACTACTTTGAGCTTTCCTTTTGTCTTGTTGTCCCGGGCATAGAATATTTGGTTGACATCTTTTTGCGAGGACAAAAAGGTCATCTCTCGTATGCGCTTCTCGTTAGATCAACTTGTGAACCCTTCGCTATCAACGATGACGCTTCCTCAGACGGACCCACCGACAACGGAAAAGAGCGGCCTTTAATCGTTGTCCGTAGTCCAACTCCCATATCTCCTCTATGAAACCATAGTACGTTGCAACCACATTTCCTTCTTCATCATCGTGGGCATCGAAACGAACACCACTATTTTGGTTTGTGCTCTTATCATCTTGCTTGTTTGGTGTAAAATGTATATCCATTGATTTCGTACCCTTGGTACTTAACCAACGTACTCAAAGCTCCCCTCGATAAGATGTCCGGTTGAGAACCCGTAGTTGTTCCAATCATGAGGCCTTTTAACCAATCAACGAATTCAGCCTTATGTTTTTTTTTTTCTATCCAAGCCACCGACCGCTAGGATATGAAGTTTGCAAAGTGAATTCATGTGCTTTGCAATGTATGGCATCACATCTTTGGCTTGTTGGAGAACAAATAATTGTGCTGCCCTAAAAGAAACGGGGTCATCTACTCGATAGATTTCTCACCGATCGTTCCTATACCACCTAGTCTTCCCTCATAACGAGATTCGGCATGCCGACTCTATTGATGTCCGGATAATACGTGCGTAACTCAATTGCCTCCTCGGTGGTCCATCCTTCAACCATGCTACCTTCCTCGTCTGAATTTGTTTCTAACATATTTCCTAAAAACTTTCATCAATCTTTCGAAAGGGAACATCTGATGCGGTACATTGGGCCAAGGGCTCTAATTTGGTCAACAAGATGAACAAGCGTGTGAACTGACATATCGAAGAAAGTCGGGCGAAAATGCATCTCAAGCCTTGCATAGAGTTTCGGCTATGTCCCGTTGTAATCGGTCCAACTGGGACATGTCAATGACCTTTTGTGAGATTGCATTGAAGAACGAGCACAACTTTATGATTGGGGCCCGGACCTTGTCCGGTAGGATACCACGCAGGCAAACGGGAGCGCTTGAGTCATGATAACATGACAGTCATGGGCCTTCATACAACCATAGTTAAACTTTAAATCTCTTATGTTCACTAGCCTCTTTGTGTTCCCACAAAGAGTCTGCCGGGACTTTGAGTTCATTGAAGAAAGAAATTAGCATTTCTTTTTCAGCCTTTTTCGGTGTCCACGATGCTACCGGAAGTTCTAATCGACCATCATAACGCATCTTTGGATGCAGCTCCTTCCTCGATCCCCAAGTGTTGCATGTCCAGACGCGTTGCGAGTGAATCCTTCGCTGTGCCCCCGGTGTCCATCAAGGTGTTCAGTGTGTTACCGCAAACATTTTTAGTTATGTGCATTGGATCGAGACAATGGCGTACACTCAAAAGCGGCCAATAAGGAAGTTTCTAAAAGATTGATTTTTTCTTCCAGATTGAATCAGCAGGCGCATGTACTGCCCCTTCTCCCTTACCATGGACAACATTGAGCTTGCTTACTTCTTTCAGTATCTGTTTCCCGTCTCGATAATCCGGAGGTGCACGGGTCTCAATAGTCCCATTGAAATCTTTTTTGTTTCTGCGGTAAGGATGATTAGTATCAAGGTGCCTGCGGTGTCCCATATAAGCCATCTTCTTGTTTTCTCGGTAGATGTACCGCATCGGTTTCGTCTAAGCACTTTCGGCCTTGCCAAGTATATCTTTTTGTCTTCTCCCCGCACAAGCAACCTCGCCCGTAGATGCGTGATTGTCGCGATAAGTACGCCTTGATCGTGACATGTTCTTTTTTATACTGCCCCAAACTTCCTTCACCCCCGTTGTGCCACATATCTACAAGTTCATCGATAACTGGTTCTAAAAACACATCGATGTCATTCCCAGGTTGTTTTGGCCCCTGGATTAGTAGTGGCATCTGGATGAAGGCCCGCTTCATACAAACCCATGGTGGAAGGTTATATATACAAAGCGTCAATGGCCAGGTGCTATGATTGCTTCTAACCCGGTCAAACGGATTCATCCCATCTCAGTGCTCAAACCAAGCCACAAGTGTCTAACCTCCCCACCGATGTTCTTATAGCACATAGTATTAACAGTCCCTCCGTCGACCCATCTGCGGTGGTGCCTCATCATTGTATCTTTCTTACGCTCTTCGCCATGCCAACGCAATAGCTTGGCTGACTTTGCATTTGCAAATAATCTACGCACTCGGGGAGCTATGGGGAAATACCAAACCACCTTTACGGGCCCTCCTCTGGCCTTGCTACCATTTTTTGATGGACCTTGCTTGTACCTAGGAGCTTTACATCGGGGCACGCATCCAAATCTTTGTATTTGTCTCCACGGTACAATATGCGCCATTGGAACAGGCATGAATTTTTTCTACCTCCAAGCCGATAGGGGCGTATCATTTGCTTGGCCAAGTATGTCTTCTCTGGCAACTCATTTTGTTCTGGGAGCAGTTTACTCACTACGCCTAACAAGTCATCAAAGCCTTTATCGCTCAATCCGTTTGTTGATTTGAACTCTAATAGCATGATGTTGGCTTCGAGTTTGCTGACCCCACAACCACGATACAATGGTGTTTTCGCATCCTTTCTCATTCTCTCTAGCTTTTTCAACTCTCTAGCACTAAGACATCCTCCCTCCACATCCCTCATCATCTTAGAAAGTCCATCTTCCTCATCCGTATCGTCAGCCAACGTATTCATAAACACATTGTCATTTGTAGCAATGGGATACGTGGGAACAGCAGTATGCAGATGATTTGCATACTCGTTAAGTCCTATGTCGGGCATGGTTACATCATCATTGATTTCTAGAGGAACATTATCACCAACCTCGCCATGCATACACCAGATTTTGTAGTCCCTCATGAACCCCCTAGTAATCAGGTGACACCGTATAGACTCCATATTTCCCCATTTCTTTCGATTTTTGCAATCTTTGCATGGGCAAAACACAAGTTGTCCATCACCGGCGTTGGCTACAGCTGCAGTGATGAATGTGCTGATGCCCATCAAGTACCGCTCGTCAGTCGGCGGTAGACCGTACATCCACTCTCGATCCATCTCTGCACAGAAAATATGGAAGAGTAATTACAGTGAAATAATTAAAAGTGGTCCATTCAAGCTGAAGAATTTATGCTCCCAACTCCATCCCTAAAGTATATTACACTTATTTACATTTCTCCTTATTAATTAAAAACATTAATTGTAAGCCGAGTTATAATTTCTTATCATGATAAATTTAATATGGGACACTTAATCAACTACAAGAATGTAGCGCAAAATAATGGTAGACTAGTTTAGGTGAAATTAAAAATGGACCTTTCATGATGAAAAATTGAACCCCATAAATTTAGACCAAAAGTATATTCTACACTACTTTATCATGGCAAATTTAAAATTGAGAATAAATATAGTCACTAATTACAAAAAAGGAAAACTTAGAGACAATCAGCAACAACTATTTTGTTACAAACAATATTGATTTTGTTCATCAAAATAAGTACTCCATGACCTAATTGAAGCATGACATAATTGCAATCATCCAAACATCCATGCAATTAGCTAGAGGCATACAAGTAGCTAGAGACACCGACCTTTGCAAAATGGATTCTCCAAATTTTAGATCCTTTCCTCGATATCCAATTCCAATTGACAAGTGCTCTCTAACATGAACACACAATTTGAGTGACAATGTAGCCATGAAAAACCTCTAAAGCTACCAATTCAAAGGAAGAAGGTGAGGCTTGTTAAAACTAACCTTAATTAAAGGAAGAAGATCATACCGAAGCTCCAAAAAACAAGATCCACCATGAGCATTTTGGTGAAAAATAGCCGCAACAATGGAGAGGTGAGGGAAAACGCCCTCCTCGCTGCACTTCCTTCGAACTGGTGGGAGCTTTGAACTGGTGGGAGAGAGAGGAGTGGAGGCCTTTTGTACTTACGGTACATCACTGGCGGTTTGTTTCTCAAACCGCCAGTGATGTAGAGGCTTCGATGGCGGTTTGTATCAAACCGCCAAGTGATGGAGGCTTCAATGGCGGTTTGAGTTTAGAACCGCCACTGAATCTTCAGTGGCGGTTGTAGCCTCAAACCGCCACTGAAGCCTACCTTCACTGCCGGTTGACGTACTCCCAAGCCACCCGACCAATCATTGAAACTTTCAACCGCCACTGAAGATCATCAGTAGCGGTTGGTTAAATACCGCCACTGATAGACCGCCACTGAAGGCCAAATCTGGCGTAGTGCGGCCCGTCCGCCGGCGGCGTGCCCTTGTACTTGTAGTAGTACCCGGCTCCGATAGATCCGCCGGCCACCGCTCCATCCTCCAGTTCGCCGGGCCGGAGTCCTACAGCCTCCGACTAGCTACTAGCTGGAGCGAGGCATGCATCTCCCACCACCACCTATGCTGGCGACACCATCCCGTCGTGTGCAATGCAATGGCAGTGTGTGTGTGTGTGTGTGTGTGTGTGTGTGTGTGTGTTTAATCAATGACAGCACAAGTGTTCGTATACCGGCCGTGCTAATTGATCTGTTCACTTGCATGCAGACAAAAACTATACATGCGACATGCACTTGTACCAGCGTCGTCAGCTAGCTTGACGGCCGTGCATCCGTATATTGTCGTCGCGTCGTGCGTCGTCCGAATCCTACAGATCGGTTGATGCATGGATGTAATCAAGCTGGTTACTGTTGTAGTATTGTGTTGTGTCTTCAATTATATATGCATGTATGTGTTCCAATTAATTAAGCGTGCGTGTCGTATGTGTATGTGTGATGATTATTATTAGGAATTACTATATAATATAAGCTTCTACGTACTCGGGTCTAGTCGCATGCATGCGGCATGATACTGTATGTGTGCGTTCTCTGCGTTGGGCTAATTGTATGCATCATTATCATCATCGTCATCATCATTAAATGAAAGGTTTTTTTTCCTTTCTCATAGATCATGTACGTAAAAAAAGACATGACTAATGCAAAATTTGGTAAGATTACAATTGCATGTATGAACGGTGGTGGCCAGCCAAAACCAAAATATGAACATTCGCGAAACTAGAATCTATCTAGTGGTCGGTTCCAACTAATTTTTGGGAGTACAGTTTAGTATAGCAGTAGCAGTTCTTTCAATGCAAAGAATCCCGTCGAATACGATGATGTCATCAGCGTGACGACACAGCTTGAGATGGTAGCGGGGTCCCACACCATTCGGAGAAAGAAAAAGTGCAGGCTTCAGATGGGCGCGGTCGTCCATATGCTTGACTCTCGAGAGATGAGACGACAGAGTGTATGCTAGCTTACTCTAAATTTTCTGTTGGGTTTCGGTAGGTAGTACTATATAAATATAATAAGTTGTATAGTACTCTTTCTGTCTTGAAATTGTAGTCGTTTTGGGTCGAAATTGTAGTCGTTTTAGATATACGTGCCACAAGTTTGACTTGATTTATAGAAAATACGTAAACTATTTATATCTCTAAATAAATTTATTAAAAAACTAGATTCAAAGATCTTTCTGATAATACTAATTGATGATACTTGTTAAACGAAAGTGACAAGAATTCTGGGATGGAGGGGAGGGAGTGCTAAATGAGACATGTTTCCTGCACCCTTTAAAAGATAAAACGCACTTGTAAGCATAAATCAACTGAATAGGTGTTGCCTCATATACCATACCGCCTTCCTACTGCCCCCGCTTGGCATTTGCTCCTGCTTGCAACCAAATAAAAGAAACATGTCCTAGTGAGTATCAGTGCTTAGTACAGGACAGCAATGGAAGTATAACAGCAAAATTAGACTTTCTATCTGAAATGAGCCAAAACCAACAGAGCCAACACAGAAAAGGCCATGTACAGCTCAATCAACAAATGCAGTCAGGCTGAAAACAGCACATAACCATAAATGAATACAACTTATATAAATATATAACTTAATTCTTAAACAAACATGTTTTTGCCTTGGGTCCAGATCGCATTCAAACTATAATATCTGCTCAACAGTCGGACTACCAGGTTGCAGATAGACATCACACACAAATAAAGAGTAGAAGAGCAGCTGGTTTCTTTCTTATTCTGGATTAGATACTTTATAACAAGTGTTCAATTAAACTACAATAAATAATTGCCTAGATGGGCTGGTCAGTTGCAGGCTTGCTGCAATTAAACAAACTACTCAATCTGAGGCTCCTAGGAAAAATCAGCTTGACAATTGGTGCACATTTGTATATATATAAGTTCTGGGAGAAGGTGTGCATATGACGATTGGCAAGTATTGCATCTGTCAATTTGCTGGAATGTCAATTTTTGTGCAGGGGTTAAAGACATCCAAATGAAAAAAAAAATGCTACTATGTAGTACTCTGCAACCAGTAGAGCAACACATGATGTATATGCTAAAAGTGGTCATCTCCATAGGCGCGTGCAGTACCTGCTCTTATTATAGATCAATTTGCTGATAGTCTAAGATGCGGCAGCAGCTTGAAATCCACTAGAACCACCAGGAGTCGACACTGCTCACTTCATCAGGAATCCTGACAAATGCAAAAACAGAAGACAAACACATAAATATGACCAAAGAAATTACACGGCTGTATCTTTTCTAACTACTTGCTGAGCCGAGAACACAAACTATGGTATGAGAGAAACTTTAGTAAATAATCTGTGGATTACAACTTTATTTTTGGGAAAGACTAAAGCTGATATCAACTAAGAAATTTATTATTCAGCTCTAATGGGTCTCACAAAAACACCTTGTAAGTGCAAAGGTAGAAAAGACATACACCGATACACCATATAAACTGGAGATGTGTTGGGACAGCATTGAACTAATCCCATAAAACCATATAGCTGCAAGGCAAATAACATTTTTACTCCTTTCAGAGGACGGAAGCAAAGCGTCGCAGAATTAAAACAAAACAGGAAGTCAAATATTCAGGGATGTGTTGGCACGCATTGAACTAACCATAGGAATTTTATAGTTCCAGAGATGCAATTTATAGTTAAACCTGATAGCTCAATGATATCCAGTCTATAGAGTTGGATGAGAGAAGTCAGAACCCATAAGAAGCACGAAACTCGCAATTTACCTGGCAAAGGTCGACATCCATCAGCTTGTCATCCTCCTTGTTGGTATTAGAATAATTCTACATCTACTCCCTCCGTCCCATGGAGAATGTCGTTAAAAAACCGTGTCCTCCTCACAAACACGGTTTTCTAGAGACAAACTCTATGGGACAGAGGGAGTATATCGCTAGCTAATAGAGATGAAGGCGGATCACCAGAGATGAACGCCACGCCAACCCCTTCAACCCCATGTAACATCCATGGCGCCTGAATGGAGATCGAGTTAACAGGTCGATCATGAATGGAACAGGGACACACACACACACACACACACACACACACACACACATATATATATATATATATATATATATATATATATATATATATATATAGGGCAATGCTAAGGTACATATTTTACCTATTAGGAGGTAATATCTCAAATTAATCTAGGCCGTTGATATTTCAAATTTTATAAATAACTTAATACATTAAAAAAAATCCAGAAAAATGAAAAAGCTTTCCTCCTATATTGACGGGAAGGAGAAATCCTGCATGTGCGCTAATGACGGGACGGGAAATCCCGTTTTCTCACCAATCGGCAATCAGAAGGCCACTTCTTTCCTCTCCGCGCGCGCAGCGCGGGATCTCGGCCGACGGCGTGCGCACGGGTCGAGCAGGCGACCTAGCGTCAAGGTGCACGTTTGTCATTCTCACGCACTAACACTAAAAACATTACAAACAATAAAATGTTACTTGTACTAACTTTTTTTTTTTCAAAAGTATAAACACTAAAACGCTACCAACATGCTAGCCGCGTACACACACGCAAGACCCGCTCGCACACACTACTAACCACACGCTGACCGTGCATGCTAACCATGCACATGTACACTGACCACGTAACATCCGCGTTGTCACGTACACAGGTACACATGCAAAATCAAGTACACACACGCTGTCACGTATGCACATCACTACACATGCAAAATGAAGTATAAAAAAAGATTTACTATATCAATCATAAAATCATGCATGCAAAATCAAGTATAAAAAAATTTACTATATCTAAAACTTTCCTTATTTATTTTATTTTATAAAATAAGAAATTAAATAAATATATATTTCATCTATTACCTCCTAGTAGGTAATAAGCGATCGTGACTGCTCGATCGTAACAAACGGACGGCTCACAATCATTTGTATGTACCGCAGCAAAGCCCATATATATATATATATATATATATATATATATATATATATATATAGACACACACACACACACACAACGTGCAGGAGGGGGCATTCGTACCTGGGTCGGCGAGTCGGAGGCGGATGAGGTAACAGGCCGGTGAGGGCTTGGCGACGAGCCAGCGACGACGATGATGCTGTAACACAGGTGGGTTTGTCTGCAGCTGCGCCGCAAATCCCGTCAGACGAACACCCTAAACAGATTCGCTGGTGGCCTACTTGGACTAGATGCCATGCCCACGGCATCCACACCAAGGCGCCGTTCTCATGCATGAACCACATCTATCGCGGGCAGGACAAAGACCATCGTCTCCATCACGCCAGATCTGGAGGAGGCAACGCCGGACGGATCTCGAGGAAAGCAGGCTGTGCGGCTTCTCATAGAGATGGGGAGCACGGCCGCCGTACCTGCTCATGGGCTCATGGCGTGCGGCCGCCGGACGCCCTACTTGCGCTTCGCCCATCTCGCGTCCCCGGCGCCGCCGTGCCCGCCGGAGACTGTCGAGCTCGCGCCGCTCCTTGCGCTCGAGTAACAACGACGCTGGGAAATACGGGCGGCGACCCACAGCGAGGGGTGGCGGCGAGGATGCAAGGAAGGGCGGAGGGGATGAGAGAGAGAGAGACGAAATGTGGAGGGCGCTAGGTGTCTCTGTCTAGGTTCGGGGAAGCCGGGCGGGTGGGGTTCCCGCAAAATTATCTACTCCCTCCATCACCGAGGAGTGTCGCCGCGCTTCTCGAAAAATAACTATCGATACTTTTAATAAATAATAAATATCATCGATTAGTATTATAATTAGTATCATCGAAAAGATCTTTAGATCTAGTTTTTTAACAAAATTATTTAGAGATATAAATATTGCATGCATTTTCTATAAATCAAATCAAACTTGTGACACATACCCCATGGCAACACTCTTTTAGGGACGGAGGGAGTATGGAGTAACGCCTTATAATGCTGCTGGTAATTGAGGCTTCTTTTTATTTGTAAAATGCCTCTAATTATTACATGTAAATAAGGCATTTTCCAATTTAGCCTTTAAAAGTATGTTTTCAGAGGCCTTTTGGGATATAAAAAATGCCTTTAATTTATGAAGAAAAAGAAATTAAGACACTTTGAATAGACATTAATAGACATACATGTTGTAGTGTGTACATGTAGTGACGATAACGCGAATACATTAGCCTATCACGCACACTTTACAGTGCCACATGCATGCATGCAACTAGACCCAATATATAATTGCAGCAAAGTATGTATAGCTTAATCCTAATCACGTACGTATGCATACGACATTTAATTGGAACGAACACATACTACATACTCCAGTATATATTTGATTGAACACACGGTACGCAACAGTAACACGTACTGCTGTACTACTTGTACGTGATGAGATGACGATGATCGATGAGCTAGCGAGGATGCATGGTCAAGCTCTGACGCCGGTGTATGTATCGCGTACCACCTTTTGTTCTCTGCAAAAGTGAACACACGGACACACGGACACAACGCGTACGCGTTAGCAATAAATACATATACCATCATCAAATAAACGTTTATTTAGTATATATTACGCATATACTATGCCACAAACGCAGTATAATTACACCAACACTGCTGCATGCATGTCGCTGGTTAAATTAAAAACACACAATGCATGACACAGCAGACACTGCTACAATATATAAAAAAAAGCCAGACACACTGACGACACGCACTGCAAATAAACAGTACTCCTATGTCATTGGTTAAATAAAAACACACCAGCAGCATTGCCCGCCTAGCTAGGATCGAGGGGTCGACCATATCTGTGGTCGATCTACGTGCGACGATCATCGCTCGAGCTGCGCGCACGGCTGAGTGATCACTGGCCGTGGCAACTCATCACTAATAAAAAAAATATATGTGTCTCCAGAGGGATGGGGTCAACTCGTCGCCCAGTTAGCACTGTCTGTGGGCAACCAACCACCCATCACTAAAAATATGTGCTTCCAGAGTGAATTATGGGTTGCTCTCTAGAGCATCTATACTGGTTTATACTGAATATTTGAACATGTAAACTATCTCAAATTAAAAAGTTGTCAGCTATAAAATTTTGATCTCTTTGAGATCTACAATTTTAATATAAAAAGTTTATCTTGATCTAGCGTCTATAAAAAAAGTTGTGTGGTGGATCCAACGGAGTAAGTGCATATAGCTAATTATTAACTTATATGATGAATTAATTCGAGATCTTGTACATATTGACCTGCTGCATGACGATGGTCCCTTATTATTAAATAATTGTCACGAACATCTCCGACAATATAATAACAACTATGCGTGCTGGCCAGAGGGGCTGCCGGCCGGGGCATGCGCATGAACAAAAGAATAGGAGGAGGAGGATGGGAGCAACATACGTGCGCGCGCACACACAGCACACACACAATGTGAGATGACAATCGAAGGAAGAATCAATATGTAGATGTATACTTATATTGTATGTGTGAATTGTCTACAAAACAAAAACCAACATACTTGATAAGCTGGCTGAAAAGCTAAAAATAGCAGTTTTTTTGGGGGAGAGAAATACTGTTGGAATGACTGATAAGTTGAAAGGAGTTAGTTTTTATGTGAGAAAAATACTGTTGGAACGACCGATAAGCGGAAGTGACCAGAAACGATAACAAGGAAGAAAGTGAATCTGTACCAACTTACTTGGTAAATGACGGCTAGCTAGCTAGCTCAAAGGTTTGGCGCCCCACGAGCACCAGGGCCATCATGATCATATCCTGCAGGAGGAGGAGGAGGAGGAGGAGGAGGAGCCTGCTGGCCCTGGAGATCTAGCCATGCTCGAAAACACTTGTGCCTCCGCAGATGCGACGTACCGTTGATGCTACTGGCGCTCAGGTCCGCGGGGCAGTGCGGGCATACAGCTAGTATGGCTCTGCCTCTCTCATCATTACTTCTCAAGAAAAACTCCCACACCTTGCTGGACCTACTATTGCTACTGGGGTTCGCCATGTTGTTATAGATCGAGGCTGCAGATGCTAGCTACTTACTTACGTGCTAGTATATATAGTACGGCGGCGACGACGTAAGATGATTAGAATGGGAACTCACGCGGGCGTCGTGCCAGTTCCAGAGACTTAAGAAAAAAAAAAAAGACGACGGGCTGCTAAACTAGCTAGCTAGTATACTCCTACCCGCAAAAAAAAAAAAAAAAAAAAAAAAAAAAAAAAAAAAAAAAAAAACTAGCTAGTACACACTGCTGGTCTGGATATGATGATTAGATACATGATGCATGTTAGTTTATTTGATTCCGATCCATGCATGTAGCCGGGAGCACCGGCGCTGAACGATCGATGGAGCGAGCTAGCTCCCAAGAGGCCGCGCGCGTCTGGTCCTCCATCTGGCCCGAAGCCACGAGTACTACATCTAGCTTTGCAGAATTTAGTTGTGCCAAGTACACACTCTGCTCGCGATGATCAAGTGCCACTGCCAGTGATGATTAATTAAATACGTAAACTATTTTAATAGGAGGAGGAATATTATATTATTTATTATATATATAGTACATTTACACTGAATATTCATATAATCTGTGCTGCTAGCTGTTGAATTCCGGGCCAGGGGCCAGCCCTGCGCCACCCTTGTCCGATCCGCGGCCACTCTGGATTCCTGCTGCACTGCATGCTTGCGTAGTACTACCACTCCATCTGCTAGCTGTTCCAAGGCTCGATCCTATATCCACGGGCCGCCACTAGCGCTTCCAGCCTCCTCGACGATACGATGTGATGGCAGCCGCATGCGTGCTGACATGGACGATGCCGATCGACGACACAGCACCAAGCACCACCGACATCTTCACCCGACTGACCTTTTTGTTTGTCACTGCATATAGGACATAATCACCCCGGCCGGGCTGTCCCATGGGATTCTTCGCCAGATAGTTTCCATTAATTAATGCGTGTGTCCATCTTTTCTTTATTATTATTATAGAAAGTAGGAGTACCACACATGCACTAAACACCATACCCCGACAAACCGCGCACAAGATTCGTTACCCCATTCTGTAAGGGGGAGACATGGCAGTTGGCTCATTAACCGGAAGAGTCCAAAAAACTGAGCATCCGAACAGGTATCTTCGACCTCTCAGAGGCCATCCCGTGTGCAGATGCAAATCCATCGGGTAATATAAAGAGCCAAGAAGAATCAACTGGCGAACGTGCACAATCAACAACGGCCACTTCATTTTGTTTGTTTGTTGCCACCCATTCTTGGAGTACATGCTTGCATGCATGCAGCATTAACCTGGCCGAATTGATTTCAAGCATGATGTAGTACATGCAGCATCAATTGGCTGCTTGCTGTGTTTTCCTACTGCATGCATAAAACAGGACCCTTCCTTCACTGTGACTGCATGCATGTAAAACATCTTCAAAACTATGCATGTATTTACGGCCGCTGAAATTCGATGCGTTGGTACACTGCCACGCCTTATATAGTTGCCGAAATGAATAACATGAGAACGCCTTAAAAAAAGGGTCCAGAGGAAGTATATAAGAGCATGTTATGTCAGCAGTCATACTACTCTGAGTGTCACGTAGGATTTTTCCTGATGTGGAGGAAAGAGAGAGAGACGAGAGAGGTCGTTGTTTCACGAAACAACCACCTCATGAGCTAAACATAGGACTATAAGACAACTATCAAGGCAAGTATATTGCTACATGTCGGTGGTCTAGTATCTCGCGTCTCATGCAATGCCACGTAGGATTTTAGCCTATGTGGAGGAAAAGAGAGGTGAGAGAGAAAGAGGTCGATCGGTGTTTCTCGAAACAACCACCTCATGAGCTAAGATTTAGGACTATGAGACAACTAGTGTATGTACCATTTATGAGTTTGTTGTTGCTATACAACTCACAAGTTTGCTTTTACTCGATGCTTAAATTAAGGAATTATTATTTAATATAAGTCAACTTAAAAACATCTTCAAAACTGTGCATGTATTTACTGCCGCTGAAATTCGATGCGATGGTACACTGCCACGCCTTATACAGTTCTGAAATGAATAACATGAGAACGCCTTAAAAAAAAGGGTCCAGAGGAAGTATATAAGAGCATGTTATGTCAGCAGTCATACTACTCTGAGTGTCACGTAGGATTTTTCCTGATGTGGAGGAAAGAGAGAGAGAGACGAGAGAGGTCGTTGTTTCACGAAACAACCACCTCATGAGCTAAACATAGGACTATAAGACAACTATCAAGGCAAGTATATTGCTACATGTCGGTGGTCTAGTATCTCGCGTCTCATGCAATGCCACGTAGGATTTTAGCCTATGTGGAGGAAAAGAGAGATGAGAGAGAAAGAGGTCGATCGGTGTTTCTCGAAACAACCACCTCATGAGCTAAGATTTAGGACTATGAGACAACTAGTGTATGTACCATTTATGAGTTTGTTGTTGCTATACAACTCACAAGTTTGCTTTTACTCGATGCTTAAATTAAGGAATTATTATTTAATATAAGTCAACTTAAAAACATCTTCAAAACTGTGCATGTATTTACTGCCGCTGAAATTCGATGCGATGGTACACTGCCATGCCTTATACAGTTGCGGAAATGAATAACATGAGAACGCCTTAAAAAAAGGGTCTAGAGGAAGTATATAAAAGCATGTTATGTCAGCAGTCATACTACTCCGGGTGTCATGTAGAATTTTTCCTGATGTGGAGAAAAGAGAGATGAAAGAGAAAGAGGTTGTTGTTTCTCGAACAACCACCTCATGAGCTAAGATTTAGGACTATGAGACAACTAGTATACCATTTATGAGTTTGTTGTTGCCATACAACTCACAAGTTTGCTTTTACTCTATGCTTAAATTAAGGAATTATTATTTAATACGAGACAATTTAAAAACAACCATTGTATACGTGTCGTCTATTAAGTCACCTGTGAGAGATCACCAATGTACTTGCCATTGTACGAGTAGTTAATACTTTTTATTCTAGCTCGAATCAAGGAAATATGAATTACTATGAGACACTTAAAAGATAATTATTGTACATATTATCTATTATGTCGTGTTAAAATTACATGACACAACATGAGACTAGCTACACCAAACAACACAAATGTACTTGCCTTCACTTTAATTTCCCTCGTGCGGCGTGCATGCACCGGTGTGCGCGAAGTGTTTCTGTGTTTGCGTGCGCACCATGTAACACCTCGCAACCGGAAGGCAAAAGCGACGTAGTTGTGGACGCGCCTTTTTTTTTTTATCGCCTTAATATGCAGCAACATTTGCCTGAAATTATATACAGAATATAGTGTGTATATGCTCATATTGTGGCAGTACTATATATGTGAGAAAAAATTTACTTCTACGTGCACGCTGTAATATCTGTAGTATCAGTGGTGGTTAATTTCAGCGGCACTTGACACTTGGCACGGCTACCACTACCAGTATCGGTATTACTTAATTTCATGCTTGTTGCCCTTCTTGTCGTTTCTACTCTTGACGTTCCTATGATCTGTGCAATTTCAAAGAACAAGAAACAGAAAGCAGCAAAGGTACTGTGCAACAAGCTAATAAATTTGCAAGTAGTCTGTACTGTTCTAATTATGACTTAGAATATTACTTTGCCTACATGCGTTATTTGAATCACAAGGCACAACTGCATGTGAAGTTGCATGTGCTCCTGCAAGTCATTAGAACAAAAGACTAGTTGCATTGCGAGGCGAGACCCGCCGGCACTTTTTTAGACCAAATCCCTTTTTTTTAATGCTCTTGGTCCCGTTTTTATAGAAACCTTAAAAGGAGTTTTATTGGGTTATTACCAGCTTACAGAGTCGCGCCACCAACTGAGCACACACCAACACTCCCACGGCCTCACACTGAGTCTGGGTACAAAAGAAGAAAACAACCGGAACCACCTCATCATCAAGTAGGGACTTTATTACTGTAGCATTTGCGTTCTACAAGTAGGTAAAAAAAGAATAAGAAATCCTCACAGAATATAAATAAAAAAACTTTTGTCGCAATAATATATATATATTTTTTTATTTTATAGAAAACCTTGTTGGTCGCTTCTTTGGCCCATCGGACACTTAGCTAGTGGGCATTCAGGTGGGCTTGAACCATGAATGAACATAGTAAATGAAGAATTAAAAACAACGCAAAAGATACAACATTTTTTGGGCTACATAACTTTCTGGGCCGTGGGCCGTATTGCTGGAGGAGCTGGTGATTTGGAAACGACGTGGGTGCAAACATGTTCTACTTCCCCGTTGGTTCTTTCAATTTGTTTCTGTCGTCTGCTGAAAGGATGCGTTTGTAGCGCTTGTACTTTTAAGCTTGAGCCAACAAAAAAACTAACAAATGTCTATTTTTCTATTTGGACAAATAGAGAACGACAACTCACACGCGGTAGTTTTAAACGACATTTGGACAAACCACCGAAACTTCATAACATTTGGACAAACCTTCGAAAGTTCACAACATTTGGACAAAAGAGGGTGAGGGTGAAAAAAAGTAGTACATCGACAATGTACGCCAAACCTGTTACTACTTGACAAGGAATGTTAGCTTCTTGGAAAGTTCTCCAATATATAGATGACATATATACCAATTATTTTAAATTTTAAAATACAAGTGGCGTCAGAATTCGGTCATAATCACCTAGTAGTAACTTGGGTTGTAGCGTGCGCGTATATGTGGATCGGATTCTCTCTCTCTAGGCCCGCCCGAACCTGTTGGAATTGGGATGGGAATCGGAATCCCAGCGCTTTGCCTCCTGCTGCAGTCTGTCAGCCACTGGCTTTGCTTTGCTTCTTCTGGGGGGCTCCCTAGCTAGAACCTCCACTTCGCCTGTTCTGTCCGCCACCATTACCAAATAGCATCATGATTTGTACTCTGTTTCATATTTTTATGTACTATATATAGGTAAAATAAAATCTGCGGTGCTATGTTAATCGGACAGCTTCTGCTTACCAACAAGCTGCTCCAAATTGGGCCACAATCATTGAACTTTGTTAGTAAGCTGCTCCAAATTAGGCCACAATCAGTGAGCTTTGTTAGTATTGTACTATCTATTTGCAAGAAGACACTAGGAAAGAAAGTATCTTTAACTTAAATAAGAAAAATTATGAAAGAAAAAAAATGTGTGTCCACGCCAAACACAGCAACACCTAATTAAAACTGTGCATGGAAAATTACTTAAAACATGAAATCATGCATGGATGATGCATGCAGCTATCTATAAGCATCCAAGATATAGGGGGTGTATAAATTCTGAGGTGAAAAGTTTTGGCGTGTTATATCAGATGTTCTATACGATGTCGGAAGGGTACTAATAAAAAAAACCAATTACAGAACTCACGAGGAAACCGCGAGATAAATTTTTTAAGCCTAATTAATTCGTCATTAGCATATATTTACTGTAGCACTATATTGTCAAATCATGGACTAACTAGATTTAAAAAAACGTCTCACAAAATACTCACAATCTGTACAATTAGTTATTTTTTAGTCTATATTTAATCCTCTATGCATATGTCCAAACATTCAATGTGATAGGTGAAAAGTTTAGGGGAAAGGAATTATACAATAGTTGATTTTGAACAAAATGTGCCAACTTAGCAGTTAGCACTAAAGAAGAATCAGCAATTGAGTAGTACTAGTAATTTAATTACAGAGTTGGATGGAACGGAATCGACAGCATCTTCATTCTTCCGCGTCGTTGCCAGTGGTCCCGTCAGACTCGGAATCGGAATGGGAATGGGTATCCCGCCGCTAGCTAGCTTTGCCTCTGGTTCTCTCTTTCAGCTTCCTCATCTCCTTTTGCTGCAGAGGCAACTAGTACATGTCACTTGGCCTCTTCTGAAGGGCTCCCTCCTCCTCTGTGTCCTGGCCTCCATTGCCGGCCAACAGCAGCTCCACATATCAATCACCGCAAGAAACCAAGGAAGAATCCCTCTCCCTCTGCTGGCATACATGCATGGTAGGGTAGTATCATCAATCTTCGTTCCTCCATCATCGCTTCGTTATTTTTAAGTTGTATAATATGGATTTGTAAATTGCATGTATGTAGAACTCATTCCTCCATCATCGCTTGATTATTGGTTATTCTTAATTTGACGGATAAGCTGAAAACGACATATTTTTTTGAGCAAAATACTGTTGGAACGGTTAATAAGTCAGCTCATAAGCTGAATCGAACAATATATATTTTATTTCTTTCTTGCTTTCTTGTTCCTGTTCGGTCGCTAGTAGCTGCTCGGATATTCATTGTAGCACCCTTTCTTGTTTCCTCTTCGTCTGTTCTTCCTTTTCATTTTAGCAATGCATGATTTCTGCTCTGTTCCCCTTTTTTCATTTATTTATGATTTTATTTTTATTTTTTATCAGAACATGGCATTAAGTTTGTTCTAGTGCAAAAGGAAAAACAAATAAACAACAAAAAGAGATTTCTAGATGGACTACACGTCTACACCACCTCACCCATGACGTACGTGGCACTTGAAGAAGTCTCTAGCTAGTAGTACAGAGTACAGACACCACGAATCATCGGCGTCAATCTCTTCCTTTCTTTCTTTCTTTCAGTTTTTGTACGGAGTATTTATGAAAAGAAAAAGACATTTTTAACCTGCCAACTCCTGAATGAATCCTCATACTAGAAAGATTGGACGACTGTGCTTGATGGTCTGGTTCCAATCAAATATTCAAATCAAATAGCACTGCAGAAATGGTTAGTTCCAATGTGCTTCTTGTCTGAATATCTGCCTCTGTTTATTTACTGCTTCACTCACTCATTCACATCTCACATCTGCTGAACAGGTTTAATTTCGCGCTAGCTGCTTGCTTGCACACAACCAGTTGATTGCAGTAAGCACCCATATTTTTGTTCATCCACACGCTGCCCCCGGATGGCAGATGCGACCAAGGTATGCAATCCATCAACTACTAATTCTGACAATCCTTAGAACCAGGTGCTCCGACGATCCTGCACTTGTGAACGCTGGCCCGTCATCATATCGTATCACCCATTGACATATATCTAATTTCTCATCTCTTCACACACAAACGCCATCTTCATTTGTGATGACATAAATAAATAGATTTATATATATGGGCCCGGCTTAGGCTTTCATTTCCTTCATTAGCCATCGCATTTCATTCAGGACTTGCTAATTAATGGGTTGTTGGATGCAGAGTCAAGTTGGGTCGTTTCCTCCTGGGAAAAAGATAATGGCTGTGATTGTAATAGGTATGCCAGTCTTTTATGTGTGCAGACACTGAACAAATGTATATGTATCTTGCATAGTATTTACCACAAGCATGATCTGAACTTTTTTTGCGCAGGCGGCCCAGGCAGTGGCAAGGGCACTCAGTGTTCCAATATTATCAAACAGTTTGGCTTCACCCATCTGAGCGCTGGCGACCTTCTGCGTGAAGAAGCTAAATCTGATACTGAACAAGGGTAACAACCTTTCTTCCTATAAAGCAGCTTGTTCTGCACATAGGGGTATATATGTTGTGGGCACCATTCAGAGTTTCAGACATGTCCAATTTTCTCTCTCTCAGTACGATGGTAAAGAATCTTATGCATGAAGGAAAACTTGTGCCGTCCGAACTCATCATCAAGCTTCTGCTGAAGGCCATGCTTCAAAGTGGAAATGACAAGTTCCTTGTCGATGGATTTCCTCGAAACGAAGAGAATCGCAAAGCATATGAGAGTGTTGTAAGCCAGCTTTTTGGTTCTGTTGTGTGACTCTTCTGACCTATCAGCATATATTTATTTTGGTTCTAAAAAAGGCACAAATGTGCATCAGCCATATGTATGTATGATTTTGTTACGGTAGAAATAGCTCTATAATTTTGTCATGCCTTCTTGTTACCAGACTGGCATTGAGCCTGAGTTCGTTCTCTTTATCGACTGCCCAAAAGAAGAGTTGGAGCGGCGCATCCTAAACAGAAATCAGCTTTTCCTCTTGTCATTTCTCAGTGCAAGCTTGAAAGTTGGAGTAGATTTGCTAGTTTAATTAATGCCTCAAAATTTGAATCTGAAATTCAATTCGGCCTTTTTGCTTTTCTGTCTGAAAATTTGTTTAACATTGCTATGTTTGGGTTTAAATTCAGAAAATTCTAACTAAAGAGTAGTGCCGTGTTCTTGCTTCTTTTGGTAGTGAATGTGGTTTGCAGCTGTTAAGCTAGTAGGCACCGAAAACCTTGCCCGAAGGTCCCCAAAAGCTCACTGTCCAGCCCTGTTCGCGTTCTGGACGCGCCCGGGAACGTCTTTGGCAGAGCCATTTTGGCATGCCTCGTTCTACCTCTCTGCGAGCGCGTGATGCTACCTTTTCACCCGAACCTGCATCTTGTAGTTCCTACTCGAGGGTAGAACCTTGATCTGCATAGCTTCCACGACGAAAATGCCAAACCTTGCGCTTTAAAATCCGTGCACAGCATGTTTCTGCCAAGCTTGGCTCGTGTGCGTACTAGAAATGATGATGGATCGATGCAGCCGAAGGACTTGGTGTTTTACATGGATGATGGCGCCATGGTTGACTTGCTGTAAAGATAGAATACTCACTTTAGTTACATTTTCCAGATAAGCTCCGGTGCATAATCCATATATATATATATATATATATATATATATATATATATATATATATATATATATATATATATATATATATATATATATATATATATATATATGATGAGATTTTTTCTACTCCCGGAGTTGTTACTCCCATCTTTAAAAAACTATATTGTATATGTATTCATACGTGTTTATCACTTTGAGTATGTTTATATACTCATACTAAGATATTTCAAATCTTTCTATACTGAAAAAAATTTCAAAAGAAACCTATATTTTTTAATATATTACAAAAATACCAATGACGGTAGTATATAAAATAAGTATAACCACATACTCTATGTATGCATGCATACTTGACATATATACTACCATAAATAGTCTATTATGATCATATACTTCATGTACATACACTTCGCTCGGTCATATACGCTCTAAATCTAGAGATATACATATAGGAGTAACTACTCCCTAAGAATAGAAAATAATTTCCCTATATATATATATATATATATATATATATATATATATATATATATATATATATATATATATATATATAGTTATTCTATGTGTTACTCTCGGTACTAAATAATAATCAGTACCCGAGCCTAAATCACCGGACCCGACCGAGCGAACTCACGCGCCGGACCTCCCCCACCCCGCTCCTCTTTTACCGTATCCATTTTTTTTCCGGTTCTAATTTCGAGATCGTGGGGAGGAGAGGAGACGCCGGTTTCGCCCAGTTCGTCGCCCGCTCCGCCGTACAAACCCAGCTCGCTGGCATCTCCGTCGCACGAGCCTAGCTTCGCCGTCGCCAAGGGCCCCCTGACGCCATTGCCCTTCCCATCCCCTCACCCTCTCAGCTCGCCGTCGCTACTGGCCGCGACCGCGGTCCTGAAGGCCCAGTTGAGGGTCGGCACCGACGGTTGCTGTCGAGTTCGTCACCGGCGAGCTCGCCGCACCTGGGGTGTCTGTCCTACCCACACCTTGCCGTCGTGAGCAGCCTCCCGTGTTGGCTCGTCGTCAACTTCCGCCATGAACTCCCGGAGAAAGGAGTGGCAACTCGCCTGGCGATGCGGTTGCCGCCGTCAGCCCACCGCCACTGCCTCTCCTGCGTGTGCTCCTCCACCACTGCTGGCAGATCCAGGTGCCCCTCCTCCAAATCTTGGTTCCTACGACACAGGGCGCTGCCCAGGGAGCACCTCATCTGGCATCCGGCCCTCCAGGTTGTCTTTCTGTTGTCTTCTTTCCATGGATTTGGACATGCTGTTGTTTCATATTTTTGTTTTGTTATTAGATTAAATCATCTCCTTTTTGTGTAGTCACATGTATGAATTTTACTTGCCATGATTTATGGTCTGTCTATGGATAATGCATCCCATATCAACTTCTGTTGTTTGTGTTCATTATTTCGGATGCAACAGTTGTTAATTAATCACAGCAGTATAAACTGTATACATGGATTTTTTTTTCAATATTAGGTTCCATGATATGGTACTGCTTGTGTGCTTAAAGAATAATTCCTCTATTTCAATTTAATTTCCATTCTTCTTCTTCTGTTCTAGTTTTGATGAGCATTATGCACATGTAATGATACATTTTGTTTACTCAACTGTTTAATTCATACCGAATGTGCTATCAATACATGTTTTGATGGCTCAAAATCCCTTTGAACTTAATTAATTCACTGCACTCGCTTAATTTGTGAGATTAAATTCCTTTAGCATTGAGTTTTTTATTTGTTCATTCAGATCTTTGGCCCCTAGGAGTTGATTGCCCCTAGGAGTTGATTAGCAAAATGTACAGAAAAGGATTGAACTTTTCAAAACCATGAGATATATGGGTCCCTAAGTGTTGGATTATTTCGTGCATTTGACGCCGAGCTGTGTTCTTACGGGTATGCACATTGTTTGCTGCTTTGTAGGTATAGTTTGAATAATGATAGTTCATGGGATACCACAAGTCCACAACTGATAGATGATCATGGCACAAATTAGGTGGAATAATTCACTAGTAGGCTTAGAATTTATTGCTCTGACTTGCTCTTAAAACAGTTACATTTCGAACTACCAACATGTGTGAAGTATATTAAGTATCTTGGAAGATTAGATGGGAAGAAGCCAATTGGGATATTATATTAATTGTGTAGCCAATTTTTATACTAATACTACCTCTGGCCTATGTAATTGCATAATCAACAACATGCATACAGCTAGCCCTATCTTCTCTGTGAGATTTGAGAGAATATTGTTGATGAGCAAATGATTTGACGGTGATTTCCTTGGTACACAATGAGATATGCTTTCTTGTGTCTGCCAATTTGAGAGGGTAAAATATGCTTTCTTGTTTTCAGGCGCAGCTAACCCGGCATGAGAAGCAAACAGTAATTGGGAGTATATGTTTGCTCTGCTGTAAACCAAAGCTGAAACTTAATAGTTTCAAATTGGACAGAAGCCATTCAGTTTTCAGTATTTCAGTCTCAGTTCAGTTCCCTAGCAGTAGTCTAGTGCATTTGCTTTAGTGATATGTGTAAGGGCTTGCTCCGGTAAGGTGTTGCATGTGACATGTGCTGCATGTTTGTTGTACTTATGCTTGTTTCAGGTCGACCATTCTGAGTAGTGAGGACAGCACATAATACTATAGTGCTCTTGTCATTTATATTGGGGTCAATATGAGTATTACATACTAATAGTTCACTATCTCTCTCTCTCTGCAGGATCCATCTCAAACACATCAAACATGGCTGCAAGTACGCACAGTCAAATGTATGTTTTCCAATGTTACTTATGCTAGGATTTCTTATAGAAAAAACAACATAATTAATAGTGTATTGATAGCTTAATGGCAAAACATATGTTTCAGCTCCATCTAATATAATTCTTTTCCTAAGTTCATTTCAAATAATTAATCCCATCATGGCTTAATCAGTCACATATGATTTGAACTGTACTGAAGTCCTCATACCTTTTTTTCGAAGATGTCTGTTTGTATCAGACTTCCTAAATTGCATTTAATTGTTGACAATGCAATAACGACTGCATTTGCTCTGTCCCATTAGAATGTGCTCAAGGCAAGCGCAAACATGTTTACTGTGAGTAGTTTTTTTTAATCATAGCATAAATAAATCTATTTAAATCTTGATTTTTGCTTTATTCATTATTGCAGCTACCTGTCACATAATGGTCTAACTGACAGTGCAATGGCCAAAATGAGATGGATCCTTGTGTGAGAATCGTATACATGTATTCAACTTTTGGAATTATATGATCATTCTCACATCTAGTGATGTTGCATAAATTTCTACGAGTATAATTCAACAAAGCAGTGTTGCAATGACGTAGATAACCTTATTGTAATGCACATAACAAGTTCACAGTTTTAAATCTCAAAAGACATTAATAGCCCAGGCATTTGGCTGGATATAATTCTTATGTTTATACCTGAGAAGCCTAGGCTGGATATAATTCTTATGTTTATGCTTGGGAAAGCAACACTTACTAACGAACTTGTGTCTGATACAGTTATTCCTGTTCTCTTTCAGAATTTATTGCATCAACCAAAGGAACATTCTGTGTTGTGATATTGGATCATATGTTTGAAACAGAGTCAATAAAAATTACAAGCCCCCCAAAGAGATTCCGAAATTGCTCTTGTACTCGAGTCTTGGAATATTGCTGATTCACAGCTCTGGCCCACAAATACAAGGCTGTGAAGGTAAGCACAATCCTTTTGTGATACCTAGTTGCTTATTACTTGGGTTTCATTGAGATGAGATCACTACATAGAAGTTCTGCTTTTTTTGTGGCAGAGTAACTCCTTCTATGAAGGCATTTTTTCCCCTCACATAAATATCATCTGCATGTGTAGTTTTGGACCCATTATTTATTAGGTTGACCAGTTGTTAACTTAATTTGGTGAAGATACTCTTTAATATATTAGCTAGTCGAGGTCCAACTTAGCGAAGAGTTTGCTTGGACACACTGATATTGCTGATGTTGGACTCAACCTCCACTTAGAAGGCGTTGTTTTTTCCACTTTACCTAAATATAATTTTCCAAAGTTCTGTATGTGTGGAATTTGTTTTTTTTTTTTTTTTGTATCAATTCAAGATGAATATACAGGTGTTGAATGTAGGGGAGGAGTTTTTTTTAAATAATCTAGTAAATATCTATAATATCTTTAAAATGTTGTCTTCACGTCTTACTGTTGTTTAGTAGATTGGTTGACTATCCTTGAAAGCATGTTAGGTCTGGCACCAGCAATATCACCTTCTATTTGACTTTGAGAGCACACTAAAGTTAGTGGCCAAGTCTCTCCTGAATGTATAGTCCCTGTTTCTGTGTTCACTCTGTCAGTAAGCTGAAAATGGATTAGGAAAAGCATTAATTTCATGGACTGAAATGCATGTATCAATATAACTTACAATGCTATTCAATTTCAGGTAGTAACACTATCGTAGTTCCTTCAAAAAAAATCCCATGTAGCACATTTCAGGTCTGGTTGTTCTATGTTGCTTCATCATCTGATAAGAACCATTCTGAAGCTGTCTGGCTTCTGAACCAAGTAATTAATTACCTAAACAAACCTCTTACCTAGGAAATAATTTCGTATCATTTCAATCATACTCTTGTTGAACCTTGCGGCATCTTCAAAAGTGATTGTGGTAGAAGTGTGCATCTGAAAGGAACTCGAATCCCACAAACAAGTGTTTTTTTGGCTGGCTCAATGTTTTCTCCAGCCCTAAATAGAAGCGCTCATACCCCCCATGACATATGTTTTAGAATTTTTTTTTGAATCAAATGACATGTTTTAGAATCTCTTTCATAGGTGATAAAAATGTGATATGTTTTCTGCTCCTCACATTTCACTTTTCAGCTAATGTTGATGAAGATTAAGTTATTTGCAGCAGCCTGAATATACCTGTCCGAACATTGTATCATCGATCCATGAAGTACATGCATAAGTATTTCTGGAATCCAGATTTAGTATTTCTGCAATCTTGTAGCGCACTTGGACTAAATTCTTGTGTTTCTGAACTTGCATGAGGCAGGCATACAACAGTTTGTGTATTTTTGCTTGGGCACAAGGACCATGTGGAATTTTATATAGTTGGTCACTCGAGCAGCCTAAGATGGTGAGAGTAGCATATTTAGAGATAGGGACTGTGTGCATTCAGCTATGCAGCATCATCCATGGTTGGGGTTGGTTCATTTGTTTAGAGCATCTTTAGATTATAACTAGCACACCGAGAAAGATGTATGGTCATAAAATTGTTGTCTTTTTTATGTGTATATATGAAGGTTCACTATATGGAAGATCACAAGTTAAATATGACTACAATAGAAACAAAACTTATTTGTAGGCATAATAGGCATCACTTATGCTCGCAAAATTTTAGAACTTTAGCAAGTGTGTAGCCCATATTTGTATTTAGCAATAATTTTCCTAATTTAATCTATATAGCTTCCATCATAATTTCTTATTAGTATCTAGTAATAAATTTTCCTAATTTCTATCTATATGTATTTGTCATGCAATGTCTGTGTCTAGGCAATTTCAGAATTTGGAAATATTTTTCTTATGTTGGGACTTGAGAGAATATCTGGTAGCTTTGCACTAATGAATGGAGCCAATATGATTTATTTTGTTATACCATAAATCTATTATTTTATTTTTGGTTCCTTGAACATATTTATGTAGCTTTAGTCACCAGAATATTGTGAGTGTTTGAATTAATTGAAATTCTTGGTTGCGCTGACTTTAGTCTTGTTCAGGGACATCTCGTTCTGTCGATATGAAACGGCATTCCGCATGGTGATAACTGAAGGGCCTATGTAGAATCTTTGATAACTGAAATGCTTGCTGTACAACATTTTGTTTTCATATTAGCTGTTAAGCTCTGCATTGAAGTTATCTAGCAAAGGAGGTGATCAAGCAAAAAAAGATGATAAGATAAGCAAGGCAAAAATAATTGCAACGAATGTGTGTACATTTGATTGTTATGTATGTATATGCTTTGTGAGGGCTCTTTTTATTCTATTGCAAAATGTTCTGCAAATACATTTACCCAGCATCCAGTGCCTACTGGAATGCAGCTTTCCCAAAATACTACCTTCGCATATGTCATTGGTATAACCCGTGCACATGTACATGTATGCACAGAACACAATACTCTATTAAGAAGATCGCTGTTGGCACATTGTTCAGAAGCAAGAAAGGAAATATTGCTACTAACTCATTCGACCCGGGAAAAAAAGCCTCCTCTAATGGAATGCTGCTGCTAACTCATTCCTCTCAGGAAAAAGCCTCCTCTAAAAAGATCAAATTATAATAGTATTTGTCATTTTGTTCATTTGGATCTAATTAGAAAAAAGTTCCATACGTTCCTCTGAAACAATACTTTTTGATGTATTAGTAAACATGGCCGGTTTTGATTCTTACCAAAACCAAACAACCAAATGGAGTGCTAGTAAAAAGTTACATGAACATTTATTGGGAGTTGGGAGCCATCAAAGCAAGAACAAAATCTCAATTATTGAAACCATAAAAGGATGAACGAAAAGGTGCAAAACGCCAAAACCACAGGGGTGACGTGACTAAAAAAACCGTGCAACGATTCAAATGCTTCGGGTCAAAAAAATCCGACAGTTTTAAATAGTCAGCGGGGGAACCTCTGGTGGCGGGCAGCCGCCCATTCCATCGTGGGCGCGCCTACGCGCGGGTGAGGGAAGGACCTCAGGTACTGATAAAAACCACTTGCATATATATCCTTATCCTATGAGTCTTATTAGTATGATAGGATCATGTAGATTGCTATGCTCTAAGATTCCGGTAGAAATCGAATGATTTCGTGTCACTCACGAGAAGTAGGATTATATATTACTATTATTACAATCATGTTACTATCACATGGACTATATATAGATAATAAATGAAAACCGGACGAGATGGTATTGGACATTGGATGGACTGGTATTGGACATTGGATGGACTTGGACTTGTTGGGCAACAGAGCGAGGCTCTGGTTGCATTGTCCCGCCTATATCGATTGAGGACTGTCCGTTGCTGTGGATGGTAGTCAGGTCACAGATCTTTTTGTCCCGAGCACATACTGAATTATGGGAGCGGGAAGACTTGTTTCTCTCTTGTCATGGGTTTCGGCTCTATCTGGACCGGCTGATTGGAGGCGGAGATAGTGGAGGTCTAAGCACCCTACCGAGTCCAGGACTCAAGTAGTGGGGGCATGGAGTCCAAGTTTGGACGGAGACCTGGACCCCCTTAGCAGGAGTGGGATGGGTTGGTCTTGCTCGTGCTTAGGGTATAAGTAAGGCGTGTGTTTTTGGGGCACCCAGCTGGGCATATTGATTCACAAATCGCAATAAGAACTAGAACTTGGAGATGAATAAAAGGATTTTGATTACTTACCACCTGCTTGAATGTAGTTCAGGTGCTTAACTAGAATAGTTTAGTTAAGTAACTAAACTTGACTGCTAAAAATTTGAATATAAGAATGCACTATTAATAATATTTCCTGCAATATAAACTAGCAAGCCAAATAAGCCTTACATATCCTTGGAGTCTTTTATTTCCTCCTGTTAGGTAAGTCTTGCTGAGTACAATTGAGTACTCAGAATTTTATTCTCCCCTGTTGTAGGTGACAGGTGGATACTAGAGCTAACTCTTGTGTGTGGATACCTCCTGATGGGCTCAGCGAGGATTTCTATTACGTTGCGATAGTAATTTTATTTATAATCCTTCACCAAATGCTTTCATAAAGAAAAGTCTTACAATCTTGCTGTCATTGTGATCATCATGTTAAATACTTGACCTGTATTTTAATAAATATTTATTTTCACTGCAATATTGATACATGTTTAATCGTGATGTAAGAAACATTTATGTAAACTTGAAATGAATTAACTTTCATTTATGCTTCACTTAAATTGTTCTTTTCGCTGTATAAACCTGTTTTGCAATACTCTGATTAAATATAATCATGTGACGTATGAAATGGTTAAGAATGTTGTAAGCTTTATTCACTCAATTATGATCCTGATGAGAAATGTGGATCTTCGAGTTCTCGCATGGGGTGTGCTTGACGGAAATTGTCCGATTTAGAATGCTCACTTGGGTAATTAGTGTCTAATGGAAGATGATTACCCTTGGGAGCAGATTAATTCGGGCGGTTCCGCCAAAGTTGCAAAGACCCGCCGCCGCTCGCGGAGGAGGGCCACCAGGATCTGCTGCGTGTGGAAGGAGGGGCCGCCGGTCATGGAGGAGGGGCGCTGTCACGGTGGAGGTGCGACGAGGGAGGGAGGGGGAGAGAGAGTGGTGGGCATCGTCGCCTGTGGGAGGCCAGGGTGGGAGAGAGCTGAGAGAGAGTGGCCGGACCAAACCCTAGCTCCTCAATTTAGCCCGACAGAGAGTTGGGCGTGGGCTTAAGTTTGGCCTCACGAATATTTATGGAGGCGGGCCTTTTAAGAGGTCCGCCTTCGAAAATGGTCTCTATTTTTTGACCACCTCAGAAATCGATTTTAGGAGAGGGTCATTTTTTGGTAAATCGATTTTCGAGGCTATTAATTGTGACCGCTTCTATTAAAAACGGCCGCCTCTGTTAATCTTTAGCATTTTACGAGGCGGTTGGATTTTGTGGCCGTCTCGCTTAATGTTTGAGCACCGCCTCGTAAAATCATTTCTATAGTAATAGGCACAAATCTATTGGAAAAAGGCCAAAGTAACAAGAGTTTACACAAAGGTTAAGAGCACAGCACTCATCATGCATGGGACAAGGTCAATCTCACTTAGAACACCAACAGATTGAAGGCCTAAGAAAACTTTTGAAGCGAAACTAGAACAAAAACTAATTTATGGGAGTACATGCTGCAAGCCTGCAACTTCACATGCAGTTATGCCTTGTGATTCCAAATGCAGGCAAAAGCATATGAATTAGAATATTAGACCATTGACTGGATTCCGTATAAGCAGTATACTTCCTTCATCCTAAAAGGAATACAATTATCATTTTTCAAAGGGTCCAAAAATTTAAAGTTTGACTAAACTTAAAAAAAAATACTAACATTTATGATTCAAATAAGTGCTATTAAATTAATTATGAAATATATTTTCGTAGTGAACCTAGTTTGAGGACATAAATATTAATACATTTGACTATAAATTTAATCAAACTTATACTAGTTTAACTAATACAAATTATACATATATTAGTGTTCTTTTCGTGATCGAGAGAGTATTAAAAGATTAGCTAGTTGTACTTTTGGTGATTTCTATTTCGCATAGGTTATTACATGGAATGCATATATCTTTCTGCATATCATGTGATACAGCAAGGTAGTTTCTTCCGGGCCCACTTATTTTCTGCACTGAGACTATCCGCACTCATCATCCCCTATTTCTTTCCTCTATATATCCTAGTCATCAAGATTCTCTACTCTATACAACTTTCTTCCGCACCCATCCATCCTCTATATCATCCTCTATCTATTATAGGACCAACTTGTTACTTTATCTAAATATATTCATGTGACATCTTATTTTGAAGGATTTATTGAAACGAATTTAATGGTGTAAACGAAATTTAATTTGGCTTTTTAATTTTTGAGTTATAGCTTTTTTTTAGTTAGTAGCAACAATAGGGCCCATGCAAGTACATACTCTCTCTCCCATCATGTGTCAGTCAGCAGTATGGGGAGGGATGTGCATGCAAATGGCGTATGAGCGGTAAACCGCTGGCTATACCGCACGGAGGGAGGGACAGGACCATTTACCGTTCTCCGGTGCAGCGTTTTTCTTGCGGTAAATACTCACGTGGACTAGTACCGGACGACTTATAGTTCTCCGGTGCAGATGGTCTGAATTCAGTATTCTTATGCGTGGCAGCAGTGTTATGTTAACACACATTTTTAAGAACTGCATATCGTGAATATTCTCATTTTTAGGGGCCTGTACCACTTTCTCTCGAGTCTGGATCGGAGTGCAATACAGTGGTGTATCCATCACCATCAGCCCATGCATTATTGCACAGACCTTTTCATGAAACATGAGATCTTCCAAAACCATGCATGACTCATCAAGGGAAGGATATATACGACACAAACCGCAGCATGCATATATACGCTTTTTTGTGTGTGTGTGTGTGAGAGAGAGAGAGAGAGAGAGAGAGAGAGAGAGAGAGAGAGAGATGGAAGCGTGAGGACAAAGATCCGAGATATGAACAGGATCCCAGGATGTCTTTTGGTATAGGGCTCTGGATCCAATGCGAATGCTAGAAGCCCTTCCCCCGTTTCCAAGGATGATCGTGGTGTATGCGGCCAACAGATCGAAGCCCGTCAATCGGTTTCGTTGCAAGGCGTTTCTGTACCTACCAAGCCTTTTTCCGGAGAAAGAGATGCCCATTCGTGCGAAAAGAAGTCATCTGAGTTGCAAGGCTCATGCGAATCTTTTTAGGTTGAGGATTCCCAGTCCAATCATTCTCTTTGGGCAATGCAACAAAAAATTTGTCCAGCTGAGTTTACAATTCCCTCCTTTCTGTTTGGCATCCCCTACCCAAAGGAAACACTTCCTCAGCTTGTTTTACTCGATCTTTTATCGGTTGGACGTGATCTTTTACTCGATGAGTTTACAATTCCTGACGGCTGATGCCTGCGTTTCAGTCGGAGCTCACACGCCGGCCGTAGGTTGAGGGATGTGTGTAGATGGATCAAATTAGAGAAAACCCGGACGGTCAGGAAACGAGGCGCCGGCGCCGGCGCCGGCGACGAGCTAGCCGAGCGCTGCGCGCCGGATTGCAGGTAGCTTGGAACGTACGGGATGCGGCGACGCGCCAAGCAACTAAAAGCAAGTGATCATCAGCTCTTGCTTGACGGTCACACCCTATATACATATTATAATAGGCAAACGAGGAACATCACTGGGTCGGTGGAGGAGTTTCCAGGATGTTTCGCTCATGACGACACAATCGTCTGTACTACTACGCTCATGATGACGCAATCGTCCAACGACTATCAGTGGCGGAGGACGAAAATTTTTTAAGGTGTGGCGAAAGTCAAAAAGGTGTGGCGAAAGTCAAGAACATAAATAGGAAAAGTGAGATTTAAAATTAAAATGGTTAATATATGTATAAACTATTATAATAATCAGTACTTTTTCTACATAATATAAAAGTAAAAGCATTATGCGGGATGGCCCACATACTTCCATACAAGGCCCATACACGGGACCACGTATAGCAGCCCAGAATACCAATCCAGTCACAACTTGCAAAGGCCTAAGATGTCGATTCAGTTGCATGGCGTTTTCTTCTACCTCGAGGCGGCGTTCAAATCTTAGCAGCTGTCGTTAATGGCGGATTAGCAGAAGGGGAAGTTAGGTAGCGATTTAAGGGAGGAGAGTCGCCAAGGATCAAGGTGTGGCGGCCTTGCCATACTAAGTCCTCCGCCCCTGGTTACTCTCACTACCTAAAATAAAAGCATTTCTGCTATTGCACTTGCACGTAGATAACTAAGCACATTTGTTTTAGTTGCACAAAAAGTCCGAAAGTTAACGTATTTATTTTGAGACAGGGAAAATACCTGGTTTGTTAATAAGCTCACTGTTTTTTTTCTTGGCCCTGAAGACTTGCCGCGATATCGTTCAACGTGAGCTTATTAAATACGTGAGACTACTGCAACGATATTCGTGGCACTGCTTATTAGAGCAAGTATGTTTTCATATGTGGTCTTATACAGTGCCACGTAATTTTAAGACAACTTATATAATGTTTGTTTTCTAAATTGTCTCGTAGTAAATAGTAGTTCTTAATTTAAGCATAGACCAAAAGCAAATTTGTGAGTTGTATTGTATGGCAACAACAACTCATACAATGGTACACTAGTTGTCTTATAGTCCTAAATCTTAGCTGATGAGGTGATTGTTTCATGAAACAACGATTTTTTTCTCTCTTATCTCTCTCTTTTCTTCACCTAGGCAAAAATCCTACGTGGCATTGTATGAGACGAGCTATGAGACCGCTGACGTGTGGCAATTTACTTGCTCTTAGATACGTGAGGCCCGGGAAGTCGGGCATTGCACCGGTGCAGGGCTACTATGCTCTTCCACACGCCAAAGCAAAGTTAGCCAGGCTTGCCCGGCCCGATGCGATGCCCAACACAATGCAAAGTGTGATAGCGACGTCCGCAATCCATCAGCACTAGATATAAAGTCACCACCGCCAATCAAGGCCCGGTTGGCAGGAGCGGGCGGCCTCAGTTTGTAGCTTTAATTTGGGCACTACTGGGTCTGACTGAAACATATACTACTGTCCCGCCATAGGCCAAAAGTTGATCCGAACAGTACCGGGCCGTGCTGTTCATTGGCAAAAGGTATGTAAAGTGTGAGGTGCCGCTGTGAAGCGACAACGTAGGAAAACACCTAAACCAAAACATTCTCTACGTAGATAGAGCAGAGGCAGCCATGAGTATTTTTTTAGTGGGTTTAGAAATGCCTATATATGATGAAATTTGAATTTCTTTTCAACATCAAACTTAAAGGCTCCATGACGAACAATAGCATCACATAAATAAGGTTTCATCTCTACATGATGTCAGCACCGTACTACCACGTGAATCAGATTTCATCACACGAGACTCTAAAACATAAACTTCGACCTACCTAGTAGAACTCGTACTACTTAATTATGAATCCCACCTCACAGCTTTATACTGTTAATAAAATTTCGTCTTTTTTCTCGACAAAAAAAAAAAAAGTTGAAACTGATGCAAACAGCGTCATGCATGACTGATGGCGGCATAGATATGCAGCTACGTAGATCATATGGTCATATGGATATCCTGGGCTGGGCCCCCACTTGTCAAATCGAGCACTTTTTTGCACCTGCAACTGGTCACTTCCGTCGAGAGATGAGTGATGACTGTCACTGATCAGCTCAAGCTCTACGTATGCTGTTCCCACCTGGACGACTCTACGTACCCACTTGGATGCCCGGCCACCTTCCCTCCCTCACGAATGCAGACAGAGAGATATATGTACTGTACTCTCTCCGTACCCAAAAAAAGAATCATCTTGGATAGTGACACAGTCTCTAAAACATAACTTTAATTTTTTATTTTTATAAAAATATTTATCAAAAAATTATAAATATATATTTTTATGAAAGTATTTTTTAAGATAAATCTATTTATATGATTTTTATATTTCTAAACTTAACAATTTGAAATTTATTCATAATTTATATTTCTAATGTTAAATTTGTTCAAAATAATTTTATTTTCAAGTATGGAGGGAGTACGTGGATTGAATTTGAAGGGCCCGTGGTTGACGCCGTGGGTGGGCCAAAGACAGAGAAGAGATGGCCGGCCACCCTTGCGTGGCACGTATAAAATTTTAAAAATAGATTTCTCACTGGCGCAACAAGGCCCACCATAGTTAATAGTAAGGTTTCAAACTATGTTCATATTCAAAATACATAGAGGTACCATACAAAGTAAAATATGAATATGGATAAAACCATATAAATAAGTCTCTTACTAATGCAAGTTGATGTATTTAATAATATATCTTTTAAAAATCTAGCTCCTGAGAGAGCACGGGTTGATGAACTCATTAATATATAATTGAAGTTCAGGTGATCGCCCAATTCAGTGACGGAACTGGCGTAGCAAGCCGCACCTGCGCCGTGAAAAAAGCCTTCTTTTTTTTTCATTTGATTTGATGACACAATAACTTGTGTAGCAACGACCAACGATCAACGTTGCAACTGGGTGGGGTGCAGAATCAGCGCGTGCAACGTGAGAGTGATGAGGCCCTGCTAGCTAGGTATGTACATTTATCAGACAATCGGCCATGCTTCTTCATTCCCAGCCAGCCAAGCCATGTAAGTTCGCAGTTGGAATGAAAGTAGTGTCGTCATCAATTGCAACCACCGCAACCTGGCCAAACAACAAAGAGTTTGTCATTACGGAAACACGCAAACATGAAACTTCAACAGAAGACAATGCAATCATAAAAAATCGCAACTTCAACGGAAGACAATGCAATTAGAAAAATCGCTTCTAACCAAATTAACCATGCACAGCGACACAAGAGGTTTTTCACCCAAGAGCGACGAACTCCTCAATGAGATCCCGACTAGTCTGGCGGCGAGAAGCGAAAATATACGCTTCGCTGGCTTGACACCATCTCACCCTCCCCCCGAAAAAGAAGGTCTCCTGCATTCGACAAAAGTAGTCATATGCAAAACAAGCGGCGAAAGCCCAGTCTATGTGGTTTAGGAGTTTTAAACATCGAAACACAAAATGGTGCTCTCCTAATCAAGAATCTGCACAAGTGTTCTTCAATAGAGCAGATATTCCCTGTGTTCACTTGATCTGGGAGGAGTATTACTCTAATGGCAGGCTGTCCAATCACACTAGAAAGGGCTCGTTTTAGTGGAGAGACATTTTGAAACTGCTCGAAACGTTTAAAGGAATGGCCTTTCCGTTAATGTTGCAAATGGAAGCACATGTCTACTCTAGGACGATGATCTCGGGGCTAGTAGAGTCCCAAAACTTGTTTATCCAGAGCTTCACTCCTTTGCCAAAAAGCCCAGTCTGTCTCTCTTGCAGGCAAAGATCATAGGTAGATGTGGCTAGTCTATTTAGCCTTCCTCTTTCTGTGGAAGCCTTTGATCAGTGGATAATGCTAGAGCCTTCCATCCAAAACTTGCCTCAGTTAGAGGAAAGTGATGTCTGGTCTTACATCTGGGGTTCTATTTCATATTCTTCCACAAAAGCCTACAAACATTTGATGGGGGGAAATTTGGGTGCATCCAGTTTTCAAATGGATATAGAAATCTTGCTATCAGCTCAAGCATAAATTATTCTTTTGGTTATTTTTTTTTTGAAAAAGGAGGATTTTATTAATTCACAATCATTCTATCGAGTTGATACAATAAGTGCAAACCCACTCCCGGCCTCTGCAAAAGAACACAGCCTAGACCAAACAAACAAAAAAAAGAAACTGACTTAGCACAAGAAATATCCTAATTAAGGAGGAAGAACATGCATCTCGAATTCTTTGAATGTGATTCTTGCTAAGAAAGGTGGTGATTCTCTGTAAAAAGAAAGGTGGTAATTCTCTTGCGAAGAAAGGTGGAACAGTTGTTCTTGCGCACTGTCGGTTTGCCGAGTCATGTTCGAACCTTATCGGGGTTCATGTGCCAACAGCGCACTGGCTTTCCAGGTGCTTGAAAGTTTCAGATCACAGCTTGTGTCATTCATCATGAGATGCTGCAAGCATATCTTCAAGGAAGTCTTCGACTTCGTTATCATTCGACGTAAATAAAAAGTATCTCCCTTTTGTTTCCTGTGCTAAGTGCCTAAGTCTTTGTAATTTTGTTTCACAGAATCCTACTCATTTTCATATTCTTCCTTTCTTTTCCTTTGTCTCTTAATCCTCTCTCTTGCTTTGCTTTGTAACCCTGTCCGTTGTTTTTAATATACTCCCTCCATTATCTTTTATTAGGCGTTCACACGTTTTGAAAAAAAGTCGATTTGTAAGGCGCTGTAAGCTACCAAAACATACGTAGTAACTTTTGTTTCACAGAATCCGAAGCGACAGAAGCGTGTTTTTGCACCGTATTGGCCAGTGCTATTTGTATCATGCATGCGTGCATGCAAATGTAAAAGTACTCCATCCAGCTTGAGCGACGTGGCATGTAAAATGAACACCAGCACGGCAACCAACGCTAGATTAATTCTCGGACGTATAGTGCGCTGGTGCCTTGGTATCCGAAGTAGCGCTTGTAGTGCCTAAAAAATGATAATGGAGGGAATAAGTCAGTAGAGATCGGCCTCGCATCCCGTCTGTTCCCTAAAAAAAAAAAAGGCAATCAAAATCAAACGCCATCACTTATATATATATATTTTTTTTTTTGTTCACTTATAAGCGCAGAATGGAGAACAAGGTACATGAGGAGCCCGGCTCTCGCCTCTCGATCGGTTCCGTATTCAGAGTGCAGCAGAGTCGCTAGCTGCTGCACTCTGAATGTGCCTCCAAACAAGATTGAACGAGCAGCGCCTCCGATCTGTGACCTGGGTCCCGAGGAACTCGATCCTTTCCCTCCGAAAGGCGCGGGTGGTGGTGGTGCGCGCGCGCTAGAATAGGAATCCCGAGGAATATAGGTCTCGGCCGGCCACGGCCCGACGGTACGGTCTGGCCCGGCAGCAATCCAGCACGAGCCCTCGAGATGTTCTAGTATAAAGTAGGTGCCGATCGCCCAAGGCTAGCAACGCTGCTACACATCAGACAGCCAAATAACACCATGGCTAGGAGCTCCACACCTCACACGACTCGCCCAAGCTCATCAAGCTCGTCAGTGGGGAGGAGAACCTCCGTAGTATGGAGGTTCTTTAACCTTCGACCCGCCTCCGCCGCCACCAACTGGGAGCCGAAAGCTGTATGCCCGACCTGCTTCACAGAGCTCACAGCCGCTGCTTCAAGCGGTACGTCGCAGCTGCTGCGACACAGATGCTATAAGGAGTGGTGCGTCGCATCTCCTCCTGCTCCTGCTTCTGCCGTTGGCGCTCCCGCTGCACCACCAGCCAGACCCATCGTCGCCGACCAGGACATGTCCATCTACGACGGCCTCGAACCCCTGGATCGCTCGTACCTTTGATTTCAGGCACCCATCATCAGTAAGGACGTACGTTCACCTCCTCCCTCCCACCCCACCCCTCTCTCTCTCTCTGAACAGACCTGGCAGGTGCACTGCCTTTTCATTCAGTAGAGAGAAAGCGTGAATATTTACAGGCGTGGAAACGCCTATTATACCATACGTATGCAGCTACTAGTACGTCATTTGTTGCAAAATTTGACTAATAAATGGTGAAATTATACACGCGTTTATTAGACCATAAAGGTTGCACCAATAGATTTGTGTTGAAGTGATTGCCAGAGGATATATATATATATATATATTGTATTATTGATCATCACAGCTAGAAATTAATTTTTAAGGACTCACGATAATGTCAACCTTATGCATGTATGCCTGACCCCTGCATGGCTGCACACGGCGTCCACACACACAGGGTGGATCGATTTGCGTTCAATCAATCATCATATTGATGATGATGATGTCAGCTAGACATGTGTTGAAACAAAGTAGAGGATCGGAGGAGGATAAATTCATGCATACAATATGACTCGTGTCAAATATGACCGGCCAGCTTTCGCACTGTGGCGGGCGCGGGGGCAAGGCGGCCGGAGATGGCGCGCGTGCAATAGATTTGTGTGTTTTAAGTGGTTGTGTGATGTACTGTTTTTTGAAGCATGCAATTAATTGCCTACATATATTATTGTAAGAAAATCTACATGTTTCAATAAATCTATCTATTGTGTATGGCAGGTATTGGTAAAACTAACATTGCGCCTGATCGATGTATCTGTTCACCCGTGCAGAACAAAATTAAAACTACTGCTAGAGCACCAAGACGGACAGGGCTTGTATAAGCATCAGCGTCGACATATCCATCATCACATAGTCGTACAACATTGTTAGATTTGTCGTACGTACTACGCAGGGTCTTGATCGATGGATGCATGCAATTGGCTCAAACTGCTGGTTAATGAGCTTGGTAGTGTTTTAATCTATTTATTACTTGTTCCAAGCGTACGTACAGTAGTACACGGTGAATGTATATATATTATGATGAGGAATTAATTAAGCTGCTTCTAGCTAGCCTGATTGTAATGGGGTGTGTGTGTATATATATCTAGAGATATTAACATAGGAGTAACTACTCCCTAGGAGTAGGATGGAATTTTCCTATATATATTACATTATATTATACTATTTCAGAGAAGAAGGCTGCATTGCAAACAAAGCTGAGATATGATCTCTTATAAAAAAAAAGAAAAGAAAAAAAGAAAACATGAGATATGATCCCAAGGAACATGCATGCATGCAACCTGAGGCCCGGCACGAGACTGCGATGATGTCAAGATCCTCCAGCATCTTCCTTCGTCTTCTTAATTTAATAACCCATCATCTTTCTTCGCCTTCTACCTAATCTAATCTAATCTAATAACGAATCTGCAAGATGAACCACGGAAAATCCTCATCCGCTGGATCTAGATCGGACGGCTCAAACCACTCTGCAAGGCACTCTCAAAATACTGTTCACATACTGTTTATGCACTACTTCCCAGCTGCTTTTTTTTTTTTAAAAAAATGTTAATCCTATCAATTCCGTCCTAGGCTCCCGCTTTATGATCCTCAATAATAGAGTGAACTTTCTGAAAAGGATGGTAGCTATCTACCGGGGGTGGTAACTACCCGCTGCTTGGATGATCGGCACGTGTCTATGGGTGTAGCATCGGACGGTAGCTATGTGCTGTAACTGATTTGGCATAGTAGGGCAGTCCGCAAGCCAGGGGATGGTTGCTACTTCTGTGAATAGGACAGGAGCACTTCGTCTAGCCTTCCCTTCCTGGATAACGCGCGCAGGCGAGGGCCACCTTGTTTGCGTATCACTTCTGAAAAGGCTGCTTGCATGCATGGGTTCAAAAATTTTAGGTAATGAAGCTTCCGATTTGTGATCTGTTTTTACCATAATATTTTTTTTATAATTTTATCTACGAAACAAGATCTCACAAGACCATATTTCCTTTAAAGAAAAAAAAAATAGCATATGAACCCTGCATGTCATACTTACAATATTGCCAAAATTTTATCTACAAAACAAGCTACGCCCAACACCAGCAAAGAGTTGTGCTGGATGCTAGTGCGAGGCGATGCTTACCAACTAGTACCATGCTGCCTTCTATTCTGGGCACCACCAGAAGCTACGTCCAACACCAGCTGCTTGTTTCCTTGGTCCTTGTAGGCGTCAAGGCGTCTAATTTTAGAATTTAGTAATAAACGATTGTGATCCCAACTTAGAAGTGCCCGGTTTCTGTTTTTTCCCGTCCGTATTTGCTCGTTTCCGAATATCTGTATATTCTACTCCCGCACCCGCTTATCACCTAATAATAAAGAGGCAAGAGTTTTTCTCCACCCATTTTTTGGTCCGGCCCTCCTCTAACTAACTCTTCTTTAATCATGAATGAAATAAAACCACCACTACTTAGTTTATATAGAATTGCAAAAGAGGCAAGAGTTTCTCTCCATCCATTTTTTTGTCCGGCCCTCCTCTAACTAACTCTTCTTTAATCATGAATGAAATGAAACCACCACTATTTAGTTTAGAATTGCAAAACCTTATTAGTAACTAGCGTTCTATCTTTTTTCTTTTTTATATTTTATATTTATATTTAAGCTTTCTTACATAGGGTTTCTCTGTCTTTTTTAAGCTTTCTTACATAATACATAGACAATACCTACCTCATAAACCGAGTCGATCTCTCCTTGATTTTCCATATAGTACAAATCCTATACTGCAGATAGTATTTTTATGGGCCTTAGTATTTAATTGAAACATGGTTGAGATAAGCCTAGCTATTATGGCCCACGACGGGGCAAGGTCCAATTTAAATCTATCTTCAATCATAAAACAACAAATTTTCTGCCCATTTTTTTTGGTACCCATTATTTTGGTCTAGCCCTTCCAACTATCTATGATGGTGGTGAAAATTAGTTAAAATCTGCATCCGTTGTTTACGGATCATTGTTGCTATGCTTTTTATTCTATGGTCTCTGTCTGATATACGAAGTACAATACTTGACTCCTTTTCAAGAGGATGCATCCTCTCCCTCTCTGTTAGATCATGATTGAGACTTTGTACCTCCGTTTTCCCTTTTTTTTCTTTTTCTACGCCTGATTGCCGATCGAGTCCGTTACATTTTCCTTTTTTTTCCTACTACATCCGATTGCCGATTGAGTCTGTGTTCCTCCGTTGCTTTTTTTCCTCGTTTTGCATTGTATCCGATTGGTGTTACGTCTTCTTCGGTTGTTCCGGGGGCTCAGATTGTTTTTATGTTTTGTGTTTTCTTGATTTGATTCGATCTTTCTCTGTTCCATATATCTAAGAGACTTAACCTGTTTACTAAAAATAGTAGTACATGATAATTAGATATTTAAATTTCAATTAATTTAAAATTATTTTACAAAAGATAAAACATAAATAGATAATATATTCCTTGAACATTTAAAATAAACAACATGTTAACGATTTTATCTCTCGTTGCAACGCACGCAAGGCATATGTGTAAGATATATATATATTATATATTATATATACTAATATATATATATATATATATATATATATATATATATATATATATATATATATATATATATATATATACTTAAAAGGAAAGAGTTTCTCTCCCCCTGATTTTCGTCCGTTCAGTCACTTGCTCGCACAGCCCACTCGCTCGCGTCCAAATTCAGCTCACGCAGCACCTGCTCGAGTCCGGCCCACTCGGCAGCACCCAGTCTAAGGCCCACTAGCGGCCCATATAGGCAGCCACCGGTCCCAATACCATGATCTCCTGTAGAGAAGAACGCTAAAAAAACCTGGTTCCGCTAGGATTCGATCCTGAGTCTTCAGGAATTAAAGGCCAACAACTTACCACCACGCTACGAGCTTTTTGTTGAATGTGTTAAATTTTATTTATATTTACCTCTTTAAGAACTGAAGGGCAATAGTATAGCACCACACTACATGTATTTCTATTTATCTCTTCAATAATTGAAGGGCAACAACACAGCACCACGCTACATGTTTTTTGCGCCCGCGAGGATGACGATCGGGGCATCGTCCATGCGGACCCACTCAGTCCTGTTCGATATCAAATACGGCGACCGTCGCCATCGCCATCTCCGTGGAAGGGCACATCCACTCCTCCACCGGCCCTCCTGAGTCCTGAGCACACGACGAGCTTCCACCCTTCCAGACTCCCTTCGATTTTGAGCTTTCCTCCCGTGCGCTGCACACGGCCGCCGTCGGCTGCACGGCCGAGCTTTCTTGCATGGGAGGATGCAGGCTCTCCTATGTCACTCCCACACGCGCATGCATACCAACGAACGCGAGAGGGAATTTGATGTAGCGCAAGACTTCACCATGCCGCACGGGCTGAGCTCCGACGAGCCAAGGTGCCCGTCGTGTCGTACTATGCCTGCTCCTCCATTCATTATTGGCTCGATGACATCATATATTGCCGTTTTTCTTAGAAAAATAAATCACCACTTCTCCCAAATAAAGCAACTGTCAAAAGAAATATTTTTCCACATCTATACCAATACCTATAGAGGTCGAGGAGAGAGGGCTCGACCGAGTGAGTAGACAAGAGAAAACAACTTGGGCTAGACGCAAGTCTGTCCCTAATTGTGATATGAGACCTTGAGAGATAATGAAGGCAAACAAACAAAACGCTACTGAGGTGCTCTATAGTTCCTTTTAGTGCACGTTGCCTAATAAGGTATTAATTAACTAAACAATGATATTATAATAATGCTTCAGTTTTAGTTAATATACTAGCCTATAAAATTTTGTGTCATAGATTCATGAATCACAATGAATCTTCATTATACTAAAATCAATTTAATAATATATGGTTGTATATTTTGACTTTGACTAAAATGATTTATATCTAATAATAAAATAAAAGTTTTTCTCCCGTTGCAACGCACGGGCATATTTGCTAGTAAAATATAGAAATGGAAACAGGGAAGGGTTTTTCCCCGTCCGTCTGTTTTAATCACACTTGTATGTTGTGTCCTAATTTATTTATTACAAGCGACATGTTTCTGCCTTTAATTAGCTGCCTTGGTCAGAAGCATAAGTTGCCTGCGCCCATTGCCCGACGCGCGCTGCATGCTTCCACAACGGAGCAGCACTATTTTCAGGAATAAGGGGAGGGCGTAAGAGATCTATTTTCATGAGTGATTCAGGGCAAGGGGTAGGGAAGGAGCACTATATAAAAAAACGAAACGCTGGTCCCAACTTGAACCAATACGATAACTGCTAAGAGAATCAAAAAAGAAAAAAAAAATACGATAACTGCTAAAACTGCAGGAGGTCCCTGCCAAAGCACTAGTATTCCGTTTTGGATTAATATAAGAAAAACTCACGGATATAGTGAAGGCCTTTAGAATTGCGTGTGTGTACTCCCCTGCCTCTTTTGCAGTGTTTTATTTTGCTGCAGACGGGTCGATTCACAGGGCAGTGGTAGCAGCCAGTAGTTCGTGACTGCAGGCTGGCCTGGCGCGCTTTTGCTGGGCTGCATTTCGGGCGATGAATGCAGTGGCAGGCTGGCGATCGCGCGTGCCTCTGAATCTGAATGGCAGGATTCACCGATCGACTCCACAAGCTCTTCTCGTTTCTTCCCCAACAGTTGGGAGCAGGCAGAAGAAAGGCGACAGGCGTCCGGCGCCGATGTCCGCCGTTCCCCTTCCACTCCGACGGCTGGATTGACCTCGGAGAGGATGGGGAACGGGGATTGAGGTGGCCGGTGTACATACTCTTTCTTAGTTTGAGTAGTTTAGGTCCAGGCAGTGTTCCTAGGGTGGAGGCGACATTGCGGCGATAGAATAATCTTCTTCAGCCTCTTATCCGCCTTGCTGGTACGTGTTCCAGTGCCAGTGAAGAGCTGAAAAGGCATGTCCCTACGAGATCTAGAGATCTCGATGCTTCTGATCTAGTTAGGTTTTCTTTTGCTCCCTTCCTCATCGCCGTTGGAGCTGCCGCCGGCAATGGTTTTGGGAGGTACTTTTGCCAACTCGAGGAGAAACTAGGTTAGATTTTTTGTTTTAGTGGTTTCATTCCCCTTCGGGTTTCGTCGTTGTCCGGTTGCTTGGGGATCCCGGTAGTAGTGACTGGGGCACCAGATTCCTTGTACTTCGGCGATGTGGTGGCCATGGCCATCTGATTCGGCTTGGGCGTTCATCGGTTACCCATCCATAATTTTGTCTATAAAAAAGGTTAAGGAATGCTTGCAGGCCCACAAATTAAAGCATCTCTAAGAGTTTGGTACTTTCTCAATTCCAAAATACTTGACCTTATATGATTTAAATTTTGCCCTAAAGTGGTTGTCGTTCTTACCTCTGAATACACATTTTGCTTTCTTTCAAGATAACCTTTTCTTTTCTCAATACATGCATTCCATTATTGATCTATGGTACTTATTTTGTACTATAAATGTCACTTTTTTGTAGAAATTTTGGTTTCAAATGAAATCATTTGACTCCTCGAATAACGATAATTGTATTCTTTTGGACGGGGTGAGTACATTGTCACTAGTTCATGCCAAATCTGCCAGATTCTCACGTATTTCCTGCAAAAAAAAAAATTGAGAAAAACACATGCACATAGGATCACCTTTTCAGCTCTTCTACTTTGGCAGTACGCATGCATACATACTCCTACATTCACACCCTCGGGCCTGGGTTATAAAAGTGGTCCATGACCATGGCGCTTTTCACTCTGCACATAGTTCGAATTTTTTTGATAATCAAAGCTTTAACTGCTAATATCTGTTTAATCATATACTATCTTATTTGTAATTTATTTTAACTATTATATTTCTTATGATTTTACAAACCATTCATTTTCTCACATCACCATATTTTTTTGAATAAAAACAATACATGAATCCTAAATGTTATACTTATTTGAACCTTCACCTTAGACCAGAGTTTGATTTTGAACCCTCAACTATGAAACCGAGTACTAGACACCCTCCAATTATTGAAATTGAACATGTCATTTGAATCTTATTTGTGCATCTTTCTAATAAACTAGACCACAAGCAATTAATAAAACAATAGGAACAAAAACAAATAAGATTCAAATAATTTACCAAAAGTTACATAACATTTCTTGGAAAGAATGGTATTAGTTTCATATTTTTTATTTAAAATACATAAGTTATGAAATTTTAGAGATTCTAAAACAGGTTTTATTTGAAATAAGAAACCACCTTTGGAACTAGTTAAAGGACTAAATTTGTCCGGTTTCGACAATTGGAGAGTGTCCAGTACCCGGTTTCATAATTGAGGTTTGAAAATCGAACTCTGGTCTAAGTTGAAGGTTCAAAAATGCACTTTACCCTATATAATATTAATCTTCCAAACATTTTTTACTACTGCAGATTTTGGCATTTTAGCCATATTTTGGCGTCTGCCATTGTAGTAGAGGCCCAAAATTTTGTGGGCGCTATTCAAGGAAGGCAGAGCTTGTCAGAGGTCAGACTGCTGGGTGAGCTGCCCCTGTGCCCCATCAGTCGTCCCGTATTCATGTGAATAGTACTCAGCAAAACTGCAACGCAACGAGCCGTGTAGTACAGCTTCGCTATTGTAGAGCCGTGGAAGAAGGCAACATAAGAAAAATGCTCCTATAGCGCCGATCTTTTGGCCAAGACTGTACTAATCAAAATAAGAAGGACACTTCAGTGCGAACATGCTAGGTCGCAACGACCGAGAAGCCAGAGGTCCCATGTGTCCTAACCAAGAACTAACATTTGGCTACATAAAGGTCGAACCCCCCGCAAGATCAAAAAAAAAAAAATTCCACATCAAGCCCCGGAAAAACCAGCAAGCAAATCCGTACATGGCCGGGAGGTCCACGACACGGCCGTTGCGAACGTTGCACCCGCTTGGGCTGGGCAGAGCAGCCGGAGCTGGCTGGGAGATGCACGGGGCCGGCCGCAAGGTCGACGACGCGGCCAATCCAGGGGTCGCTGCCCGCACAGCCATGGCGGAGCTCGCAGGTGGAACGAACGGCATGGAACTCGCAGACCACGCGGCCAATGCGGACTTGGCGAAGTCCTCGCTCGCTGGTGCAATTGGGCAGAGCCCGTAGCCGGCGTGGACGGCTCGAAGGTCGCAGCAGTTAAGGTGTCCACTGTTCGGCCATGGTGGAGCTCGCCTTGTTAAATGATAGGAATTACTTTGTACTCACAGTACATGGCATTGACACATGTGACACGTGATAGACTCTAGAAGGGTTCGGTTGTAGAGTTACTAGATTGTAGCACAAGTTGGTAGATAGAATAGATATCTTGTTGAAGTTGTAACAATATCTTCTTGATGTACAAGCCACTGTGGGGGCTGTTCTCACACTATTTAACACGCAACCGAAACCCTCAACAGGGTATCTCGTTCTCTCATTCTTGAGTGGCTAGCTAGTTAAATATATTATAATATATATGGTTTTATTTCTGATGTCAACATATTTCACTTGTGTTTTTGTCAAGTTTTTTGGCAACAGAGTTCTTGTCAAGTTGCCCAACCCTCCCTCCCCCCCACCACGCCACGCCCAACCCCACCCCCCACCCACCCATACCCGTCCGCCCCAACCCCGCACCACAAACACCCCCCCATGCTCCGTCCGGGAATTGAAAGCGATGGATCTCGGAGAAGGCAACAAGCTAGGAACCAGTTCAGGCATGCATGAACATGCATGGCGGACCCAGGGCCCGTGACCCTGTTCACATGCATCAACTCACACTTGGCTACCTGCGTCCACTACGCATGCATCAACTCGCACTTGGCTACATGTTGATAAAATTACCCACAACTTCCCAAAATATCTTTATACCAATTCCACTATTACCCACTCACACCATAATTAAGAAAAGCATGATGAAGCCAATAAAAAAGAAGAAAGGGTGACTATCTACCTAGCCAAGGCTTCTTTCCCTTGCAGTACAAGACTACTCAATGTGAGGTCAAAATGCATCGACACTTATTCGGATAGCACAGCATATAGTGGTGTCAAGTTCGGCATCAGATTCCTTATCTTAACAAACAACAAGACGAATGCAACAAAACGAAGACATGGGAGTGTTCGCTTCTGCTATAAACCGGCTTCTTCTTATCAGCCAACAGTATTTTTCTCTCATAAAAAAGAAGCCAAAATAAGCCATTTCAGCTTCTACTTCTGCTCACTATTTGGGCACAAGTAAAAAAAAAAGTATTATACATATTAATTTGGACAAAGGGTATCTACTCATTTAGTTCGTTTATGATTTATGTATTGTATATGCTAAACAAAGTAGTAGCTATCTTAAATCAAAGGTAATTAATAATATCTAAATACAATTATAAATTTCTAATCCCTTATACTTATAAACTAGATAATTCTAACACCTAACATTAATACCCTAAACTAATATACACACATTTTCCAATGTTTGATAACAGTGCTATAGTAGATAGATGGTTGAGATGAGGTAGGGGAAGAGCAAGGGAGTTTTTTCGAAACAACATAGTATAATTGCATAGTCACCACATATATACACTCTTACCCTACCTCTATGAGAACCTCACCGAGAGACAAAATCATGGTAGCCACACATTGTTGTCTCGTGCACCATGAAGGAATAAACTTTTAAAGAGAGCATGCGTGTTGAGTCAGAGAATCGAAAGCTAATTGAGCTTCTCCAATGCTAAGTGAATAATTCACACACAACAGTACCATATATATACTAATATACAGACATGATTTTCCAATGTTTGATTACAGTGCTAAAGTACATAGATGGTTGAGATGAGGTAGGAAGCAATCGATTTTTTTTTTTTTTTTGAAACATACCTCTATGAGAACCTTCGAGAGACAAAGTCATGGTAGCCTCATTGTTATCTCATGCACCACAGAAGAAATAACTTTGAAAAGAGATCGAGCATGCGTGTTGAGTCAAAGAATCAAACCTATGCTTCATTAGTAGGTTCCACCACAACAAACCTAATTGATTGAGCTCTAAGTGAGCTTCCCCAATGCTAATAAAGTGAATAATCCACACACACTGCAGCTAGCTAGATTATTAATGCGTGGCAGGTAGGTTCGTACGTACGGTAAATATGCATCTCATCTGTGATGTACGCACCACATGCGATCAGACGCTTAGTACTGTATTAGCTCTGCAAATCCTCCCAATGCAATTCTGTCGCTTTGGACTAGACCTGCTCTCCGTCGCCAAGGCGAGGACGATCGAGGGGAGAAGCAGAGCAGGAGGCCGGAGAGCAGGTCCACAACCAAGCACAAGGACATGAGCACGATGTCGACAATGTGCCGGATGTGCATGCCCGCCCCGCGTCGGCGGCGAGGTAAATGCGATCGGAGGCGACTTGCATGCAGTCGATGCCCGCCGTGGCCGCCAGCGCCATCCAGGCCAGCTGGTAGTCGACGGCAGCGGCCCGGCGGCCCGGCGGCTCGTCGTGCTCGTCCTTGTCGTCAGCAGCATGTGCAGCGGCGGCGCGGCCAGCGCCGCGGCCGCGCTGCACCCCAGCTCCACGTACAGCAGGAAGCTCAGCTCCGCGGCCGCCGCGTCGGTCACCCACACGCACCGGAACAGCCAAGTCGACTGTTGTATTATTATTGATAATAGATGAGGAGGGCATGCATGCACGAATTTGTTGTATGCATGAATTGAATCACGCGATCGAGCAGGTATACGCACGCATCGTGAACCGGGCAGAAGGTGCGGTCGATGATGATCATGGCGATGTCGGCGGCGGCGAAGATGCAAGCGTTCAAGAGGGCCCACTGGCAGACCATGTAGTCGGCCATGGCCACACCCACCCACACCTATAGCTAGCCTGTTGTTCACCTGCATGCAACCGGACACGGGCTACAGCTGGGAACCAAGTTTCAAAGGGATGGATGGGACGGAACAGCAGATGCATGCACGGCCGGAAAGGAAGGGGCCACGATGATGGACTCACCGGCGGCTTGGTGCGGCCCGCGACTCGGAGGCGCTGGCCTTTCGTTGCTTTGATTTGGATCGCCGGATCGACTGCTGCGATCGATGGCGATCGGACGGAGGTCAGCACTCAGCAGTAGTAAGCTTAGCAAGAAACGAAACGAAGAATCAACGACGATGACCTTAGCTTGCTAAGCGAGATGCCGACCCGCGCCGGCGGCCGGGAGTGAAGAAGAAGATGAGATCGAGTGCAGTGGAAGCGCGAGGGTTTTTAGCTGAGCGCCGGAGGGTGCCGTATATAAGGGGAGGAGCTCCGTCCGATGTGAGCGGCCGGTGCGTGTGCGTACGCGTGAACCCACCCCACTAGCTGGCAGCTGCTTGAAGCACTAGCTATGGCGTACGCGTCGATCGGTGCGAGGAACGGCATCTATGATCCATCCACTTTCCCTAGCCACGCTAGCTACTACGTACGTACTGCTACTAGCTGCCTCCAAGTGCAATTAATCTTGAAATCTCAAATCCTGCTAGAAATGCCTTAATTATTACTAGCTACTTTGCAATTTTTCATTATATATATGAATTGTCACATCAATTTTTCATTACACTTTTCATCTTTTCTCTCTCCATGCATTCTCACATCAATTTGCAGAGAGCAAAGCAAAAAGTGTGTACCTTTTTGTTGTGAGAACATGCAATTGCATCATTTTCTTCTACTACTATACTTTGGGTTTCTTGTAATTAAATTTGGTATATACTCTTTATGAGTACAGTACATGCTCCCTCGACCCGGAAACATAGGTTTTTTTTTATACCTCGACCTATCTCATGTTTAACTATAAATGAAAACATTAGAGACTTCTATAAGGCTAAACTGGAAAAGATACAAAGGAGGACCCAGATGTCAGGTTAAAACACGAAATATAGTGCGGTGGGATAACAAGAAGGTTCTAGAGGACTCCAAAGGGCTCTCCACCGAGGGGGGAGCCCTGGCCACTACCAAGTGGGGCGGCCCACCTGCAGGCCGGCCGGCCCCTGGCCCCACTTGTCAGCCTCTGTCTCGTGCGCTAGGGTTTCCACCGCCTTTGAAGTTGCATCTCCACCGTCTATTAAGGTCGGTTTGATCTGAGGGCTCTGGTGCATCGTCCAGGGCTATAAAAGGTAGGCCACCTCCCTCCAGGGCATTGATTGACTCATTCAATCATCCCCATTTAGAAGTCAGATCATCAGCCAGAAACCCTAAATTTCATAGAGCTCCTTAGCTAGGGCCTAGCCACCTAGTTAGAACTAGGGAAAGGCAAGCACTGTTTGAATTTCGATTCAGTCAAGAGCGCGTCTCGGTATAATCTCTTGCTTCCTCTCACCTTTGTATTCTCTCATATGAATTCTATGATTGCTACAATTGAATTGACCTTGTGTCTCATGCCTTTATTCATAGTTATTATGTTCTTTGTCTACTTTGATTATATGCTTAGTATAGTTAGATCATCATCATACTCATTTATAGGACTGTATAGCGCTCATCTAAATGTATATTGGGTGAGCGGTCGATATTGTGTAAGCGTGGTGCTTATACGTTGTTTGCCTACGGATGCATCCTATATTCCGGGTTTCGTGGTAGATCGCGGGTGTGATGAACCCGTTGAGTCCTTTGTATTCCACAGCCCAACCTGGTAATGTCCCTTATGGATAGATATAGAGTTGACTTTAGCAATGACTACTAAGTGTAACTGCACTAATCATGGTTTACGTTGATATGTAGCTAGAAATGATTTAGGAATATCTCTTGATGTTTTGCTAGTTACGCTAATAATATAGAAAGGAGTCTCTTACTGTGATTTATCTTGTGACACCCCTGTTATGAGTAGTTAAGGTCTGGTTACACTCATGTATCATACATAGGTTATCCATCATATTTCTAACTGCCGCCTATACCTTCCCAGTGATAAAATATAAATAACGATTCTGGGTTACTCCTGGTAAAATGCTACAATGGTATATTATCTATGCGCTTGCAGATATAATTTTCAATCATAAGATCAAGTGGCATGTTAATAGACCAGCATTTCTTACATTATGCTGGGGATGACAACCTAGTGCTAAGTAATGTTAAAGTATTCTTTGAGTACTTTTGGTGCCGTTGCTAGAGGTGGGAATTTATCTCTATCTTTAGTAGTGACGTTAAGAGATATCAACAACTAGTTTCGAAGTTATGATGATTATTTTGGTGTTATTCCTATGTAGCTAGGATTAGTGTAACTTAAGGTAAATGTGAAATTTTCTCGGTTTTATATGCCCTAACCATTTCAAATACATCAACTTCGCTAGCGCATGGCTCCACCACTCATGATCCATATCTCCGGCCTGATGCCAGCTAGGCCAAGCATATCGATCGACCAACTGTCCTCGCTCTCATGGCCGCAGTTGCCGGTCGCCAATCAACAGGGACAAAAAAGCCAAAATAAAAAAAAAATACAGCAATATTGCAACACTCCAATAATGATTATGTTCCCTGGAGTAATAATCGAATCCATACAACGTAAGTAACGTACGGTGAATCATCTCTCCTCATGCACACCCGTACGTACTTATTATTATTAATTACAATAATCTGGTTAGTTATTAATTAATCTACGGTGGATAGTCCACTCCATAGTCCATATTTCTCCAAACTCCTTTGGCTCGCTTAGTACTATAGTAGAATTAGCTTGTTTGGTCTGCAGATCCCCCGATGCATGCAAGGCCGGCAGGCGGGACTAGCTAGCTACTAGACCTCTCCGTCGTCGTCGCCCTGCTGCTCGTCCAGCTGGTCCCGGCGGCCAGGATAGCAGCAGAGGAGGAAGCCGGTGAGCAGGTCCACAGCCAGGCACGGAGGTGAGCACGATGTCGACGAAGATGTGAGTGTCCCCCGCGCCGGCAGCGAGGTAAACGCGGTCGTAGGTGACTTGCATGCAGTGGATGCGCGCCGTGGCCGCCAGCGCTAGCCAGGCCAGGACGTCGACGGCGATGGCGACCCAGCCCCTCGTGGTGGTGCTTGTCCACGTCGCCAGCAGCATGTGCAGCGGCGCCGCCAGCGCCAGTTCCGCACTGAGCCACAGCTCCCTGTGCAGCAGGGAGCTCAGCTCCGCGGCCGCCGCCGCGTCGGTCAGCCCCACGCACCGGAACAGCCTCGTCGACTGCACACGCATGCAGCCACTGTCGAATTCATACATGAATGCATGAGATGAATCACGGGCTCACGTTCCATGACGCGCCGGCGGCACCTACGACGTGTACGTGTACGTGGTGCACGGGGCGCGGTTGACGATGAGCGTGGCGATGTTGGCGGCGGCGAAGAAGCAGGATGGCCCACTTGCAGACCGTGCTCATCACCTTGTTGTCGTCGGCCATGGCCACAGCCACACACCTGCTGCTTGCTGTTCACTTGCAATGCAACCGGACACACGGACTAGCTAGTGCGAAGTTTCAAATTAAAGGGATGGGACGGGACGGAACAGGCACTGCGGCCGGAATTAAGGAAGGGACCACGACGATGGTGGACTCACCGGCGGCTAGCTGTGCTCCGCGATCGACTAACAACGGGAAAAGGGCTGCCGGCCGTCCTTTTTTCGATGCTTGGAATTGGATCGATTGCTGCCATGGCGAAAGGATCGGACAGAGGTCAGCACGTTTAATTTGCTCGGAGGTACCCACTGTAAATATGTATGGACGATGACCGACCTGAGGAGTGAGGAGATAGATGCTGCAGGCCCGGCCGCCGGTGGCCGGGAAGAAGACGATGAGACTATGAGAGTGCAGTGGTAGGCGTGCGCGAGGGTCCTGATCGGAGGGCGTATCGTTTATAAAGGGGAATGAGCGGCCGGCGCGTACGCGTGAGCCCACTCACAGGCCACAGCTAGCCTACCCTCCGCTCCTACCTACCAACCAGCTGCAGAGCTGCTTGAATGGATATGGCGGCTCTGGGCTCTGGGCTCTGGCCTTGCACTGGTCGGTCGACACGCGTACGCGTCGGCGACGAACGCCATGTATGATCGTACGTCCGTCCATCACTTTCCCTAGCCACGCTAGCTAGGTATTACTACGTACTTTTTTAGTTTTTTTAACATGGTATTACAACGTACTTGCTGGCTCCAAGTGCAATAATTAATCCTGGAATCTCAAATTAATCCTGCGTACGTGCTAACACACAAATCCCTTACTACTTTGCAAATTTGCATTATATGCATGAATTGTTACTGTCTACCTGCAGCTAGCTCCTCCATCATTATATTCATGCATGCATTAGCTAGCATTACAAGTTCGCCCGTGCATGCTTGCATTGGTTAAGTTTGCAGAGAGCAACTCAGCAAAGCAGAAAAGTACGCAGGACGATAATTACCTATTTGTTGCGAGAGAGCAATTGTTTTTCTTCACTACTTTGCATTTCTTGTCATTAGGCATGTATATTTGAGTAATACACTATATATCAATCTAATTAATCCATCGATTGTTTAATTTCTTCTGAATAATTATAACTGGAGTAGGTAGGAGCTAGCACACATCCAACTTCATATTAACCATTGCACCTTACCCATCAGCACGGACGGAGCACAGTGTAACAACCCTGAAATTTACACACATCAAAAATCACAACTACAAAAATTTTCCTAAGTATCCCAAGTATGATGAGTGACATGTAGTAAGCCAGCATTAGCCATGCATATAATGGAACCCAAGTAGAACATAATTCATGTGCATGTAAGCATATCTACGATAATAATATTATTTGTGGTTGTTATTGCATGCAATTACACCTAGTAAACAATAGTATAATTTTTGCACCATGACATGCACTTATGATTTGGCTTTTCATTGGTTTTTGTGATGATCCAAACACCTAAATAATCAACAAGGAATTATTAATTAATTAATCCAATTAAACTTACACTACAAGTACAATAACTACCACCATTTAATAAACCAATAAGGCTAAATATATACTATTAATATGTATAGTAAGTCCCAATATATGGGAAATGATTCAAACCTATGACATGGACCATGTTGGCTACCATTAATCCTTAATGACCCTAGCTAACCTTGTAAAAAGGATTAACAAATAGCCTTGCAAATAGAAAAGCAAATAGAAAAAAAAAAAATAGGAAATAGGGAGGGAAATGGAAAAGGAACAAACTGGCCCACACGGCCCATCCAGCCCAGCCGGCCTGCTCCCTTCCTTTCCCCTTTTCTCCGCCGCGCACCCGCTGGACCGCCCAGCAAGGGCCCAGCGCCGCAGCGGCACACGGCAGCCAGTCCAGCCCAGCGCCCCGAGCCGAACACTACCCCTGACCGCACGCGGACCCACCTGGCAGCCGCCTTTGCGCTTCTTCTTCCTCATGGCGTCGCCCGGTGTGGCGACAAAGCACAACGCCGTGCGTGATCCCCACACGAAAGCACCGCCGTAGATCCCCTCGCCAAGCATCGGCGGCCGAGCACACACCCGTCTGCCGCGCCTACGGGTCCCAGGGGTCACACAAATGGCGTGAACCCCCGCCACCACGTTCTCCCCCACGCACATGCCGTTGCCGCGCCTCTGCCTTTCCCCTTTTTCCTTGGCCGCAAAGCCAAGACAGCGCCAGCGGTGACGACCGGAGCCCACACGATTGGGAGGTAACCACTCACCCTCTCCCAGCCGCTTGATCAAGGACCAAGCTTGATCACCGTCCAAATGCCGCTGGGGAGAGCCGCCACGCCTATAAGAACCAAGCCCCCGTACTCTAGGGCTTCCCAATGCCCCGCCGCCAGTCGGTGGCAACCACCAAACCTCGCCAAGCCAAGAGAAGGAGGGGAGAAGGAAGGAGAAGGAGGGAAGAGGCCGCCGGAGCTTGACTGTGGCCGTCGGAGTTGGGAACGAAGGCCAGACGACCACACCAGCGACGCGGATTGGCACGGCACTACTTCGCCTCGCCTCGGCAACGACTCGACACCGACCACCACCCTATCGCCGCCAACTCCGCGGCAAGCACCGCCGTGCCCCTGTCCAACCCCGCCCTGCTGACCAGCCATGGCGCTCCACCGGAGCGCGGAGGCTAGAGCCATTATCGGCTCGGGAACACGCACGCACACATACACAGATCGGCCTAGCCCCAAGGGAGTCGGTGCCAAGCGCACCGGTGAGACATTGAACGCCATGGCGCCATCGCGGGCACCTACTCCGCCGCGGCGAGCTGCCATCCGACGACACCGAACCCCGGAAGAGCCTACCTAACCTCGAACCGAGTCCGCCCCACCATGGCGCACTTCGTGCACACACCCGCGTCGAAGATGCCTTAGCCGAACCCACCCGGACTTCGCCGTCGCGGCTACGCCGCCACGGAGCACCGCCATGCCATGGAGAAGCCCACAAACCCGGGAACCGTGTTCGCCTCGCCAAGGCGCACGCCAGGCGCACTCCCGCATCCAAAAAGCTCCACCTGAGACCCCTACGACCATGACCACTACGTCACCGTACTTCCGCCGCCACCGTGCCGCTGTGCGGAGTTCCGCCGTCCAAATTGGTCGTTGGAGCTGCCTTCAGCGCGCCCTCGGGAACCCAAACCGCCGGAGCGCAGCCCCAATTGCACCAACAACGCATCCAGGCAACCTCGCCGTTGCACGCCGCCGAGGACCGCCGTTGAACGACGAGCATCAGCCGATCTGGGTCTACACAGGCTGCAGCTGATGCGTTGACGATCCAAACACATATTCACATGCATGCTGCTGGTACAAGAAGGTATATATAGCCCACCACCCACTTCACACTCATGCATATTCACACCTAGCTATTACTCCCTGCTTCCGCGAAAGAATGCAAGTCTATGTTCGCGAGGACAAGAAATTAGTGGAGACGGTGGTAAATGAGCGCATATGTCTCTAGATTTCTGTTCACTGCAAGTTACTAGCAATCATAGTTTCTTTCACGCACATGTAAAGGAGTGCATAAGAGAGAAAAATGATGCGTGTGTCCCTAGACTCCTGTCCACCGCAAGTCTCCACCAGCATTTTTTTCACAAACATGCAAATAAGGGCATTAGAGAAGATGAATGGAATGATGAGTGCTGGAGAGAAGATGGATGGGGAGCGCAGGAGAAAGAATGGATGGATTTGATTTATTTATTTATTTTTTTTGCTCAATGGGCGCGTCCCGGCCGTCCCCACCATAGCTACTTCACAACAGCCTATCATCAACCCTAAAGTTGTAGTATTCTTTTTGGGACACGCTCCCAACTCTAGAATTGCATGCTTATCTAGACAGAAGGAGCAGCTAAATCACGTAAACACCACCCACCGTCTTCCACCATATTATGTATGTGGAGTCATGTAGTCAAGCAGCCATCTAGGTTATCATTACAAATAACAAAGTTTGTCTTTCAAAACTATAATACATATTTTGATTCTATACATCGTCTTATTTATTGTACTAGTATCGGCCAACAAAAGAAATCTCGCTTTAATACGACCCCAAAATTAACATATTAATCGGAAAAATTACCCATTACCACTATGTAAAAAAAATCCCAAAATATATTTGTACCTATTCCACTGTCACCCACTCGCACCATTACTAAGGAAAACACGATAAAGCCAACACAAAATAAAGAAGGGATGAGTGCCTACCTAGCCAAGACTTCATTCCCCTCACAATAGATGAAATGGATGACTCAATGCCAGGTCAAAATTAAATGTATTGGCACTCAGGATACCACAAAATAGTGGTGTCAAGTTCTGCATTAGATTGCTTATCCTAACAGACGGCAAGATGAATGCACCAAAAGAAGAACGTTATTCATTTACTCGTATTAGGATCAACATCAATGAAACCTTTGTTAGGCATTTCGTTTTTGTACTAGGTTTTGAGGTCACAACGATATTTTAGCAAAAGTTAAAAAAAAAGAAGGTAATCTAAATATCTAACGGTTGCACTACTGTATAACCTCTCTAGCAATGACAAGAAATGCCAGTCGTGGCGTCTATCTACCAAATATAAGAGCAAGGCAGCACCAGGGTACAAATTGCTGTATGAAATTAGGACAACTTTCTTACTATAGCCGTTGCATTCTACGTACAGCTAGATTAATGGTAGATAAGGTACGTACGGTGAACCTCACTCATCTCTTGCAGGCACACGTACGTGTGCTTATTACAAATCTAATGACGATATTAGTCTACGTTACGGTAGCTAGCTAGGCCATACTTCAAACTTCTTTGGCTTGCTTAGTAGTAGTATTATCTTTTGCAAGCTCTCTGCAGCTGATACAGTACGTACGTCCCAATGCAAGGCTGGCCGGCTGGCCGGACAACTAGACCTCTCCGTCGTCTCTCCCTGCTGGTCGCCCGGCACCAGGTGGCGAGGAGACAAGGAACAGCAGAGGAGCAAGCCGCCAGCGACCAGGTACACCGTCAGGCAACCTGAGGCGAGCACGACGTCGACGAAGAAGTACGTGTCCCCGGTGTCGGCGGCGAGGTAAAAGCGGTCGGAGGCGACTTGCATGAAGTGGATGGCCGCCGTGGCCTCGAGCGCCACCCAGGCCAGGGCGTCGACGGCAGTGGCGGCCCAGCGGCCGCGCATGCTGATCGTCGTCGTCGCCGTCAGCAGCAAGTGCAGCTGCGCCGGCACCGCCGCGGCCTCGATGCACCACAGCTGCCCGTGCAGCAGGGCGGTCACCTCCGCCGCCGCCGCGCGTCGGTCAGCGCCACGCACGGCGGGAGCAGCCACGTCGACTGCGGCAAGCATGCACGTTATTATGGTGTGATGAGGATTGAGGATGGCTTATGCAGATGCAGTGCGCTGAGGACGTATGAATTTATGCATGATGAATGTACTATACCTTGCTGGTGCAGGGGGTGCGGTTGGCGATGAGTATGGCGATGTCGTTGACGGCGAAGGCAAATGCGTGGACGACAGCCCACAGGCAGACCGTGACCGGGACCGTGTGTAGGATACGACGACGGCCAGCGACAGGCAGCAGAGGACGCTCGTCGTCGTCGTCAGCGGCGACGACCGGCAGCGGGGGCGACGACACCTCCTCTTCCTCCTTGTCGTCCTGCTTGGACACCGGCAGCGAAGAAGTGGCTGCTGCTGCTGCTGCTGCTGCAGCAGGCTGGTCGTTGTTCATGACCTTGTCGTCGGCCATGGTCACGTACAGTCGTCCTTGCTTAGCTTGCTGTCGTCGATCGTTCACCTGCATGGACACGTGCTTATGTGAGGACTGGGAGTTTACAAAGGGGATGATGGCCGGAACGGAAGAACATGTGCATGCATGCACAGCCGGAATCGGATGGGAAGGGAGACCATGATGATGATATGGACTCATCGTATAATACCGGCGGCTGGGCCGCGACTACTTGCTCCTCGATCGAGTAGGAAAGGCACCTTTCGTTGCTTGGAATCGACAGCTGCGCGCGATGGGATCGGACGTATGGATGGAAGTCAGCAATAATAAGCAAGAAAACGAAATGGCAGGTTCGTTATGTGGATCGAGCAAGCAAGAATATAATCGACGACGATGACCTGCTGAGACGGCGCCGGTCCGCCGGCGGCCGGGAATGAAGAAGAAGAAGCAGCAGCAGCAGAAGAAGAAGAGATGGGTTCCGACTAGTAGGTAGCTAGGGTGTCCGGCCCTGTTCCTACTCCCTCCGTCCCATATTAGATGACGTTATGGGATGCGTGCCGGTCAAACTTTCTCAACTTTGACTAGATTTGTAGAAAAAAAATTTTGCAACATTTTCATCTCCAAATAAATTTGTTAAAAAACTAGACTTAAAGATCTTTCCAATGATACTAATTACTTAGCATAAATATTTATATATTTTAATATATAATTGCCAGTATTTTGAAAATGTTGACTTCTCGGGAAGCGAGAATGACATCTATTTTGGGACGGAGGGAGTATGTGGCTATGTAGTATGTAGTATATAGAAGGGAAGGGAGGGAGATGCGGCCGGCGGCGGCCGGCGCGTACGCGTTCTCGTGAGCGTGAGAACCAACCAACGACCCATGCATTTAGTACATCAATCACTGGTCGACACGCGTACGCGTCGTCGTCAGTGCGAGCGACGAACGCCGCCATGTCTAGCTGCTGACGATCATAGTCTAGTTTCATCCACGAAATTACAACCGGAGTCGGTAGTAGGGCTACCAGGGCTACCATGCGCATCCAACTTATTACTAGCTAGCAGCTACTATATATGTATGTTACCATGCATGCACGACTTACCCAGCCACGAAGCAATTGCATAGATGCATACGCGCAGCATTTGCCAACTAGCTAGCAACATGCATATGCACGCATGTGCAGTGCAATTCATACGTACGGTGCATGCATGCTTTGTTATCATCCATCCCATTCCCATGCATCTTTGCCAGATGTAGGAGGTGAGCCATGACCCACATCTCTCACTCTCAGTAGGCCTGTCTATATATCACTGCCTTGTCTCCCTGCGGAAACCAACAAGCTGCAATTGCAAACCATTTCCATTGCATACGAGGCAGCACGGGAAATTATCGATCCAGTGTACACAGGCTGCCTGCATGCCGTCCGCTGGTGGATGCATTGATCCATCACACATTCACATGCATCATGCTGCTGCACACATAGGGTACACGGTACAGGCCATTCACACCTAGCTAGCTATGTGTGCATTGTATGTACACGTCAGTATAGGCCATATTCACGCTCACGCTCATGCATTCAGACCTAGCACAACTCCCTCCGTCCGCGAAAGAATGCAAGTCTACATTACCGAGGACAAGTTGGTTGAGCGATGTAGAAAATGACACATATGTCCCTATATTTATGTCCGCTACAACTACAAGTTTCCAATCACGACGATTTTCACACACACAAAGGAGTGCATGAGAGAGAAAATGACGTGTGCCCTAGATTCCTGTCCACTGCAAGTCTACAATCGTAGTTTTCTTTCACATGCACGTAAATTTGCAAGAGAGAGAGGATGAATGGGCGGGACGATGCAGAGAAGATCGATGGGGGAGGGTAGGAGAGAGAACGCACAGAGTTGATTTTTTTCTCTTTTGTTTAGTGGGCCCTACCCTAGCTACTTCATGATTGTCTCATCCCAAAAGTTGCATTCTTTTAGGACATGCTCCCATATCTAGAATTGCATGCTTTTTAGGACGTACACACCACCCACCATCTTCCACCATGTTACATATGTATAGATATATAGTCCAGGCAGCGATCTAGGTTATTAATGAAAATAACAAAGTTTCTTTTTCAAAAGTATAATGCATATTTTGATTCTATACACCGTTTTATCTATTGTACTGGTATTTGGCCAACAGAAGGGATCTCCACTTTAATCCTTAAGGTCTCGAACTTACCGCATTAATTGGGGAAATTGCCCACACGCGTTTTGATAAAATTACTCACCACTGCCATTATATTATGTAAAAAGTTACCCAAATTGCTAATGGTGGAACACTATTTCGACAAAAAGATTGATGAAGTATTAGATTTGATAGTGTATGACATATGAGTGAAATGAGCTTGAAGATTATATATGCTAAGTTGTACTAGGATTGAACATCATGGTAGATGTGTGTAGTTTGCGCTGGCCAGTCCGCTAGTTCTTTGACTTCTTTCAGTTCAATTGTTCCAAGACAGAAGTTTAGCAAAATTGTTCCTCTCTTGTACCTCATTAAAAGAATTAGTTCATCCAAAAAACAAAATATCCTAATCAAATAAAAATATGCTGTAAGAAATTAGGGACTTTATTACTGTAGCAGTTGCGTTCTACAAGTAGGTAAAAAAGAACAAGAAACCCTCACAGAATATAAATAAAAAAGCTTTTGTCGCAATAATATATATATTTTTTTTATTTTACAGAAAACCTTGTTGGTCGCTTCTTTGGCCCATTAAAGAGTTAAAAACAAAGCAAAAGATACAACATTGTTAGGCTGCATAACTTACTGGGCCCTGGGCCGTATTGCAGAAGCTAGAAGGAAATGGAGGAGCTGGTGATTTGGAAACGACGTGGGTGCAAAACATGTTCTACTTCCCGTTGGTTCTTCAATTTGTTTCTGTCGTCTGCTGAAAGGACGCGTTTGTAGCGCTTGTACTTTTAAGGTTGAGCCAACAAAAAAATAATAAATGTCTATTTTTCTATTTGGACAAATAGGGAACGACAACTCACACGCGATAGTTTTAAACGACATCTGGACAAACCTCACTTCACAACATTTGGACAAAAGAGGGTGAGGGGGAAAAAAAAAGTAGTACATCGACAATGTACGCCAAACCTGTTACTACATGACAAGGAATGCTAGCTTCTTGGAAAGTACTCCTATATATCAGATGATATATATACCAATTATTAAATTTAAAAATACAAGTGGCGTCAGAATTCGGTCATAATCACCTAGTAACTTGGGTTGTAGCGTGCGCATGTGTGGATCGGATTCTCTCTCTAGGCCCGCCCGGACCTGTTGGAATTGGGATGGGAATCGGAATCCCAGCGCTTTGCCTCTTGCGGCAGCCTGTCAGCCGCTGGCTTCGCTTTGCTTTGCTTCTTCTAGAGGGCTCCCTAGATAGAACCTCCGCTTTGCCTGCTCTGTCCGCCAGCATTACCAAATGTCTCTGTTTCCTATTTTATATACTATGTATAATTTGTATTTGTACTATCTATTTGCAAGAAGGCACTACGGACGGAAGAAGTGTTTTCAACTTAAATAAGAGAAAAGCATTATGAAAGAAATGCTGTGTGTCCAAACAGTACAGCAGCACCTGATAAAACCATGAATGGATGGTGCATGCAGCTATATCTATAAGCATTCAAGATATATTTGATCTTGAACAAATTAAAATTTTCCAAGGAGAAATCAGCAATTGAGTAGTACTAGTAGTTAGTACGAGTGCAAAAAAAAAAGTGCTCATGTCCAATTGCCAACCTGCAACTATATATTTCTATATTTGTTTCACCTTCGACTGCATTCATATGCCGTAATCTCACCTTTGGTTGTATCCATTTGAAAAGGATACAGAAACCTACTGGTAATGCTCCCTCCTGCTGTATTTAGCGGTTACTCCATCTGTCCTAGAAAAAAAGTGTTGTTTTAGATTTTTCAGAAACTATGTTTGACCATTCATCTTATTCAAAAAAATTATATAGATTATAAAATAAATAATTCATTATTAAAGTATCTCTAATAATAAAAAATAAGATAGATGGTATTTATACAAAAAAATTTAAATAAGACGATTGGTTAAACACGATGTCCTAAAAATCTAAAACGACATTCTTTTTTAGAGTCAATCTCTTTTTTTTTGACACAGTGCCTTTGTGCGTCCGTGTTGGATTGGATGGAGTGGAATCGACCGCATCTTCCGCGTCGCTGCCGGTGGTCCCCTGGTCGAATAGGAATCGGAATAGGAATGGGAATGGGAATCCCAGCGCTTTGGCTCTCTCTTTCAGCTTCCTCCTCTCCTTTTGCTGCAGGCAACTAGTATATATCCACTTTGCTTCTTCTGGAGGGCTCCTCTTCTCCTACAAGGCCGGCTACACCAAGACTCCTCTGCCACCATTGCCGGCCAACAGCGGCTCCAGCAAGAATCCCTCTCTCCCTCTGCTTGCCTGGCATGGTACGTCCCACCTTTCCTTTCCTTTCCATCATCGCTTCATTCTAAGTTGTAATAGGAATTTCTAATTTGCATGTATCTATATTTTTATTTCTTTATTTATTACTGCTTCCTTGTTCCTGCTTGGTCGCTAGTAGCTGCTCGGATATTCTTTTTAGCAGCACATACGTATGATGAATCATTTTATTTTATTTGTTCCATCTTCTTCTTTCTCATTTTTTTTAGGAAAGCAGAACCATGATTTCTACTCTGTTCTCTTTTTTGTATATTGTATATATATGTGTAAAACTACGCTACTCTGTCAATCGGATTTTTTTTTTTTTTTTTTTTTTTTTGTAATCAAGTGATGGCATTCAGTTTGGTCTACAGATCATATCATAAATGAAAAAGGAATAATAAATAGACAAAGAAAAGAGATTTCTAGATGGACTACACCACCTCACCCATTTGTACGTGGCACTTGAAGAAGCCTCTAGCTACTAGTACAGAGTACTACGAACACCACGCATCGTCATCAATCTCTTTCTTTCTTTATGAAATGAAAAGGAAAAAAAAAACAGTATTTGAACCTGCCAACTCCTGAATGAATCCTCCTACGAGAAAGATTGGACGACTGTAATTGTCTGCTTCCAATCAAACCAAACAAAGCTAGCTGCTTGATTCTTGGTTTAGTTCCAATGTGCGCCTTGTCTGAATATCTATCTACCTCTGTTTATTATCACTCACATCTCACATCTGCTGGAACAGGTTTAACTTCGCGCTAGCTGCTTACCTGCACAAACCCAGTCGATTGCAGTAATCGGGCTTCTTTTCTTCTCGTCCACCCGTATTGTTGTTCATCATCAACACGCTGCCCCCGGATGGCTGATGCGATCAAGGTATGTAATCCATCAACTGCTAACTCTGACGATCCTACCCTCTACTTGTGATCTGTGAATGCTGACCCATCATCATACCGCTCATTACTTATTTGTGTTGTGATGACATAAATAAATAAATAAATTTATATCCTTTTTAGATTTTAAGGGCACACGCACCGGCCTTTCGATTAAAATCAAAAGACCATAGGACATAGGTCTAGAGTTTAAAGACGGTGCGCACCTTACAGCAACATCAGAACCCAGAAAAAAACAGTCTTAAAAGAGACGCCGGTAACAGAACCAAAAAAAAAAAAAAAAAAAAAAAAAGAGCCTGGAGCACAACTGCCTAACAGCCGTAGCAACTACTACACTCCAAGGAAAAGTTGTAGGAACGCCACCAGGATGCTGAAGAAATCTTTTCTGAACCAACCATATATCTTCATCAGTAGACTCGCTCCAATCAGGAACTTTTTCAGATTCACCACGGTGGAACTTCAGGCAGTGTCCCTGGTTACGTTGGGTGACCACAACACCATCTTTGCCGCCGGTTTGATCTTCCCCATTAAAACCTTCAGCAGCTCTTTTCTTCCCTTGGGGGCACAGAGCTATCCAGTTCTGCAAAAGCCCATGAATTCTGTAAAGCAGCATCTCCATGCTTCTCAAACCAGTTTTCTGAAAACAAAGCTCATTTCTAAGATTCCAGATAGACCAGAGAACAGCAGAAGTAATCATGTTCAACAAACCATGCTTTTTTTACTAACTTCCCTATCTCAATTATATAATCCCCTACTTTCATCCCAACAATCTCAGAGATCAAAATCCAACATTGTTTAGCCACTACACAGTCAAAAAATACACATGTCAAACAGATTCCTTATCTGCATAGAACAGACAACTTTCATCATCTACTTTTCTCCTTTTTGCCAAGTTATCTCTGGTTAGCACTCTATTATTAGAAGCCAAATGAAAGACCTAGCTTAGGCTTTCCTTTTCTTCATTGGTCAATGCAATTGAATTTTCATTCAGGACTTGCTAATGGATTTTTGGATGCAGAGTCAAGTTGGGGCATTTCCTCCTGGGAAAAAGATAACGATTGTGTTTGTAATAGGTATGCCTACTGTCTTTTGTGTATGCTAACACTGAACAAATGTATATGTAGGCATGTAACTCGCATAGTATCTACTACAGGCATGATCTGAACATTTTTGCGCAGGCGGCCCAGGCAGTGGCAAGAGCACTCAGTGTTCCAATATTGTCAAACAGTTTGGCTTCACCCATCTGAGTGCTGGTGACCTTCTGCGTGAAGAAGCTAAATCTGATACTGAACAAGGGTAACAACCTTTCTTCTTCCTATAAACCAGCTTGCTCTGCACATAGGAGTATATATGTTGTGGTCACCATTCAGAGTTTCAGACATGTCCCATTTTTTTCTCTCAGTACGATGGTAAAGAATCTTATGCATGAAGGAAAACTTGTGCCGTCCGAACTCATCGTCAAGCTTCTGCTGAAGGCCATGCTTCAAAGTGGAAATGACAAGTTCCTTATCGATGGATTTCCTCGAAACGAAGAGAATCGCAAAGCATATGAGAGCGTTGTAAGCCTGCTTTTTGGTTCTGTTGTCTGACTCTTCTGACCTATCAGCATATATTTATTTTGGTTCTAAAAAGGCACAAATGTGCATCAGCCATATGTATGTATGATTTTGTTACGTAGAAATAGCTCTATATTTTATCATGCCTTCTTGTTACCAGATTGGCATTGAGCCTGAGTTCGTTCTGTTTATCGACTGCCCAAAAGAAGAGTTGGAGCGGCGCATCCTAAACAGAAATCAGGTTTTCCTCTTGTCATTTCTCAGTGCAAGCTTGAAACTTTTGTTTCCTTTGCTTAATTCATTGCTTTGGTTTTCTGATCGTCGACAGGGAAGAGATGACGACAACATCGACACTATTAGGAAGCGGTTTCAAGTTTTCGAGGAGTCAACTCTTCCTGTTGTTCAGTACTATGAGAAAACGGGGAAGCTTCGAAAGGTAACTTGCATTGGGGAGTGCTCTGGTTTTTTATATGAAACGTGCACTGTGCTAAAATTTGTAATTCTGTAGAGTAAATATGAACTGTAACTAACCTAATCTCACTTAATTAAAAATCTCCATGTTTCATATATGTATGTATCCCTTTGTACTCTGTGCAGGTCGATGGCGCCAAATCTCCTGATGTGGTTTCTGAAGATGTGAAGGCTATATTCGCTCAACTGAACATTCAGGTGCACTCACATTCATGTTCTCTCTTCCAATTTCTTAGTTCAGGAAACATTGGATGACTAAATGATGATGTTCCTCCTTGTGCTGCACCCTCTTGGATCGATGATGCTATATCTATAATTTGCCTTATCCTGTATTTTTCGTTTCACTAGGCAAACCAAGGTAGCAGTGTGAGCAGCAAAGTGCAGAGCAATCCACTGAAGCGGTTCCTTGACTTGTTCTGTGGTAAGTTTCGAGATGGATGAGACCACCATCACTACTTAAACTCCTCGTTGAGTATTTGGCATCGACCTTGGGACAAACTCATGATGCATGTCTTCTTGTTGACTGATTATCAGGATGCTTTGGGACGCAGGAGGCGAGAAGCTAACTGATGAGATGGTAGGACTGAATTCTTGCGTGGTACACATCCAAAAGGGATTCAGAAAACACTTGGTACGGTGTCGTTGAACTGAAGTGTGTGCATATCTGGTGTGTCTGTTGTGCAGATTCAGTCTGTCGGCTTTGTTGTGAACTTGTGAATTTGTGATCCATCCATTGCCAGAGTGTGAGTCTGTGTATGTAGAAACTAGTTGAAAAGAAACAGAGAATGGCACTGTCCAGCTGCACCTGGTGTGGTTTCTTTGTTGGTCCAGTGTCAGTGACAGTACAAGTAAACCTGCAACACATCTTGTATTTGTAATTGTAACTGCAGGAGACGGATGTGATGTGTGCAGCTTATTCAGTTTGCTGCATCGAGTGATGCTTGTGAGGGCTTGTTGATGGCTTTCTTCTCCAAATACACTATCAAGACATATTTTATGGCAAATTTAATGAAACTAATTTGATGCCATATATATCTGGTGCAATTTTTTGTAGTCTTGGTTAAAAGCTAGAAAAGATCAACTTAGGACAACGCTAATTAAAGTGACCTATAGTTTTGATGAATTGATGGAGTAGCAATTATTATTTTCCTCCAACAATTGTCCGGAAAATCAAAATGGAACGGTATCTTGACTACAGTTGACACTGATGAGCGTGAATCGGCCTGCTGTTAGCGATGAACTGCCACCATGTTTATTACATGTGTCACATTAATTAACTACTAGTATTACTTGTGCTATACTCAAAGCTTGCCCTACAAATTCTCTCGCCAACACTGCATGCACGCAAGGGCAAGGACTTTCACGGAAATGTTCGACATCGTCGGCGACGAGCTGCTGGTACGAAAGGCGGCAGCGGCGCTCGCGAATGGGCCGGGCCAGGAGAGTGAGTGCGGCCCGGCTTGGTTAGAACGTAGAGAGAGAGTGAGGGCCAGGAGAGAGAGTGAGGGCCGGGCCAGCAGCATTGCGCGCCGCATATCGATTCCGCGGACAATATAATCCGGATGGCTCCCGACCCGTCGTCCCCTACCCCTGGCGACGGCGACGGCGCTCCCCCGCCGCCCGAGCTGATCCGGCCACCGAGCCCCCGCCCATCCCATCTGACCTCAGATCCAAAATCCCAGGAGCCTGATCTATCGAATCTGGGTATCCACTCGCAGCTTGAAGCTTCGGAGCCCAGCAGCGCAGGTTCGGCGTCCCAATCCCTTCCCACATCGATCTCTAGCCCGGCGCCTTGTGCGGTTGTGCCACCTCCAGCGCCCCTGTCACCCCGGCAGCGGCGGCCACCACCATAACCCCTGCCACCCCCGCCGCACCTACAAGCTTTGAAGACGCTGCCGGGGAAGAGGAGCTCCTCGATTGGGGCGACTCTGACAGTGAAGAGGAACAAGGGGAAGAAACCGGCTCTGACGCTTCGGCGGCCAGGGTCTGCAACTGCCCTGTTCTTGGCGAGCCTGTAGCTGCAGGCCTGGTCCCCAACGCCGCCGGCGTCCTGCTTCCCTGCGTCGGTTCCGTCGACCCGGTAACAGCTGGAGCCAAGCCGCCGCCTAAGCTGAAGTCGGTACTGGGGCAGCCGTCGCCCGCCCCGCAACAGCTTCACAGGCCAACGCGCGTGCACACACCCTCTGCCGCGGACGCTGGCCGTCGCAAGACGGTGTGGAGGAGACTGAAGCTGACGGAAGATTATGCTTCTTGGCTACCGGAGCAGAGGGCCCAAGGTTCCAAGCAGCTGGCCAGCTCTCAGCCTGCTAGCTGCTGGGAGCTCGGGGAGTCTTTGGGAGCTATTGCTCAGCTGGAGCCTCCTTCTCCGCCGAGATGGCAAACAGCAAGGAAGAAGTACCGGTGGCGCAAGGACGGAACTCTTCAGAAGGATGGCTCCAGCAAGATTAGGCGACCAGCGCGGAACGCCGCCTCGGGACACGCCATGGACGGCCAGGAGTTCTTTTTTAAAAAGCTCCTTGCCGGCCGCTGTTTTCGGTGTCTCAGCGTCGACCACCAAGTTGCACAGTGCAGGGACCCTGTTCGCTGCCTCAGGTGTAAGGGCTCCGGCCACATCTCCCGCCACTGCCGTGCCAGCCGACGACAACCCAGCTCAGCTTCCTGGCTGGTAGCATCCACAGCCGCCTAGCTTTCCCACCACTCTGCTCCGCCAGCCATCCCAACACACCACCATCTCAAAACACCCCAAAGGCCGAGGAGACGGAGTACATGCCTGGCCAGGCTGCCAACCGCCCAACGCTGGGCCGTGTCACTGTCGTTCCTTGGTGCGGCCGATGCCAGGCGCCAGCGGCACCCTCACTGTGCCGTGAGCGTGACCAGGATGACGACTTTGAGGGATCGCGGCGACGCAACGAACGACGTCGTTCGCGGTCACCATTGCGCTGCGATAAAATGGGCGCGGGTGACAACACCCCTCATTTCCTGGTGAGTCCAGATCCACTGGCAGACCACGGTCTCTGGGCTTCAATACCAAGGAGCCCTCCTCTCAGGTACGATGACCCGATGCTCCTGGAGGCCTCCCTCCTCGTGGAACCAATGGTTGGTCCTGACTCCGGCAGAGGCGATCCCGTCTCCCCTAGGCCAGTTGTCCAGCCTCAGACGTCAGGGGAGTCCCAGGACGGATCGACTAAAACATCGGAGGAAGAGGATGACATTGCAAGCGACGCGCTCCAGCTTGCGTCTGGCTACCAAACCATCCGCGGTGCCGGTGGCTGAGCGCGCGCAGCGCAAGCTGATGCGTGAACTAGAGTTCATCAATCCACGGCAACCGGCGCCAGATGCGGCAGTGACTGTTGACTTGTATGGTGCTGATCTCCCAGAACAGGCCATCGAGGCAATCAGGGCCGCAACACGCCTGGACAATAAGGAGCTAGCAAAGGCCTTAGCGGCGATAGTTGACGAATCTAATGCGGTGGAGATGGAGGCCTAGTGAGCTTTTGCAGCCAAAAGCTGAAGCGTTAGTTTGACCAATGTTGCCTAGCTCGGTGCCAGCGCAAAGGGGAATTTCTAATAAAACAAGCGGCGGGAATCTGATTGCCTGGGATCAAGATCTGAAGAAGCACGGCTGGTCCTTAGCGGGACAGACAACTCTCAAGCCCCCAATAGTCGCCCAAACCAGTAGTGAGTAATCAGTTGCTAAAATCCTAAAACCCCTGCAGCTTAGGCTGCGGTAGGGAGCGCCTCTCGCGCATGTAATCAAATGTTGTATGCTAACTCCTCATTATCAATTATTAAGCCGGGTAACTGGATCTTTCAAAAAAAATAGAACGTAGAGGACAGGGGCAGGCGTGGTCATTTGCCACCCCGGCCCGGATGACTCGGATCCATTATAGACTGGATTGCAGCAGGCTACCGACGACTGTACGTCAGAGTTCCTAGTGCATGCGCTAGTATGATTAGTGGCTTCGCTTAGTCGCGCAAATCAGTTAATAGCCCATTCTGTTACTCAAAAAAAAAAAAAGTTAATAGCCCGTTCTCTGCTTCCTCGCTGTGCATGCTTTTTCTTTTATCGTCTTTTGGGTTTCTAGAGCTCCTAAGGTATCTCGTCTGATGGGTTTCTAGACGTTTGTGAACTGCTATCCTCTTAACTAAATGCATACGGTGGTATGTTCGCAGAAAAAAATTAAAAATACTAAATAGATATACAGTAAAAATATATGTTCATAATGAATCAAATAATACTTATCTTGTATCATAAATATAGATTTTTATATAAATTTAGTCAAAGTTAATATAATCTGACTTACAACAAATCAAAAAAACTATTAAAAAAATTTGGGACAGAGTGTCGATCATTTTTTTTAATCAAAGGCCCAGCCCAGCTTTACTAGAAAGTGTATGACGAATCCATCGATCATGTATAGTACTCCCTCCGTTCCAAATTATAAGTCGCTTTGACTTTTTTGGTATGTTCATTTTGCTATGTATCTAGATATAATATTGTGTCTAGATGTATAACAAAATGGATGAACTAAAAAAGTCAAAACGACTTATAATTTAGAACGGAGGGAGTAGTGATCTTGCGCGGATGTTTCGGTGATCTTGATCATGACGCCGGCGCCCTTGCAGAAGTCGGGGTCGGGGCATTGTGCACTATACTTATGCCTTGTTTAGATGGGAAAAGGTGGAAAAAGTTGCAACTGTAGCATTTCGTTTGTATTTGGCCAATCGTGGCCCAACTAGGATTAAAAGATTCGTCTCGTGATTTACAACAAAACTGTGTAATTAGTTATTTTTTTCACTAACATTTAATGCTCCATATATACGGATAGAAATTGATGTGATGGAGAGAGAGTGGAAAAACTTGCAACTTTCAGTGAAACTTGCATGTAACTAAACAAGGCCTTAATTAACATTGACATGGCATCGTATTTCTTTTTGGGTCAACGACGAGAAACCAACTCTAGAAAAGATATATATACATAGTACTCCAACAACCATCCATATTGCACTCGCACGTAGCGGGCGCCAAAGGTAGCTCCGGGTGACTTGCCAATAGCATGTTTAGCTTTCAGTATCCAGCGTGTGCGCTTGTGCTAAAGTTTTCATATGCAAGCATCTGATTCAGCCACCAGAGGTCTTGGATGGAGAGCAAAGGCATACATGATCATGCATCTGATTCTTTGGTTCTCCTCATCACAACGAAAAGTTCATTATATAGAAGCAGAGATGCAGTAAAGAGTGCCAGAACCTCAAATAAATGTATGCTTCTTGTCAAAAAAAAAAATGTATGCTTTGCAATAGTGCTGCAATAATTTTAGCTTAGAAAAAGCGAAGTAGGTCAGCAAAGCGAACGTCACTAGCCAAACAAACTAGTACTAAATCTCATAGGAACCATCGCGGCAATTATATATTATTAGTATTACAGAGTGTGTAGTTCACTCATACTAGTCCCAGTGCGTACCATCATGGATACTTACTCCCTCTGTTCTAAACTAAAAGAAATTTGAAGTATAACATATAAGTTAAATTATTGTAAATTTTGTATCGCACGCCACATCCTAGTGCGCACGTTAGTTTTTTTTTTAATTTTATTTTATGAAACACTGGGTATAGTGGCCATAGCTGCACCTTCGCTGAGCCACCTTGGCTGGCTCGCTCCGGCCAGGTCCCCCGCCTTTGCATGCATATAAATAGTGCGTGTGGTGCAGCCTTGTAACTGTAATAGTTTGCCAATCGATCAATCGTAGAGGATCGGAGTACACCACAGATCCAGGAGCACGATATATATGGAGCCTGTTATTGCTAACGACGTCGAACGGCCAGTGGTGGATAAGAGGAAAGATGAAGAACCATGGAAGATTCGAGGTAATAATAGTTACAGCTAGTACTGTGTTGTAGCTAGTTTTAAGAGCAAGTAATATATTAGTGAGAACTACTCTCTTCATTTCAAATTGTAAGTTGTTTTGACTTTTCTAGTTGCATATATAGCAAGATAGCTTGCTATATATGTATGTATCTAGATATGCACTTATGCTTAGATACATAATCAAATTTTATGAATCTAGAAAAGTCAAAACTACTTACAATTTGGAATAGAGGGAATATAGTATCTTATTCTCTGTACTACTCCTGCTTTGGGGTATAATGCTTCTTGTCATCCATTTACCTTTCAGCTCCAGTTTCCTCAGCTTCCGTACGTGTTTTGTTGACGTGCATATAGTACTCAGCCCCAAACATATATATTCAGCTCCCTCTATTTCTGGATGCATGCATTCGGGGTTTTCTCTAGTTTTATTAGACCGTTCCCCATGTAGGTTTACAAATTTCATTCTCATTAAATTAAATGAGATGTTTACATGTAGGCAAAGATTCTGAATGACAAGAAATTTATGAAGAGATGAGTTTTATTAGGATCACTACTACATTAATCTTATCGGAGGCGAGCATTTTAACTTAACGGAGGGGGGACAACCAAATTAAAAAGGCCTACGTTAATGCGGCTTTACAAAGACGGTCGCTTTGTCCGCCTCCGTCAAAAGGCTTTGATTAAACTAGGTATTCAGAGCTTTCAAAGCTATAATACAGGTTGAAAAAATAACACCCGGAGTAAGCTAGTTCTGTTTCATCTGACTTTGCCTAATCAAAGTTGTCACACCCAATTTTAAAGACAAAACCGAGTATAAGTCTTGTGTGTGCCCAAGAAACAATCTCACACATAATCTCACCATGTGAGCAATAGGAAGCGAAGGAGAGAGAACGAGCGCGCTGGAGAGCTTCGTTACCTGATCGCGCGGCTCGGCAACGAGTTCCGAACGGTGGAGGAGCAGCCAACGATGCTAACAGCAGCGGCGGCCGGAGCTAGGGCTTCGCGTCGGCGTCAGCTAGCTCGGTATAAGGCGGCGGCTCGCGATAGGGTGGAAAAACACGGACGCAGGATGGAGTCAGCTCCTTTTACATATAAATAGGGCACTAGAGTACTAGATACGCTGCTCAAAGCCGATTCGAGAGAGGGCGGTGGGATTTCATGCCCTGGCCAAGCCGACTCGAGCGGATTGGTGAAGCTGTGCCGCCGAGCGGATTGGGCCAGCGGGTCTCGGCTCCAGCGGGAGAGGGGAGAGGAAAAGAAAATCCTTTTTCTTTTTCTGCACTGATTTTTAAATCATTTTCGAAAGAGGATTGAAATTCAGTTTGAATTTTCTGATAAATACCAGACATTACAGAAATAAAAATGCAGCATCATGAATGCATGAACATGTTCCTAGCATTATATTTGATTTTAATTTAAGAAAAAATATTATTTCCTATGTTTGCATGCACACAGAATTGCATAACTGAATTTAATCAATTTAGGCTATATCGAAAAAAATACAATTTTTCGGGTGCTACAAAAGTGCACTGTAATCGAACTATATATACACTATAGACCTTGCATTCTACAGTATTAATCAACACCGTCCCTTTTAATAAGATGGCGAGATTTACTAAAAACCGTAGAATGGAAACCACTCTTCACTGTGGACGGTATCTATCTATCCAGTGGACACGTCAAAATAGCTGTTTTTGCTTGTTCAGGAATAGCAGGCCAATTCAGTTTTCAAAGTAGAAACGGACCGCTACATATGCATGCAGCGTTTGCTCCATCACTATAAAAACCAGCGTGCTTGTTGCCTATCGCTGAATGCTATTCCACGTTGCTCCGTATGTTTCTGTTATTTTACCGCCAAGTCATTGATGTAGTTTCTGTATAAATAAAACTTATTCTTATTAAAAACATGGATATTATATTACGGATGCCATGGCCATCATAAAATAAATTATAGGTTTGAAATTTTATAAAAAGTATATAAAAATAAATAGATATATATTATTCTTGTTATTATTGTACATGGACATTTGATAATTTTTATCTCCCTTTGTTGCGTCCGGGCATGTTTGCTAGCTATAGCTAGTTAGTTACAATGACTAGATCGTAAAAGGCTGTTGTTTATGATGGATTTTGTCTTCTTGGACTGTTTAAATTGTAACAGATATGTTCCAGCACCTATACTAAAATTTATGTGCATGTAGGCATTTCCTCTTCCACTTCATTCTTACTCTTCCTCTCTAATCACTCTTCTAATCAAATGGCATTTTAGCTTCTAGAAAATTCACTACATACTACAACTTAATATTAGAATTGAAATCAACTTCCTATTTAGATAGGCAAATAAAAAAAAAAGCTGCTAACCGCTAAAAAATTCTGAAGAATACAAATAATTGATACGTAAATAATTAAGGATTTTTATAGAAAAGTGTATATTCACCTAAAAAGAAAGTTGTAAGGTAATTACTTGAAATCTCACAAAAAAGAGAAACCACACTGCAGAAGCGCATTTTACCAGGTTGGCTATATGATAACAGCTAGGCGTTGACACCTCTTTTTTGTACTAAATAAGTATGTATCACTATGCCGTAAAAAGGCTTATCGCTGACGCGTCTAGATCGACATCGCTGACGCCGTAAAAGCGCGTCCACTTGTTCTTGCGCTGCGTGATAAGGGTACATGAGTGACGCCGTAAAACACGCGTCACGATAAGAAGAAATCGGTGACGCGTGTTCGTAACACGGGTCACGCGAGAAAATAGTAACACGCGTCACCGATAAGAAGATGCAAGTGACGCCGTATTTAGTACACGCGTCACCGATAATGGACTACCAAGAACATGTGATGGTTACTGCGTCCACCGATAAGGCAATATCGGTGACACATATGAAGAATGCGCGTCACTAATATGGAGATATGAGCGACACATATGAAGAATGTGCGTCACTAATATGGAGATATGAGTGACACGTATGGAGAATGCGCGTCACTGATAGCCAATATCAGCGACTCATGTCCACAAAATGTGTCACTGATAGCGTGTAAACAAGTGACGCATCTTTAATGCCACTCATTTTCCATCAGAGCCACATATCACAATGTTCACAGCACATCAATATATTACAACATGTTGATAACTCAAGCTCCTCAAATACGTATCAAGTTCAACAGATTCACATGTATATCAAATTCATTATCACAGCAGGTTCACAACTTGTTTAAAATCTATCACAACATTGTATTTAACTTATTTAGTCACACACTACATTACTGGACCCACACTCACACATCACTGGTGCTTAACTAGGATGATGGAACTCTCCTTTCTTGTTGATGACCTGTGCCACTAAGAACATGGCCAGCTTTTCTCTAATCGTGTGGATGTCGATGGGCGTCGTCAACACTTCAAATTCCTATGTCAAGATAGAACTTTGGTCAAAAAGAAACATGGTACAGTACAATATAGAAGATTAACGTAAAAATTGTACCATACAAAGCTACCAATAATTAGCCCTAACAGGCATGCAAAAAACTCAGGAAAGCAACCTCTTTCAACAACAGTGCTACTAACTATGCAAGAGTCTACTACCAATCTCTACAACTAAAACATAAATAAAGAAATTATAGTAGATGTTATTTTTCCAAAATTTCAAGGAAAACAACGACACTTCACCTGTACGAACGCACCAATATAGCTGAAACTGAAACGTGATCAACAAAAAATATGGCAACAGCTTAGTGATCATGCTCACTAATTTTAAGGGCAAAAGAATATCAATCAGGCAAATAAAAGGCAATGATATTGAGTGGTAACAGTAGGCAGTCAAGGTTAGAAATGCTGAGCTATAAAGTACTTGATGCAATGTACAGATTTTGATTTCCAGTAAATTTGTGCTATTAGAGTTAATTGCTTGTTTTCTTAGCCTGGATCAGTTCTCTAAGTAGACGAAAATAGTGCTTAGAATTCTGGTATTGGCATGCTAGAACCCTGCTTAGGAGTCTAAAATTGACATGCTCTCAAGCAAAACTGAAAACAGATGATACTGCTATCTCTATTTTCTCTATATTTAGATTTACTCATTTCGTGAACCATCAACCTATGCTTAAGAGTTGGCTTGAAATGCTTAATTTGAGGATGGCCTACTTCAGCCTAGTAGACAAGCATTGAAAAGAAAAAAAAATGCTGAAGGACACGACACACACACACACATAAAACAACCATGGACCATTATATTTGCACATCCAAAGATTAGATCTGAATACCTCAGGGCATTCCAAGTTTGTCTTTCGCATGGCTAAAATCAAGTGATGTGCAGCAAAGAAAGCCGGACATTTTGTCAGAAGATGTTTGTTGGCACTGTGACAAATATATATATAGAACATAATACTTAATTAATTAGATGTGAATACACATAATTATTTGAAACAGGAAGTTGAACACAATACTAAATATACTAGAGGCACAATACTGAATTTTATTTTTGGGAGCACTTACCGTATATTTAGCAGCGTGTGTCAATGGCAGTGGTCTGTCTTTCATCTTGCTTGTGTGTGTTGCAAAAGCCCTACATGGAAGAGTGCAGCACACAAATATGCCTCATTATGTTCGTTCAATGACATTGGCATTTGTGAAACAAGTCAATAGTAGGTAAGCATAGAACTCACTCGTCAATCAACATTTTTAGCATGCTGAAATCATGGTTTCCAGATCTATTGGAATCAAGGTATATGACCATATTCCACTTTTGAACTACTATTACAACAACCCAATGACCACTAGCTAAGCCACCAGAGTTGTAGCCAAACATTATGTAGTCTTTCCCAGTATATTTCGCGAAGGCCTTTTGCACATAGTGTAAAACAGCCTTATCAAACTTTATGCTATCCAATGACATCAGCTGTGGATCAAAAAAGCCCATAGGAATGTCCTTAGCCTTAGCTTCTACAACCAGTGACCTAAAAATAAGAACGAACATGTAGAGAAAATGATTACAGAAACCAAAAGAATTAACGAGAGGTTTCAGCTTGATTCATGAACAAGCTAAGTATGTAAAAACACTTGCTAAAACACTAGCCTCTAAGGGAGAAATAGACCAGTCCATTAAGCTCTAGCATCTAAAAACACTAGCAGATAGGTAGGTTTTCAGAAAAAGAAAAGATAGAGAGTCAATGCCACTAGAACACACCTAACTCTACTAATTATTTATGTCTAAAATGTTTTGTTAGATAAGTTTTTTTATCATACATTGGGTACCTATAATAAGTAATAAGTCATTGACTGATAGTTTTTTATCCAATTATGTTTGCACCAGTTACCAGTAATTGCTACAAATCAATTACCTAAATTGTGGACTAATCAGTTCAGGGTTAGCCTCATCCAAATTCCAAAAGCTATAGCATCAGCTATTATTCTCTAACAGATGTGTTGGCTTCAGCCTATCATACTGGTATTCTGTAGCTTGGAGCAGCCTAGCGAGTCATCATTTTAGAGAAAAAGGGACAGCAAATTTCCATGGCAAATTGAGAGTTATTTGCTGCAACAAATTGATCATGACGTAAGAATGTAATGACCCATCACAATAAAGGAAGACAGAATCTAGTTATTAAGTTTCATAAATTATGGCTCCTACGAACTGAATGACAAAGAAATCTGGTTAATAAGCCCAGAATAAAATGATAACTAGGAAATAGAAAAAAAAATGAAACAACAGAAATGAGAAGCAAGCAAGTGAACGCTTCAGACCTCATGGAAACTAGAGCGAATGATCCTATATTCTAATTATGAAAATCTGCTCATCTTATATTCTAATTATGAAAATCTGCTCTCCTAGGCTGCACGTCAGGATTCATCACAACTAACACTAAGCAGGTTCAATTCAGTGATAGGATAGCTGTACCTTTCCTAGTGTCAGGAAAAGTAGGAAACGAGTTGCCCACAACTCCTTCACAAACTACTGACAAAATTAGCACACCCTATTGATCTAGGTTTATTAATCAATATAAACAATCCCATAACAGCTGCCCTATGTCCATACCCTTTTGGCTGGCACTTGAAATGATATTTAAGGAAAGCTGATAAACGGATATAAATGCGAAAATTGAGAGAAAGAAAATGAGCGAGTTGTGGGAGGAAGGGTCAGATCAGTTAATCAGTTAACTCTCTCTACATATTTAATTGCTGCTCGCTAGCCACAATGGAAGTTAACATACTCTATAGGCTCGCTGATAATTGGTTGGCGGCCCACCAAGATAATGATTTCAAAGGCAATGGGAGTAAGAAGGATCATTTGTAACTTACAGTGTCCAGCATCGAAGAAGCGAGGAATCCAATGCGCCAAAGTTGAAGAGGTCATATAGATAATTGTATCTCACAAGCCCGACCTCGAAATCTGATGAATTCAACATATAAATACCCTTGAACCTAACCAATATCCCACTCTTCTCATTGTCAACACAATCTTTCATGTAATGGGCATGAAGAGCAGTACATCCAGGTCCTACTGCCTTGAGGTCCATTGCTAGGAGAAATTCATGACCACATTTGTACTTAGAAGACCATTGTTTCTGCTGTCGTGTGGCCATGTTTCCACTCAATCCAACAGGCTTACTGGCCAGATTTTGATGTGAGGCTGTCTTTCCACTCTCTCCAGCACCCTTACTAGACACTATTTGCTGCACGGGAGCCTTTCCACTCTCTCTAGCAGCCTTACTAGCCCCTTTGTGTTGCTTGGGCGGCCTTGCACTCCTTCCAGCAGCCTCAGTACCCACTTTTGGATACCCGGACAGCTTAGTGTAAGCAACAACCTCCTCTGAGCTCTTTGGATTTTTGAAGGATTGGCTGAATTAGGCTCATTTGGCACGCTCTTTGTTGCATCAGATGTGGTAGGAGACTGATGATTAGAAGAATTTGAATTGGCCCTACAAAGTAGCTTTATAGAAATAATAGCATTAGTGCCCTTTCTTTGTGGTCTCATTTGGTTGAGATAGGGTTGGCTGGGTCTCAAGTGTATGGTTGACTATAATGTGAAGCCTCTTCCACTGTATTCTTTGTAGTAGAGCTTCTCTAAGTATTTTGGTATCATCATTAGAGGGCAGCTGCCGCACATAATCCTCATAACCCGGATGTACACATTCCACTTGGACTACTGCATGATCATATCCTACTGCAACTGATTGTAGTTCAAACTGCTTTAAGAACACCTGACCCTCTGCAACCACAACTTGATAGCCACTAAAGTTCACTATAAGGGAACATTGGATTGGCTCTATAAGAAGATCAATAGTATCTAGATCACCTGAAATGGGCCCCAACTCCGATTCGTTTGCAACAGCGTTGGAGGCAGAGGCACAACTGCTCCTTTGTCCGTGGGTAGGATTAGGGGTCCTAGAAGGTGGTGGTCTTACCAACAATCTTTGGTCTGCGAGATAGGACATTACATCCTATGTGACCTTGTTGGTAACCTTAGCCGTCACTTCTTCTGTGACTTGAGCTGTAATTTCTTGTCTAACTTGAGCTGTTATTGCTTCCACATCTACTACACCAGGCCTCTTCCTCTTTCTGTACATGCTAGAACACCTAGGCCAACCATGCTTCCAGCTGGTGTAACTTGACACAGCGCGCATGCGACCTGGCTGTTCAGGGCCCAAACATGTAGTTAGCACATCATTCTCCCTTTCCCAAGTGATGCCTGAAGCTTCTACGGCTGATTGCTTCTCTTTAATGTCTTTGGAGATCTTTTGTGTTGAATCTTTTGTCCAGATGATCTCAGCTTTATCTTCTGATATAGCAAGCTTACTCCTTCCTCGCAGAAACCTCAAAGGGCGGCCTTCAGGAAGTCATCCCATGGGTTAGGGATGCCTTTACTGGCTAAATCTGCATCCTCCGCCTCCCACAGTTTCAATTTCCCCGCATACCCTGCTGTGCCTAGACAATGGTTGTGCACATTCTTTTGCCGAAGAATTTTGTATTTCTCACTTGCCGCTACTGCTTCTGCGGACTGCTTCAAGGTCACAAATTCTTCCCAATCTTCAGGTTCAACGTACGGGTGCTTCCTGAAGAGACTGAGCTTTTTGTCAATAAAATTGGTTACTAGCCTATTTTTGTGGGTTCTCCAACTCTTAGATATCACCTTCATTATATACTTAAACCCCACAGGCTTCATTTTAGTTGGAAACTCCAAGTAGGGCATGAAATATTTATCAAATAATTCCCATTTCTTCTCATCAGTAAGGTTTTTGAATGATGGCATAACTAAGGATAGTTGTTCCCTAGCAATCAAACGAGCAAGCAACCGTAATCTACGTTGTTCTTTCACCTCAGTTGGCATCCCATCTGGACGAAGCTCTATGACAACAATCTTGTCAGTCGGCCACTTAGATGGTGTCTTTGGTTTTTGGGGTCGATGCACAGGCCCAGGCACAGACTGCTGCTGCTCATCATCAACGGGTGATTCTACTTCCTCAGAAACAGTTTGCCCTCCCGCTTCGTCATCACCAATAGATGAAGATTCAGTGGAAGACACCTATCAATCAAATTTGAGAAATATGTGGTTCAACAAATTGCACAAGACTAAATTTAGATGCTAGAAATGTGCTAAACACTTGAAATGATTGTGGGCGGTGATAGCTTACCATTTTGATGTGGGACTGGATTCAACAACACCCACAACTCTAGCGATTCAGCATATCATACAAGTATTTGTTCACATGTAAAAAAGTAACTGTCAGCATATTGTAATAATACTGTAAATAATGTGCATTAAATTTAGTGTTTTGCAAAAAAAAATCCAGTAGTAACATAGCCGGTCAGGAAGATCTATTAAGTAATTCAGTGCTGATCGAAAAAGAAACATGAATTCTTATAGCATTAAGTTTCATCCTCAAAACATGTTGCTTATAACATGCAGTCTTGTTATTAAGATGGGCATGCCAGTACAACTCCTAAGTTGAGTCCTGATTCAGATCATACTAAGTTGCTAAACTTCTCTAGGCTTGCAAATGTACTCAGTAGTAAGGACAAAGTCAGATAGGATTCACACAAACACATTCAGTAAGTAGGAATATTCAGTGAGGCATTAGGCATAAAACAGCGCAAGAGACATACAATACTATTTAGAAAGGCCATGAATATCTCAATTATATTATTTCTGACCAGCATCCATACTGAGTTTTGAATAAACATCTCAGAGAAAACAGATATTACTCAGAATATTTCTGTACATAAGTCTGAATATAGAAAGTGCAGGTAGGTTGGTGTCTTATTTTAATATAATGGCACAAACTGCCAGCATATTTGACAGTGTTGGCACCCTAACAAGCTCTTACTCTTTGTGGTACACATAGGCTATTATTAGGACAATAAGAGCTATGCAATTTGATAGTGCTAATCCCATGTCATTATATTTACCAGTCAGTAGAGCAATTTGATTTTGACAGGAAACTAAGCACATCACAACTACCAACAAGCATGAAATCCTTTCGCTCTCTATTAATTTGATTTTGACATTGTAGAAGAGTTTGGCGCTACTTTCCGGGATTGCGGCTGCAATTGGAGCTGTGAGTAACCAGGCACAGGCCGTCGAGTCGGAGGAAGCAGCCTGGGGTCTTTGGTCGAAGGGGACTTGGATCTCCAGCCCGAGGCCCCAACTTAGCCCGCCGCCGGTGAAGCCGCTGCTGCTGCCCTCTGCCTCCTGTGTCACCAACCAGCCTCCTCCTGCGCCGTCTACACTATTCTCATTTGTGACCTAACCAAATCAGCACCCAATGTTGAAGAAAACGAACGAATGAAAGGAGCATCTCTTACCTGCGTCTTGCTCGCGAATGCTGCTAGAGAGTCGAGGGCGGGAGAGACGGCGGCACACGGGATAGGGTTGCGGTGAGAGAGAGGGCTCTGCGGGAGGACAGCAGTGCACGGGACTGCAGGAGTTTGCATGATAAGACTGAGGGACTGCAGGAATTTGGGCCTGCAGGCTTCTGGCCCAAAAAAAAAGAACGACCTAGTTGCATACTTGAAACTCTAAATCTCTGAAAGAGAAAGTAACCCATCAGTTAAACTGTACTCCATCAGATGACTATACTCCATGGCGGTGCAGACCATGAAGTTGCTCGTCAACCACACCAACCTCGGCCCGACCTTTCGGCACATGGGCTAGATCAGGAAGGAGCTGAATCCTAGAACAATCTGCACGTACAGTTCACCAGCCTCGTGGTCAGCTATCCATTACTACTGCAGGACAGAATTTGTAGCGTCTGGAGATGAATGAAACGAGACTAAAAATCTTACCGAGCTGAGTAGCAAACCGAATGCGCCTACTCTGACACCTTCGATGAATGCCGAGATCTAGGCATTGGTGCCATTTGGGTCGCCGTGGTAGATATCATGACCCATCAGTTGGTGTCATAGAGGATGAAGGGAACCACAGGCTGCAAGGACAATGCCAACGTCGGTCGTCGGTCTGAAATTGCCATGGGCTGTGATCGATTCAAACATTCGAACACCCGGTGAACTAGACTAGATAGCTCCGTATGGCAATGGCATACCTAGGTGAGGCCAGTTACGAGAAGCACGGACGGCATCCCGTTGGGCAAGTTCTTGAAGCCTTTGAGCACTGCAAGTGGCCCGGTAGGTTCAGTTTCAACCTCACCGTTTGCTTTTGTTGGGAGGTTCTGGTTTGCTCTGTATGGTACTTCCTTGGCCGTATTAGAATCGAATGGTTCCCACGCTCACCACTAAGCCAGCAATAGGACCGCATAGCCACATGAATGAAGTGAGGGCATGTGAAAGCCCCAGAGTCTGCATAGATACAGGTAAAATTCAGATATCAGTGATCTGACATCAAGTGCTTATATATGTAAGATGAGCATGTAACTTATATAAGCACTTGATGTCTGATCACTGATATATGAATTTTACTTGTATCTGTGCAGACTTTGGGGCTTTCACATGCCCTCACTTCATTCATGTGTCTATGTGGTCCTATTGCTGGCTTAGTGGTGAGCGCGAGAACCAATCGATTCTAACACAGCTGCTGTTATTTCTTGCCAAGGAAGTACCATACAGAGCAAATCAGAACCTCCCAACAAAGGCAAACGGTGAGGTTGAAACTGAACTTACCGGGCCACTTGCAGTGCTCAAAGGCTTCAAGAACTTGCCCACCGGGATGCCATCCGTCCTTCTCGTAACTGGCCTCACCTGGGTATGCCATTGCCATACAGAGCTATCTAGTCTAGTACACTGGTTTTAGAATGTTTCTGAATCGATCAAGCCGCCATGGCAATTCTGTACTGATGGCTGATGTTGGCATTGTCCTTGCAACTCTCGTGGTTCCTCTTCATCCTCTACGACACCGACTGGATGGGTCGTGAGATCTACCACGGCGACCCAATGGGCACCAATGCCTAGATCTTGGCATTCAATGAAGGTGTCAGAGTAGGCGCATTCTGCTTGCTACTCAGCTCGGTAAGATTTTTTGTCTCATTTCATTCATCTCCAGACGCTATAAATTCTGTCCTGCAGTAGTAATGGATAGCTAACCACGAGGCTGGTGAACCGTACGTGCAGATTGTTCTAGGATTCAGCTCCTTCCTGATCGAGCCCATGTGCCAGAAGGTCAGGCCGAGGTTGGTGTGGGTGACGAGCAACTTCATGGTCTGCATCGCCATGGAGTATAGTCATCTGATGGAGTACAGTTTAACTGATGGGTTACTTTCTCCTCCAGAGATTCAGAGTTTCAAGTACGCAACTGGGTCGTTCTTTTTTTGTTTGGGCTGGAAGCCTGCAGGCCCAAATTCCCACAGTCCCTCAGCCCTATCGTGCAAACTCCCGCAGTTTTGTGCCCTGCCGTCTCTCCCACAGAGCCCTCTCTCGCCACAGCCCTATCCCGTGCGCCGCCATATCTCTCGCCCTCGACTCTCCAGCAGCATTCGCGAGCAAGACGCAGGTATGAGATGCTCCTTTCATTCGTTTATTTTCTTCAAGGAACCTATCGGTTTTATTGTCAGACAGTTCTAGAATGTATGGTCTAGAGTAGCCGACGATCGACGAATTTGACAGTTTAAAGTATATGAACGTAGAATAGCTATCTGAAGTATATAACAAACGAACAAACGATTAGCCGATCTCGTTAGTCGATGTGAGCATGCAGTATGGCTCAAGCACGGTTTAGCAAGTTTAATTGTATTTAAGGCAGTACATGCATACGTATTATGAATGAAAGCATAACTGGATCGGCTATTTAGCTGATACAGGGTCCAAGTAAAGGGGTAGTTCATACGTACAAATCTAGTTCAATTCTCAATCAAATAATATTTATCAAGACTGGTATAACGGCCGGTGGTCTCGTTAAATTACTTTCACAAAGTATGTCAGATCTACGTTCACTGGTCTAACGGCCAGCGGGCTTTAATAGGTCCAACAAACAATGCTAGCTTGCTTGGTGTTCGAATAAATTTATACACATGTGCTACTCGTGAAAGCATAACTGGATCGGCTATTTAGCCGATACAGGGTCCGTGAAGCATGAACAAGATCTACCTATCCAGTCATAATCAAATCTGGAATTAAGTAAACTTAACCTAATATACTTGACAGTGGGGTTCAAAAATACAGCCAATAACAAATAAAATTAGATTAAATTTATTTTAACTCTAAATCTTTTACGATCAGATAGATATCTCGAACGCACAACACGTAACAACCAAGATCGACAGATTAGCCGATACGAGCCTGATCGACTGTTTTGATAGAAATGAGCATGAAGCTTGGATAAGCATCAAAACAATAGATCTTTGAACAAGGTTTAGAGCTATTCTAACCTGTCAATCTCGATTAAGCGTAGATATTGTTGCAGTAAATAAAATAAAGTTAAAAAATAATATGATAACTTAATGAATCTATTAGATTGCCAATCTAATGGAGCCGATAACTAGCTTATATCAAATTCACAAAGTGGGGTCATTAGGTACAGCCATACAAACGAGATATAAACCGATAACTAGCTTAAATCAAGCTCATACGAGATCAAACGATGCAGCCGTATAAATAAGATATGAACTGTGGCAATACTCACAAGCAAACTGAAGGTCAAAACCAACCGATGCAGCTCGATTTGTTGAAGGTCTCACCGAGATCTACTCCACTCCTACTCCTAAAGGTTTGGCCGGAGCCAAAAAAGTGTTGTTGTATTGATTGTTGTTTACAATGGTTGGGTCTTTGATATATATAGCCTGAAAACCTAAACACAAGTTCTAGTTGAATATGATTACAGAAAATAAAAGGTAACTTGGACTCTTTTTGGTGAAGTCTGGCACGTTTTTCCTTTGCTCGTCGAGTCTCGACACGTCTGGATTGGCTGATGTCACCTGGCTTCTTATTTAGTTGATCTAAGCGAACCAACCATTCTCCCTCTGATAGACTGTCCCCACAAGCAGTTTTTGCTCGCCAAAATATGGTGTCAACAGATCTATTGTTTGATTTTATAATATATGAATTGCAAGTATGCTTATCCTTGATTATGCCACTCCTATGGACTCCACTATAATCTTTAGTTGTAGGAAGACGTGACATTGTTAATGCCTCAGTGAGATCCACAAATACTACATATCCTAAGAGACTTGAGGGTGTCATACAATTAAGCTCTGAGTTTTATTGCGAAAACTTTACAAAACTCCAGAATATTGGTAATCCAAAGGAATTTAAGATATAGTGCTTGACTTAATTATTCTATCTTTTAATTGCTCAAGATCCAAGTGAAAGCTAAGAAGCTCCATAGTTCAAGGTAATATGGGTAGGTTTGAAAGTTAGAACAGTTTTGTCTGATCCGGAGAAGAATTTTTGTTTGAGAGCATGTGTACTTTTAAAGTGTGAAAGCATTGTAGCAACTCCTGATCCAAAGTTTATCAGTTAGGTTTTACTAAGGGACTAGCAAAAGGTAAGCTTGGGGAAGTTATTAACGGTGGATAGCGTCAACATTTAATAGATCAATAAACACGAGAAACACATGAATATCTAGGAAGCTAGGGTTTTATCGATAATTTCTATGAGTTTTGGTGATTTATTATTTTTAGGGATTATTCTAGAAAACCATAAAAATGACTTAATTAACAAACTATTTATCAAAATTATCCCACAGCAGAGAATAGTCTACTGAACTCCAGAATCATCTAGAAGACACCAGAGTTAAGGAGGACGCAAGGGGCCGCCAGGTGGGGCCAGTCGGCCCCATTGTCCAGGCCGGCCGGCACCCCACTTTAGGGTTAGCCGCCGCCCTTCTGGAACCTTCCTCCACCACCTTTGAGGATCAATCTCAGCCCTACGTAAGGTCGGTTTGATCTAACGGCCGTCGTGCATTACACCGGGCTATAAATATGGCCGTGAACCCTCCTGGAGGAGGGCCATTCATTCAACTCTGAGTCATTCAAGTCATTTGAAGATCAAGTCATCCAGAGCCTAAAGCCCTAGTTCATCATAGTCTTTCTAGTTCATAGTTTAGGCTAGTTAGATCTAGTTTAGAGGAAGTCAAGATACGTCAATCGATCTTGGATTCCAGAAGTTGTCAAGAAGAGAAGAGTTTGGTATAGTTCTTAAACTCTTCTTTCTTATTGTATTATCTGTGTTTGTATGATTATTGCTAGTAACATTATTCTTCATCTTAGTTTAATTATTATGTTCATCATCTACTTCAATACATCTAGTATAGTGGTTTGCTATTATGTTCATGCATTAGTTCGTATAACGCTCATCTATTTGATCATATGGTGAGTGGTAGGTTGTATGTAGGCGTGGTGCCTAGATGCATTACTTATCTGAGAATATCCCTAATCGTATGGGTCATGAGGTAGATCGTGGATGTGACAGATCCATTGAGTCCTTTGTAGGCCTCCTCCCATACGGTGGTTTGGTAGAGTGGGATTATCAGGTTAAGGGTATATTCGTATACATGAGGTTTCTATACTCAACTTTTCTTGTTTATGGCTCCGATGTGTTCTGGAGTCATAGTAGTATTACTTAACAATGATTATTAGATGTACTTGCACTAGTTAACATAGCTTTGACATATAGTTAAATACATAGGAATTATTTCTCTATTAATTGGGTTAGACGAATGTTAACATGACTAGATTGCTCTGATGAATTAGTATTATAATTGATGACTGATCAAGGCTTATTATTTATATCATTATTATTTATCTTGTGACTTATCCCTGTTATGAGTAGAGTATATGGCATTGGTTACATCTCTTATTTATTGCATATAAGTGTTATCAATACTATAGATTATCAGTTTTGCTATACCTTCCCAGTGGTAGAAATATAAATAACAACCTGGTAATACTCTAGATAAAATACTATAATGGTATAATTATCTGTCCACTTGCAGAATTATTCTTTCTATATATTCATCTCTTTCTGTCTAGTCACATAAAATGATAGATTAATACCATTAATTATTGCTAGCTGCATAATTGGGGATGACAACCTACTTCCATGCATAGGAGTAAAGGTAAGAGATAGGTGACTAGTTGCTTATGAGAAGTTAATCAGTACGATGTATCTTCTAGCGTTGTTATAACGATGGTGCTAGGAGGTACCAATTGGCATCTCATCTGCGGTCCTAACGTTGGTGAAGTAGTTGACGTGCGTGGAGACATCAGCGATCTTAGTGGAGATTTTGTCAAATTTTGCGGTGATGTTCTTGGTGAACCTCCTAAAGATCTTCTCGATGTCAACAATGGTGGCCATGGATTCAATCTGTGGATCCTCCTGGACTTGTGATACCAGTTGTAACACACTTGGCGGGGTGGGTGGATTGGGCATGTGGAAGAGGAAGGGGAGGAGATGGAGGAGCGCGGCCTAGGGCGGTGGCGCCCTAGCCCTAGGGCGTAGGAAGGAGGCGGCGCAGGGAGAGGCGGCGGACAGTGCAGGGGAAGGAGAGAGAGAGCTGAGAGCTTGGGGTAAAGAGCTTTCATCAAATTCCTTTCTTAATTGATCGATTACCATCATCTAGTATTTATAGTCTCAAGTGGACTGTTGACAGTAGATAACGTCTATTTTAACCGTCAACCTTCCTTGCAAAATACCATAATATTATAGAATAGGAGGTTATTGCGGATAATTTCTATGAGTTTTGGTAAATTATTGTAAGTGCATCTAGCCCTTAGTGGGTTTTGGTGAATTGAATAACAACTCAATTAAAGGTCTAATGAGTTTGCTAAGTGTTGAGCAGAAATCAACCATGCTACATATACATGAATATTACACAAGTTGTGTGTCAAAGACTCAACTAAGGCAAACTTGATGGTATTCCATATAGTGTTGAATTGAAGGCCAAAGTTGTATATTGTTGTATTAAAAGATCATGGTAACAATCTAGTTTAAGCAAAATACAACAATCCAAATAGAATTGATGAAAAGGCTTTTATGTTATGGAATATCATACCATCATGTGAAAGCAAGCATATTTAGCAAATGGTGAATGAGATATGAGTTGATTGTCTCTAGTATGGCTTGCTTTGCATGAACAAGAAGAGTTTAACAATGAAGAGAATAATAGGAGTGTCAAGACAAAATAAAGAGGATTTAAGGAATCGTGAATTGGCTTGACCACATTTATGTTGATCCACATATGTCTCTATGTGAGTCAAACCGAAGCTTGACTGATCTCAACATTCTTATCTAGAAGATATCTAAGCAAGGATCACAATATTGAAGAAATGGTTTTCAATACATACTTAATATGGTGTGACTTGAGTGTGGCTTGATAAGGTGAAGATAGCAAGAAAAGGGCTTCGAGGGACTAAGCGAAGGTGAAGGTCAAGCGATGGTTTAAGGACCGAGGTACCATGGCTAAGGTGAAGAAGAGAGTACTTGCATTGAGTCGAGGAACTAATCAAGCTATGAGGAGTTATATTATGTTAATGATCAAATCATTAGTGAAAGTGACTTGAAGCCATAAAGTTAAACTCAGATGTGTTGAAATAGTTCAAGTCACATGCTCAAGGCACTTGTATAGAAATGCTTTGTACAGGCGGTGGCCAACCTATTTCTACTGGCGGTTTTACGAACCGCTAGTGGGAGAGGCCCGTGAAAATAGCCTATTTCTACTAGCGGTTATTTGAGAACCGCCACTAGAAATCGATTTCTATAGGTGGTTCTCTTAAGGAACCGCCCGGTGGAAATCACAGCCCAGAAAGCACGAAAAAATTATAAAATAATATTTTTAAAATAGTAAAAAATATTTTGAAACAAAGAAAAATTGTAAGTCGCGTATTTTTTCACGTAAAATCGCGTGCTAGGGGCTGTGGGGGTTCAAACCCGTGACCTCCCCCCTCCCTTGACCCCTCTACCACTCTACCCACAGGTCACTTTTGTCTATATCCCATTTCGGTTTACCCACATATTATCCCAAATCGATGGTAAATTTAATATTTTAGGGTCTAAACAAATTTAAATAAAAAAATATTCAACTATAAAGTTTCATAACTTTTCAAGATCTACAACTTTCATTTAGAGTGTTTCTCCATCCGAGGTCATTTACAAAATTTAAATTTTAAATTTAAAAATTTCGATTGTAATTTTCCATAAAAAAGATGACTTCAACTAAAAAGCTATCAACTACAAAGTTTTATAACTTTTTGAGATTTATAACTTTTATTTTGGGAGTTTCTCCATCGGAGAAAGTTTAAAAAAACTTAAAAAGTTAATTTCAAACTATTTCTCTTGGGCGGATTTCTTAAGAAACCGCCAAGAGAAATCATGCATTCCTTAAGAAAACCGCTAATAGAAATCGTATTTCTATTAGCAGTTCCTTAAGAGAATCGCCTATAGAAATGAGCCGATTTTTACTGGCTGTTCTCAAGAGAAACCGCCAGTAGAAATAAAACGCTAGTGTCAAGAGAAATGGTTTGTGTACTAGTGAGGTGTGTTTGCTCGAAGAGATGAGACAAAGATGATTGCAATCCCTAATAAAGTGATATTGAAAAGAAATGGCATATGGAGACATTGAAGACTCAAGTGGTTGAAATGGTTATATTCTCTTAATCTTGAGTATAGGTATACCGTACTATCAAGGGGGATACAATACGAATCATAGATAAGCCTCAAGTGCTCAAACTAACCGAACCCGAGTGATAACATGAGAGAAAACACTTAGCACTGCACCTACACTTGTTGATCTTAGGCTTATTCTCTGCTGGGCTGGATAGCCCTCGAAACAAGCTTTTCGAAATGTCCAAGATCACTGAAAACGGAGTTCAGAGTAAAAAGTTATGGCTGTTTTGGTAAGCTAACCTGTGCTGTTTCTGGGAGGACGGTAGTGCCACACTTCCAGTGCGGCAGTGCCGCACCTATACAGACCTAACGGCTAGTTCTCTAATTCAAACGGCTAGTTTGAGTGGGGTGGCTATAAATACCCACCTCACGTCTTCTGGTCGTGCTGCTGACATTCAGAACACCAAATACACATTCCAAGCCTTGTTCGAGCTCTCTCTGACACCTCAATAACGTGGAGTAGGTCAGCCTTTGTGGCAACACCAAACCACGGGATAAATACCGTGTACTGATTTACATTCTTGCTTTTCATATTGTTGTTGAGGTGATATTAGGATTTGTGATTGATCTACTTTGCTATACTTAATATACCCTATTTAGCCATTGATCTGTGAGATATATACCTGTAGAAACCTTAGAACTTTACCTGATCTGAATCTCATTGGTTATATTTTGAATTGTGCTAAGTGCCTTCTGCGCAGTTGAGGCAGTGCCGCACTATAGGAGCGGCAGTGCCGCACTCTGATCTGATCAAGTTTCAAGTTGAGTTTCTACAGGGTCATTACTGAGCATCTCTAGTATATATTCTCAAAGCTTGGGCTGTATTGGACTCACAAATTGCAGGGTGGTAGCGGTGCCTCAAAAGAAGGCAGCACCGGCCTGAGTTTTAATTTCTATTTGAGCTAAAATTTTTGTAGGCCTATTCACCCCTCTCTAGGTCTCTTTGGCGACATCAAGGTCCTTTCGATTGGTATCAGAGCTAGGCTCTCAATTTCGGGCTTAACCGTCTTGAGAGACGATATCAGTAAGTGAGGAGGTATCTCTAGAACTTTTATTTTTTGATGGCTCAAATTATACATCTTGGTCTGTTGCTATGCTTGATATTTTTAAGGACATAGGTCCTCAAATCGAGCAGATTATAGATGTGAGCATTTTACCTCCTCATGACGATTTTAACTATCTATCTAGAGAGGAAGTAAAATGCTTGCAACTCAATGCTTAAGCTACTAATGTCTTGTTTAATGCTTTGAGTGAAGATGTATTAGATGCTATCATATTTGGAGAAGATGAATCACTTGATGATGCTCATATCATTTGGATCACACTCAAAGAAAGATATAACAAGTTCAAATGTGATGGGAGCAACCTCTCATTGGAGTAACCACTTGAGGAGTGCTTAACCTCATTGACAAATGAAGAGCCTCAAGTGATTCTTTCAAGAGATCTCAGTGATCATGCCACATCCACTCCCTCACCAACATATATGGAAGGTTATAAAATGGTTGGTGAGAACAATGCTCTTATATGTGATATTTCTACTTCCTATTATTCTTGTGAGACTAATATTTTGCAGGAAGAAGAAGCTTATGATCAGTGGACGTTAAATGATGAATCCACCTCACCAAGGAGTACAACTCCCTATGCTGGCTATCATGAATGTCTCATGGCAAAGGGTAAGAAGGTAAAACCAAAATCTAATCCTAAACCTTCTCTCCTTAATGACATCTCAAGTAGTGATATCTCTAGTAGTGATACAAGTTATTACTCTAGTGATAATGACTCGAGTGATGAAAAAATTGATAACATAACTAAAAATTTGGATAGCAAGACCAAATCGTTCATCACTAAGCTAATGGAAGATTTAGAGAGTGTTCAAGCTGAACTAGAATCTAGAGAGGATACTCTTATCAAACAAGAAGATCTCTATATTGCTAGCAAGGAAGCTCTTGCATTGGAGAGAAGTGAGATGGACACCTTGCGCAAGGCTTTGGCCAAAGAGCAAGAGGCCCATGCTATCATAAAGAATGCACATACTGCTCTCAAGGAAAAGTATTACAGCTTGGATAAAAAGCACAAAGAACTTGAGAAGCAATATAGCACTCTTTGGGATAGCAACTCACATCTCTCCAAGGCAAATGATACCTCTACTTCTTTCACTAGTCAAGATTGTGGTAAATGTTATAATCTTGATTTGAATAATTATTCCACTAACCTTGCTAATATGGAGGCTATGAGCAAAGAGATTGCTAGGCTCAATGAAATGATCGAAGATGAGATCGAGCACGCTAAAGGAGCCAAGACAAATGGTGAGAAACATGTGAATGGCTCTAAACGTGTGTAGTTTGAGATGAGGGAGCAGATTGGTACGTTCAAATGCGTAGTCCGTAGCGATCTTTGCATAAGAGTAACCTTTGCCGCTCGACGAGCAAAGACTTTTGCCGCCCCGCAAAAAAATAGGAAGGCTACCAATCTAACTTCTGATCAGACTAAGCTCATAATAAAGATGCCTAGATAGAACCACAAATCCTCCAAGACCAACAAGGGGCAATGTCAACCAAAGAAGACTCTCATCACTTGCTTCAAGTGCAAGAAAGAGGGTCACCATGTAAGGGATTGCTCCTTGAAGAAAGAAGACAAGGGTATGAGCAAGATTCAAAAGAAGAACAAGATGGCTCATGTCAAGTGTTGCAACAAGGGACATAATGCCTCTATGTGTTCCAACAAGATTGATGACCAAGCTACACTTCCAATCAAGAAGACAAGAAGAAGCAAGGGGAAGTGTTATGGATGCAATGAGAAGGGTCATAAAATTGCATCATGCTCCTACATGAAAGATGAAGGCTTGGCATCATCAATGAAGAGGCTCAATGACAAGAAAGCAAATAAGAAGCACGATAAGAAGATGTCTTGCAAGAACAAGCGCCGCATTTGCTACACTTGCCGTGGAAAGAGACATCTAGGTAAGGATTGTCCCATAGGTAACACTCTTAAGCATAACTTGTTAATTAATTTAAATTTGCTTAGGAGGCCCAACAATGACACTTATACTAGAAAGGTGATTGGTTCACCACGTGCTAGCATAAAGACCATTTGGGTGCCTAAGTCCCTTGTGACTTACCTTCATAGACCCAACATAGTTTGATTACCAAATTGTGCTTGATGAGTGTTGTAGGTACTTGAAGGTGATATGAAGCCTTAGGGGTGCTTGAGCAAGTTAATTAAAAATATCATCTCAAGCTATCAATCTTATTCATATTATCTATTCTCTTAAGATTGACCCAAAGACAGATTGATGGATATATTTCTAACTTCATACTCACCTGGGTAACAAGTATCTCACCCTTGCTAGCTAGCCACTTAACTTGTGTAGTCTCTAGTAGTTTATAAATATATGTGTGTTTATGAATTATTAGGAGTGGCTAGAGTTTTTCAAATCTGAATGAATCATTTGCCATATGATGCTTTTAACGGCTCTCTTGTACAACAAGATCTTGTTTAAGTTGTAGAAAATGAGGAGCACCTTGTGAAGCAATCAAGCAAATGGCTATTGGTGAAATAAGACCACAAGAAATCAAACCTATAGAAGTGCAAACTCCTCAAGATAAAGCCATTGTCTAGCTTACTATTGATACACCACCAACAGTTAGCAGAAGTTCTGCAACGAGAGTAGAAGTTCTGGGCAGCAGAAGTTCTGCTCGTGGAGCAGAAGTGCTGGACCTCAGGACAACAGTAGCTAAAAGCACACCTATTCATGGATGTGACCTACAACTCATGTTTGAGCATGAATAAGATAAAACATATGATGGAAGTGATTCATCTCTATGTGATGAAAATGAAAGATCAATTTGAGACCAATCTCTAGTGCCATAACCATAAATTCACCAAAATATTGAAAAGGAGTGCTCAAAGAACTCTCTACTCGATGGAATCATGTCATATGGTAGATTACCATATTCTCATTCTCATCTTATGGCCATCTACAAGACCAAATGGTTGTGAGGATCTCTTGGCATAGTTCAATTTGATTATCATATTATTACCATGACCTAGACATAGAGTGAAATCCTAAGTTCTTAAGTGAATAAAGTGCTCTTTAAGAAATTCAAATACTTAGAGCACTTACAAAGGGGACTTTACTCTATGACTAGTGCTGTGAAACTAACCTTTCTCTCTAAGTGATTTATGTAGTCTCACTAAATGAGAATGTGTTTCTCAAATAGAGTGTGCTATCATATGAAGGTCACCAATCTAAAATAATGTGATGTATTCTTTCTAGCTAATTTAGATTTGATTTATCTATGATTAGCCACTCACCATAATATGGCTTAAATATGCCCTTTGGACTTAAATGACCAACCATGCACATTCACATTTCTATTCCACTGAAAAGAATATGCGTGAGGCATCAAGGAAGATTTAGTCCATGTTATGAGATTTCTCTATTTTGGTAGCCCACTTGCCATCCACACATAAAGGATTACTAAATAAAAAACTAGTGCTTGTATTACTAATGCCCTCTTGTGTTGAGTTTGTTTATAGAAAATCAATCAAAAGAGGGTATACGTGTCTAGTTAGATAAATCACAAGCTAGATGGTTACTCTTCACCTAAAGTATGATGAGGTTGCTAGAGTCCAAGGAGATCAAAATCCGAGTTTCAATAAAACCAAGTTTGAGGTTGAGTTAGATAAGATATATTGGATAAATTAATAAGATTACAAGCATTGATAAGAGGACTGAATAGTAATTATATCTTGTGAGTACTCTGAACCAAAATCACCTCAAGATTGGACAAGAAGAAGAGAAGAATTGTGAATTATTAAATTTGTCCTGAAAATTGAAATTCTGAATTGACTGTATTCAAGCATGCATTTGGATGTCCAAATGCTAATGGATTGTCCTGAAACTTTGTGAGCATATTTTATACATACAATACTTGTTGTTATGCAATTGACAAGAAGATTGGTTTAGAAGAACGTCAGTTTTAAGATGAATTCTGTCAGTTTTAGCAGTGCAGTTTTAGACCTTAGTAGTTTTAGTAGATAATTAATTTACTGATCAAATAGAGTCTAAGTAGGCTGAAATTTTTATGACAATTGAAGGACTTATAAGTGCACACCTCTACCAAATTTTATGCATATTGGACTAGTGGTCTGAGAGATATGAGTTTTTCTCTGAGGAAAATAGAATCTAAAAACTGGCTGTTTGGAATTGGATTGCAATGCTTTATAACAGCAAGATTAAGTTGGTTCTCAAGTTGGTCATGAAGAATCAGCAAAGTTGAGAAACATCAGTATATACTTGGATTTATTCTTAAGCTTAAGATGAAGATCAAAATCAGATTTCAATAAATGCAAGGGAGGCATCCAACAAGAACTGAAATCAGTTGCAATCAAATATGCAAGCTGCAGCAAGTAGTTGCAACCAACTAAAACCAGCTGAAAGCAATTGCTAGTGAATGAAATTAGTTCTAACAAACTCAGAGATCAGCAACAAAAACTTATAAAAAGTTGCAGCTAGTTGGAACCCATCTATTCAGTAGAAAACAAGGGGCAAAAATGAGTTAGAATCAGTTGAAGCTTGCTGAAATTAGCTTGGAGCAATAAGAACCAGCTAGAACTAATTGGATTGTAAGCAGTTTGAAGGAGTTTAAAAGCAATTGATCTCTAGTGAAAACTTCCCTTCTGATCTCATATTGTTGATGTGCATAAGTGGACTTTGTGTACTCTTGTATGCACACATTGAGGGGGAGTTCAGACTATTCCTTGTGGGACAAATGGTTTCTCTCAAGCTCATGTTTATGTTGTCTCACATATTGGAGGAAGATGATGGATGGTTCCTTTGGATTCTCTCGGTGCCTCACAATTACTCTTGGAGGTCTTGGTCCTTATAAACCAAGTGCTTCTGGTGTAGTGTTGAATGCCCCAATCCTTTGGTGGAACCAGATTTGAATGAGTTGGAGAAACTAATTAAAGTTTGAACTCTCATTGTTACGTTCTCCATTCTAGAGCTCATCAAGTGCATATGATTCACATCTCATTGATCACCCAGGATCCTATCAACAAAAAGTGGTAACTTCTAGTTCACAATTTGTAAATTTCATGAATTTTACCTTTTGCTCTCTATGTAGGTTGCTTTAGGTAAAGAAAGAACTAGTAGGGACCTGACATGGATCTTGGATAATCATAAGAGCTCTCGTTCACCATGAGTCATCAAGTGAAGAAATATGGCCATCCAAATCATCAAGTCTCACTTATGATGGTCATATCAATGAAAATTTAGTTGATGATCTATCTACCTTGGTGGTGTGAATTTGTGGAGTCTCTTGGTGAGAATGAGTTTCTCATGAGTATGCTACATTAACTCAATCCGAATCAGTAAAGTGGTCTCTTATATTTATTTGAATTGCAATCTTATCTCTAAGTAGCTACTCTCCATAATATAGCTTAAATTCTCTTGTTTGGACTTAATTGACCAAAAGTGCATATGTTATTGCCTTCCACATATACATGTATGCGCTATCAAAAAGGGAGAATTTAGTCTATATTATGAGGTTTTGCAATTAGTGATCAACATGCCTTCCACATCAAGAATGGTCACTAATTGTGAACTATAGCTTGTACAATTTAATGCTATCTCTTATCTTTGTGAGCATTCCCTAGGTGATATGATGAGATACACGCATTCATTTCAATTGGCATCAACTTATAAGGACTTCTTCAATTGGTGTCAAAATTATGAAGATAATATTTCAAGTGGTATTGGTGGATAATCTTTCATTGTGATATATCAAGAAATATTTCTTCGATTGGTATCTCAACATGACAACAAGAGCTAGCAATGGACTTTCAATTAAGATCAAGCACAAGTTTATGATATCTTTGTGAAGATCATGATGGAGTGCTACGGTGGGAAGTCACGTAGCGGTACATCCATGCTCCTGCTGAGTGCAGAGGCACGGGCTGATATCCCTGATCCCACGACTGAGTGGATGACGGTCTCACGGACCCTTCCAGGATCCGGTCCGACCCCTCCGTTAGGGTCGGGTGAGGCAGATTCGTTCCCAGGGGTCGGGCGAGGCAGAACCTATGCCCCTAGGGTCAGGCAAGGCTGAGCCTGTCTTTTGGGGGTCGGGCAAAGCGGAGCCTTCCGACCCTTGAGGGGTCGGGCGAGATCGGAGGTGCTTCCTTTGCTGCTGAATTGGTTTCCCTTGCAGCCTGCTTTACCTCCTATGGTCTCTCGGTGTCTCCGTTGTAAGGCTTAGAACAAAGGTATATCGCTCCATAAACTCTTGTATTACCTTTGTGCATCTAGGCCCTTACATGCTCGTGTGTGCATGTGTATGCAATATTTTGAGTCACACTATAAGTTTGTTCTTGTGGTAACGATTAGAGAATGAGTTAGATATTTGGTTGATACCTCTTATGGTGATAGAGTGAGTTTGTCTCATGTTAAAAGTGTCATCTAAGAGAGGTATGAGCCGAATATGCTAATTTCTCAAGAATCTTGACTTAAATTGTTGTATACTTTGTTTGGTAAGAAAGGTTAGAAGAGAAATCCTATATGCTAAACCTTTACCTATTAGTATTTCTTCCTTTCGGTGGAGAGATCCTTTTTAGAGATTAATGCTAAAGGAGGAGAAACATTGGGAGAAAGAGATTGATATGTGGATTTAAGGGGTAAAGGAGAGGCATATAAGATTTTAAAAATTGTGTGGCTTGTGAAAGGTTAGTTTAAATTGATGCTCTTGATAAGGACAATTTATGCTAGTGTGTGACATTCATGTGTTGAATGGTGCTTGGCTTCCGCATTTATGCTGTCAGTCTCAGGAGCGACTGTGCCGCACCTTGGAGCGGCAGTGCCACTCTATGCAGCTGTAATATTTATCTCTGATCTGCATAATTGTTATGAGCATCACGTTTATCATATTGATAACTTGCACCCCATGAATGCTAAGATATAGGAGAGATTCTACACTTTATTTTAGATATGTGCATTTGGTATTTGAAGCCAAAATCTGAATTCCATTCTATGGACACATTTAGAGTGAGTTCACTATATCTTAGGATTTAAAATCTTATTATTTATCAATCTCTTGTAAGCTTTAATTATGTTATCTTCAAAAAGGGAGAGATTGTAAGTGCATCTAGCCCTTAGTGGGTTTTGGTGAATTGAATAACAACTCAATTAAAGGTCTAATGAGTTTGCTAAGTGTTGAGCAGGAAATCAACCATGTTACATATATAGATGTGTGTCAAAGGCTCAACTAAGGTAAACTTGATGGTATTTCATATAGTGTTGAATTGAAGGCCAAAGTTGTATATTGTTGTATTGGAAGATCATAGTAACAATCTAGTTTAAGCAAAATACAACAACCTAAATAGAATTAATGAAAAGGTTTCTATGTTGTGGGATATCATAGCATCATGTGAAAGCAAACATATTTGGCAAATGGTAAATGAGACATGAGTTGATTGTCTCTAGTATGGCTTGCTTTGCATAAACAAGAAGAGTTTGACAATGAAGAGAATGATAGGAGTGTCAAGCCAAAATAAAGAGAATTTGAGGAATCATGAATTGGCTTGACCACATTTATGTTGATCCATATATGTCTCTATGTGAGTCAAACTAAAGCTTGACTGATCTCAGTGTTGACGGTGGATAACGTCAATATTTATTAGAACTTTAGACATGAAAGGATACATGAATACACACTAGTCTATGGTTTTAACTGACAATTTCCACGAGTTTTGCATATTCTATATTTTCTAGGGATTATTTCAGAAAAGCATAAAAGAGGGATTAGAGTGCATAATTATCACAAAACTTATCCACGTCGGCAAACATCGTCATCAGGCTCAGGAAGGATCTAGAAGACACCCGAAGCAGCGGGACCCATAGGGGAGACCAAGTGGGGCCGGCCGGCCCCACCTGCACGGCCGGGCGGCGCCCTAGGTCAACATCGGCCGCCGCCTTGCGAGTCTTCCTCCCACGCTTCCTTGGCACCCAAGCAAAGCATCCCTACGTCGATCTAAGGTCGGTTTGATCCGACAGTGCACACAATATGAAGACGCGGAATGATGATGTGGTGGTTTCTTGCCTCCTGCTCCACCTCGGCCTATATAATGACGCCCCGAGGCCCCTCCAAGAGGCATTCTACACCCCGGTGCTTCATATTCTCTACATAAATTAGGGTTAGGGTCCCTCTAGTTGATCTAGTTCTAGTTCATCTAGTTCTAGTTCATCTAGATGTAGCAATTAGGAGAGACTAGTTCTTCTAGATCTAGTCTTGTTTAGAGATTAGAGAGATTGAGTAGAGGAGTAGAGATTCTGGAGGAGTTCCGGCCGTCGGTGCGTCTTCGTGGGTGTATTCTTACGGATTCACTCCCTCGCCCCAGAGCTGCGTTCGAGGTACTTTTGTATTCGCCATTCCGATTCAAGTAAGCAGTTGTTCTTATTTGTTCTTAAGTTCACATCTCATATTGAGTGCTTTGATCTTTGTCATTACTTGGTTGAAGTAGTATTTCGTAGTGTCGGCGTGGTGCCTAGGCTAGGTTTACTTGTGGATGTCCCCTGATTAGCCGGATAGTGGTAGCTCACAAAGGTGACTTTATAGCTTTGTTGAATCCTCTGTAATCCACTTTCCGTTGATAGGACTGATAGGCTTATAGGTGTTTGGCAGGAGATTACTCTGTTTCTTCTCCTATTCGGGTTACTTGCCCAGTTAGAACGGTATTATACAAAGCTTACCGGTTGTCAGAACTAGAGTTCAATAGCTATTTCCTCTTTCTTGATATTATCTAGCCTAATTGTAGGGTTAAGTCTATATACTTTATCATCATCACAACTGTTCCCTGTGGATACGATATTTAAAATCTCTAGGTAAAATGTGACACTGGTATGATATCTGTGCGCTTGCGGATAATCCTACTTAAAACTTATTTAATGGAGTGCAGTTAATTTATACCAACAAGCATTTTTGGTGCCATTGCTTGGGGAACGGTTTGCTGATTTTGACTTAGTTTAGCTTAATCTTGTATTATACTTTTATCTTTTCTTATTTTATCCCATTCTCTTCATTATTTTTGTGTTCATCCTTATAGATGCTTTTAATTCTATTCCTATCTATTGTTATGGCATGCGCGAAAGCTTTGGGCCACCAAAATCTATAGAACCTATCATAAAACCTGGCTATGAGCTGTGTCCATGTCTAATTAATATGATTCGGGATAACTTATTACCCGAACTGGATACAGAAGTCTTGGTAGCTAAAACACAATCATTTCATTCCCAAGATTTAGCTATCGATCCTAAACCTTTGAAATTCTATTTTGATGATTTAGACTTCCAATTAGCTAAGATGCTCGTAAATCAATAGACATCAGATCTTTTCAGAAGGGCATCTTGGGAAAAGTGTCGTTAACTTCCTTTCCCTCCTTAAAGACACTAGAACGAGTTCAAGGATGGCATGTCGAGTGATGCCATAGAAGGAGAGTCAAGCCACTTAGGAATAAACTCTATCTTCTCCCCCTCTATGCCCACAGTAAATATCGCTAAACCCATCCTTGACCCCAATGAATCTTTTTATGCTCTTTTTATTAAATTTCATAATGACCCTAGAAATCCATCAAGACATCCCAAGAATAAGAGTCATGAAGATTATAGAAATACCCAAAAAGAGCAACGACAATGGCAGAACTATGTAGAACATACTAGAAATACATATGCTATTGTAAAAGAATGGATGGAAGAGGATAAAGCTTTAGCACTAGCATCTAAACTTTGTTCAAATTTAAATAGTGAGCTTAAATCAATTTCTTTAATAAGCAGAACTCACCCAAGTTTAGAGAAAGCTTTAGACGAGACCAACCTTGGAGACATCGAGTCATGGGAAATCCTAGAAAATAGAACACCCAATAAATGTTATAGGCATGAAATAATAGAGACAAACTTACTGCCTATAAACAACCATGAAGAGACACCCTTGGAGTTTGAAAAGGGAGATCACATCGATGAGCATAAGCATTATCTCATTAACACTTTATTGAATCCATGCTCATATAAGAAATCTCCTAAGTCTTTTGGTCTCTCTAATATTACCACACACGAGATCCTCAACCCCCTCTTTAGACCTGTTTATAAAATTTTTTGAAAGGGTGGTTGTAGACGCTTATGTTTATCATAAATATTATAGATCTCATTGTAATCTTAATATAGGTACACAAAGGCTAATGTTTTAAAGGAAACCCGTTTACCAACTGGATAATCAAAAGGTTTTCTAAGAACAACTTTGTGTCCCAAAATAACCACTCTTAAAAATAACATGAGTTTGCATCTTTTGCTGTAATACCCTTGTGAATTGAGCATAGAGTTATAATTATTAAAATATTCCCTTGGCTATTTTTATCACTAACCATTCTAGGTTTAAAGTAAATAATTGATGGCAGCACCAGGTATGTCAAAACAACCATCATGCAACTTTGAATTACATCCACTCAAGTTTACATTTACTTTGCAAAATCCAAGCTTGGGGAATGGGCTTACTTGAAGAATCTTAAATCATGTTGCTAATAATGGTTGTCTCTACCTTTGTAATTCATGCTGAAAATATTGCATAATAATCATACTCTTTCATCTCTATCTTAATAAAATCTCTATAAGTGCTTTCATGTTACCTTTGTCTGCTATAGTAAGTTTTGGTTTGGAAGTACTCCATGGGTACTTTCATAGGCTTTTTAAATTAAGCGTGGTGCTTAGGTTAAATAGCCTTCCTTAACCAAAATTAGACATAGAGTTTAGCTTGGTTATTGAACTAAAAATTATTGTAGTAGACATTGGATATTTTGTAGACTAACCCCCGCAGAAAAACTTTCAATTTAACTTGGGTAAGTCATGAGATAAATTCGAATTAGAGATGAGACAGGGCACATGCTTGAAAAAGAAGACAACTCATTCATCATAAATCATAGAACTGTGAGTATTAATGATTCATTTACTTTATCTTCTACTGCAAGTTACTTTGCCTCAAGCCATGTCTGTATAAAACATGATCTATGCTAAAATAATATCAATACTATCTTTTCATTAGCATAGGCAGAACAAAATAAAATACTGGACAAGCAACCTATGTTTAAAATTTGTATACTCCTTCGGGTATGTATTGTCCACTAATCTGTTGCAGGCATAATAATGACTGGAGTGAAAAGAGTCAAAAGATCAAAGAAGCAAAAGATGGCAAAAGAATGAGTGCAACAGAAGAGACAAGATGTCCATGAACAACTCAAGATGCAAGAGAAAGGACCACCAGTCATTTACCCTTCATAACTTAGTGACGTCATGCTCTAATAATGAAGGTAATATTCTAAGATAAGTGGTCACTACTCTTCTCTTGATCTTGGTGCACATAAATACATAAATATGTTAGAGTTACAACTTAAATTGATTAACCTAATTAACTCAACATGCTTTATTCTTTAAAATTGTTCATGGCACCGTTCTCTTAATCTCAGTCTTAACCAAACAAGCTAAAATATTATATTTGATCTTGGGAAGACAATAGTCATACTTATGTGAAAATTTATATAGAGATAGACAATCCTTCTATTGGTTAAGCAATTTTATTCTTTTTCTGTCTTGTGAACTTAAATGCAACATTAAATGCTTAATCTTTTGATCTTACCACTCATATCATAAATAAATAAATCATATAACACCAACTTTATCTTGTTCAATGTGACTAAGGATAGAGAAAAAAAGGATAAATTTGGTTCTGTTGGTGTTCTTCCACCAGCAGAGCCTATACACTTGATCTCTGCCTTGTTTTGCAAATAGGACAACGCATCGAGCAAAGTTTATTAATTCTATAAGTGAAAGTTCTGTGAACATGCACACTGAGTAAAATACTGCTAGCTACTATTAAAGCTCTACTTCAACCTATGGGCCAAACCAAAGAACAAAAGTGATATCACCATCACTAGAGGTATGCAACCATCAAGACCTCCATCTCTCAAGATGAAGAGATACACAAGAGTGGAAGAAGAAGTTATGTGGGTAACTTTAAATTTTATATCCTTGCCATAAGGTAATATGGTAGTTATCTAATTAATTAGTATTCCTATCTACATTAATAATTTCACTTTAACATATTCATCTTCATAAATATTAAAAGGAAAATTAAAAAAAAAATCTTTATTGCTTCATTTACTGCATCATAAAATATTAAAAGCCCCACATGAATAAACTTGTGGTAACTCAGAGGAATATTTACTTGTGGTGGCATAAAAAATGATAATAGCATCTGTATTCACTTTCTTGCATTATAAAAGCCTAAGCCCACGAGAATAAATATTCTCTGTGGTAGCATAAAAAAATAATAATATATATATAATAATACAACTATATATTATGCACGCATATTTAATTAAACTAGAAAATTCTAAAAAAGAGAATCCTGCTAAAACTTGTCAATCTGAAATCAACTCATAAGAATAATCAATTATTTATTGGTGATCGCTAACCTCTTATTAAATTCGAGGCTCGAGTTTTGGTTTTCTTGTTGGAGTATAACTATGCGGGGCATAACATTATGACTAAGAAGTGAGTCTATCAGTGGAGCCCACTAAGACTATCACCGACAAGCTCGCCCTAAAGATCATCAACACCAAGTATTACAAACATCTAGCTTGGGAGAGACATCCCCTAGTTATCGATAACTATACCTAGACGATTATCGAAGTCTATTTCATATAGTCATAAAATACCAAAAATATGTGAGCACATGAAGGTTTACAATAGTATCATAAAAAAATATAAAAATACCAAAAATATATAGGCACATGAAGGTCTATGTCTTTAGAGTCTTGTGAGTCCAATAGAAAGAAATAAAAAGATGAATAACAAATTAAAAATAAACAAAATACTTATCTATGTATTAAGGTGTGATCATAGAGTGTGTCTAGTTAGTAAGAGTCAAATAAAAACTGGAGAACAATAAAATTTTATCTTGGAGATGATAAATAGTTGCTCTACTGTAATTCCTTTCAAGTGCCTAGTTTTCAATCATGAATTCTCCTGAGTTTTAGATATGACTACTGTGATATAAAAATTTACTTTGAACCTGAAATTTGTGGAGGCATATGCTTGAGCTAAGTCTAGGTAATTGATTAATATGATACATGAAGGTCTAAGCTGCTATTTATCTTATTTCTAGCATTACTAAGTTCTGGAGATTTATTTTGAAAACCTAAAATCTTACATGATGATCTCTTGTATGATAAAGTTTGAATTCCTACCAAAGCCATATATGATACATTTAGAGTTAGAAAAACCTTTGCTTGTTCGTGCTGCTTGCTTTGTATTGAGTTTAGTCAACCTTTGGTGTATACCTTATGAGAGTCTTATCATGCTTTTAAAATCAAGATCACTTACACACTCCACCCATATATGCATTACTCCTACCCTAGGATGTAAGCGCAGTCATTTTCCACTTTTATCTAGATCCACCTTAAAAATGTTTTTTCTCCTACATTGGGAGTAAACACCTAAAAATATACCCTATAGGACAGCCTCTATTTTATTGCTCTAAGTTCTTATCATTACCTCTCCAATTATTTATATTCAAAGGATGCATGTGGCTATGCAAAAGTATTGAAAAAAAAGAGAAGAAGAAAAAGGAGAGTAAAAGATAGACAAGTGTCCCAACAATTAAAACAATGGGTACATAGATGCCCGCCTCCCAGATTAATAAAAAAGAGAGAGAGAGAGTAAAGATAGCCCATATTTTTCTGCGAAGAGTTCTAAGTTTTAAAGGAGGGAGTTATTTTCAAAGAGCAAAAGTAGAATTAGGATTAGCCACTAAAAACCATATATACACCTATCCACCATACACCATACACATGCACATCTTGATTTGATTGTATGACTCGATTCTCTGTAGATCTATTGTTTGACTTTATAACATATGAATTGTAAGTATACTCATCCTTGTTATTGCCACTCCTATAAGCTTCACTATATATATCCTTAGTTATAGGAAGGCATAACATCATTAATGCCTCAGTGAGATCCATAAATACTACATAATAAGAGACTTGAGGGTGTCATACAATTAAGCTCTGAGTTTTATTTCAAAAACTTACAAAACTCTGGAATATTGGTACCGTGAAGAATTTGAGACATAGTGCTTGACTTGATTGTTCTATCTTTCGATTGCTTAAGACTTATGCAAAAGCTGTAAAGCTCCATAGTTAAAGGTAAAATGGGTAAGTTTAAAAGTTAGAGTAGTTTTGTCTAAAACCGGAGGAAAATTTCTATTTGAAAGCAAGTGTACTTAAAAGAAATGAAAGTATTGTAGCAACTCCTGATCCAAGTTCATTAATTATTAGACCTAGGTTGTTTGCCAAGGGACTGGCAAAAGGTAAGCTTGGGGGAGTTGTTGACGGTGGATAACGTCAATATTTATTAGAACTTTAGATATGAAAGGATACATGAATACACACTAGTCTAGGGTTTTAACTGACAATTTCCATGAGTTTTGCATACTCTATATTTTCCAGGGATTATTTCAGAAAAGCATAAAAGAGGGATTAGAGTGCATAATTATCACGAAACTTATCCACGTCGGCAAACATCGTCATCAGGCTCAGGAAGGATCTAGAAGACACCCGAAGCAGCGGGATCCACAGGGGAGACCAAGTGGGGCTGGCCGGCCCCACCCTGGCGCCGGTCGGTGCCCTAGATCAACATCTGGCCGCCGCCTTCTGGAGTCTTCCTCCCACGCTTCCTTGGCACCCAAGCAAAGCATCCCTACGTCGATCTAAGGTCGGTTTGATCCGACGGTGCACACAACATGAAGACGTGGATCGATGACGTGGCGGTTTCTTGCCTCCTACTCCACCTCGGCCTATATAATGACGCCCCAAGGCCCCTCCAAGAGGCATTCTACACCCCGATGCTTCATATTCTCTACATAAATTAGGGTTAGGGTCCCTCTAGTTGATCTAGTTCTAGTTCATCTAGATGTAGCAATTAGGAGAGACTAGTTCTTCTAGATCTAGTCTTGTTTAGAGATTAGAGAGATTGAGTAGAGGAGTAGAGATTCTGGAGGAGTTCCGGCCTGTCGGTGCTTCTTCGTGGCTGTATTCTTCTGGATTCAGTTCCCTCGCCCGGAGCTGCGTTCTGAGGTACTTTTGTATTCGCCATTCCGATTCAAGTAAGCAGTTGTTCTTATTTGTTCTTAAGTTCACATCTCATATTGAGTGCTTTGATCTTGGTCATTACTTGGTTGAAGTAGTATTTCGTAGTGTAGGCGTGGTGCCTAGGCTAGGTTTACTTGTGGATGTCCCCTGATTAGCCGGATAGTGGTAGTTCGCGTAGGTGACTTTATAGCTGCGTTGATTTCTCTGTAGTCCACTTCCCGTTGATAGGACTGATAGGCTTAAAGGTGCTTGGTAGGAGATTACTCTGTTTCTTCTCCTATTCGGGTTACTTGCCCAGTTAGAACGGTATTATACAAAGCTTACCGGTTGTCAGAACTAGAGTTCAATAGCTATTTCCTCTTTCTTGATATTATCTAGCCTAATTGTAGGGTTAAGTCTATATACTTTGTCATCATCACAACTGTTCCCTGTGGATACGATATTTAAAATCTTCGGGTAAAATGTGACACTGGTATGATATCTGTGCGCTTGCGGATAATCCTACTTAAAACTTATTTAATGGAGTGCAGTTAATTTATACCAACGCTCCGCATTCTTATCTAGAAGATATCTAAGCAAGGATCACAATATTGAAGAAATGGTTTTCAATACATACTTAATATGGTGTGACTTGAGTGTGGCTTGATAAGGTGAAGATAGCAAGGAAAGGGCTTCGAGGGACTAAGCGAAGGTGAAGGTCAATCGACGGCTTGAGGACCGAGATACCATGGCTAAGGTAAAGAAGAGAGTACTTGCATTGAGTCGAGGAATTAATCAAGCTATGTGGAGTCATATTATGTTAATGATCAAATTATTAGTGAAAGTGACTTGAAACCATAAAGTTAAACTCAGATGTATTGAAATGGTTTAAGTCACATTCTTAAGGTGTGTTTGCTCGAAGAGATGAGACAAAGATGATTGCAATCCCTTATGAAGTGATATTGAGAAGAAATAGCATATAGAGATATTGAAGACTCAAGTGGTTGAAATAGTTATATTCTCTTAATTTTGAGTATAGGTATACCGTACTACCAAGGGGGATACAATACGAATCATAGACAAGTCTCAAGTGCTCAAACTAAACGAACCCGAGTGCTAACATAACTGAAAATACTTAGCACTGTACCTACACTTGTTGATCTTGGGCTTATTCTTTGCTGGGCTGGATAGCTCTCGAAACAAGCTTTTCAAAATATCCAAAATCACTAAAAATGGAGTTCAGAGTAAAAAGTTATGGTTATTTCCGTAAGCTAACCTTGTCTTTGTTTACGGGAGGACGGCGGTGCCGCACCTCGGTCTTGGCAAAGGCTGCACCTGCATGAACCTAACGGCTAGTTCTCCAATTCAAATGGCTAGTTTGAGTGGTGTGGCTATAAATACCCACCCCATGCCTTCTGGTCATGCTGCTGACATTTAGAACACCAAATACACATTCCAAGCCTTGTTTGAGCTCTCTCTAACCCCTCTCTTTGTGAGAGGGAGTGATTAGTGTGTGATTAAGAGTTAGAGAGCAATTTAGAGCACATCAAACCTTGAGCACTTGCTGGGCTTCGTCAATCTTCGTTGTGCATCTATTACTCTTGGAGGTGAAGCCTCCTAGACGGCTAGGCGTCGCCCGGCAAGCTCCCGTGCTTGTGGTGAGCTGTGGGACAGTTTGTATCACCCCTCTAATCTAGTGGAAACCTCTCATTTCAGGAGTTTACTCTCTAGACTTGAGATCAAGAGCAAGGCTAGCCTTTGTGGTGAGCCAATCCTTGTGTGGATACCTCAACAACGTGGAGTAGGCCAGCCTTTATGGCGACACCGAACCACTGGATAAATACCGTGTGCTGATTTACATTCTTGCTTTTCATATTGTCGTTGAGGTGGTATTAGGATTTATGATCGATCTACTTTGCTATACTTAATATACCCTATTTAGCCATCGATCTATGAGATATATAACTACAGAAACCTTAGAACTTTACTTGATCTGAATCTCATTGGTTATATTTTGAATTGTGCTAAGTGCCTTCTGCACAGGTGAGGCAGTGCTGCACTATAGGAGCGGCAGTGCCGCACTCTGATCTGATCAAATTTCAAGTTGAGTTTTTGCAGGGTTATTACTGAGCATCTCTAGTATATATTCTCAAAGTTTGGGCTATATTGGACTCACTAATTGCTAGTAGCGCTGCCTCAAAAGAAGGCAGCACCGGCCTGAGTTTTAATTTCTATTTGAGCTGAAATTTTTGTAGGCCTATTCACCCCCCTCTAGGCCTCTTTGACGACATCAAGGTTCTTTCAATTATTTATTTTTCCAGAAAGTTATCCAGAAAGTATACAAATGAGGATTTAATTGCATAAAAGACATGAAACTTAACCACGACGGAAAATATCGGCATTGGACTCAGGAAGGTTTCAGAAAACACCAGTAGGAAGCGGAGCCCGAGGCACTTCTAGGTAGAGCCGGCCGGCCACACCTGTCATGCCGGCTGGCCCACCAAGGTGGAGCCCACCTGTCAGCTTCTGCGTACCTCTCCACCGCCTTTGAGGATGCATCTTGGCCCTACATTAAATCGGTTTGATCCAGCGGTTGACGTTCATCCCACCAGGTTATAAATATGGGCCTGTACCCCCCTGGAGGAGGCCAAATCAAGAGCTAAAGAGCCAGAAACCTTAATTCATATCTAGTAGAGATCTAGGCTAGCAATCAAAAAATGCTAGTTCAATCTAGAACTAGTTTTTATTTAGAGATTAGAGAGATAAAGTTGGAGAGTAGAGTTCTGGAGGAGTTTTGGCCTATCGGTGCTTCTTTATTGCCGTATTCTTCAGGACCAAGCTCCCTCACCCGGAGTTTATATTTTAAGATCATTTGGTAGTCAACTTCTGAATAAAGTAGTGTTTTGTTCATATTGTTCTTCTAGTTTGCAACTCTTATCGAGTACTTTGATCTTGATAGCTTCTATATTAAAGTAGTAATTCATAGCATAAGCGTGGTGCTTGGTGTTGATGGTCATTAAACACAAAATATAATCATCAACTATTGTATAAAATGATATAAAATGAATTACAAAGCATAGTCGTAGATTTTGATTCTAACGAGTTCCATCAGTTTTGGTGTTCTCACTTGTCTTGCAGGAACATGCAATTTTCCATCATATAAAAGAATCTCAAATAAGTAATTGGACTGCACCATTGCGACAGGCTTGTCGAGATGATTGAAAAGGACCTATCATTTGCTATATTTAGAGTTCAGAATCAAGAGATATCTATTCCACGACCGGACTTTAAAAGGGTCAAGTAGACGTGTCGTCGAAGCGGAGCCCGAGTGGGCTTGGGCCCAGGCCGACCGGCATTGGGCCTTGGGCCGACTGGCACCCCCCTACACCATCTCGCCTCCGTCTTTTGGAAGTTTTCTCCACTGCCTTCAAAGATGCATATCCACCGTACCTTAAGTCGGTTTGATCTAACGGCCGTCGTTTCTCCCACCGGGCTATAAATACAGGGCTAGACCCCGTCTCTAGTGCATCACATCATTATAGAGTTGTAGAGGTGTCCCTCGAAAGGGTGATCTCTCAACTCAAGAGAATTAGGGCTAGACTTTTCAATGTAGTAGATTAGTTCAAGTTGAGAGTTAGGGAGAGCAGAGCTGCGTTCCAGGTTCTGGAGGAGTCTTCAGAGAAGCCATCAAAGTTCTGGTATATCTCTGTATCTTTCTTTGTTAGACTTATGCTTTAATATATTCTATCTTCTCTATTTATTTTCACACCTTATATTTGATTGGTTAGTATAGTTGTTACACTTTAGCATAAGATCTCCGTCCGCATCGGGTGCTCTAGTTATCATATGTGATTCAAGTAGTAATTGTTAGACTAGACATGGTGTTTAGCCTATAGGTTATCTGAGATTGCACCCAATCTAATAGATAGTTGTGGTAGCCCTAGGTGGTGACAGCCCTGACGACCGGCGTATTCCACCTCGTTAGGGTTGGTGTTTGTAGGACCGTAGTTAGAGCTTCCTAGTCCTTTCTCACCTATTTTTGTGACTAGTCTTCTGATGTCCTAAAGTGTTATTGTGTGCTTACTTTATCTTCCATGAATCAGTTACTATAGAACCTCAGTAATAGAGAAGTATTTAGGAACATTGAACTATCCTATTGTTCTCTCACTTTAGCTATCTACTCCTTTATTATGAAATTCTCCTCTGTGTATAACATTATACATAACTTGTATCATTTCTCACTTATCTCTACTTTAGTCTAGTTAGTGTATTAGTTAGTAGATACATGATGGTGCACTATCAATGTCTTTAACCATTGTTTCCCAGTGGTAAAATATAAATAACGATACCTAGAATACTCCCGGTAAAATGCTATAATAGTGTTCTGTGCGCTTGTGGAATCTTTTATATTTTAATTGTGCATAAGAAATACCAACACTTGGGCTAGGTTTACTTGTGAATATCCCCTGATTTTTCGGATAGTGGTAGCTCGTGAAGGTGACTTATAGCTTCGTTGAATCCTCTGTAGTCCACTTCCTGTTAATAGGTTTGGCAAGCAAAAGATGCTTGGTAGGAGAGAACTCTGATTTCTACTCCTATCTTATTAACTTATCACTCGTGATCATAAGATATAAAACAAAGGCTTACAGAGATCAGAATTAGATAATCCTTAGTGTTCTCTTTGTTCTCTCTCTTTTCCAACTTGATTGTGCATTGAGTTAAGTTCATAGACTTAGTCATCGTCACCTGCTGTTCCTTTGATTTCGATATTTAAAACCGGGTTAATCTTGGTGAAGTGCTACAATAGTATTGTATCTCGTAAACGCTTGCAGATAATCTTATTTCTTGTGTGTATTTAATTAATACCAACAAGCATTTCGATGCCGTTTCTTGGGAAAACGGTTTGCTTTGAGTTAACTTTAAGTTTAGCTTAATTCATGTATTATACCTTTTCTTTTTATTTTATCTTTAAGTTTTCAATTTTGTTTTTGTCTTTTAATATGGAACCTGTATCTCAACTCTTATATCAATACGAAAGCACCATCGGGCTCATATTTACAGACCAATAAAATCACCTAAACTAATTACTTCATCGGGCTATAAGCTACGCCCGGGTTAATTCATTTAGTTCAGAACATGTTTTTTCTGGCAGTTCTAGAGAAAACCCCTATTTCTATTTGAGTGATTTTGAAGAAATCTGTGCATGTCTACACATTAAAGGCATGGCTGATAAAACGTTAAGGTGGAAGCTTTTCCTATTTTTATTAACAGGACGAGCTAAAAACTGGTATAAACATCATGTTAGGAGTAGCCAGGGGAGATTGAGAAGCTTTATGTTCTAGTTTTTGTCTTAAATTTTTTCCTATCGAAAAAAGTCGCTAAACTTCGTTTTGAAATCATAGGCCTTAAACAATTAGATAACGAATCACTAGGTAAGACTTGGGAACGTTTTTGACGGTTTTTGTAAATTCAGGTCCTAGCCTTGCTTTGCCGAACCTATTCTTTTATAATATTTCTTTTTTAGTCCTTAATGAAAAAAAGTAAGGAATATCTTAATTTGGTCTATTACTGCTACGTATGTAAAAAAAACTATTCTTATGAATATCTTAAATGATCTTCCTGAAGAAAAAAAAGAAGAGTCGATAGCTGAATCTAAATTTTTATTTGAATCTCAACCTTTAGCTATTTTAAAACCTAAACTTTTGAATAAAGAAGAGGAGAAAACTCCACTTCCTGATTTTATGCTTGATTTTGAGGATGACCTTTTTGATGATTATGGAAACACCTCGAATTATTAGGTAATTATGAAACCTTGAGAAGCTAGGGAATTTAAAAATATTAATCTTATTCACCCTGCTGAGGTAAAGTTTTTTAAAAAGTTTACAAAAGAGTTAGTCTTTGTCTTAAGTGAAGAGTGGTTAGGAGAATCAGAGCTTTCAAATGATGTTATTCGTTTAGATTCTTCTTCTATCACTTTTGAGTATCAGAATGATAAACATCCTTTTGCTACTCTTTATAATCTAATTATGGTTTTTAATATCATGTCTCTTTCGTTTGCTAAAAAAAATTTAAAAGATGTGCCATTAATTCCAACTATTAAAACTTTAAAATGTCTTTCAGGTCATATTATTCTAAGTTTAGGAGTATTGTGTGCCCTTTCTATTTTAGTTAATAGAGTTTAAGTTCTGTTGAATTTTTATATCTTTGATGTTTAGGAGTTTGATGTGCTAATAGGTTTGCCAATAGGAAGGCTTATTAGAGAATGTCAAAAAGGAAAATTAGATGTTAGTCTCAGAAAAGGTTTTAAGCTCTCTATATCTACAACTCATTCTTTGAAAACTAAGATAGAGCTGCTTCCTGAGCCAAATCCAATAGAGAAGTTAAAGCCGTTTTTATTAAAGAATTAATTGAACCACACTTAGATGATGAATCCCAGCTCTTCATTAATGAAGAGGATGAGGATCCCACTGATCCTGAACGTCTCAATAAATTGTTAAAGCCACCTAAGCCCCCTATTGAACTTAAATCCTTATCTTCTAGTCTTAAATATATTTTTCTAAATAATGATCAGGATTCTCCTGTGATCATAAGTGATAAACTTTCTTAAAAAGAATCTTTGCGTTTGATAACTATTTTAGAAAAACATCGTCTTTGCTTTTGGATACTCACTCCAAGATCTTAAAGAGTCCTGTTCTTTGCACCCATCGCATTCCAACCGACCCGGAGGTTACACCCTCTAGAGAGCCCCAACGTAGACTTAACAATGCGATGAGGGAAGTTGTTAAAAAGGAGATTTTGAAGCTGTTGCATGCCGAGATTATCTATCCTGTGCCGCATAGTGAGTGGGTAAGTCCTGTTCAAGTTGTACCTAAAAAAGGTGGTATAACGTTGTTAGAAATGATAAACATTCCCCAGAGAACCGTCACTGGATGGTGTATGTATATAGATTATAGGAAACTTAATAAAACAACAAGGAAAGACCACTTTTTGCTACCTTTTATTGATGAAATGTTAGAGCGATTGGCGAATTACTCTTTCTTTTGTTTTCTTGATGGTTACTCGGATATCACCAAATTTCTATCCACCTTGATGATCAAAGTAAAACCATTTTTATATGTCCTTATGCAACTTATGCTTATCGTAGAATGTCTTTTGGATTATGTAATGCACCTGCTTCTTTTTAAAGATGTATGATGTCTATATTTTCTGATATGATTGAAGAAATCATGAAAGTTTTTATGGATGATTTTTCTATTTATGGATAAACTTTTGATGATTGTCTTAAAAATCTAGATAAGGTTTTACAAAGATGTGAAGAAAAGCACTTAGTCTTTAATTGAAAAATATCATTTCATGGTTAGAGAAGAAATAGTGCTAGGACACCTAGTGTCTGAAAGAGGTATAGAGGTATATAGAGCTAAAATTGAAGTGATCGAACAACTACCTTCACCTATGAATATAAAAGGAATCTAAAGTTTTCTTGGTCATTTTAGTTTTTATCACCAATTTATAAAAGATTTTTCACATATTGCTAGACCCTTGACCAGTTTGTTAGCTAAGGATGTTTCTTTTGAATTTGATGATACATGTTTGAAATCTTTTAATATTCTTAAAGAAGCACTCATCTCTGCACCAATCATTCAACCCCCACGATTGGTCTTTACCTTTTAAAATTATGTGTGATGCTAGTGATTATACTATGAAGGCAGTTTTTAGGATAAACTAGAGATAAGAAGCATCACGCTATTGCTTATGCTAGCAAAACTATAACAGAAGATCAACTTAATTATGCAACAACTGAAAAAGAGTTTCTACATATTGTTTTTGCTATTGATAAATTTAGATCTTACTTAGTTGGAGCTAAAGTAATTTTTTACACCGATCATGCTGCTCTAAAATATTTGCTCACTAAAAAAGATGTTAAACTTTATTTGATATGATGGATTTTACTACTCCAAGAATTTAATTTAGAAATAAAAGATAGAAAAAGAGTAGAAAATCCTGTTGCCGATCACTTGTCTAGAATACAATTTGAGAATTCATAGGAATTGCCTATTAATGATTCAATCGAGGGACGACATGCTATTCAAGATAACAAAATTAGACCCATGGTACGTAAATATTATCAACTTTATGGTTGCAGGTTATGTAGCACCAGGGGAGAGAGTCATCTCCACATATGGGACCCACCATATCTCTTCAGAGTCTGTGCTGATAGCTTGCTTAGAAGATGTGTACCGGTGAAAGAAGGCATACAGATTATTCAGAAGTGCTATTCATCACCATATGGAGGACATTATAGGGTATTCCCCACTCATGCAAAGATTTGGCAGAGTAGATTTTTTTGGCCAACTATGTATGAAGACACAAAAGACTATGTTCAAAGATGTGGATCATGTCAGAGGCACGGGAATATCAACTCACGAGACGCCATGCCACTCACCAATAATCTCCAGATTGAGATCTTTGATGTCTGGGAAATTGACTATATGGGACCATTCGTGAAGTCAAAGAATTGCGAGTGCATCTTAGTGGCAGTTGACTTTGTATCCAAATGGGTAGAAACTATGCCATGCAAGAATACTAATTCAAAATATTCCAGGAAGATATTTAAAGAAATAATATTTCCAAGATTTGGAATTCCAAGGATGGTGATTAGTGATGGAGGGACCCATTTTACTGACAAGAAGTTTCACAACTATTTGAAGGGTCATGGCATCCGTCACAATGTTGCTACTCCTTATCACCCTCAGACAAGTAGCCAGGCAGAAACATCAAACAAACAAATCAAAAATATTCTACAGATGAGGGTAAATAAAATGAGAACTATGTGGAAAGATTAGTTATCTGAAGCACTTTAGGCTTACCGAACTGCTTACAAAACACCATTGGGCATGTCACCCTATCAACTAGTGTACGGGAAGACTTGCCACCTACCTGTGGAATTAGAACACAAGGCTCACTGGGCTATCAAGAGATGGAATATGGATTTTGAAGCCGCTGGAGAGAAAAGAAAAATGCAATTATCAGAATTAGAAGAATAGAGAGAAAAGACTTATCACAATTCAAAGCTCTATAAAGAAAGAACCAAAAGATAGCATGACAAGAGAATCAAGAAGAAGGAATTTACACTCGGAGACAAGGTATTACTTTTCAATTCCAGGGTCAAATTATTCGGGCTCGGCAAGCTGCGAAGCAAATAGGAAGGACCATTTACGGTGGTTAACGCATCATCGCATGGAGCGGCAACTCTACAATCACATGAAGGTACGTTATTCAAGGTAAATGGTCATCGTCTTAAGATTTTTCTAGAACCTACTTGTCGGTGCAAGAACTGGTGGCCCTTGCACCACCGAGTGAATTTATGGTGCGTGCTCCCTACTTCCGGATGGTGTGCAAGATGAACACAAGGATTTATACTGGTTCGGGCAAGAGAAGGCCCTACGTCCAGTGGGGGAGAGGCGTACTTGTATTATCCAGCACCGAAGTGCTCGTAGGTAGGGTGTACAAGCAATGAGAGAGGGACCAGGGCCCCAAGTCTCGTGGATGATTGAGTGAAGTGCCAATATCAGGCGTGTGTGAGGTTCATGTGTCGCCCCGTGTGTGGGCGCCCGTCTTCCCCTTTTATAGCCGTAAGGGGAGGACCGGGCCTTACAAGAGGTGGTCGTGCTCGTAGCAAAGTCATGAGCTTCCGTGTGTCCATGTCCGAGGCTCCGGAGTGGGCAGGTTGTCCGTGAACGTGATGGGGCCATGCTGCGTCGCCTCCCTGGCCCTGTTGGCCGGAATGACGGGCGTTCCTGCTCGGAGTTAGTGGAGCGTGATGGAGGGGGCGTCCGTGCCCTGTAGCTTGCTGTAGCTTTGACCCGCCTGGGATCCAAGGCTCGGGGAGCCTCGGAGCGTGGTGTCGTACGGGGAGTGGTTGGAACAGCCGTGGATGGTCTCCGGCGGCAGAACCGCCCATCCCGGGCTCGAGCTCACGGGCGGGACTGTTTTTCTTGACCGGAAGGGGCGCCCATCCACCCCTTTGCATCGGGTGACGTCGGGCGGTCGCCGCTCCCGGGCGTGGTGGGCGGCGTCCCGGACTTCGGCGGCGTGACTGGCGGCGGCGAGGTTAGATAAAGACACAGCGTCCCACATGGCGGGCGTGGCCTTCACCGTGGAGATCGCGTCGGCGTGAGCGCCCGGCGTGGGTCGCGACGGGGCGGTGTCCATCCTGCCGGGGCATGGGATGCCCCCGACACGGGTATGGACGAGTGGCGGTGGATATACGTCAAGTCAATGGTACGGCTTTGACACGGAGCGTCCGTCCCGAGCCCCGGTTGCCGGGGGGCTCTCGGCGGGGACGGAAATTGGAGGTTCGTCCGAGGCCCCAGCCGCTGAAGCCTCGGGCGCGGGCGGAGAATCGGCACTCGTCCGAGGCCCCCCGGGGAGGGGGTTTGGACGAGGTGGAGACTAGGAGCCCTCCCAACTGCTTTGGGGCCGTGGCCTGGACTTGCGCAACGAGCGGCCTGCTGGGCCTAGTTTTGCGTTTGTTGGGCTTTCCCAGAGGGGGCCCTTATTTTGGTCCCCGACACTACTAGACCCCCCGAGGTAGTTGATGGGCTTGACTTTATCCAATTACCCTAATTACATCTCTGCCATTCACCGTATCGATTCGAAACTTTAAAGCAAACTTCATGGTGGCAATACTAGATGGAGAGGCTTTTCTCTGAAGGAGAGAGATGAGGCTTGGATGTGAGGACCGGAAACCCGACAAGGAATTCCCCGTCCATCTTGATCGGGGAAGGTCGATGGTGTCAGTTTTTTCTTTTCCGTCATGGAAAGTTTTCCCGTCAGCTACCTACCATTAGGGAAAGTCAAAATCTTTCCATGGGATACAAACCGTCAGGAAAAGTCAAAATCTTTTCTGTCAGTGCTAGTCGGGAGGAGAAACCTAGGATCTTTCCTGTCAGTTGTCTAACGTCAGGGAAAACCAGTACTACATATACGTAAAAAACATGAAATGATTTGTAACTCATTTTATCATGCATCCTAAATGTCACACTCCGTGATCTTGGTACTCAAGCTAATAATCATCATTTAATCATGAATCCACGCAAGCAATGGATGTTACACTCAGTATTCCCGGTACATATAATTATATCTTAAAATTGTACATATATAAGATAGTACAATGTTCAACAAACCAAATCTGTGCAGCGATTGACGTCGCACATTCTCCAGCTCACTCCACATTTTAGCAAGTTCTCGCCGAACCGATCCAAAAGGGGATCTGTTTCACTCCTGCATCACCTTGGACACATGACCAAAGCATTCGCATTGAGTCGGGTCGCACGCGTCGGGGACTCAAGAGAATCCCATGCCGACTCCACCATCTGCATATATGATGCATCTCGCCTCTACATATTTTCGTAGCGGAACAACCTCTTCCTCCTATTTCTCCTCCGAGACACATGTAAGCACTCTAGAATCAAACAACAGTGATCTAACTCCGTCGTTTGCACATACCACACTTTTACAAGTATTAAAGAGATTCAGAAAATCAGCATTAGCAAAACCCCTATCCAACCGGACCTTCACATTGCCATAACACGCGGTATGCTCCTGGTTAAAGGAAGAAGTTGAACATGCATTTAACAAAGCAGACTTGCCTTTTTGACTCAGAGCGGCGGCAGACACAAAGGAAACTATTTTTTCTTTTTTTTTATTGAATGAAGTAACTAAGGCCTCTTTGGATCATGTATACTAGTAACTAGTTGACTAACAATTAATCCATAATCCAAAGTCCAACTAGTTACTACTAGTTCATTAATTTACAAAACTCAACTATTTTAGCTAGTTGTTAGTTCATTGGATCCAAACAGGTCTTAAAGAAGACTGAATTGCTCCACGCGTGGCAGGATCACTTTTCTCGTGCCATCCACGAGTCGATAATGATAGTAATGCTTTGAATTATAGTCCTAAGTACTCCTTCTCGTTCTTTGGTGTCTAGTGCTTTTGCAAGTCCCGGATGTGTGAGGAGAAACAAATATGATGAACAAATATGATGGATGACAAAGCAGGTAAAGACACTAGAGAGCACACACTGACTGCCGAGGGCTCGGATTTTTCCTTTTTCTGAATTTTCCCCGGATTTTCTCAAAAGGCACTAGTAGAAATCAAATTTTTTTATTTTTCACTATTTTTTTTATATTTTTCTCTGAACAAGGATCACAAAAGATGTAACCACAAAAATTGGTACCTCCAAATGAGATGAAATATGGTCTACAGAAATTCAGCACGTTCTCTAAAAAAGCGTCACGAGAACCCTTGACAATTTTTTTTTTTTTTTTATTTTCCTGAATTTTTTGGCAATTTTAACGAAACCAAACCAAACAGGCCGTCGGCAGTTTGGGTCACCTCCAAATGGTGTCAAGAATCTGCTCAATTTTTTTCAGATTTTTTTGATAACCGAGCGAAAAGTTATGCCTGTTTTAAGGAAGGTACCTCAAGTTATGTTTTCCGAAACGCACAACACGGCGGCGGCAAAGTTAGGGCAAAGCGTCCCCTAAACTCCAACACCGATCACGCAATTCGCCCGATGATGTAAGGAGAGCTGCGATGCAAAGGCGAAATAACAAATGGGCCGGCAACCTATCTAGGGTTAGCGCGGGCGAGAGATCACACAAGGCGGCTAGCGGGGGCAAGTCGAGTAATGTGGTGGCTTCGACTTGTGTTTGGGGAATGGTGGATAGGGTAGATACGATTGACAAAAACACACACAATGAACTCTAACACAACCTAACCAGCAACAAGATCTCGACCTGGACACAAAGTCAACACTACGAACTCTGAAACCGAAATATGCAAAGGCTATGGCGCGGAGAGGTTGTAGGACAGGAAACAAATATGGCTGTGGACTATAGGATGAAAAACAAACACGAACTAAGGGATAATTTCGAACCTGACGGTATACCTTAAGCTCTGATACCACTTGATGGGGACGTGATTCCCGATCTTCCGTTAGGTCCCCGGATAACTCTCGCTTTGAGCGAACGCGACACACCGATCCGGCTTCAGATCAAAAGACCCAAACCCTGCAACCTTAGCACCACGATTCCTCAGGTTATCAACCGTGTCACCAACCGGTTGACCTCGCCAAGAAGGCTAATCCGTGCCTGCGAAACGAAGAACACAAGCAAGAACTCGAAAGAACACAGCTCAGAAAGTTGGGACAAACTGCAGATGAATGATTAAGTTCTCAAGTTGGGGTTCCACAAACCGATGAACGGCGACTGTCAATGGACAGATTAATCTTAAGCAAAACCCAAACCCTAACTTGGGCGATGGCTACTGATTATAAAGAGTCTAAGGTCGTGCAAGACCCCTAGACGCACCCCCTAATGGGTTCCAACACGATACAAGGCCCATAGACCAAAAAAAAATACGACGTCGCAGCGTCGGGGCAGATTCTGGACGTCAAATTGTTCGGACGATTCCCGATGACTCCGGATGAATTTGGGCCTCCAACAAGACTCATTGGAAAGCTCTTCTCGTTATCTTTCTTTAGAGTCTAAGAACGTCCAATTCCGAGTCCGGACGCATCCTGGGCGTCCAAATTAGTACAGACTGCTCCTGGACTCCGAAACGGATTCGAAGTCGACTTGGTCTAGGCCTCCACCTTGACTTGAGCGCCCTTGCTGGCCTTCAACGCCTCCAAGCCCTCTTCTATGTATCTCCCGGTCCTCTCCATGATTCCTAATCATAATATAATCATTAGGTAGTAATATATTCTTCAAATCATATAAAGAGTGGCTTAGGAACGAGCTCACCTGTAAATTTAATTGTCGCCATGAGCTCTTGTGATTGGACCTTGAATATTCAGCGGAGGATCATTGAGTGTATCTGAAGGGTGATGTCCTCATCACCGCGCCCGTGGCTCACGACGGCGGGGTCTCAGGGCGCCCGGCGCCACGCGGCGGGTAGAGCCGCGCGCCCGCGCCACGGGCGAGGCCGGCTCGAGGCCGCCGCCCAGAATCGGGCGGAGCTTCAGCGGCCGCCGCTCCCGGCGGAGCTCGCGCGGGCGCAGCGCTGCTGAGCTTCGCGCCGGAGGATGGGCGGAGGGACGGGCGCAGCCACGGTGGCTCCCCTTCCTCTCTCTCTCCCCCTCCCTCTCTCTCCCTTCTCTCTCCTTCCCGACGACGGCGGACGCCGACGCCGCGTGGGGCCCGCGCCACGCCAGGCGCCCCGACGCCGGCACCACGCCAGTTTGGCGGCCGGGCGAGCGATTCCGGACGCCACGCGTCGGCTCCCGGACGCCAAGGGGGCGATTCCCTGTCCGCCAAACGCAGCATCGGACGCTGCTTCCCCGGACCCCATGCGGATGGTCTTACAAACCGGCCGACCTGTTTGAGATAGGAGACAAATATCCCCATCTTGAGAGACAATTGCAAAGACTGCTTGAACCGCTGCAAAAGCAAACAGTAAGACTGCGGCAATGAGTGCGCTGATCTGCACAGAGTTGTTGCAGTTCTTCTCCTTGAAGAATCCGAGCAAGGTGTTTCCTGTCGTCAGGCATCGCTCCTGCAGCTCGTGCCACGTGTCATTGAGGTAGTTAATTGATTTTGGGGTCGTCGACGTCGAAGACCACCCCCTTGCAGAGGTTGGCAAAGCCCTGCACGACATCCTCGTCGGTGGCGAGGAAATTTTGGAGGATGCCTAAGCGTTGCAGGAGCTCAACGTCCTCCACCTTGCACGCCAGCTGCGACATGAAGATGCAGTAGGCCGTGACGGGCCTCGGCTGGCTCCTCTCCATCCAATCCTCGAACGCAATCAAGTTGCGCAGGAGCGTGAAAGTCAGTGCATCGATCCGCAGGGTAGGGATCCAAAGCGTGCGTCCTTTAAGGCGCACGTCAAGGACGGATTCCACTACGTGCTGTTTGAAGTCAGCACGCTTTAGCTGCACGTTGGCGTACCTGCGGTACTCAGTCGCCCGGTGCCACCGGGCCATTTTGCGTCGTTCAACGATGGTCACCCGATGTTCCCGTGCTGGGACTACTACTGTTAGGGTTGGAGCCGTTGGGCTGCTGTTGGTGGGGCCGCTGTCGGTGCCCATAGAGGCGTCGGTGCCGATAGAGGCGTTGGTGGGGCCGCCATCGGTGCCGATAGAGGCGTCATTGGAGCCGCCGTCGGTGCCGATAGAGGCGTTTGTGGGGCTGCCGTCATTGGAGCCGCCGTCGGTGCCGACAGAGGCGTTGGTGGGGCCACCGTCGGTGCCGATAGAGGTCTTGGTGGGGCCGCCATCGTTGGAGCCGCCGTCGGAGCCAATAGAGGCGTTGGGGGGGCCACCGTCGGTGCTGATAAAGGCATTGGTGGGGCCGCTATCGTTGGAGCCGCCATCGGTGCCGATAGAGGTGTTGGTGGGGCCGCCGTCGGTGCCGATAAAGGCGTCGTTGGGGCCGCCGTCGGTGCCGATAGAGGAGTTGGCGGGGCCGCCATCCTTGGAGCTGCCGTCGGTGCCAATAGAGGCATTGGTGGGGCCGTCGTCATTGGAGCCGCCGTCGGTGCCGATAGAGGCGTTGGTGGGGCCGCCATTGGTGCCGATAGAGGCGTTGGTGGAGCCGCTGTCGGTGGAGCCGCCGATGCCGATAGAGGCATTGGTGGGGCCGCCATCGTTGGAGCCGCCCGTCGTTGCCGATAGAGGCGTTGGTGGTGCCGCCGTCGTTGGAGCCGCCATCGATGCCGATAGAGGCGTTGGTGGGGCCGCCGTCGGTGCTGATAAAGGCGTCGTTGGAGCCGCCATCGGTGCCGATAGAGGCGTTGGTGGGGCCGCCGTCGTTGGAGCCGCCATCGGTGCCGATAGAGGCGTTGGTGGGGCCGTCGTTGTCGGCGGCAACCGGGCCGCCCCCCGTCGTTGTCGTCGTCGTCATTCGATTGGCTTCAAGTAGTGGTGCACGAGATGCAGCAGGTGGACAGAGGCAGGGGACGGAACGGGCTTGCACCACCCCTCTCCGCTGACGGTGAAGAGCCGGTCCTCCAGCAGCCACTGGACACGGATTGCTAGCTCTTTGTCGAGGTCGGAGTCGGACATGGAGCTGCCATCCTTCCGGAGGCAACGATGCATGCCCCTGAGGACGGACCAAGGTATCTGGTTCTCAAGGAGGCACAGGACATCGTGCATCACTGAGTTCCCGTCCGCCACTCTCTCGTCGTCTTCGGTGACCACCACGTTCGCCCTGTTGTCCTGCTCTATTATGGTATACTTTAGGAGGTAATTAAGCACGTAGCACCCATCATCCAGCAGCGCGCGCGGCATGGTTGTGCCACCGTTGTCGGCAGTAGTGCAGTAAGAGAAATAATCCTTAATCATGGACGACTCCTTATCGCTATCGGGGTACCATTTAAGGCCGTTTTCGTTGCTCGCCCCCACCTGTTTCCTCAGCTCATCCAGTACCAGTTCCCACGTTCTACCGCCACCAGGAGGGACAGGACACAACTGGTCGGCCACAATCCTCTTCTTACCCATTTAAATATCCAACGTCACGATGGTAAGCGCCGATGGACACGCTCACAGGTGTGAACTGGCGGCCTTCATCGACCTCGCGGAGACCTTGTCGGGCCTTCCAGATCTCTGTCCGGGATGCACTAGCAGCCCAAGTCCCTGCATCTACATCATGAGGAGAAACTTCATTTTAGTCGTCCACAGCGTACCAAGCTACGTACGAGTTCCCAGCGTACGTACAAAGGTTTCTATGTATAATGTGAAGGCGGTTATTAAGGGGTTTCGTCCATATCTAGTATCTAGCCTAGATAGTTTCTCCAATATCATCATGTACTACACGCACGATCCCTCCATTCTAAAGTATGAGACGACCATGTACTACATTGCTCTTTATTTGTTATGTGTCTAGCTAGACAACAAGCACTATGTCCAGATACATATATAGCAAAAGCTATGCAGGAATAAAATTCAGAAAGATTTATAATTCAGAATAGAGGGACTACTATTTACTTAGATACACAACATTTACCAAAGGTCGAGACGGCTTAATAGTTCACTCATTTTTTTTTCTCGACGCACCTCCACTTTCTGCAACATTGCGAGCACGACCGGTAGAAGATCCTACTCCGCCCGTAGCGCTGAAGCAATTCAAGAATTTGCATCGATTCTCTTCTCTCTCCTCCATGCGTCTATCTGATGCGGTGGAAATAAAACTAGATTCATCAGCTGCCAGCTCATGCAATGAGCTGAGTTATTTCTCCCCATAAATTTGAGTTGGACCGAAGAGAGTCAAAACAATGGAAACACACAAATTTACACGCTAGTTTATTAATTGATGATGGCATAGTTTCATAGCAAAAGTATGAGGCAAATCTAAATCTTATAGTTCTAGTCCATATGTCAAAGCATATATATAGCAGGTAGCCCATCCTTTTGAAGTCAACTTAAATAAGTTTATCTTCATTAAAACAAAATTTATTTCCTTTATCTTCTCCGGCATTAAGACCCATCGTCTTTAGGATTTAGTTGATAAAAAGTCACAGATTTTTATAGGAATGAGTGCGCATGTATTATGGGCATTTGAATTAGGCCATGTAATTCGCAAAAGAAAACAAAAATAACTGCATCGAACAAAATGGGGCATTGATATTTGCTTCTTACCTGCTTGAGGATTTGCATTCATCGATATAATGCTTCGATTCCAAAGCTAAGTCGCCCTCGTCCTTCTGATCTGTATTAGTACTTCAGTAGTATGGTCGATCGTTTGGTGTATATATGCTGCCGCTCTAGCTTTTTATATGTATAGTACGTGCTATGTGGACACACACATCTCCCTCCTCTGCACTCCTTGGGCTGTCCCCTGGGTACTGAATATTAATCAGTACCCGAGCCCTCCGCCCGTCGTACGTCCCCGACCCGTCCTACGCCCACAGCATGACGGGCACCCCCGACGCACTCCCACCGGTTTTCACGGTCCGTACAACGTATTTGTTTTTTTTATCTTTTGTTCACGTATATATAATAGACAGGTTTGCCAACTGGTTCCTTTTTCCCATTTTCTATTTTTTCTTTCTTTTCCCGTTTTTTCTTTGTTTTTTCGCAAACAGGAATTACTTTTATCACGGTCCGTACTCTGTTGTCACTTCTGTTTTTTTTTTCACTTCGAACAGAAATTGCAAATATTTTCAAGATTTTTAAGTCTTCTTGCTTTGTGATTTAGATTATTTTGTCTTCTTTTGCCAAGGATTAGTGAAACTATGTAGTTTCTAAAATCGCTGAAACTGATCCATTATGATAATGAAAAAGACTTTCCTTTTGATCGACACAAATTTGCTATTTCAATCGGTGCTTAGGACAAATTTTCAGCAAGATCATGCACTCATAAAAATTACTGTCAACTATAACAATTCATTATCGAAACCACAATTAGATTATTTGATCATTTGCCTTCCACGATACAGCTGATCTACTCATTTTTCTTCCCACCCCAGGTACCTCATGATGAACTACTTGTCAACTATAATATTTCATAATCCAAACCAAAAATACTAATATAACTGGATTATAAAGAAGCATATGTTGCATCGCCAATCCTTCAAACAAATACATTTATCTAGACATTATTCAAACCGAAAATATTTCCTCCAGACTATCCTTCAAACAAATACATTTATTTAGACATTATTCAAACCGAAAATATTTCCTCCAGACTATTCGACAACATGACAGAGTTAGTCATGAGCAGCACCATCATAAGGTGCTGATCACAACTTTCTCAAGTGACCTTGCTGATCACAACTTTCTAAAATGAGATTCCTTCAAGATAAAATTAAAGAAATTTGTTGGTATCTTGTGAGCCTGGTTAAAGCACAGCTCAACCGTCATACCTGCAAGAGATCTTGCAACAAGAGTATCAGTGATAGAAATCATGAATCTTCCATAATGAATTGATAGTAGCATACACTATCAACTTGTGAAATAGAAACAACAAAGGCAAACTGCTCATGAGTACAAGCCCCAAAAAATTCAGTATCAACAGAAACTATATGATTATGTTTCATAACTAATGCAGCTAGTTTAGTTGTAAAATTTAAAAGGGAAATTGTTACCTAGGTAGAAATCAAAATACAGAGTACAAACAACTGAACAGATTATTGTTGCAAAGATGAGAAGGGAAGTAAATGAGTGGAAACTCTTTTTTCCCTGCAGCAAGTACCAGTTCAAACAGAAGCTTCTCCTGCCACCAAGTTGCAACAAGAAATGTGTAAGAAATCTCATGAATTGAGTGTACAGGTAAAATTTAGAAATTGAGTGTGAACAGAAGGTGGAAAGCGTATCTAAAACTTAGTTTTGAAAAAAGATCTCAAACTAAATTGGTGGATCAGCAAAAGATCTGGTCATTTCTAGTCTAGAAAAATAAAAGGCAGAGAAAGAGATAGTACTGGTGCAACTGTAAAGTTAGTAATATATATGTTGAGTGTGACACTATGACCAGAAGCCAGAAGCACTAAATCTCAGTTTTGAATGCCTAAGGGTAACAAAGCTGTAGCTGCAAATAATCTGCATGATTTCAGCACTTCCTCCTATAATATGATTGCGAAAAACCATCCTACTGAATCTCAGTCAAACACAAAACACTTGATTTTTCACATATTGCCCTCCATAAATAATGACAAATACTAAAATGTAGACGGTTAGACAGCTGAACTGCCAGAGCAGGAAGCGACAGGAAGGAGAGCACCAGACTACCAGCACATTCCTGTGAGGATGGAAGGAATGTCTAAATTGTTGCATTCTTCTTGTAGGAAACATGGGAGACTAAATATTTTACAGGATACAACTCAAAACCAAAGATCCTACCTTTAAATCATAGTTAATAACAACTGAACTACGAAAATATAAGTTGTGTGATGTCATTCCGGTCAGCAATAAGTAGACTAACTATTAAATGCAATGCATTTTTCTTGCTACTAATTAGGTAGCTTACCCAGAACTCTTGAGGTTTCCTGATGCAGAGCAAAAAATCACTGCAGAGTAGTAGGGCCCCTAGACCTAAAATAAAACACTGTCTCAATCTTTCATAAAATCTGCCTATCTAGCATCTTTCATTAAAATTCAGTGTTTTATCTATGTAAAGTACACTGCTAGAATACTGAATACATATATCTATGCTTGCAAATCATCTATATTATGATGAAAAGGTGCAGCACTGTTCATCTAAATATGAATTAGATATTGAAGCTTAGTAAATAAAGCATACAAATAATGGACAAGAGCGTGCAACAATTAGGATATGGCCTTTAAATTCCAAATCTGCAATCTGAGCTACACGTAACTGCAAGCTCAGTTGAACTGTATCAATCAGAAAACAGAGAAGTACACTGCTACCTTGATTTGCAAGCAGATGAAACCAGCAGCTACGTGGCTACCGAACTGTTACGGCTACCACTCGCCTAGTGTGATGCTCCACTCTCACACAATCAGACATGTGTTAACACAAACACACAGCCGTGAGTTCTGTTTGGTGAAATTCTGGATATACACTTTACATGATAATTTGCATTCATGTCACAATTGAAACCTGTTTACTGAACTAAAAAGACTGCAAAGTTCAGTTATACAGACTCCAACACAAATGAAATCTCTACCTTTCTAAACCTGAGCCAAGCTCAGGCAAATGAGAAGGCCACGTCCACGGGCCGTTCCCGGCCGTCGGATCGGGGCGGCCGGACGGCCCAGATCGTGCCTTCTCCGGCCATTTTGCAAAAACACCCTCCAAATTTATACGAATCAACCCGCAATCGACCTCCCTCATATATTCTTGCAAAAACGACCTCCAACTCTTCAAAAATCAACCCGCCGTCCAGCCGCTTCTCAGGCCACGTTATGGGCCTCGGCCCGCATAGCCGCTTCGGCGTTGGGCGAATTGAGCCCGATGGCCTTTTCCATTTTCCAGCGGATTTATTATTTATCTAAACCGCTAAAATATTGTAAAAATCATAACAAATCAAATAAAAATCAGAAAAATACCAAACCAAGTTTGTTGAGCTCTACACAACTAGCACTACACTTTAAATATATAGTATCACATATTTTTATGGAATTTAATTTGTATAAATATAAATCTATCGTGACGATACCTATATTATTATATCTAAATTACTCATAAAATGCTCCTCTCTCTTAATAATTACACATGGAATACTCCTCTCTCTTAATAAAAAATATAATAGTTCTATTTCAACACCTAGGATAATATATTATATCCTTAAATTTTAAAGAAAAATAGGAAAACAACAAATAATAATATACAAAAAGAGAAAACAGTTAAAAATCACTGCATCTAAATAGTATACAATCAAACTAAACAATACGAATAAGTGATATAGACTGGCTGCTCACCACGTGTTATATGGTGGACTAAACAACCGGTCCACTACACGAGGTCTTGTGCAAAGCCGCCGCTTTTTCTAGTAAACAACTTATTTGCTTGTAATACATGAAATTTGATACTAATGTCCTCACTTTTAGAGAACATTGAAATAACTACTTCTAGTTAGTAAATTGTATAGTACAAAAAAACAGACCAAATTCCTGTAACTACTGCTGAGCCCTAGCAGAATCTTTTGCTGATAAAAGTGCAGAGGCCAGCTACAACAATGTTCAGGATGCAGCGAGCTTACACTGGTGCTGCAAATCTAATTATGTGCATGTTGTTGAATTTGAGCAATGGGCAAGGGGGGTGCAAAGGGTAGCAGTAGAAATTTAGAACAATTTAGAGTTCATGTAGACCACAATTTACCATAAAACATAAATTTAATATCTAATGTGGTAACATCAGCAATTCTAAAAATCATAGAGCAGATCAGACAATGTGCTCTTCACCGGTATTTTTTTTCAGGCAAGCATGAGTGGTGGTGGTTTGGTTGAGCAGTATAGTTTGGAATTCAGTCCCAAATTGTAGCTTAACAATTGCATTGAAAACTAAATGTGTCATGAGAATGAGATTTCTAAGCCCAGGTAAAATTTCATACCTGGAACTAGAATAGCCTAATGTTACTACAGCAATGCATGCCAATTAGAGATTAATCACAAGTAATAATAAGATTACAAAGGCCAGATTTCCAAAGGAAACATAATGAGCAAATAAATCGAAAGTATAGTGCACACAGGAAAAAAGATCTACACAAGCACTTCCCAAAAAACTATTACGAAAAATACTTTAGAATGATTTTGTACCAAACATAAAAATTTGTCAATTTTAAAACTTTTGTTAAGACCTTGTTAAGCAAAATGTGAGTTACCGGAGTACGATGCCTGAACGCAACCTCAAGTCTATCGATTCAGAAGCCACAAATGAGGACCATCTACATTGAAAGACAAAGGAACACAGGAATGACAGGACCACCCAGCACTGTGAAGCTCAAGTGAAGACTAAAATGTTGTCCCAAAACCATCCTCTAACTGATAACGCATATCTACATTAAAAAAACCTCTCTATATTGCATAAGTGAGTGAACCATAAAAAACTCAATTATTTGCAATTACTAGTATAATGCCCGTGCTAATGCCACGGGTTCATTTTAGGGATTCACATGAAATCATTTAAAGGCTGACATCCAAAATATTTAAACAACCAAAATAATCCTATCATCACCAAGTCCCCCCATTTGGAGACCAAAAAAAATATGGGACACCAGAAGAATCTACATGGAGGTAAACATATTGTTTGGCATATATTTGGTCAGACTCAAAATGGCAGGAACTGAATTCATTGCTAATCCCAACTAATAAACAGGTCACTTGCCTACAGGTACACCTTTATAGAAAAAATCTGAATCAGAACTAAATAATATGTTCCTGAATTCACACCATCTTGTTTTTTTGGATTACAGTGACAAAGTCATGAAAATCACTTTGTTAATTCAAATATATAGTTGTGATCAATAATCTCTCTGCTACTGCTATTCTAATGGCAGACATATCACAGATGTTTGTCTGAGCTGCCATGTGACTGAACCATAAAAAACTCAACTATTTGCAATTATGATCAAATTGTTTGCACTTCCTAGAACTTGATATAAAGTGACGCATTTTCTTGTAATAGATAAACCATGGTGGAAATATTAAGATGGACCCGAAGAGCTTCCGAATCTGCAGGAATTAGAACATGCACATATTCTAGTAGGACACCAGTGCTTAGCGTAACACTGAACTCTATCAGAACAGGGCAAATAAACCTCATGAAATCTAACTAGTACTAATTAGTCGCACGAAACTTAGGAGGCATCCATGCTATATGTATACACATACATACATGACGTTAAAAATGGCATGTGTGATATCATCTAGTCTTAGGTGGACTCTCAAACCAGATCGTCTTGGTTCGTACTCTGTTTTTTCTACCTCATCTGTCACAATGTTGCCTCTCTAAAAAGATCACCACCAATTACTATTATCATTTCATTGGCTACCCAAGTGTGAACTAGTTCAAGTAAGCTGCCTAGATTTATTAGGAAAAAAAATCTATTTATGCACTTTATGGTATGCATATGCACCATTCTGAATTGTTGGAAATAAGGCATCCGTCCCTAAATCGCAGTTCCAGGTATTTATAATTTATAAGACATATACTACAGTGCAAAATCAGTACTACCTCGTCGGAGAGGTCGAAGATTGGATGCAGAGCGGCACCGGCTGACCAAATTGGGTTGAGTTGGCGATGGATGGGTTGAGGATGGGGTAGAGGTTGAGGCCTTGAGGAGCACCACTGAAGGGTCGATGGTGATGGGAGGAGGAAACCGCCGCTGCTCCGCGCACTCCAGGAGAGGGACGCCGAGTCGCCCGTATCCCGATAGGGTAAGCCACCGCCGAAGACCCAGCGCTGCGCCACCGACGAGGCCGCCGCCTGGGCTGCGAGGGCAGAGGTCGGAGGTTGCAGAGGCGAGGGGTAGAGGGCGAGCTAGGCTCGAGCGGGCGGAGGGGACCGCGAGCTGGGATCGAGCAGCTGAGGAGGCGGCGAGCTCGGTGAAACCTACGTCTCCTCTGTCCCCCCGATCTGGATTGGAACGGGAAAGGGAACTGCAGGCGACGGAGAGGGGTTGGGCGTGGCGTCCCCGCGTGGGGGATCCGTCGCTAGCGGGGAGCGGGGGCCGGGGCGCCAGCGGTGTGGTTTGCTTCGGGTCCGGTCAACTGTGTTTGGTTCATGTATTTGGACTCGGTTACTGAATATTAATCAGTACCCAGGGTACAATATAGAATAACTATATATATATATATATATATATATATATATATATATATGCGAACTCCACAGAGTTAACAGCATGTTGGTGGAGACCGGAGCAAGAGACAAGAGCAGGGACAAGACGTACGACAGCAAGGTGCGCGACACGCTTGTCCTAAGGGCAAGTAAATTGACGTTGTTTAATCGACAGTCGCATGCTGCAGTGCCACATGGTCTTAAGACAATTTGATAGATGTATATACGATTCTTGTCTTTTAAGCTATCTTATTATAGCAACTTAGAATTTCTTAATTATATATACAAATAAATGAAATGTTACAATGATGCAATTGATGTCTCATATTCCTAAAATTTAGCTTATAAGACGGTTGTTTCGTGAAAGAACCTCTTTCTCTCACATGTCTATCTTTACACTGGAGTGAAGATAAGTTATATATACAAAGGGATGTAAATGCACCTGCCAAAAAATAAAAAAAACAAAGAGTTTGATCAAAATTTCACTATATATACACCTCATATGACACATGCATATGCACTCACAAGGCAAGTGCATCATCTGGTACGCTCTACCTTTGCCCCTGCCTACACATCATAAAATTCTATGGGTGGTGCTACATGAAACAACCTATGAGACCACTGATGTGCATAAGAAACAAATTTTATTCATGACCATAGAATTTTTAGAGTCGATCGGCATTCAAAATTGTTACTATGCCATCGATTATAAAAAAGAAGTGACTTTTAGTGATGGTTTCAGAACAAGTCCTAGAATTCAATTTTTAGGGACGGTTCTCTTAGGACAACCGTTCTTAAAATCTATTTTTATAGCCAGTTTTGTTGAGTCCACTATCACTAAAAATGAGTTTTAGGTGCAGTCGACTATCTGAACCATCCCTAAAAATGATTTTCAATTTTTTTTAAATCATTGGGAAGTTGTGGGACTCAAACTCAAGATCTTTACATGTACCGCCTCTTACCACCACACCGCACCACATAGTCTCGTGTCATTGTATATATGTACATGATGCAGTCCATTTATATTAATATGCACGAATCTTGTCATCCATATTTTGACTCATAAACAAATTTAAATGTGAAAAACTTTCAACAACAAAGTTTTAGATTTCATCGAGCACTACAACTTGAATTTAGAGCATGCCTCTATCAAAGGTCATTGAAAATTTAAAATTTTGAAATTCAAAATCTAAGAACTTAATATATATAAATGAAATCCTAAACGATCTCAAACAAAAATATTATCAACTACAGTGTTTGAGATCTTGTTGACCTCTACAATTTTGATATAAATTTTGTCTTCATTCAACTTTATTTGAAAAAAAAAACTATGAATTTATTTGTGTTGTAGCTATTTTTATGGACAGTTGACTTAGTCAAGTATCCTTGAAAATTTATTTCTAGGTATGGTGGACTTAACGAAACCATCCTAGATCAGAGGTGGTTGACATAAGCAGCCGTACCTAAAAATCATATTTTTAGTGATGGTTCTCTGAGCGTACCATTCAAAGGATAGGTTTATTTTCAGTGACAAAGCCTCTAAAAATACATTTTTGGAGGTGATTTGTAAGCTAAGTACTCCCAGAACTAGTTAATTAAATAAAATAATTTGCTAAGTAGGCTGTTATTGAACAAAATGTGACTGAAACGCCCGTGATGAGCAACAGTACACAAGTATGAACAAGAAACACAGCGCGGCAAGTGCGTTTCTTCGTCTTTTCTTCCAATGATGGCCAGTATGATCTCGTCCATAGCTTTGGATGAGCGTCATGTCGTCTCTAACAATATATTAAATATACAACCGATGAATCTCTAAAAATATTTGATTGCAAAGGTTCGCACATAGAACGAGATAGTTGAATCTGTCGCCGCTCATCCCGCCACTATATATGCCAGGTTGGCAGTCTACTCTACTGGTGTACATCTCAACCATACATTATTATTTTTTTGAAAGATTAAACCATAAATAAATTATTTATTTTCATTGTACGTAGGTGACGGTCGACTCTATTCATCACCGGCGTCTTAACACTTAACTCTAACCACACTTTATCAGCATCAATATTTAGGTCGGTCTGTCATATATTTTTTTTGCATGAAAGGTCTTTCATATGTCAGTTACAGAAGACACTTTTCAAGCAAAGAAGAGGAGTAGGCTTCTCCTACTTTGTACTAACTTCGGTCTTAAATTATAGTTCGTTTGACTTTTGCAACCTTAAGTTTGACTACTCATCTTATTTTAAAAATTATGCAAAATTTTATATCTTTTGTTGTGGCTTGTTTTACAAATAAAATTTCTTTAAAATAATATAAATATGACTATATTTGCATAAATTTTTTTGAATAAAATGAGCGGTCAAATTTGAGGTCAAAAAAGTCAAACGAACTTTGATTTGGGACAGAGGAAGTAGCTAGATAGAGTCTGGAATCGCGCCGCGCGTGTTGTGTGCGTCATGGCGGCTTCTAGCTATTAGTTCTTCGGCTGCGATGTCGCGCGGCCACGTATACTGTGGCCGTGGGATGGCATGGCGCATGCGTTCCCTGGAGGTCGTCTCTCTGCAACTGACCATGATGAACGCGATAGATGAGTGGACGCCGAATGAGCACTGGCCACCGGCTCGCCGACCTACCGCTGTTGACCCTGACCGTGCCGTGCCACGGGGGAAGGGGGTTTTATGATCAGGGCATTCAGTCCGTAACCGCACGTCCACTTTTTCTGTCTCCCCTCACGCTGCACTTTTCATCTTCCTCATCTGCCCTTGCTTGGCAAATGCCCCTGCCTAGCCCCCGCCGCGAGCACAGTAGGGCCTCGCTGGAGCTCCGTCGACAGACTCTAAAGAACTCTAAGCCACATGCAGTTATAAGGTACTGAGTAGGATCCGACAGACGATAGCCAAGAAGCAATAAGGCATTGAGTCAGAGCCAACAGGTGGCAAGCAACAGTGAGTTGCAAAGTGTATGAGAGTATCTAGGACCTAACTGACGCCCTTTGGGGGTGGAAGCCTCAAAGGAGGGAGGATCATCAAGAGGAAATCAAGGAGGTCCAAAGGAGAAGATCAAGGTCCCTGCAATCCAACATATGATGAGTCGGAGCACTGAACTATCCAAGAGAACAACATAGCAGGCCACTGAGGGGCGAACACCTGCCAACAACACTGTGTGCAAAAGCTACGGGATACGAGGGTAGGCAAACCAATGACAAGAGAGGGTGGGAGATAAAGATGGCAACAGGTATATACTTGTCGGGTAGTGTTATTCCATACCCATACCCAAGAGACAAAATTATGCCCATTAAAATACTCTTACCAGCATGCGGGTAGAAGACTTTACCCATGCCCGTACTACGTGCGGGTAAAAAAAACCTAACAGGTAATCCGACCCGAATATATACTCGCTACAAACTAAAAGAATATGAATATATTGTGTTTTTAAATCATTTATCATGAATTATTAATGAATAGAGATGAATAACATAACTACAAAACTACACTAATTAATAGTGTAATAGTCATAGATATATTAGATATATGTTTATTTTATAGTAACTAGATATGCCCATGCGTTGCACGAGAGCTATAAACTCTTGCCCGCATCTACGACAATGCACAAGATTTACGGTTTTGACAAATATATTATGAAATCTAATTACAGATAAAATATAAAGCTTGTTCTATAATCTTTATTATCCATATCATATAGGCTTAGTGGTTGTACCTTTTTAATACTTTTTGTGATTTATTATATGCATTTTTTAGAATCATTTATAATATGCATTTTATAAGACGCATGTGGCGTGGGCCTTTGTGGGTTAAACCGTTTTGCGACAGCTCGATTGAGGCAACCATATGTAATAGCCTAGAGACGATTTTTTTTATTATTTATTTTATATATAATCGTGGAGACATAAGAGTTGTTGGAAAAATAATCATCAGCAAAGCTGAACAGATAATTTTGATTGAACTATATAATAGCTGAACAGAAAAAAATTTGATCGAACTATGCGATGCAACAATGTCTAGTGTGTTTTGAGTTTGTATCGGAAACGAACTCCGGGCCATGGGCCGCGGATTTGTCGGTGTTCCAAAACGCGGCGGCGCGCGGTGAGCTGCGTGAACAGGCTGCCCCCGGGCTTGAGCCGGACGTAGACGAGACGAACATGGCGATGGCCAGGATCCCCCCCAGCCCACGTTGTCCTGGATCGGATGTAGACCACCACCGTCGGCGCCTGCAGCGACGCCACCCCCATGCTATAACATATAGGTTGAAGTAGCGCCGTTTCCGCTCAGCCCCAGCCCCCCCCCCCCCCCCCCCAGTCATTTTCGTTTTCATGGGATTAATTGAACCGTAGAAGAACTTGTTTGGCTGCACATATATATACTCCAATCCATACAACGTGGGATTAATTGAACCGTAGGATGTTTAACCTCATATCACCTAGAACAAGTTATGAACTTCTTCAATGAAAGAAAGTCTCATGGAAACGTTTTCAACGAAATAAGAACCATACAAAATAGATTTCTTGATTTTTTTAGAAAAACATTTTTTATTCGCTACTTTTTCTTTTATCCTAAAGATATACAGAAGAATTTGTTGAATTTTTTCTTGTTGAATAATGCCAAATCAAAAAAAAATCCAAAATTCCAAAAGTCAAAAGGAAATGAATTAGTTAATTCAATAAAAAAAAAAAAGGAGACTCGCACTTGATTTCGTTGCCCAAGCGAATCTCATTTAATTGCTTACTTATGGAATGAGTCCTTTGAAAAATTCAATCAATTTTTTCCATATAAATTTCGTCTTTTGTGAAGGATCAATCCCTTCCAAACCGTATGGATTGGAGTGTATTTATGTACAGGCAAACAAGGCCGGAATGATTCCGAGCTGATTGTGAACGTGCGCGTGCTACGTGAATGTGTCCGTGTTCTCGAGCAGGATCTGAAAATCTTCGATGACGCCTCCAGGGGGGTATGACACGCCAACTTGCGCCATCGTCGCTAGCTTGGAGCAACAGCCAGACTTGATATGCCTGCGGAAGCGAGCCCTGAGCGCAACACGACAAGCCGAACTTGCCGACGACGATGAGGAGCCAGAGCGGCGATGTCCGGCCGGGTACCTGCGCACGGTCGGGGACGCGCCCGTGCACGCTGCAAGAGCAGGCCCATATCGCAGCAGACCGCCCGCGACGAAGAGCAGGCTCAGCCACCCACCCCTCGACAGCGCTGGTTCGCACAAGGTTTGTGGCACCGCGCTAGACATGGATGAGGGCCACGGTGCCTGCGCACCAGTTGCTGCGACCTGACCTGACCGCCAGAACCGGGAGACGGCTGCCGGATCCGGCTGTGGCAGCGACTTGGCTGCACGCTTCCACAGCACCCAGGGCCGTGCCGTGCCCGCTTGTCGGCTGGCCCTGGCGGCGCCGAATCCGGACCCAGAGGACACGGATCCGGCGCTTCAGCGTAGTCTGTGTACTACTCCCTATATGTAGTCGAAAGGAAACAGAGAATGGCACTGTCCAGCTGCACCGGTTGTGTTGGCCCAGTGTCAATGACAGTACCAGAGGCTGCTGACCTGCAACACACAGCTACATATTTGTAATTTTAAGTGCAGGAGATGGATGTGATGTGTGCAGCTCATTCAGTTTGCTGCATTGCATCTGAGCTGTTGCTTGTGAGGGCTTGTTGATGGATGGCTTCCTTCCCCAAAGTTGCATGTTGATGACCGGCCTGGGGTCTAGGGCTTGTTTATAATTTCCAGCTCAATTAGCATGCATCATGATTGATCCACGTATGTGTTCTGTGTGTCATTTACTCCCAGTGTTCCAAACTATCCGTCAATCACTTCCCCAAGCCAGTTTTCTCTAATTTTTAGTAGGTTTTTAAAACTATATTAATATCTACGGTACAAGCAGTACACTACGAAGACATATTTTATAGTATAGTTAATCAAACTAATAACTTGATGCCATAGATGTCTGGTGCAAATTTTATGTAGTCTTAGTTAAAAAAAGTTAGAAAATTTTAACTTAGGACAAAGATAATTAAAGTGACCTATAGTTTTTACGAATTGATGGAGTAGCAACTATTTTCCTCCAACATTTGTCCGGAAAATCAAAATGGAACGGTATGTTGACTACAGTTGACACTAATGAGCCTGAATCGGCGTGCTGTTTGGACTCCACCATGTTTATTACATGTCTCACATTAATTAATTATTAAGTAATTAATTAATACGTACTACTGGAGTACCTCTCAAAGCTTGCCCTACAAATTCTCTCACCAACTGACCCATGCTACTATACATTGGCAGCTCGATCAATGGCCTTCCTCGCCACCGCGCTCGCCGTGGCGCTCCTCGGCGCCTACGCGGCAGCGGCAGCCTGCCTCCCCACCGACAACGCCACTGTCTGCCATGACGACCAACAACGGCACGACGGCGTGCGAGAAGGCCAGGGGCCACGAGGCGCACCACTACCGCGGGCTCGGGCTGAGGGCGCTCACCAAGGAGTTCTGCGAGAAGACGCTCCGGGCGGACAAGCGGAGCGCGGCGGCGAACGACACGCGGGAGCTGGCGCTGGTGGCCATGGACTTCGTCGCGGCCGCGCCGCCGCGAGCGCGGGCACCAAGGCGCGCAGCGCGCTCCGGTCGTCCGGCGGCAGGGGGAGCATGGACAAGGACACGGAGTACTCGCTCCGGTACTGCGTGATGGACTGCGGCACGGTGGCGGTGGTCTTCCCGGCGTGCCGCAACATCGTCGCGGACTACAGCCCCGGCGACTTCCAGGCGCCCTTCGACTACCTGGAGTGCGTCGGCAGGGTGATGGACGTCGCCGGCGACTGCTGGCAGCGCGTGTCCTACGAGGACGGCGCGCTAAAGAGGATGCTGTGGAACGACGCCGTCGGCGTCGCCAACCGCGCCAACCTCGCCCAGGCGTTGGTCGAGCAGATGATCGACTTCCCGGACGATCAGGAGTAATAATAATGGATCATCATGTTAAATTATACAATATAAGTGATGAATTATCAACTTAAGTTTTGGTATGAAATTGCATTGGTCAGAGAGTGCATGGAATCAAATCTAAATAATACGAATATAGTTAGTGGTGATCAGAGCAGCTACTTTGTTCAGTTTGCATGAAAAAAATTCTAGTGATTTTTTAAGAAAAAACGGCTGGTCCGCTGGTGATTTTGGATGGGGAATGAAGAAGCAGACGACCAGGCCCGTGAGTGGCCCAGCTGTGTTTGAGCGCACGTATCGATTGGGCCTGTTAACCAACAAAAGCAGAATGGGCCGACCGGCCGAAAAAGTTGCAACTTGAGGCTGATTGGTTGGCGGCCAAAACTTGTCACATTAAGGTTCCATTTGGTAGGATTTTTCTATTGCCTTCAGGAGCCGTTTATAGCTGTTTTTTGTCAAATGAGACAAAATAGAATAGCTCTTTTGATGAAGCCCCTAAAAATATGCTTCACATATGTTTGGAGCGGGATGGAGCTAAAAAAAGTGGCTTCTTCCAGCTCCTCTGGCTCCTAAAATCATGCTCTCACAAATGAAGCTGTTTTATCAAACGGTATATCGAAACGGCTTCCGCTCCACCGATGCAGCTATTCATGGAGCTGATACTAAAATAAATAGCTTTACCAGTGGAGTGAGGCCCTGCCAAACGGGGCAATTCGATGAGCCATCATTTTAGCTAATATTTAATTGACTATAAAAATTTATCAACATCTCACCACTATTAGATTTTTCTTATTCTCCTAGTGAGGTGGGCTTCTCTTAGTGTTTTAGTATTCAAAATTTAGTATAAACATTTTCTACTAAACATCTTCTATTTTTAAGGGAAAAAGTGAGGATTCTCATATGCTTGATTAGTGGTAGTGCTTTATTACTACTTAAAAATACTAGGAGAATCCTATCATTTTGGAAGTGCACATTTGACTTCCCAAATCTTTGATAAATTTTTTTTCCAAGATTTGGAATGGCAAATCTGTATGGCAAATTTAGTTGTCAACCAATCAGATTCTTGGCCCGAATAAGCCTCATCTCATCGAAGAAAAAAAAAGAATTAATATTTCTTTGAAATTAATCAATGAAATTATGTTATCGATGACGAATCTTAGATAGAGAAGGAAAAAGGAGGAGAAAGTAACAAGCTACTACTGGTCGTAGCTAAGCTAGTGCTAGCTGATGGCCACTACTTATCTTTTCTTTTCTTTCAGAGATAGCTTAGCTAGAGAGATACCATTTGCCGGCCTCTAGATAGGTTACCTAGAGAAATTAGTGAGGACACGCTAATAATTCAAATAATGGAACTTTTGGCGACAGATAACATCTCTCCATTTCTCCATCGCCGTTGTCTTTGGTACCAATTTCCATGTCGGCGAGGTACCTGCGTCGTCGGTCACACATAAAAAACTTGTTTGGATGTACTTCGCTCAATCTGTATGTGTTGAAGTGAATTGGTGTGAAACTTAAATTGTTTTTCACCCGAATCCACCAACTCATATGGACTAAGGTAGATACAAGTGCTTTCAAACAAGTCCAGATGGTGACGTTCCCATAGAGGCATTGGGACTAGGTAAATGCAAACATCCAAACATACATGAGTACATGCAACTCTCCATATATAGCCTGCAGATTTCTTATGGTGAAAATGAAATCCAGTTATCTAGGTTTAAATCCTTGACTTCATACACGACAGTCATATTTTTATGTATTTATTTAAGGATTTAACGATGCTGTTTTTTATAGATAGATGGTGTGTCCATCAATAGCGAGGCATCTATGGTGATTTCATCAATCTCAAGATTTACATGTTGATGGCATGTATCCATGAGCAGACAAGGATTTGACGACACTACTCTTTCATTGGTAGGTGATATACCCATCTTTAGAAATATCGAGATTTGCCGATGAAATTCAGTTCTTCGGAGATGCCTATAGTGATAGGGTGCATTCAAGGGTAAGTGTACACTCATGTTTGTGAGCCTATGTGTCTGTATGGGGTCTCACAAAAAAAACATAGAACTTAAAAAATGTTATTATTTGAGTGGTATGCAACCTATCCGATGACATCACGCATCGAGACACCCGTGATAACTTGATCAATCTCAAGATTATTGCCAGTCCAACTCAGCCGGAGTGTATGCTTGTGTTATGACTGCACTAGACATTGCAAAAAAGACCTAAAAATGCTATTCTTTCAGTGATAGACGAACATGTCTGTCGACGACGAGATGTCTGTGATAACTTTATCTATCTCAAGATTTGTAGGGCCAATTTATTCTTCATTTGTGGGTACTTATAGGGATGATATATTCATAAGGATTAGTGTACACTCGTGTTGTGAATGTCTGTATTGTCATTACTGGATCTCGCAAAAAAGGGCAAATAGGTTGACGACACGTATCCGTGAGAAGAGGAGGATTTAATGTAATGGACTAATATATATTCAAAAACAACAGTTAGAAAAAGAATCATTATTATTATATAAATTCAGAATGCCGATAACTCTCTCCTCAGGAGTGTTTGATGCCCCTATACATGAATAAACGGCAGGTTATCACGGTATGCCTTGGTGGCCACACCTAAAAGTTTCTTTTCCCTCTCTCTGTCTCTCTCCTTGCACATTAAGCAAGCCAAATTAAATAAGTGTGTACATTATTATTACTAGGAGGAGGGGCTAGGAGGAAGAAACGTGCACATAGAATGAGCCTCTCATCGATGGCGGCGTCGGCAACAAAAGGTAACGACGGTGTTTCCAGAAAAAAGCAGTGTACGTCGAGGTCATGCCTCATGCGGAATTAGTCGTGTGGCCTAGGATCATCTGATAGATGCAGCTAGCTAGCCGTCCGTCTAATAATTCAATTCCAATGCGTTGTCGAGAGAGCTTGCGATTTGGTGGGTGATGGAGGATTGATTTTGTGTCGCCACAATCGCGATCACGACCACCACGACTCTTCCTCCTGCTTATATTGCTTGCTTCCATTGTTCCAAATTAATGGACCACCGGGAGTCTACCATGGTGGACCTACGCCTAGTAGCGATAGATGTGCCAACGTCTATGATTCATATCATCAGCCTGCAGCTTATTTATTCTTTAATTCTTGATTGAGGATAATGATCGACCACCCCATGCCGGCCTGTTACCAAGAAAGGCAAAGGTTGTTGTTGTTGGTCCCTAGAGACCACTAGCTTTTTCATGCTTGCATGCATGTGCATCTAATTGTTGGATATATAAATATTCTCTTTAGTTTATTGCTAATTTTTCAGCACTGCATCTGCTGCATATATAACCCCAAACAAGGGCCTAGACTTTTCAGGTTTTCTCTGGCCTCACGGTTTGTTATATAGTATATAGATATGGGGAACTTTCCTCTTCTTGTTGGGCCTACATAACATCCTTCTTAACCTCGTCGATCGGAGGAGAAGGCGTCTTCTTAACCTCGAGTTACCTTCAAGAACTTTGCACCGCTCTTTCCACATTGTGGGCTACATTGATCTCTTGGGCCCCTGCTAGCTGTTCCCTTTTTCTTGTTCCTTCTTTTTCTTCCTGGTGAGTAGTTTTCCTACCCTTTCTGAATTTTTTTTATTATGGTGACATAAAATTTGTATTCCACTGTCTTCTTCTTCTTAACAAAATTAATATGTGCCTCGCATGAGGTAAAAAAATAGCAATATCCACAACACTAATTAGTTCTAGTTCCAACATTAAATGTATTTCATAGACTTGAAGCCTTTTAACTTAAAACAAATATAATTAAAACACAATACTCTTTCTATTTTGAATTATAAGTCGTTCTGACTTTTTAGATATATAGTTTTTATTTTATATGTTTCTAGACGTAGCATATATCTAAGGAGGTCTATAGCAAAACTAATATGTCTAGGAAAGCTATAATAACTTATAAGTTAGTTCGGACGGAGTACATTTTAAACTAGAATGAGCATCCGATAGGGTTAATTACATAGGATGTTCTTGCTCAAGAGAATGCTTAAACTAGTTAGCAAATTATTAAGCAAGCCATTGTTAGATTAAAAGAGTGCTCATATGAACTAGCAGGAGCAAACTTGTTTCATGATGGAAAAAACCAGCAGAAATGTTTCCCATGTAGATAAAAAATAAAATTAAAACTTAGAGCCTATTTAGAAGGACTTCTTCAGGGAATGTCAGAGTCGGAGGAGCCATAATCACACGGCTCCTCCTAGCTCTCCATTCATTTGAGGAAGAAAAATAAAATAGTTTCCTACTATAATGTCTTTTATTTGCAGCCGGATGGGAGCTAGAGAGCACTGACGAGCTATAAGAAGCCTATAACCAAACAGTCCCTTAAGATGTCTCCACTGCACAGCATCTGCATGCACAGCCGGAGGATTTGACTGAATGAACTCACACCACGCGCTGTGCACAGCACCTTTTTTTCCGCCTTTTATTTGCAGCAAGTTCATTTCAGTCAAGCCTAATAAATATATAAAGAAGCAATCTTTAATTGACACCGTGGCGCCCTTTTACGCAACGCATCGGTGCAAAGTGCGTGCGTGGATGCATGCTGCTCTCTTCTGCCATATCCTGCTAATCCACCGTGAAGGCCCTACCTATATACTCCCTCCGTCCCCTAAATAACTGTCGACGCGCTTCCAGAAAGAAATACCAGCAATTTTAATAAATAATAAATATCATCGATTAGTATCATAATTAGTATCATTAGAAAGATCTTTGGATCTAGTTTTTTAACAAAATTATTTGGAGATATAAATATTGCACATATTTTCTACAAATCAAGTCAAACTTGTGGCACGCATCCCACGGCGACAATTATTTAGGGACGGAGGGAGTAGCTTGTTAAGTACTCCCTCCGTTCCACAAATAAAAGAACATCTTTGACTTCTACGATTCCTGTTTGACCATTCGTCTTATTTAACTTTTTATGCAAATAATAAAATAAATTAATTATTATAAAAATATCTCTAATGATAAAATAAATCGTAATAAAACAAATACTATTTATTAAAAAATTTTAAATAAAACGAATGGTCAAACAAAATTATATAAGTCAAATATGTTCATTTATTTGTGGAACGGAGGGAGTAGGGACTGTTTATGTCGGCGGCCTTCACTTGTAGGCGGCACCACAAGTTTTCAATCAATCTACTCCGTCTCCCTTTTTAAAAAAAAGTGATTGTTAGAAACTATATCGAGTTAAATTTTTTAAAGTTTGATTAGTTTTATAGAAAAAAAGTAACAAACATCTATGATATAAAATTAATATATTATAGAAATATATTCTATAATAATTTAATAATACTAATTTGATAATAAAAATTTTAATAATTTTTCTAAAAATTCGGTCAAAATTTTAAAATTTTAATTTAAGACAACTCTAAAATCACCTTTTTTTATTTAGAGATGGAGAGAATATATATGATGCTTGCAGTAACAAATAAAAGTAATAATTAAATAAAGATATAACAACAACAAGAACAATAACATAACATGTGCTGGTGTGCATGCATGGACAAAGCTAGAGAGTTTCCACGTTGCATTGTTTTGGTTTGCAAAGGCAGAGAAAGAGTAAGTAGTACGTCGGTGGTCAGTTTGCTGGTAGGGCTGTGTTGGCCTTAACTTGTTGGGGACCGATCGAGTTAGGGTCAGCCAGCCGATCGTCGTTGATGCCCGTCACGTTGACGACGATGGTGCATTCCATTTGGGCAGCTAGGGATGAGATCAAGGGGACAGGATAGGGCCAAGCCATGCATGCCTCAAAGCGAACCCCTCACCTAGCTATTCCCATTCTCATTCCTATATAAAAGTAAAGATACCTCTTTTGACCCGGTTATATATCACGGTCACAATCACATCTTTATTAATAGCAGCATTTCTTATTAGCGATAGGTAAAACTTTTTGTTACTTCAGGATATGTCTGGATCCTTCGCTCGGCACTCTGTACATGTAACGTTATTGCCGAGTGAGAATGTAAAAGAAAACTTTATATCTCTAGCCAGAAAACCACGAAGCTTATATAGACAAGCTACGGACATATATTTGAATCCAGGAACTAATTAAACTTTAGTCCTTCTCACATCAGGGACTAAACTTTAGTCTCTCTCTAACCGAATGGGGCCTAAGTTCCCTTGTTAGCCCGCAAGGCGCGGTGCTAGCTACGCTGGTGGAGAAACCAACATGCCTTTAATTTATTACTCGTTCTATCCAAAAGTACTAAATCACTACATATCATGTATGTATGTACGTGCACCGCGGCATAAAGGCTCTACGATACGATGAAAAATTGGCAAGTATTTATATATACTCCATCCGTCTCAAAATATCTGTCGCTTCTCGAAAAATAATTGCCGATAATTTTTATAAATACTAAATATCTTCGATTAGTATCATTTAGTATCATCAGAAAGATCTTTGAATCTAGTTTTTTAACAAATTTATTTAGAGATATAAAAAATTACACGTATTTTCTATAAATCGAATCAAACTTGTGGCATGAAAACCGAAAGGAACACTTAATTTGGGACGGAGGGAGTATGCCTTGCAGAGCTTCGGTACGGTCGACTACGTACGGTCCCTACATGCACATGCCTCTCCTAGTACGAACGAGCTAATTGCTTCTCCCTCATTTTCAAATTATAAGTGGTTCTAGTATTTATAAATAGATAATTTTTATTACTATGTAGTTAACATAGTATATCTAGGTGCATATAAGCAAATATGTCTATCTAGGAAAACCAAACTTACAATTTACATGGAGAGAGTATGTACTAAAAAGTATTATTAGTACGTGGGTGTGTGCTGATAATTGAAAGGATCACAACACATGGCATCTCACATTCTCTGTCTCTCAAACTAATATTCGTATAGATATATATACATAGCTTTATTGCTTTATTATCTCATTGCTAGCTGTGTAGAGTGATGGACAACACAAGCCCTTTTCCTAAAAAGACGGTAAGAGATTTACTTTCGAGTTCTTTATAAGAGGGGAAAAAAGGATATGGTAGGAAAAAAGCAGCCAAACACCAAAATCATTTTTTAGTCCATATCTTAAGTTCTAAAGAAGGTTGCATTACTAAATCGTATAGATAATACTTTGAAAATATGTGATTCTTAATTAAAGACTGACCATTGAGTAAAATATATTTTTATAGATATTAGTAATCATTTTTTAAAAAAGGTTTAATTTCAGACTAACTTTGATGCACATGTATATGTGATTCGAAGACGAAGGGCTTAATAGTAGTAAGCAGGGAGAGATTCGACAGTGTGGTTGGCTTGAGCCATGGGATTGATTACACAACAAATTATTGTTTTCATAACCATGCAAGTGTCAACAATTCTATTTCTACTCGTGTATGTTCTTTATATATAAGTCATTAGCGAAAAAATCACTAGCGTTGACGAGATCAGCTCCATACCCTTTGTCGGTGTGGAGGGCTCGATCGATTATGCCGGGGCTTAGATTATTTCTTTCTTTTTTTTTTTTGCGCAGAAGAGTGAGCATGTGAAAATCTCGATTAACAGATCTCGAGGTAGACAAGCTCTCTTATACCTCCGAAATTTTTTTTTGTCTGTGTGTAAAGTTAGAATGTAGCTGGTGTATAAGTTATTTATATCCACCTCACATAAGTGGTGTCTAATAATCATGGAGGAACAATTCTACGAAGTTAATGGAAGTTGAGATAGCCAGAAAAAACTTTACCACAGGTTTTATTTTTTAAAAAAGGAAAAATAAATAACCAAAAATTGGGTAGAAAATTATATACTCTCTCCATTCTGAAAAGAATGCAATTCTTGTGTTTTGAGAAGTCAAAAGATTTGAACTTTGACAAAAGTTTTTACTTAAAAGTACTAAAATTTATAATATAAAATAAGTGCCATTAGATTAATTACTGAATATATTTTTATAACAAATTTAATATAAACATAAATGCTAATACTATACATTATAAATTTAGTCAAGTTTAAACTATTTGACTGGTACGATTTTTATGATTGTTCTCTTTTTTTTAGGACGGAGGTAGAATATGGCTAGGAGACAACAAACTTATGCATGAACTACTGCAGCTTATATTACGAACTCTAGCATTTGCGTTGTTTTTTTCGTTGTACTGAGGGAAGTTGCGTTGCTGACACCACCACGTGCGGCACCAATCGCGACGCCGGAAAAAGCTAGGCACGTAGATCATCTCGTTACTTGAACAGCTGACGACACGTGAGAGGGAATCGGGTGTACAGTAATTTTCACCAGAAACAACGATCTCTGTAGATAGATATCGTGCATGTGCATCTCCGATCCTCTCCTGTCCGCATTTCACATGCGTAAGCCGGCATAACGAGCCACGCTCGGCTCGACTCGGCTCGTTACGGCTCGTTGACATAACGAGCTAGCTTGGCTCGGCTCGTTATCTCAACGAGCTAGAAAGCTAGCTTCGGCTCGGCTCGTTAAAAAGCTCGAGTCGGCTCGTTAAGCTCATGCGAGTCAAGTATAAAAAAGTACAAAAAATATAATATTTATATTTGTCTAAAACTTGAGAATAGTAATAATACTAGAATAACATATCCAACAACCTTAAATAGAACAAAAATTAATATATGCTAACATATTTATAAGTATAATAATATATTATACAAATTATGTCCATTATATGCATAAATGTACCATATATACTGGTTTCGGCCAAACTCGTTAGGCTCGCGAGCAGCTTCATGAAGCTAGCTTCGGCTTCGACTCGTTATCCTAACGAGCCGAGCCGAGCCAAGCCAAGTCGATCACGAGCCGAGCCAGTCACGAGCCGAGCCAGCTAACGAGCTTCGAGTTTTGCGTCCAGCCTCAATTACATGCGTAGTACGTACGTACGATGATGCGCCAGGAGTTGTTGCACTGCTGGCGGCCGTCCATCCTCGAATCAATTTTTTGTACGCCTGAAGTCTCCATCATCCGTCACTCGTGTACTTCGTATTTACTGATGCTATCTCTATCTGTACCTCGATGCATGATTCTCAAAAGTGCCGGAAAACAAGAAGCAACTTTTTTTGGTTTCAGAACATATATATATATATATATATATATATATATATATATATATATATATATATATATATATATATATATATATATATCATATATTCGCATGGTTCCCCTTGTCTCTAGATCATATCGATCGATCGAGCCGCATGTTAGGAGAGTATATATGCGAATCATTTTAACAACAGCATGGAAATCATATGTTATACTCTTATTAGTCAGTTTATAATGACATTGGTTGGAGCTTAAGTAGACCCAGGACACCTAATTTCTGGACAAGCAGAAATTAGTCGTCATTACACTGTTTCAGGCTCATCACGACATTGGAGTACTAGTAGTATTCTAATTTTAATGTGAATACATTTTTTTTGTTTTATATTTTTGTCCTCCTTTGTCCTATTATTAGGCAAAATGCAAGGTCGAGAGCCGCAAGTACATACAGCAAGAGAAACGCCAAAACCGGCCGCTTACGTACGTCGATCTGCATGCATATACAACACAGTACAACAAGAGGCTTCCTCCGGCCTATATTACTACTCCAAATGAACGGCTCCGTTTATATATGCTGGCATGGATGATGTGACATATAAAACTCCAATGACAAAAGAAAAAAAACGTTACAAAGAAGAGCTTTAATTTACTTTAAAAAATTTTCCTATATTTTTTCTATTATATATATAAAACATACTCGTACAAGGAAAGAATAATCTACTACAGTACAATTTTTTTGGTACTAAAGATGTCTGAATATAGGGAGGGGGTTCCTTCGTTCAGCACTGCCCCCCTGCCTGTCGTCGTCCTCCACAAAACACTCCCTGCCTGCCTGCCGGCGTTGCACGCACCATCATACACGCACCAGCTAGCGTTATTCCATCCGTACGCGCATCGGTGGGTCGGGACGATGCTCGGCGAGGAGGCGGCGAGCGCGCCGCCGTCGTGGGCCGCCGCGGCGCTGCTGCTGTTCGCCGCCGCGTTGGTGCTCGTGGACGCGGCGGCGCGGAGGGCGCACGGGTGGTACAGGGAGGCGGCGCTGGGCGCGGCGCGGCGGGCGCGGCTGCCGCCGGGGGAGATGGGGTGGCCCGTCGTCGGCGGCATGTGGGCGTTCCTCCGCGCCTTCAAGTCCGGCAAACCCGACGCCTTCATCGCCTCCTTCGCGCGACGGTCAGTCAGTACGCGATCCATCTCCTTCCTCCTCCTCCGCTAATCCCGAGGACGGGACGAGGCCCACGTGTCATTGTCACTGGGCCACGCCTGTGACACATGGCCGGAGATGTTGGGAGTAGCTTAGCTGCCCAGCCACGGCCAGCCAGCGCGATACTTATCCATTTACACCCGGGTGCAGTGGGTGGTTAATTCTCATCCCTCCCTTTGCTAATCAATAAACTTGTTGCTAATTACTACTCCTAACCAAACACTCGAAGAGATAACCGTGCTGACATCTAGTGAAGACAGCCTGCTGCACAGCAATTACAGCAGTCACTACTGAAAGTTCTTGTCCACTCTTCTCTCTTCTCTTCCATTGACGGATTGTTTAGACCACACACACAACACAAGTCACAAGATTAAGGTTGATGCAGTCCAGTCAGTGCAATGCTATATGTCAAAGGGAGACTGATCACTGATTGGCAAACCAACTAGGGTAAAGTAAACACATATGAATTTATTGGTACACTACTGTATGCACCCACCCAAATTAAAAAGAACAAAAGATATGCTCAGCTTCTGATGATGATAATATGAATATGATGATGATGGATCAGTATCCAAGTTTACCATCATACAGAGGGGGACTGAGGACTTTTCAACCCATGAACCTCACTCAAACACCCCCAAGAGGCACAAAAAGTTCTCAGCCGTTCAGACTCATCAGGCCCCACCAGTCTGCAGATACGTACATGCATTCTTGTATGTATGAAACTTGAAACATACATACAGTATATGCATGCAAATCCCTGGTTTTGGGTGTGGAGAGGAGTATGTACATTATTTATATAGAAAAGCATGCATTGCAGTCGCAAGCAATTCAACAGTGTTGCTACTTTTTAATCCAATGCAGCCGGACAGACATGAGAGCTAGGCCAGAGGCCCAGAGCAGACGGAGACAGGGTAGAACAACGACGTCCCTCAGGAGAGGAAAGCAGTAACAAACCACTGCCGGCCGGTGAATAATCACTGTCGTGGTTTAGGTCAGGTTTACTACTCCTAGACCATGTACAGTCATCAGAGTCAGTCAGCCAGTCAGTCAGTCAGAGTGCCAGTAAGTGATGAGTACTACTAGATGACACTGATCTGACGTGAGCAGGAATGCTTGCTGCCGCTGCCCCCACTGCCCCCAAAAGCACACATCTATCTCATTCTGATTGATTGCAATGCCACCACTCACTCTCCCTAGTCCCATGCCATTTGCCATAATGCCATGCCACCATTCAGCGCATATTGCTAGATTCCATCTTTGGCAGGGCCGCAGGGGGCCCTGCCGTGCAGCCCAAATAATCACAATCTTCCTGCATAAGTAGACACGTACTAATCACTAGCTAGTAGGACTGCAGGAGGATTAATGGAGTATAATGTTCTGTTATTGTCAAGTGTGATGCCCTGCTTGGCAGCTACCCACCGTATCCCTGATTCTCCAGCCATATGCTGTCAAAAGCAAGCAGCTTTGCTTTGCTTTGCTTATCATATCTCCATCCTTTCTTCTCCTTGCCAAAGGAAGAGGCATCAAACAATTTTGTTGTTGTATAATCTAATCAAATCTAATCCAATCCATCTGCCGTGCTCTGTGGAACCCATCCATCCTCTTCACTTTGTGTCATCTCGTTCGGCATTTGGCGTCCTCCAAACTAAATTTGTCTCTCACGATTCTTCTTCCTTCACTGTCGGTCCATCCAAAGCGACTAATAATAACTTGGCTGGCTTTGTTGAATTTCTTTCAACGTGCTGGTCTCCTCAGCACTCTGCACTATTTTAGTAGTTCATATATGGATGCATACAATACACGAATATGTTCTGAAGATCTATATCTCTTTAGGTAGCATATCTGTTAGGAGTGCTCAGATTATTCCTCCTGTTCAGAGGCGCATACGTGTTGCTCGGTCGCTGCTCGTCACAATCTGAATGGATCCTGTCCGTTGTTTGCTCTGAATGTTTGCTCTGAATGGTTCAAACTGAAACAGAGCCCTCACGAGTTCAGGAATTAAATTATCGCTTCGCCTGTGTTGCTTTTGCCTGCACAATGTTCATGAATGGCCATTGATTTTTTTTTTTTCAGTACAAAATGTAGTTGATCAGTGTGACGAACGAGGGCTCGCTCATCATCAGTAATCTATCAGTTGCGCTGAACAAAGAAACAAACAAAACAAAAAAAGAAATCTGACCTGGACGACATTGCTGCTGCCGATGATGCACGCTGCAGGTTCGGGCGCACGGGCGTGTACCGAGGCTTCATGTTCAGCAGCCCGACGGTGCTGGTGACGACGGCGGAGGCGTGCAAGCAGGTGCTGATGGACGACGACGCGTTCGTGACGGGATGGCCCAAGGCGACGGTGGCGCTGATCGGTCCCCGGTCCTTCATAGCGATGCCGTACGACGAGCACCGGCGGCTGCGCAAGCTGACGGCGGCGCCCATCAACGGCTTCGACGCGCTCACCGGGTACCTGCCCTTCATCGACCGGACCGTGACGTCGTCGCTGCGCGCGTGGGCCGACGATTCGTCGTCGGCCGGCGGGATCGAGTTCCTGACGGAGCTGCGGCGGATGACGTTCAAGATCATCGTGCAGATCTTCCTGGGCGGCGCGGACGAGGCGACGACGCGCGCGCTGGAGCGGAGCTACACGGACCTCAACTACGGGATGCGCGCCATGGCCATCAACCTGCCCGGGTTCGCGTACCGCCGGGCGCTGCGCGCGCGGCGGCGGCTCGTGGCCGTGCTGCAGGGCGTGCTGGACGAGCGGCGCGCCGCCAAGGCCAAGGGGGTCTCGGGAAGAGGCGTGGACATGATGGACCGGCTGATCGAGGCGGAGGACGAGCGTGGGCGGCGGCTGGACGACGACGAGATCATCGACGTGCTTGTCATGTACCTCAACGCCGGCCACGAGTCGTCCGGCCACATCACAATGTGGGCCACCGTGTTCCTGCAGGAGAACCCGGACATCTTCGCAAAGGCAAAGGTAGGGAAGGTGCTGAACTGCAGGTGAAAAAAGACTGCATCTTTTTCTCAGCTTGATGCCTGAAAGCAGGACATTTGCAGATGAGATGAGATTGCATTGGTGGTTGATTGCGCGTTCTTAACTTGTTCTTCCCATGGCAATGGCAGGCGGAGCAGGAGGCGATCATGAGGAGCATCCCGGCGTCGCAGCAGGGGCTGACGCTCAGGGACTTCAGGAAGATGGAGTACCTCTCCCAGGTCTGCTCTGTTCCGATCGATTCCATTCCCTTCCCTGACGATGCTTGCAAATGCAAAGCAGGCAGCAAAATCATACATATGGACTGACTGACTGATGATGAACTCTGTGTATATCTATCCATCTGACGATGAAGGTGATCGACGAGACGCTACGGCTCGTCAACATCTCCTTCGTGTCCTTCCGTCAGGCCACCAAAGACGTCTTCGTGAATGGTACGGTGAGCTTCATTGAGAAACCTCACATACACACTACAGACACTATTCACTACTACTACTACAGTAACACATTCTTTCAGAAAGTGATCACTTGGCATGTGTCTGAATGAAACCTGAATCGACTGATACGAAACAGACAGACAGACAGACAGACAGGCTTGTATAGTCTAGATTCCCCTAAGGCAGGCCTAACAATGTTGAATGAATGGGAAACATGCATGCATACAGGGTACCTGATTCCCAAGGGGTGGAAGGTGCAGCTATGGTACCGGAGCGTGCACATGGACCCACAGGTGTACCCTGACCCCACCAGGTTCAACCCGTCCAGATGGGAGGGCCACTCGCCGAGAGCCGGCACGTTCCTGGCGTTCGGGCTCGGCGCCAGGCTCTGCCCAGGCAACGACCTCGCCAAGCTCGAGATCTCCATCTTCCTCCACCACTTCCTACTCGGCTATAAGTAAGCAGCAGCAGAAACACACATCTATCTATCTGTTCAGACGATGATTCTCATCTCATATATAGAATGACTCAAGACAGATTAAGAAGAAATTGTGTTTTGTATGATCGATGATCGATGGCATGGACATGGATGCAGGCTGACGAGGACGAACCCTAGGTGCAGGGTGAGGTACCTGCCCCATCCGAGGCCGGTGGATAACTGCTTGGCAAAGATCACCAGAGTCGTCTCGGAAGGCTAGATTTGTGTGATCAAAATACGAAACAAACCAATTTTCATGTACTCACCATGTTCTATATATATATGCTTAAACATTGTGCCTACTGGCATGCCCAAGACCCCCGCCTTCTTGGCGGAATGGTGGGAGCTTGAGTGCATCGCAGGCGTTTGAATAGAATCTTTATCTTTAAATAGATGAATCTTTGCACCAGGCAAGCCGGCACCTTATTTTGCCACGTAGCCGACATCTTATTTTGCCACGTAGCGGGCACCCGATAGGACCATGTCACCCGCTAACAAAAACCATCGGATCTGGCGAGCAATCGATGTGAACCATTCGATTGGGGCCATGACAGGTCTGTCGCCCGTAATGAACCAACCCGGATGAGTGATTCACATCATAGGTGTTTAAAACAGGAGCATCTATGTATAAGCCTTTATAGTAAGTTGTCTCCTTGACCAAAGAGAAGATAGTGCAAAGACATAGGACAATAAATTTTGGCGGGAAGACAAACTAGCGATTGGGATAAGTGGGATAAGTGTTTCCTCTGTTTGGTGGAAAAAAAGTCTACATCACCCCGAAACTATGATAGGTGGAACACTTTACCCCCTCAACTATAAAACCGGGTATTCTACCCCTGAACTTTTAAACCGGTTTAAATTACCCCTAGAGCGGTTTTGAGCGGTGGTTTTGCTACTGATAGCGTGGTTTTGTCTTTTTTTTTTTTTTTTTATTTAAATTTGAATCTTTGAAAAATCATAGTAAATCATAGAAAAATCATAAAATAGAAAATCTAATTTTGTTGGACTCCACATGAGTAGATCTACATAGCGAGCATATAATATATTATGTTTTAGTACAATTTTTTTTTTGTAATATTAGATCTATGATTTTCTATAATTAAATAGAATAATTCATAGCCGCAGTTTCTACGGTCCAATTATGGTGAAATTTTTTTTTTGTGGTAGGCTAATTATTGTATGCTTGATCTCTAATAAAAATTTCATACTCATTGAATAATGTATAACTTAGTTATAAATTTATTTATATTTAATAAGCATAAACCTACATAAATTTATAAATAAGTTATACATTATTCAATGAGTATGAAATTTTTACTAGAGATCAAGCATATAATAATTAGCCTACCATAAAAAGTTCACCATAATTGACGATAGAAACTGCGGCTATAAATTATTCTATTTAATTATAGAAAATCATAGATCTAAAGTTACAACAAAATATTTGTACTAAAACATAACATATTATATGCTCGCTGGGTAGATCTAGTCATGTGGAGTCCAACAAAATTAGATTTTCTATTTTATGATTTTTCTATGATTTATTATGATTTTTCAAAGATTCAACAAAATAAATAAATAAAGAAAAAGATAAAACCACGCTATCTGTAGCAAAACCACCGCTCAAAGCCGCTCTAGGGGTAAGTTAAACGATTTGCAAAGTTCGGGGGTAGAATACCCGGTTTTATAGTTGAGGAGGTAAAGTGCTCCACCCATCATAGTTCAGGGGTGATTTAGACTTTTTCCCCTGTTTGGTCTTAGGACCATGGTTTTAGGCACCCGGGGTGCCCGCCATTTGTACATAATAAACCTCTTTTTTGCTAACTCCTGTCGTTTTCATAAAAAAAATAAACAATACGTCTGATAATATCTGTTTTACGCCGAGCCCTAAGACGATCCTATCGAGATGGTCCCACTCACAACAACACAAAGAAAGTGCGACAAATTGATTAGAGTGAAGAAAAAATGAAGAAGCGAACGGGCGTAGCTCACCTGATTAGGTTCCTTGTGATGGAACCTGCCCATCCGAGTTCAAGTCCCAGACTTGACATGGGTGCTTGGATTTTCCTAGATTTAATTCAGGATTTAACGGCGCTATGCTTTCAGTGGTAGACGACGTGTCCGTCGACAGCGAGGCGTCTGTGATGACTTCGTCAATCTCGAGATTTGCCGGTCCATCTCAGTTCTTCGAAGGTGCTCATAGGAGTAGAGTGTGCGTGCGTGCGTTCATAGAGGTGAGTGTGCGCTCGCGTATATAGTTTTGAAATGCATGAATCGGGTCTTAAAAAAATAAAGAAAAAATGCATTCCATTTCTACAGTACCTACGAAAAGGGTCATGGGCTCGGATCGGATGCGTGCAAGAGAAGAGAGTCTTTGCCAGCCCGGCCCGTGCTGCATGCTGCTTCTTCTGGGCCGGCTCCGCTCAACTGAAATTCTTGATCTGGTCAGGCCTGTTTTGGGCCCATGAGCCAGCTAGGCGCGTGATCGTGTCGTCCGCGGTCCGTCTCAACTCTCAAGCTAGCGGCATGTCTCCACTGAAAAAAAAACAAAAAAGCTAGCGGCATGTCACGTGGCATCAGCAGGCCCCGCCACGCGCCACCCATGCATGCATTCGCCACGTGGACCGGCCGGCCACCACGTGTCCCTATCACAGGCGCAACTGGCACCCCGGTCCCGCCTTTAAATAGGAAACAGGACGCGTCACGCTCACTGTACACATCGTAGACTACGCTCAACCAGCAACACTGCAGGAGAAAGGAAACAAAGGACGAAGAACACCGGAGGCAGCTGAAGGAGGAGGAGGAAGAAGAAGAAGATGCAGGCGGTGAAGGAGAAGGTGAAGGACGCGGTGAGCACGGCGAAGGCCAAGGCCCGGGAGCAGGAGGCCAAGGCGGAGGAGAAGGCCGGCAAGGCCACGGCGAGGTCGCGCGACGAGAAGGAGCTGGCGCACCAGCGCGCCAAGGCCAAGGCCGCCGCCGCCAAGATGGACCTCCACCAGGAGAAGGCGCAACACCGGGAGGAGGCCATCGCGCACAAGCTCCATCATCACGGCCACCACTACGGGTACGGCACCGGTGCCGGCCCCGGCGTCGTGGGAACAGGAGCAGCAGGAGCGCCTACTGCGTATACGACTGCTGCTGCTGTTCCGGCACCTGCAGCACCGGCAGCCACCACGGTGCCGACGACAACGACGACGGCTGGACCGCCGCATCGCCACCACGCTCCGGCGGCCAACCGCCACTACTACTAGCTACTTACATACTTTGCTCACTTAATTATCTGCTTCTGTACGTGTGTGAGTTGCCGCTTGCCGGAAGGTGTATCTCTCCTTTTTTATTGAGTTCCCTTGTCTGTTTTAATTAATTACAAATAGTGCATCTTTCCTTCTTTTTTTGATACCTGTCCGTTGCTACGGAATAGCTAAACTTTTATATAAAAAACACGTGGATCGCAATATAGTAACAAATACTATGAAATTACCAATATTAAGGTGACATTCAAACATGAAAAAAAAAATCACAAATGGTGTCTAAATTGTTGCTGGTCAAGTTCAATAGTCTGGTGATCAAAAAATGATTATTTGCTACGACATTCATATATTCATATATTATAATAATCCAATATTCAGCACCCCGGGCATCTGACACCAATTCAGCAATCTCGCATCCTTTTCTCATCCCAAAAACTTCGGTGTCTTGTTTCGGGCATCCGACACCAATCCCACAACCGTAAGTGCCATGTTTCATCCGTCCGGAAACCGTAATAAACATAATTGCCCCGCACTTTATCCGAACCATTCTGGTAGTAAAACAAATGCATCAATCCCTTAGGGCGTTCCCAATGGCGTTCAAAACGCTGTACTCAAATCCGATTGGCCGCTCAAGCGGGAGAGCGAGATCTGAATCGCTAGTCTCGCATGTACTTCAAGAAAGTTTCCTCTCTCTCAGTTGTTGTGCTATGTATGTATACAACCTATGCTTCTCCATTTTTTATTGTTTCCAGATATGAAATCGGCCGGCGATTTGGTCTCGCCGTTGCCCGTTGGGGACGCCCTTATTGCCTTGCCTCAGACGGTGCCACATCGCAGCCTTAAATGTGCACAGTTATGAGGACCGAAACTGTATGCGTCATTTAGTTTTTTTTTTTTGGTATGGAAAATAACAAAATCAAGTATTCTTACCTTGAGTTAATTGTTGGTTCCTAATTCTGCATTTCACATGGAAACATCTTGTTTTCTCTGAACGAGGCTACATGATGTATCATTAACCAATATTGATGCAAACTTTTTTTTTTCTGGACTACTGCATTTTAACTCTTTACCTTGTCACATTTTCACTTGTACTGTTGGATAGTATGAGTTTGCTATTTAAGAACAAAATTGCTACATTGTATTAATCACTTACCTGTGTCACTGCCATGGACACACCTGCTAAAGTTTCCCAAGCTTACTGCTGTAGTAACCAATTCAATTAGTTATCAGGCATCCTTCAGATTTAGTACACAATCTCATTAGCAGGAAAATTTTCAGTAATGTAAGCAGTATAGACATAATAAAGCGTTTAAACATGATCCAATAACCCTGATTACTTTTCCAATTTGGAACTTCTTGTATAATTGTAACTGTGATGCATAGTGTATTGAAGCTATCTACTGGCTACATTTTTTATCAACTAAAGGGAAACAGATATATATATATATATATAGTTTTAGACAGACATAGATAGTCATGGAAAACTGAACCATGGGCCGCTATATAGCATCACAATATTCAGATGCCTTCTTGTTTAGTTAAGAACTCAAGAGAAGATAAAAAGATATATAAAACCTGGGCTACTACATACTATTACATATATCAGATGCTTGCTCCATTAGTTGACAAATCAAAATAACTTATCACCGCAAAACAGAGCATGCTAAGGCTCAGGGATAAGATGACTGAAGAAGATTGAGCCTAGGATGCTGTTGGTTGTGCAATAGAGGCAGGCAAGAATGCAGAAACGCCTTAATATGTGGCAGCATGGAGCTATGATGACTCAATCAAATAGATGTTGATCTGTTGCTAGCCAGAAACACGAGAGAAACCATGACACTCATGCAACATAATAAGATTAAATTGCTCTTGTCGAATTTTTTTAATATTTTAAAGAACTGATGTGAGCCTGGCTGGGCTGTTTCTGTCATCAATTTTTGTGCTAACCATTTAGAAGATCAGACAATAACCAATGACATGGCACTGACCGTAGTTTTATGCGTGACGAAGGCGAATCTGTCAATGGTGCTGCTAGTCTTTGAGCACCTTGTAGACACAACAGATACCACTGCAGGAGAATGATCTCCTATGTCGATGATGGTTGAGGGATCCAGCAGACGAAATCATATGCTGTGGAGGAATGAGAACACGGAACTTTGCAATAAACATACAAACCAATAAATATTATAAAACCATAAATCCATTAGTGGTCTAATCATGGTATGATGCATCTAAGTTCTAAGATGCATTATTCGTCATTGAAATCATGAAAAGATTTAAGTTTGCTTTCCAAACAATGCAAATCATGGTATGATGCATGGTCAAATTCACATCAAAGTTCTAAGATGCATTACTCTGCGCTGAAATCAGGTTCTTACATGGGTTCCTAAGGTCGCATAATTAATTGTCCTTCAGCGGGTGAAAGCAACATGTATAAATTTAGAGCCACAGTTGATCAACATTTTTTTCACTTTTGTTAGGCATATCCATCAACTCTAGTGGTGAATGAAGCTCATCTACACTCATTTTCAGCAGAACCCTCTAAACATAAGTTTCTATTTTTTGTAGTTGGTATGAGCAATCAAACCTGAGCATATAGCACTGCTGCAAAATATATATACTTATTTCGTCAAAACTTAACTGAAGTAGACTGGTCTAGTACTGGGACATAATACAAACTGTGAACTATGGTACACCTGTTTAATATCATGATATACGCAATGGCATGGGAAAAGAACAGAGAAACTGGAGACAAAATATTCCTGCTGGTGTACCTTGGCATATAGAAGTTAACACCCGATTGCAATGTATTAGCATTTCATCATGTTCCTTCTATGCACAAAAGTGCTAATGCCGAACATCTAAATCTACACCAATAGTCTGTAGTTGGGGATAGGAGGAACATTATTGCAAGCATGGGACACCACAAAAGCACTGCAATTAGAATTGATACTCAATACTCACTGGCAAAAGAGATTTGGCTCATCGGCTGTGTATTTGGATGTGGTCAATCAAGATGGTGGTACATGCACAATAACTTGTGATCCACCTACACATAAGAGCAGGTCATTTGTACAATTTCTAAATTCATCCTCCATCTATCTCAGGATATGAGAATCAGCCAATACAAGGAATTAAACAAGCTGACCTGACCTCTTCTCAGGAGAGACCAGAGACCTCGATCGGTTCGATCTACGAGCGGCACCTGCACGAGCAGCTTGTGGACGCATTCAGGAGGGAGGTATGCCAGGTTGGGTCATCAATCAGCAAGCCACCCAGTGTCATGGAGGGGCCGGGACAGGGTCAGAGGAGAGATGTGAAGGAAAAGGAAAAAAAAAGGCAGAGATAGCCAGATAGGGAAGGGAAAAGAAAAAAAAGAATACACGTGCACCGTGCGTGTTCTCAATAACATGGGGTATCTAAGAAAATAGATAATTACTGCAGATGGGAACATAGTGTATTTATTGGTAAATTTGGAATTCGTGTCATGCTTTTACTACAGCACTTCCCATGGCCGCCAATTACAGAAACACTGGCCAAGCAAAGACTGAAAGCACAAAATCAAATAAAAAACTACAGCCATAGGTATAGGAACAATAACGAAGCAGAAGCACCCTTGCATGAAAAGAAGAAGAACACTACCCCACTTTACTAATACACAGGTATCCTATCAAAGAAAACAGAAGACGTCATCCATAAAACTCACCAATGTCCACAAGATAAAATAATTGGGACTGTGAGTTCTGAATAATATGTGGCACCTAAGAAAATGACTGAAGACAGGAGGTTATCATGCACAGATCAGACCAGGGCAGAACCTCTTGTCTTTAATCTCGGTAATTCATGCTTGTACTGCAGCATTTCCATGGCCATCAATCACAGGAACACTGGCTAAGGAAAGAGTGAAAGACCAAATAAAAAGAACCTGCAGCAATAGTTACTGGAACAATAAGGAAACAGGAACACCCTTGCATGAAAGGAAAAAAAGTAGAAAACAGAACTCCACTATAATAATACACATGTATCTAAACTAAAAAAATAAGCAACACACAGGGAAAATGAACCATCTTTTATGGACCAAAAATATCCCATGTTTACATGTAATATCCTCTAAGAAGGGGACAACAACTACTGAATAAGGGGTAAAAACTTGACTTGGTTGAAAACTTGAAATGGCCTTGTTGATTGCATCTCGATGATTAAATGCAAGAATAGTTGTTTTATCAGAGAAGAGATCATGGACATAAACTATTTTGTTTGGAATGCATTCAAAAGCTGTGATAATTTTTTTTTTAAAAAAATGTATATGATCAGCCTAAGCGTATCATAGAATTAAGAAAACGGTCATGGACATACAGCCAAAATAATAAATAAGAAGGTACTACTAACGAAAGGAACATAACCCAAATAGGAATATTTGGAATGAACTAAATGGAATGATGGTTGACCAGCACTAAGCAATTAGAAGAAAAAAAAAAACCACCATCTCTAACAGCAGAACCTGAGATTGCACACTTACATACACCAACATGTAGAGCAAGAGGGTGGACAACTATTGGCGTGAACAGTAGTTTAGTAGCATAGGTAGGAAAAGAATAGCAAAATCTTTGAACTGGCACAATGCATAATTATAGGTGAAATTGAATCTAAAACGCGGTTTGTGTTATGGTCAATATTTCCTCGTGCAGTTCAGGAGCATGAAGGCAAATGAGAGAGCCCAATACCTTGGGCTGCTCTAGCCACAACAACTCAACGAAGAATTGCCGCGCCACTCTCACAAGCATCCCAGGTTGGCCAGAAGCCTCGCCCCAGTAGCTGTGCTGCTGCGCCATCCCCCTTGGAGGAGAAGGCCATGACGAAGTGTGGGAGGGCCAGGATGAGGAGGGGAGGTGGCCAAAGTAGGAAGAGGGAAGTTGGGAAGGCGACACCGCAGAAGCACATCCTGTCGATTGTAGCGGCCTCCATCTGGAGCATGTCGCGGATGAAGGTGTCCACCGCAAACGACCGACCATGAGTGGCATAGATGTTCATCGGAGGCCACTGCTCCAATGGCCCAGCAAGAGCAGACATCACGGGTCATCTATAGATCAAAAACCAAATCACTTTGGGGGCAGTTCTGATGTGTGCACGGACCTCACAAAATGCATCCGTCCCTCCATCTTCCCGCAGCCGCAGTGCCACACGCAGCGCACACGGATGGGAGTATGGGACAGACCTCCCCCGAGCTCTACTGGATTCGGTGAGGCGCCGGAGCGACCCACAGATCGAGCGCCGGCGATGACGTCGCACCCAATGGACCAGACGATGGGCGAGCAAAACGAACGCGGAGTAGAAGCCGGGGACGGCACACAATGTGATAGCGCAGGTGTGCACGCCTGCACAGGTGCGACGAGCGCGCGCAGAGCGAGGACTGCGGGGCGAGGGATCGATCTTGTCTTTTGTGCTGCTGGAGGCGGGGGAGAAATATTGCCTTTTGTGCTGCATGCAGGATACGTGATTTGGGGACGCGATTTCAGTTTCCTTCTTTAGCCTGAATCACATCGGCATCGTGCGGGGAGAGAACGTGGGTGTCGCAGGGATACGGCAGGCCGACGACCCAAAGGATTTTACCGCGCCAAGAATTGTCCATACTTTGGTC